>JARHVA010002005.1:577500-1777500 GCA_037957365.1 Torreya grandis | reverse complement strand
CAAGACATGTTAAACAAAGGGCACCTTGTTTTGGATAACCCTAATGCACCAGCCAACTAAAACATGGATGTCTTTAGGCAACCATTTCCTAACCATCCCCCAAGTCAGAACAATGTTCAGACCATGGTCGATGACCCTTAGGAATGCAACATATGCATGGTCGACATGGTCTCTCCTTTCATTCTTAACCAACCTCTCGCACAATCTGAGGAGGTTAGTCAACCCATTTATCCACCACGGGTAAAAGAGCCTATTTTACCCACACCACTCCCACGTAACAAAGAGATCCCTTTGCCTCATCCTCTTCCTCGCATGGATGAACCCATTTCACCTATATCACCCCCACAACATCAAACACCTCCTCTACCCATTCTTTTACCTCGTGAGGATCCCATATTACCTATTCCTCTTACTCCCACCTTCCCTCTTCTTCTACCATTGGAAGAGAAAACCCCACACCCTCATGTAGAAGAGGCCATCATCCCTCTGCTTCACCCTTTAGAGGAGCCTTCCTCTCCTATTTTTCCTCCACCGATGGGGGATAGTCCTCCGTCCCCCATTTCACACGTAGGAGAGTCTACTTTGACCTCTCCCATATTTGAGGATGCCTTGATGGTACCAACGCCGATGGCCCCACCCTCATCCTTCTTATTACCAATGGAGGATCATACTTTCCACACTCCTAGACCACATGTAGAAGGCACGATCATCCCTGTGCTCTATTCGCTTGAAGAGCCAAATTCTCCAATCCCTTCTCCACTGAGAGAAGAACTCGCCACCTCACCCACTTCGGCTGAGGAAGATTCGGTGATGGTTTTCTCTCACCTTTGGCCTATGATTGCTACATCCAACACATTTTTGCTCTCACAATCACCCAAATCCTCCAAAGGACTAACTGTAAGGCCTCGCACGACATCATCTAAACCCTTTTCTCAATTGACAGAAAACTTAGGATTCCTCTATTCTAGGAACCTAAAACATGAGGAGCTATAGGAACGACTTAAGGCTCCTTATCTTACACATCTCGCTTCACCTTATACTGCCAATCCCTCTGCAATGATTCACCCTAAAGTCTCTAATGAAGATCGGGCTTCCACTTTCAAAACATCAAAAGCTCAACCTTCCATGTTTGAATCCAAACCCTTACAGGCATCCACCATGCTGAAATAGATTAAATCTCTTGGTGTTCACCTTGTATCAAACCTCACTCACCCACAAGTGAAGTTAGATTTGAACCTCACCCCACACAGTAGTGGTCTTTGCACCATACTAAAGAAGGATGCTAAACCACATCATTCTACTCCTCCACCAACCAAAAAGGTGGTACAAAAAACTCCCCCACCTTCACCATTCCCCTCTATCTTGGGTCCACATCCTTCCACTTTAACAGGAGTGCTCCCTATTCCAACACCTCACAAAAACAAACTACCTCCATTACTCCCTCTACCCGTCAAAAACATATTTCCTCCAAGAAAGTTGACACCTCTCATCAAGAAAGTGCCATCTACGCATGTGGCCACACCACCAACCAAAAAAGTGGTACAAAAAACTCTCCCTACAACTCTTAAACAGAATTTGTCAACCCCTACTATAACAACGAGCGTAGAGCCATTAGTGGGTTCATATGCTTCATTGTTATGCCAATTGTTATAGCTTCTAGCATCATTCTCTTGCCCATTAAGCCATATCGACCTCTTGAATCAAAACCATCTTGGTTCGATGACACTCAAATTTGTTGGTATCATCGCACACCTGGGCATGAGACTGAGAGTTGCTGCACTCTTAAGGTTGTCAATCATCAAAACCTAGAAAAAGACACCCTTCCCATTGACGATTCCCTTGACCACCTTTTTGACAAGCTATCGACACCATCCCATGCCTCCCAAACCTCCTCACTTAAATCGGGATCCCAAAGTGAGATTATGGTCCCTCTACCACCTTCTCCCCCTTTATTTGAAATCAACACTATTAATGTGACCACTAGGTCCCAAACCCTAAAAGATAAAGGAAAAGAGCAGGGTTCTACCCCTTTGACATATCCATTTGCCAAGCCTTTTCCACCACCAAAACTCAAGATTTCTATCTTGAGCACATCTCAACCAACATCTTCGGAGGCAATTCATGACTCCATGGTGAAACAACTTCACCAAACCCCTATGAAGATGTCTTTGTATGACCTAATTCAAAACTCTCCACAACATCACCAAACCTTGATCAAAGCTTTACAAGCAGTGGAGGTCCAACCTAAAGACCCCCAAATACTGCCTGCTTTAGTCAAATTGTTACCCACCATTGCCTCCATCACCTTCAGTAATTTTGAGATTCCAGACTACAACCTGGAAGATCAAGATCCCACCCTCTAAAACTAAATTTGTCAGACAAAAGCTTCACAAGATGCATCCTCATGTCACACTCCTTGTCAAATAGGAGCTTCAACATCTTCTCTTCGTCTCATTTATCCGACCTATTGATTATCTGCAATGGGTGTCAAACATTGTCCCTATCACAAAAGCAACTGGGGGAATTCAAATTTGTACTGACCTTCACGACCTCAACCTAGCTTGCCCAAAGGATGACTTTCCTTTACCAAGCATCAATCGAGACTGTCTTGCCTCTTGAAGTAAAAATAATTTCTCTTCGCATTTCCTTGCACGACATCCTCTCTAATGATGACTTTCGTCAAGATCGATTAATACAACTTGAGTTACTCGACGAACGCCGTCTTGCTGCTCTTAATCATCTTCATATCTACCAAGCATCGACCAAAGCGTGCCTACAACAAAAATTTGAAAGAGCAAGATTTTAAAATCAGAGATCTCATCCTTAAAGAAAATCAACACGTGACCAATATGGAAAGAAGCAAACGAGGCAAATTTGCTCCTAATTGGCTTGGACCTTATATAATAATGCATAAGTATGGATTAGGCACTTATCGTCTGTCTTCTCTCGAAGGCCGGCCAGAACCTGAGCCCCTTAATGCCTTGCATCTGTGACCATTCTACTATTAACCAAGTAATCATTCACTTGATGTTTAACTTGAGCTCATCCCTTGAGCAACCCCCGTCATCCTCATTCCTATTCCTTTCAACCCTTTTTTCCTACAAACATTAGTTAACCCTTTTTTTAAGCATTAATGCTTTGTCCTAATAAAAAGAAAACCCCTAAACCTGTATAGTCTAGTCCATGACTAAAAGTTTAGTTAACAAAAAAACATAAAACTGGGATGCCTAACAAAATATTAAAAGGTCATAAACTATAAATGTAGACTGCTCCCTCAAAAGACAGCTACATTATTATTGTAATTAATAGAATGCTCCCTTAAAGGATAGCTATTCAAAGACATCAAAACATACAAAGCAAAATATAGACCACTCCCTCGAAGGATGGCTATACCCAAATTTTGCTATAAAACAGCACCCTCTCAGAAGCTTTTTGCATCGATCAGCTTCACATGACCACAAAATAAAACATCCCCAACTAGACTTCTTGTATTGATCAGTCTACCAAAAAAAAATGACTGAAAAACTATTAAGTCATGGACTTGCCTATAGTCGTTCTCAGGGTCACCTATAAAAGGGGCAAAGTTATCCCTGCTCAAAAGGTTACGCTATCCTCACATATCACATAATCACACCTATTACCCCAAAATACCCAAGAGATTTTGAGCTCACTTAACATCAAGTGATTAAGATACTTCTCTAACAAAAACCAATGGTCAACGATGTAATGCATGAATGGGATGTAATGCATGAACGGGGCTTTTGTTTGCAAAAACCTTATCTATGCTATCATTATGGTCCTTGTCAATGAAAGAGCAACGCGCCTTTCACTTCTTACACACCTTCGTCAAATACAACTAAAACATTTTTAACTATTAACATAACATCATGATTTATTTAATACAAATACCAATTTGTGTTATATAAATTATCATAGCCCATTCACATTAGTTTTTATGGAAAACAATACACATAGAAACTATCAACCAAACACAATTTATGTCAAGCATATACCATCACCAATATGGAAACCTGTTGAAGCATAAATAAACTCATTTCATTTTTAGCATAGACCATCACCAATATGAAAAATTGCTAAGAATGAAAAATCACATAACTTATGTTATAGCATACACCATCACACAATATAGAAAAGGCTATAACATCATTATACACTTATCATTTCAAGCATGTACCATTAAACATATGGGAAATGCTAACAACACTAACATAACCAAAATAACTATCAAATCTCTTTGACTCTTCTTCCCTTGTTGGGAGAACTACATTAGCCGGAGGCCCTTAAAACAAGGGCTATGTAGGCAGCACTCAATTCACATGGGGTCTTCTGAGGTTAGCTCGGCCATTCGTTCGCTCATTTATCTAATGGACCAACTATCTAAACCAACTCAAACTCATCACCAAACAACCAACCCTAACACTGTAGAAGTCATCTTAGACTTCTCATGGGTCACACTGGAGATCACATACATCTCCCTAACCACAATAAACAACACTTGAGATCACTTATATCTCAGCTCGACCCGATAAATGACCTCAGAGATCATGACTATCTCTCCAGACTATGACCACTTTTGAGACAACTTTGCCTTAGTTGTTTTGATTGCATATGCTACCTCACGAATAGTTAGCAAATTGTACGCACCCCTCACACCTATTGTCGGATCGCGCCCAAGTTGATCCCCAATATTTGTGACATTTTTGTGTTTTCTAGGAGCACTTCCTAACCTGGGATACTTGAAACATGATGACCATTAGAGCTACAGCTTTGATCGATTAACCCAATCAGCTACCACTAATAAGCTGGGGATCTATTACTTTGATTTTAGTCATCCTCGATCATTGGAGCTATAGCTTTAATCGTTTAACCCAATCAGCTACCACTAATAAGCTGGGGATTGGTTACTTCAATTTTAGTGCTCCTTGACCTTGCCTGCGACAATTTGACCTGCCTATCAAGTGAATTGGTATACACGCAATCTCAACTATTGCAGTGTTCACACTCGAACCTCACCCTACCCATCCACTGCCTATCAAATTGGCACCCAATTTTGGCTTACCTTCTCTCAATTCTCACTTTGAGGGGGAATACCTTATCCCATACCTGGGGCAACCTACACTTATTTTTGTCTTATAGTGTATCAGAGCAAACCACAAGATAAAAAGGGGAAAATGTAGACACCAATATCGTGTCAACCCCCCTTGGTCCTCTTCTAGATGTTAACACTCCTAACCCACACTTGCACACTTTATCAATTTGAAATAAATTACTTAATTTCAAATTAATTATCTAACCTTAGACACCTCACCTTGGACACCTCAGCTAGACACCTCACCCTAAGACCTTTTATTAGCCTATGAGTCAGCCTAAGACTAGGCCCTCGAAATCCTAACTACTCATGACCTATTCTCACTCCCTATTAACTCCCTAACTAACTCTTGTGCCTCATAAACCTTTCTTTTGATCATTTTCCAATGGCAAAGGCACTTGGCAGGTGGAGAAATGGGCAAAGAGCTAAAAATAGCCCTTTTACCTATTCTCTCTCTACTGACATCGGTCAACCCTCAGCCGACGTCGTCAACCCAACATCGACGCCGATGGGATCACTGACGTCGGTTACATAAACTAAGCTCTAACATTGAGTTTCCCCTGACCTCTTTAACATCGACGCACACACTCTGAGACTAAGCATCAGAATTCAACTATCGCTCTCCTGGCTACCGAAGCTTTGCATAAGTCACTCCAGACACTGGATTAAAACATTGTACGAGGACCTCAACATCAGCCACAATAGGAATAAGCATTCAAAGACCTCTGGTTCTTCATCTAATAAAGCTAAGTATTATGTCTTATTTCAATATTTTAGAATACATTGGTAATTAGTTTTCATTTGATATTTCTAAGTATTGTTGAGAGACCCGACTTCTTTCGTGGAGAGGTTGAAAAGCCTTCCTCTTATTCTTACCCTCTTTTCACACTTATCATCTACCTTTGCCCTTTCTCAAACCTTATTCACTTTCCTGTAACCCTGCACAAACCTTTAAATTTCTACAAGCTCTTCTATCGACCACAGAAATACCCTTAAAGTCGTCCAAGGCCAACAACCCCTACCAACATCGACAATCGAATCGATGTCAGTGCCATTGACCCAACCAACCTTAGCAGACCTATAGACATTGGTGACTATGACAAATTGACTGCAGAGAATAGGTACGCTTTATCTATTTTTTTCTTTCTTAGTCTTTCATCATTTCTTCTTATACAACACTCTTTTCATTAAATAGTGGACTGTCATCCCTTACGGAGCTTCACGCTTTCGAGACCGAGCACTTAGCTTGGCAGTCCACCATATCATCTTCTAACATATTTTTTGTTTAAGTCTTATTCTTATTACAGGTGTTTCCTCCACAGCCAAAGAGGAGCTCCCACAAAAGCTTGGATAGAGTGCGCACTTAATCCGGGTAACGTCAAACCCCTAACCTTTAACTTTAGTTTCTTCCTCTTTTGAATGCAATTGTAGAAAAATATAGAGAAACACAATCACTAAGTTTTCCACCCAAGTGGAATGAAAAACTAGGAATATTATTCCATTAGAAAGGATCTTATAAACTTCTTTGTGTATCTCAAGTTCAAGGATTGAGTTCATGGGTCTTTATTTTTGCTAGAATGGTCTTTGGTTTGGCTTAAGGAGGATGGTATGAGTGGTCACCCTCGGGTTGAATAATTTGAGGTCCCAATAAGCCCAAGCAATTATGTCTTATAACTCAATATCAACCTTTGAATTTTTTCCAACTCTTTATTTGTCTAGTCAGGACCTACGTTGACAGTTTGGGGTCTCTCCAAGGACCCTAGGTTAAGGGTCTAACACTCCTAACCTATAAATTTGGGTTTATTAATTGGGGGTGTAGGTCAGAATGTGTTTAATTCCTTATCCATATAAATCATTCCCTTTAGGATTTTATTTCCTTGAATATTTAGGATTTCATCCTTATCAACTTCAGCCTCAGAACTATCCCTTTCTTCTTCATCTATTATTTGGGCTTCAAATGCCCTAATAATGTTAAGGAATTGGATGATGTGTTGGTCATATTTAAATCCCTAAAAATTCATGATGTTATCAAGAATATAGGGGCAAGGGACCAATTCAACAATGAATTATTTCATCTCAGTGTCATCCAGGGGAATTAAGCTCATAGCTAAAGATATTAATGAGTTGGCAACCTATTTTTCTTCCCTGTGGATGGGGATGATGTTGAACACAACAAAAAAATTCTATTAGGTCATATGCCCTATCTTTTTATTTCATGAGGTATGATAATTTACATTAAAATATGATCTTAACTTAGTTTAAAACTAACTTAAATTCACTAAGCATTGTTAGCTTTTTAGCCTTTTGCTTGAATGTAAACTTTAGCCTGAGGATAACATTTCATACTCTTCTAGGTTGTTAGTGCTAGGGAATTGTAACCTATATGAAGCTATGCATCTGTTTCTTTGTGGGTTTATTAGCAGAACACATGCTTCAGTTATTTGTTTGGAATAGATCCCATCAAAGTATAGGGACCATAAGCCTAGCAATTCAAGTTCATTCTCAGCTTTGTCTTTAACAGGTTTTGTACTCAATGTATAAATATTTAAGTTAGAGGATACTAAGTTCATTTTATCATTGACTATATTATACTAAGTTATCATGTGCTTCATCTATGTTTCGTTATCTATTCTAATATGATTGACTATGCCTCTCCAAGGCAGCCACATATGGGAGAAATCTATAGCCATGTATTTGTTCAATGATTTTGACCAATCCTAGCTAAGGAGCATCCCATAAGCTTTAGAAATATCTACAACCTGAATGTCCATAAATTTTTGGATCATAGGCTCTAAATCCAACTACATATGTATATTGAGAATCTCTCCAACTACCTTAACCATAGACTTGTCAAGTTAGACTATGACTTTGTCTAACTTGATGGGGACTAAACCTAGTTTTTCATAGATGTCTACATCATATTGGCCAAAGCTCCTAAGTCTACTAGACAATTATGTAGATTCTTATCAAATAGTCTAACAGTTAAAAGAAAGGGTGAAACCATAATCTTATTCTTGTGAATAAGCACATTAGTGTGAACAGTCTTTTGCTTTATTTGGGTCAAATTAGTTACCATTTTGGTCAATGATTTCAAAAGAATATCATGTTGTTCAATGATTTTATAAATCTCATGAAGAGTGATATTTTTTTAATCTTCTTCATGTCTTGTACTATATGGTATCCTACCTTGTTTAGAACTGGTTGAGCCTCCACCAAGACCTTTGGTTCATGAGTTTTTGTAGTTGGTGGATCATTCCTAGCATTATGATATGGTGGGGTTGCACCATTATTGAGAGGGGTTGATGTAGTGAGGGGCTATTTTTATGTCCTATTCTCAAGGGCATAGTTGATTCATTGGAATTTTTGAAAGGCTTGCACCTCACTAATTCTATCCTCTGGTTCATTTTCTTCGTATCTAGGGAACACCATGGTTTTTAACACCATGGTAGTACTAAGGGATCTACCTGTGTTGGATGATACTAGGTGGTTCAACACCACCTCATACTCCTCCATTTCCCTTTGGAAAATGTCAAAATCATTGCAAAATTCAAAGCATTCAAGCTTTCCATGTTAGGTTTTGTTATGCACATAGCACCAATTTGGAAGGGCTATCTTGTAAATGTTAATTTCAGGTAGCTTATTTGGAGAAGGCTTTAGCTGACAATGGAAGAGATTGTAGTTTATTTTTTGTCTTTGGTACATAAATTTATCATTCAAACTTTAAACATTAGATCTGCCCATATGCCTTTGCAATCCAAGGAAGTCATTACATAGTTTTTTTACCATTCATTGGAACGCATCTAACTCATTTTTTATAGACTCTTAGGTTATGGTTTGGGTATTGTTAGTTGTTGTTAATGTTGGTGTTGAAACTACGGAAACATTTTAGTGTTTACTGGGTTAATAAAACCTAAGTGTTGATTTGGAGTAATGTGTCTCAAAGGGAGTTGGGTAGTTACAGGTAATGGTTGAGACTTGGGTAGGCTCTATTTTGTCATTAGGAATAAGGTTCAAGGCTAACATGTTTAGCAAAGCATTAGGCATGGGACCCATCATTTGACCTTGAGGGTTAAGTTATCTATCAACTTTTATGGCCTCTGCATAAGCCATGGGTGAGTATACTATGAGGGGGTCTTACCTTAGGAACATGGTCATCTAGGTGTTTAAGATGTTCTTGTACATTTTAAACACTAGTTGGGAATTTGGTTGATAGAGCATAGTAACCAATTGTACATTTTATTAAACCTAACATTAAAATTTCTAATGGGTTCATTTGGTTCCCTTTCTATACATAAAAACTATTGATGGAGGATGCTAAGGTAGATAACTTGCTCGAATTGAGTTATAAAGGTGTTGTTAAATTTCTCCCACCCTATAATGGAGTTTTCAGGGAGATTGAGAAATTAGTCATATGTTGAATCCATCAAAGTGAATGGGAATAACCTACAAGCTACATCCTCGCATTCCATGTTTAAGAGTCTTAAGGTGGTATTATAAGAATTTACATGTTCTTCAACAGTATTACCTACACTAGGTGTGAAATGTGGAAGGTACCTTTCTAGGTTCCTGGGGAGGTCATGGATAACTCCAAGAACATTGATAGTCAAACCGGCTAACTAGGCCACTAGGCCATCCATTAGAGGTGGTCTATTTGGGGGAGACTGGGAGGATGAACTAATGGAAACAACCATGGGTATGGGTCTATTTCCACCAAACTAGACTCTCCTATGGAATTTTAAGGGCAAAATGATCAATCTACTATAGCAGGACCTGGATTTAGTAATTCATGTAGTAGGCTCCATATTATTTAGGGGTACCCCTTTGGGTTAAAACTATTTATCAAGGTTTTTCTTCTATATTTGGATATTGTTATGTGTTTGAATCACATAAAATGGGGAAATCATAAAGGAAAGGCAGAAAGACTGAATAGAAAATATTAATCCCTCCTAGTGTCAGTTATTGTCATGCCCAAGATCCTTGTGTCTGAAGGCACTCATGAGATTGAGTATTTAAGAGGAAAAAAGTGGGAGATAATGCATGGGATAAATATATCCCCTCATTAATTTTAGGATTGATGTTGGTTCAACCCAAGGACCAATTAGTTTAACCTTATTCTACTCAAAGATCAACAGTTGTTACCATCAACAGTTGTTACCACCAGAGGCTCAATATATGTGTGGTTACACTTAGAATTCATTACCAGTTGGATAACCCCTTACTCATTATTGTTTTTAAGCCCAATTTTATTTATTTATAAAATAGGGGAGAGATTTTTACTTCAAAAATAAACATAAAAAGGGGGAGCAGGGTAAGGAAGAAAAGAAGTGTTTCTAATTCAGAGAATTCTAGTACCTGAGAACTGAAACATGTCAAGTCATAGTTATACCACTATGTGCTTGGTTCAACATTTGCACAAAATTTATCCACTCAATGGGAAAGTTTCTAAAAGGACACAAATATGAATATTCTACTTGTATGTCCTCCACAAAATATAAACACTCAAAAGATTTGCAGCAATCGATGCACAAATCTTTTGAAACACTTTATAACTGACGGTACATAAAGCATAAATTGTTCACAAAAATCTTGAAAAGAACATACAAGGGGTTAGACTACCAAATTTACAATTTCACTGCCATATTCATCTCTATAACATAAGCACATAATCACTCCTCTTGCATAAACATCCACTTAGAACTTATAAATAATGGACCACATTCCATGAGCAAAGAACCAATTATAAACAAATAAAAGCATATTAGAATTTTAACAAAGTTTTTTTACATAAATTTCCCACCATTACAAGGGATTTCATTTAAAATATATATAAGGATGGGGCTCAACTATAAGTAACATGAGATTCCCATCATTGGCCACAGTGTCCACTTGAGGTTATTACAACTGCCAAGATTCAAACTACAAAAAAAAATTCCCATTTTCTCAAAAGATGATTGGGGTGGAACTTAGTTGAATCATTAATGATATGGAGAAGAACTGCCTCCTAGTTGCTTGGGTTATGCCTCCTTGGTTGCCAATGTTACTACCACTAAGTCGATCTCCTTGTCTAACTTGGCCAAGTTCATAGGTGGATCTCAAAATATCACCTCTGACTAGGTCAGTAGTCATTCGTGTATTTAGAATGGAGCCTATAGGAACACTTTCACGTATGAGACTTGGTTGATGCTTGCAATAGATTGAATTAAGAGTTCTATAACTACCTTGGCTCCAGATTTTTTAGCCTTTGACACTTTTCTCTTCATGACTTGGTTGAAGTGACCTAAGTGAAATTCAAACTCACCTCTGTCTAGTAGGGTGCCATCCAAATGGAATAGCATAGTGATGTTGACCTATCTGAATTAAGTCAACATCTTTTCCTTACTCTCTTCCAGAGGTACCACAACTTTCTGCACCAAGGCCATCCATTATTAAATTGAGGCCCTTGTGCTCCTTGAATAGATCTGATAGAGGCTCAGGTATGAGGTAGGCATGAGTTTAATCTCTAGGAACATGCCCCTATGGATAACTATATCAAGCTTTATGCACTTGTTTTCCATGATATCAATCATATCTAAGTATGTTTGGGCATGTTGGAGATGTTCCTAGCTTTTGGTCAATGTTTCAACCACTTTGTCAAGATATAAAAGAGTTGTATAAGGGCTTACTTGACCCATTCAATCAATTCCATGAGGAATGTGCTCTCTACCTACACCTTAATAACCTAGGCTTGCTCCTGCATGTCTTCCATGAGCTTCTCAAACATTTAATGTGTGGCCCAAAACATAAAGATTGGATCCTTGGCCACTCTCTCTTCTCTTGTAGATGTTCTCACTTTAGTTAGAGAGAAGAGGTCTTGTTGAGTCTACCAGAATACAAGGTCTCTTTCTTAAATATTCTCCTTATGTTCCCCGAGGTCATATTTAACTCCCACTACACTTTTGTATCTCCCTGCATGATCATCTCAAGTGCCTACGACACCTTGGTGACTCTTAGGGTAAAAGGGGGTATTGGTGGGGTGATAGAGATGAGGTGGCATGTGTAGGCCTAGGCAGAGGAGGAATGGATGAAGCAGAGGGAATGAAGGATGAAATCAATGGAGGAATGGGATATATGGGGTCTTAAGGAGGCAGGATAAAAGGGGAATCTCATGGGAACATCTATGCCTACCATTAGTTCTGAGTCAAATTGACCTATAGAGTAATGTTGCCAGGGAGAGAGGCATTTAGAAGGAAGGATGAAATTGGTTGATTGAATCCAAATACCTAAGCACCTAAGACAATGGAAAATAGATGCCTAGGAGTGATATAGGGAGCAACAGGCGGTTAAAGTCAAAGTTTTATTTTGTTTCTTCCTAGGCCTCTTACCTGGATCAACTTGCATTATTTTATTGGAAGGATTTGTAGTGGCAGAAGTGGTAGGGTTTGATTGATGAGTTTTTTGATTGATTGTATGCACAACTAATATGGTTGGGTCTAATTTAACTATGCACATAGGTGTCATTATTGGGGATGTAGCTAGAGTTGTTGAATAAAGATCACCTAAAGGTGGTCGATCCTATGAAAGAACTAATGGGGGTGTTTTATAAATCCCTACAGGTGGAATGGCTTGAGTGGAGGTAAATTATTATGTTAAGATACTATGTATAGCTAAAGCCAAAGGCACTTGGGTCAATTATAGAGGGGTTGAAATAGGAAAGATGGGAGGCACCACCTGAGTGGGCCACTATGGGAATGGTAAACCATGGGGTTCTCCATTGGGTTTTTAGGGAATGGTTAGAGTAGGGGAAAGGATATTTAAGGAAGCCTATCATTGGTCATGCTTGGATCTCACCTTCAATCTGTTGTTGATATCAAACCACAGCACTTGTGTAGACAATGGTTGAGAAACTAGAACCATGGGAGGTGGTGGAGTTAGAGCAAAGGTTCATGGAGGAGAAGCTCATTAAGGAGAAGGGTTTGGAACCCCTTATAATATCCTCCTTGAAATTTTAGGAGTCACTTGAATATCCTTCCTATATTTAACTAATGTAGATGAGGTAGGACCACTTTGGGTGGATGGCCTAGGTTGAACCTACTTTTCTTTCTTTTTAGCCTTGAGTCAGGTGAGAACCTCCTTGTCATCTATGAGTTTGAGGTGTAACTCATCATCTTTTTTAGGCTTGTGGCCATAATTGATGTTGAGTCAGGACTGATACTTCTCCACATGGGCCTTGGTGATATATTAGGGGTTCCAGTCTCTATGTTTTGCCATGTCCAGGGCATATGAATCTCTACCTATTACCATCTTCTACAATGGGGGAAAAATCTTATATATATGATACTTAATGGTGATGGGGAATGTTGGGCAAGCTGTCTGCTGACGTCTGATGCAATGACTAAAGATGCCTTCAATCGATTGATAGGCAATCTCTTGCTCTACCAACCAATTTGGAACTTGGTAAGGCAATCAAAGGGGATATTTGAGGGTACTATCAACTCAAATGACGGCGTCATTATTGTAGTACCATTAATTATTGATGGAGGTGATAACTTTCCTTATTTCATTGTATATACAAGGCATGGCCACCTCGTGATGGCCATATAGACTACTAGATAGAAGGACTAACAAATCTCTCAAATGTGATTCTGGTAATGGTGACCATATAGTTTATAAAAAACTACATGGACCATTAGGCCTCTAATAACCCATGTTAGAAAAGTAGAAAGATTTAACTAGATGGTGGCACAAACTATGTACATGAAGTATCTCATCATATATAGATTACCTCCACCACAAGCATATGATACTATCTTGATAAAGTTGAAGTTGATCATGCCGCCAAGGTCTAGGACCTGATCACCCTTGAGGATTATATACAATAGGTATACTCATAAGATATTGACGTGCACATAATTATTCACCCCAAATAGTTGAACTAGTAGGATCATCCCTACATAAATCCCTTCCTTGAAGGTGCAGATAGTGTAAGAGTCGATGTCTACCTTATTAACCCATTTGGCATTTGGGTTTCCACCCAATCCTTCAAGACATTGTATATTTGATATGTGTTGGTCCATGTGTCAATTGTGGTCACATTGTAGGAAACTATGTATTATAGGATTTTGTAGTAGGCCTTGAATGCACTCCCCAAATATTTGTGATCATGTGTTGGGAGCTCATATAATAACATAATGAGCATTGTCTTATACTTGCTTGGAAGTGAGCAACATTTTGTTGAAGAGGTCTACATGGGGAAAGACTTTAGGCTTGGGTAAATCTCTATGTAATCCACACTTCTCTATGCCCTAAGGGCATCTTGGAACTTAGATTTATCCTTGTCGTCACTAGAGATAGACTTTTGCACATCTTCAATTACTTTGAATGTGTCATTATAATACTTGAAGTGGGTTAAGCACTAAGGGAAGGTGGTGTCTCTATATTCGAGCTCAACTTGGGGGTTAAAAGATGAAACAACCATGGTAGAAAAGGGATAAATCTCTATGATAGTGAATTCTAAGCAAGGAGAGTGTGGGGGCACAAGAATGAGTTGAAAGTGAAGAGGCAAATTTTGGGAAGATGGGAGAAATAATGGTAAAAGAGTTTTCCATTGGGCATGTATAGGGATCCTCAAAGATCTCTTGCATTGAAGGTATTTGATGGCTCACCGAGCATGAATTCAAATTTTGGTTGGTGGCTCAATCATTTCATTTATTTCTTGATCTGAAATTAACTTAGAGATATCAAATACATGTCACTTGCTAGATTTGGAGATTGTGAAGGGACATTTTGAATTATCCAAATAGATCCCAGTTTCTCATTTATTTAATGCAAGGAGTGTGATAGGCACACAAATATATTATCCTTGTGGCATCCCAAATATGTTTTTTCTTATGCCATGTGTCCATCACTAATTGGCCCTACCTATAATGGATACCACCTAGGTGTAGCCCAGTACTTCACCTTTACACATTCAGGAGCAAGACTTGCCATCTGGAAGAGTGAGGTAATGTGTGGTGTCTTGTGATTATCCTTTTAAATCTGACTATACCCCATTTTGATCACTTAAGAGATTTTGGGCCTCTTCTACCAATTTATATAGAAGGGCCATGTGGTGTAGTCCAGTAGGTCAGGATCTCCCAGGCGTTGACATCTCTATCAGGTCCAAGATACTTACATTTCTAAGAATATCCATGTGGTGTTTCCTCATTTGGTTAGAGTCTCTCGGGCTCTGGCATCTCTGATAGGTCTAAGAGGCTGACATATCTGACATGGAGACAACCTAATTGTTTGAATTCTTACATCTCTGACAATCCAGGCCATGTCATGCTTTCTCATTTAGTCATCCATTCTACATAAATTCACAAAAAATACTAAGTAAAAAAGGAAGCCACGTACTCAATTCAAATGCTCACCTGCCTACCAATGAATCTTTATGAGATGCCAAGGAGGACTCTAGGAGACTGAGATTCTTAGAACCCTAATACAAGTCCAAATTTATGAAAAAATAATTAAAATGATAAAAATATTCTAAGTATGAAAGTGTTTTATTATTCTTACGACATAATAAAGACTCGATTGTGCTTAAATCCAAAATTTTATAAGGGTCTTTAATAGAGACCGAATTGTCATTTCAAACATGTTAGACGCTCAGCAAATTAGGGTGAAACAGAGGTTTGAATATTTTCATAGAAAGATGTTGATCAGAAAGGGATTGAAAATATGGGGACTTCAAATTGAATATTTTAAGAGGGGTCCCCTACTTCTCTGAAGAAGGGGGTGTGTTGGCCACAATAGATCTAAATCATTTCTAATTCTCAAGATTGCTCTATGATGCAAGAAAAGAGCATACGTAAGTTAAACCACACCCAAGCAAGTAAAAAAAATAGAGAACATTGGATTAATTGATTAGGATTTATTTTCTTTACAAACCTTCTTCTAACATAACTGCATATAAAAGTGTTAGTAGTTTTAGATGTTTATGGGTTCTTTATATGATATTTGCTACACAAAAGGGTTGGTATGATGCAAAATAGAAAATATAAAGCATGCACATTAGAAAATCAGAGATCTAAAATGAGTAAACTTTAAAAATGTGTTTCATAAATCAAAAATGCCACAACTTGATGCAAAAAATGCCACTACAATGAGCATAAATGCCACATAGTTCAAAAATGCCACTTTAAGGTGTAGAAATACCACTCTGGAGTGCAGCAATGCCATTGGGAAATGCAAAAATGCCAGTAATATAAAAACAACACTTTCTTATGAATAAATGTCACTCTAGAGTGTAGAAACACCACTTTGGAATGCAAAAATGCTACTAGTGCAAAAATGACACTTTCTAATGCAGAAACACCACTCTGGAGTGCATAAATGCCATGAGCTGAAAAGAAACATCACAACCTGTAAAGAGACACATAAAGCAAAAAATGACACTATTGAGTGCAAAAATACCACTCTAGAATGCAAAAATGTTAATACACATAACGGAAATGATGTTACATAGAAAAATAAAATTTTGACATGGAAGATGAAAATGAAGATGAACAAAGGGTTAAAATGTTAGCAAAACTAATATAAAAATGAATCAATCATTTCTAATAGTAATAGCAATCAATAGACCCCTTGAAAACCTACAAATATAATCAGACAAAGGATGTCTCACCAAACATGCTAGAAAATGTATACATACAATTTAGAGCTTGAAATAAATGACAACAAACTAGTTTCTACTTTTAAATCAAACATAACTTCAGATTGAGCAAAGAAAGAGAGAAACAATATAATCCCTACACTTGCCAAGTGAATATATCCCTTGTTAAATGGATTTTCTCATTATTTGATGTATTGTATTTTCTTAAGGAACCATGCAAGATTCCACAACATGTACTTATGAATAATGATTGCTTGATTCCAAATATCAAAGATATTTTCCAAGATTTTCATATCCAGATGTAAGAATGAAGGATGAAGAGTGAGTTTTTATATTTTTGAATGAGAGGCTGAATGGTTGAGATTACCCTGATTAGATTTGAAAACTTTGAGTTTATATGGATGATATTAACTCACTTGATCTAAGAATTGCATGTTTTGATTTGCTTTAAAACAAATTTGATTGATTTTTTGTTTACTTGATTGTTTTGATTTTTTTTATGTGCAAGCATAAATCAAGGAGTTAACTTTTTGCGTGGATTGATGAGTGAGTAGGTTTGATTTTTAATGAGTCAACATGGGGTGATGACATGGATGAGGATAATTAATATTTATTTATTTTTATTAATTGTGTGCATGGAATTAGTTAGGAATTAATTAATTAATAATGATTAATTAGATAATTATTTATGGAGTGTCATTAAGAATTGATTAGCTTAATTAATAATGATTAATTAGTTAACTATTCATGAAGTGATGTAGTGAGACTAAATGGGTTTTATTTTTAAGCATGGTGGTGTTAGTGCGAGTTAGTTAGGATGCATTGGCAATAGAATTAGAGTGGCGGAATCAAGGTGTCTATAGGAGTCATTCCCATCTTAGTTTTCTTGTTGCCCCACTAAGAATATGCCTCACTAAAAAGTTGATAGGCTCTTCAAACTACCTTGGTCTCCTCAAATAAGTTATGAAACACGCAATATTTATCAATTTCGACAAGTCAAACCTCTAATCCATCACCAAGGACAATCCCATCAAACTTCAATGGGGAAATATGTTTCAAGTCCCTAGCCAATTCTACCTAGGACCGAGCCTTCTTAGCCCTCTAACCCTTAAGGTTATCTTAATTTATCTAATCTTTAGGTCATTTATCCCCACCATTACAATATTAATTTTGGTTCTCAATTTGATCCTTGCTACCATTCTTGTAATCATCTTCTTGTTCTTCCTCATTTTTGTTTTGCCCTCAAACTACTTATTTGAGGGTGGCCATGCGATCACAAGTTTCTATGAGCATTGTTAGAATCTGATCATGCCCCTCTCCCTTATTTTATTCAAGAATCCCATTGCCTTCCTTTCCATCACACCTAGTACAAACCATGGTACCTAGAGGTATATAAATTTAATGTTGCATTAACACTAATAGACACGAAAAGGACTAAGCATTGAAGTTGGACTCTCATACCGCAATGCAACAACCCCTTTGAACACTCACTAGAAAATATTTTAAAAAATGACACATTATTCGGGAAGAATTGTCTAAGTTCAAGAATCAACATGCCATGTTGATTCCATAAGTTGTTACAAAGACCTTAAATTAAAATTTGAAAAAAAATAATAACTATTAAGTATTAAATGTTATTGAACTTGCATGAACTAGAAAACCAATTTATAATGTAACATTGATTCAAAATATATTTAAGTATAAGGGATATAGAAAGATTTAAATGTTTTACATCATAACAAGTAAAACAAACTCATAAATTGAAGTACATCCCTACATTTTATGATTTCACATAAATGTATGTGGGGAACACAGCCAACCCTATTTGCTCCTAAACACAATAGTTGATCAATACACGTAGCAATATATCATGTTATAATAGCATTACATAACAAAGTATGTGAATATGATGTATTTTTGTTTTCAACCCAACACAAGTTTACAAGTACTTGATTATCAAGGTATACATAGAATATCAACAACTTTGAACAAGAGAGGGAAAAATCCTCGAGGTCTTTTGCCTCCAACGACATGTCCCTATTATAAGTGAATTTGCGCTTCAACAAGGGTGGTAGATAATAGTATCCAACTAGTAATAAAATCACTAAATCATGTGCATAATGATTACAAGTCCCTATCAAAAGTAGTCAATCTAGATAGAACTAGATAACATCACTATCTATTGACATATGTGACATATATATGAACTAGACTGTACGATAAACAATACAAGTGATTACTATAATCATTGCTCTAAAAACTTATGAGAGGGAAAACATCCTCATACTATTCAATCCTCTTATAAGTTTTTTATGAAAACACTGACTAACTACAATGAATCATTATCCATTAGTCATCAAGCACAAGTATATCATTTCTCACTTCCCAATCCACCTCCTTACATTTCACAATGTAGGACTTGTGAAAGTGATGTGAGAATGTTAGGAAATACAATGGGAACCAAGTTCCCATTGTCTTTACCAATGTGTTCATCTCATTCCCACTAGGCATAATACAATAGCACCACTACCTCTCGAGAAATAAGTTTTAATCACATACAAGATACATTACCCATGCAACCAATCATACATTCTAGAACAAGTATCATAGTATGTAGGGTCTACTAAAGTTCATGTGGTGATTGCAACTTTTAACATGATTAATAAACAAGTCTCATCCTATTATTATTTTAAATTAACTATCACACTAATCCAAAGTACGCCTCTAAAAAAATTCCAGACAATATTTTTCTCGTGTAAACATAAAAGGTGGTTCAAATTCAAAATAGTCATCACATTCAACAAGTGATTATTGAATGTGGCCCATATGCTTTGTTGATATGTTTATCCCTTCTAGAGCTCACTAATCTATAAAGTAGGCTAACGAATCTATCATGCATGAGTGTACCTTAAGCTTTCTAAGAGGACAAAACATATTAATAACACAAGGTTTATTCAGATAGAAAAATAGGAAAACCACAATCACTTACTATCTTTAAAATATATCATGCAAATCTGTGGGTATTTCAACCTTAGAAACTTCTCTTAGGAGTGCATGAATATAAGTGAAATCGGATCTACAACACAAATCAATTACATGAACAAAGAACACCTACAATAAAGTGCCCACTAGTATGCATATCACACCAATTTCCCTAAGTGGATCCATGTCCCTAAGAGATGAATCTATCATACCCATGCCATACAAGCACAATACAAATAAGCAAAATAAGATGAAAGTTTGTAGTCATATACATATACTAAGCTTTGCACAGTTATGAAAATTTCTGAAATTCCTACAAATTTACTTATAAGTATCTATACTTCATGTTGTTACTAAAAACATCATAAGGGGTAGTCTTTAATATTATCATCAGTTAACCACAGGTTTCTAGCAAGTATGAGGTAGGTGTGATTTTTTAACCATGTGTTCTCAATAAATGTACTTTTAATTCATTGCCTTATCATGGGGCCAAAATAAAGTTCATTCATTAAAGTTGACTAGGGACTAGGGTTTCACAAGCCTAAATTATGGCAACTGTCATAGTTCAATCCAATATACATGCCACAAAGAGTCCTCATTTTATCATACAAACCCTAATCATTTCCAGAATTATTCTTGGCATTAAACTTAACACATTCCTAGGGCATAAGTGAAAACAACATTTGACATAGTGCTTAACTAGCCCTGAACACACTCAAGTAAATGCATTTATGTACATATCCATTGATAAAATGCAAAATGAAGGCAAAAACAACACTTTGGCACCTCTTCCAAACATAAGGAGAGAGATCAGTTGAGAATATATGAAGACGTGTCTAGAAATAGTCTACCTTGGGAAGACAATATAATCCATCAAGGAAATCCACCTTCCAAGCTCAACCACAAGCTCCAATGGTGGCCCTCCCTCTTGTCTAATCCTTGAGTTATTATTTTTATCTTAAAAACAAATCTATTTTCCTTCTTTTCCACTCTACTCATGCCCTATTAAAGCAAGGATTCCTATATATCTTTCTACTATGACCATTATCCTTTTTCTTCTCAGGTGTCCGAAAATAGAAAATTTCCTCCCTTAGATCATTGCATCATCAATGCCCTCATAAAGTTTACTCCTACTCTACACTTGTAGTCACCTCCCATAATGAGTGTCCCAAAAATGGGGCTCAATGGGTCATTCTCCCATAATACTAATAATATCCTCGACATTCTTTCCAAATTGAATTAGGGTTTCATTTAGTTTTTAAGATGTTATATCTATTAAGATCCTCGAGTGAGGATTTAAGCAATGCCACATTGTTGCTTTGTCCCCAAAATCTAATATGTTAATGGGTAGAATACACTATAAGATTCTTAATCTATACATAAATAAACAAATATAATGTGGTTATAGGTACCACGGCTATCATAACAAATGCAAAGTTGAGCCATTGTCAAAATACAAAGCTAACACCATACAACCTAGCGTACAAACACCAAAATGTAACTTCATAAGCATAAGGGATTAAAAAACACATTAAAACTTGAACCACAACATACATCAATACAAGTAATCACAAAGCATGAATATAATGACATACAACTAATATTGCACAACATGTTAGGGCTTTAACTAAATGATACAATACAACAAATTGGTGTTGTATGTGGTTCTCCCTCAACTCTCTCTAAGTTCCCTTACTCTAATATGCCATCCTCTCTATGATGTTCTCCCTTTAGGTGTTGCTACTATGAAGGGGAGGAACTAATCCTAGATCTACCTCAGTAAATAGTGTTAGCTACCCTGCATCGTAAAACATGATAAAAAAATAATAAATATCTCTGCGAAATACTATAAATGCTAACATTCACATTTAACCAATTTGTAATACAATTAAATGCTATTTGAATCTACAATAAATAAATAATTTAATCACAACCCATAATGATATCAAAAGGACATCTGATATAAAATCATCCACAACTGATTAATTATAAAAAAACTAAAATATATTTAATAAATAAAAGTCTCCCTAATCCCCATCTGAAAATGGTTTGTGACAAGTTTTGAAACTTACCAACAAGATATAGCAATTTAGTGATCTAGTATGATAGTTTCTTTTATAAACTATCAGTGACATGTTGCCATCAATTAGAAGGGTAGCTTACATGTAAAAGGGATGCCAAAGAAATGAAATAATCTCACTATGTTGAGTCCATTTCTATGTATAAGTCGTAGGAAGTAGGAGGGAGGGGGGAGAGGGTTGAAACAGTGCCTGTAACATTGTATCTTCATTCGCTAAATATTAGAAATAAGTCCAAACAAAAGGTGTCAAGGCACTCAGCTTGATTAATATTATCTTCTTCACTTAACATGAAGAAGGAATCATCTCCAAAGTGGCCATTAATAAGTTGAGGGGAATTCTCCATAGTAGGAGAGATCCCTTTAACAAGTCCATGAGAGATGGCACTAACCAATGTATACTCAAAGCCTTTCGCAACTAGCACGCATTGTGCAACGGCAAGAGGGCACCCTTGCTTAAAATAATGAAAAAGGTCGAATTACTTCAAATGTATACCATTGTCAAAAAGGCAATCAAATTTATCAACAAAAAGCATTTGCAATGATTGAAGAACATTAGAACCAAACCCTAAATCATGTAGCATAGCCAAAATCAATGGCTATTTGATGCAATCATAGACATTCTCAAAGTTAATTTCGATTAAAATTTGATTTTTTTTTAAACTTTAAGCTCACTCCATAACTTCCGAGACTAAAATAATATTGTCTAATATGAATCTCTTTGCATTCCTTGTTTGCTCAAAGTCTAAAAATCAACAAAAGGATAATGTAAATGTGCAGAGCTAGGACTTCTACAATAAGTTTGTAAGAGACATTTAGCAACGTGATGGGTTGCCAATTGAAAATCTACTAAGGATTGAACCTTAGGTGTGGACTTAATATGACCTTTGTTAATAATTTAGCCATTATTTGGCCAAGGGTTCTAGTATAAAACGCTTCTAAGTAGGCTTAAAAAAAATACTCCCCAATGGTGTCCCATAGAACTTTTAGAAATTCATGGCAAACCCCATCACACCCACGTGTTTTTTCATTGGCTATATTTATAGTCACTTGCACATGATCAACAATAGACATTGTTGGAGAGCTTGTTCTTGTGCAAGAGAGGACTAGTGCTTGTAAAGCTTGTTAATGGCAGAGAAAGGCTTGCATGATATTAGGTAGGTCAATGAGTTGTTGCTCAACATCTCAAATGGATTTTATTTGCTGAGATGAGTGCTTAGCTTTAAGTATTCGACAAAAATCCTTGGAAATTGTCACCAAACTTAAGCTAGTGTAACCTAGTTAACACGCCCCATCATCTTGTAGGGACATTCACTTTCAAGGCACATTTTTTATTACATTTATTTTTAAGCCTAGCTTATATATTTAACAAAAAAAAAAAAAAAAATCAACAATATTTATTTATTAAGTCTAACACTTACCCTAATTAAAATATCGCATTTACTTAAACTTGATGGCAAAAAAAAAAAATCAAACGTTAAAGCAAACACACCACATAAATCCAAATACCTTAAGGTTTTATAAATTTTCAAAATTAAAGAGAACCTAGGATTTAAGATCAAGCAATATCCCAAGAAGTTTGAATGGCCCGCAGGGTGGGAGAGTCGCAACGAAAGTCTAGCATACCCCAAATACTAGCACTGAAGATTCTAGACAAAGTCTAGCAGAAAAAACTAGAGCGGAAGACTTGTTGAAGCCAAGCGACAGATCCAAATGTTTAAGATTATGTTTCATAAGACAACAGTTTGGCAAAAACTTTGTGACAAAATAGGGGCATTTATTCAAAGCGAAAGTGATATTTCCTCCTATCGGTAGATCTACAGGGCTTAGGCAGTGTTGGGTATGGACTGGAAGAAGTTTAGATACCTATTTCACGTTGAGGAGTGTTTCCCCATTTGGAAGGTTGGGTATTATTATATTACCTTTATGCTCTTGTTATATCTTAATTTTATCCTACGAGAGCTTGTTTCATACAGTTTGATGATTGTTCAATTATTTCTCTCTTGTTGGAAAAGGGAGGAAGTTTGGTTGTATTTCCTGTTTTCACTAATACCTACCATGTACCAAGTTGATGCTAGTCTATCGAGGGTTTCACTACATAACTTTGAGATCCAAAGGGAATATATCTTCTTTTTATGTGATGTGTACCCTATGACTTGGACCAGAAGTTTTTTGGGTTCAAAGGTGGGCATTAGAGAACTCTGGCGTACCCCAAATATTAACGCCAAAGATTATGGATAGGGTCTGGGAGAAAAATCTAGAACAAAAGATTTGCAGATGCTAAGTGGCAAATCCACAGGTTTAAGAGTGGATTTGGTAAGACAACGGACTGGTGAAATCTTTGCAACAGAATGGTGATTTTCTACTGGATATTATTGTATTCTATTTGTACTCTTGGTTTATATTGGTTTTATCCTATGGGACCCTGTTTTACACATTACGATGGTTTTTAAGTTAACTCCCTCCCCTGTTGAGAAAGGGAGGAAGCTTGGTTGTATTCTCTATTTTCATTAATTTTCAGCCATGTACCAAGTTGATGCTACTCTGTTGAGGGCTTAGATGTCTAACTTTGAGATCCAAGGGGAGTATATCTCCTTTTTAAGTGAGATGAGTCCCATGGCTTGGGCTAGAGATTTTCTAGGTTCAAAGGTGGATGTTAGATAAGTCCCATGCCTTTAGAACATTGTGGGTTTTGATGGAGAAAGTTAGATATTTTATCATCAAAATGTTTGGGGTTTGGGTGGATGATCTAGGAATTTATCCCTTAAATGGATGTTAGAAGATTACACTGTGTTGTTTCTCAGAGAAGGGTTGATGTTCAAAGATTTCACCCCTATTTTTTCTCGGTGTTAAGGTTTGTCTTATAACCTCGTGTTATTGTTTGTTGGTCAGTCGGCATGTTGCTCAATAATCATCCCAACCACCATCAAAGGAAGAGGAAAGATGGGAGCCATTTTGTTGAAGGTTTTCTTCATCAAAGCAAAGACAAAAGTGATTTATGATGGATTGAAGATTCCTAATTTGTATCAAGCTATTGTGAGATCGCTGAAGATGATTTGGATGCAACTCAAAATTGTAAGATATCTTACTGTGTAAATTTTTGGTAAACATAGCAGCTAGTTATTTATCTGGTAGAGTATGGGTAAATAGGCTTGTAAAGGCTCTCCATCACTGTAAATAGATTAAAAATATTTCATCAACTTTTTGTTTGGCCTCTGTTAAGTCTACCAATGGAATCTCGTGCTTCAAATTGTAAAAGAAGTGTTGCATGAACTTGTCTAAAAAATCATCATTCTTTGTTGTGATTTAACTATTGTTCGACTCAGTGGGTGTGTAAGCCCACTTGTTATGCCTCAATTGAGCAAACATTGTGCAGATGCTTCAAAGAGATAGAAGATCTACAAAAGACTATGTTCTAATTGGCTTTTTAACTTTATTTTTTAATTGTTGAAGAGTTACCTTCCTTATTTTCATAAGGTTGTGTAATCTCCTTCAAACCCTGTTGTTGTTATAGTTGTGGGATCCGTCAAACCCTCTTGTTGTGCCTTCTTAGGTTGTGAGATCCTTCTGGTATGGTTGTAAGATCCTTCAAACCCTCTTAATTGTGGATCCATTATTTGACTCTCTCTCTCTCTCTTAGTTGTGGAACCAGTAATCAAAACCCCTCACTTATCTGGGTCATAGCTCCAGCTTCAAAAACATTTACCTTAATCAAATAAAAAAATATCAGACAATATCAATAAAAAAATATTCAATTAAAAAGCTAGAGATTTAGATCTAAGAGCATGCACAAAGTGAAATCACCAAAAGATGAAATCTTAGGAAATGTAAGACAATTTGAGTTTCACCCAAATGAATGCATAAAAAATAGATTCACCTCATAAATCAAGCATCAGAAAAGATGTAAGATATACTAATCAATAATGCCTACCTAATTACTCAATCAAACATGTAAAGAGATCGAGTGATCTTAGCTTTTTTTATCGATCTATTTCAAAAACCATATCAATCTATTTCCCTACAAGATCTAACGTTTAAATTGGAACATCACGATTGTATTGGCGGTCCTATTTATTATCATGACTACAAGGTCAACCTTGGTTAGCCGCTATAAACCTACAATACTTTCAATCTTTCAATTATTCTCATGCTTTCAATCTCTCAATATTCTTGATTACTCAATCAAATATGTAAAGAGATTGAGCAATCTTAGCTTTTTTTAATCTATCTGCATCAAAAACAAATGTCTGGAGCTATTACCCTACAAGATCTAGAGCTCAAATTGGAGCAATCTCACAACCATATTGACGGCCCTATTAACTATCATGAATATAGGACCAGCCTTGTTTAGGCCCTATAAATTCTTGTTTTTGCTCACTTCAACTTTTGGTTCTCCGAAATGAGCAAATTTTGTTACACTAAAATTGATAAGGGTTCGATTTGGCCATCTATTTAGATAGATTTAGTACTAACCCTTCTAATGTGTCAAAGCCTTTGAGTATAGAAAAAACATACCAGCTATGATTGCTTCTTGATTAAATGGACCTTCAATTGTTTATTTATAAATAAACAAAATCAAACTTTGGCAAAATTGGCACACATGGCCAACATCCAACAACAAGAAACATTAAAGGAAAAAAATATTAACAAGTTGGCCCAACGTGTCAAGATCACAAGGATGTCTTGGCAATGAGCCAAGGTGCACACAAGAAAAAAGCACTTCATTGAAAAATTACAAAATAAAGCAAGGGCTGAAAAGAAAATAACAAAGATAGTTTCAAACCACAAATCTCTCCATAACAATTCTCTAACACCTAATTTGAACCATTCACTCTATACATATACATATATGCATAAAACATATAAAATTATACAAACTAAATGCCAAGGGGGATTTATTAACATCTACATAACCACCTTCAAATCATTGAATACTAGACATTGCTACACTATATCCTGGCAAAGAGAGGCTTGCATGATATTAAATAGGTCAATAAGCCATTGATCAACATCTCGAAAGGATTTTACTTAATAAGATAATTCAAAAATACTCCTCATAATCATTGTCACCAAAATTAAGCCAATGTAGCCTAGTTAGCATGCCACATTGCCTTGCAAAGGCACGCTCCTTTCAAAGGAAGAGATACATTTTTAGATTACATTATTTTTTTCAAACCTAGCTTAAAATGAACCAAGGGCTTCTCAACCATATTAGTTTAGCACTTACTATAAATGAAAAATCGCATTTATTCAATTTTAATGGGAGAAAAATTTAATCGAAAATGAAAGCAAGCCCACCACATAAATCCAAACATTAAATTTATGAATACCCTAAGAATTAGAGTGAAACTAGGGTTTTGGATGTCACACTATCAAGTAAAATGGTATTCATCCAAAAAACTATAGACTTTAGATCTAAGAGCATACACAAAATGAAATCACCACAAGATGAAACTTATATGCATAAACATTATGCTTACCTTTACATCAAGCATCATAAAACATTGTAAAATGTAAAAAACAATAAAGCCTAATTCCCTATAAGGAGATTGAGAGCTCTTAAATTTTCTTAATACTTTTGACCTCTCCAATTTTCCTACAATAATCTATATTAAGTTAATCACAAGCGTTTTGTTTTCTAATATTGTTCAAATTTTTACTCCTAGGTTTTGACACCATTAAAAAGCCTTGTTAATAAACTCACACTTGAATTCACTTACAACTAGAGAACTAAATGTCCTCAACATCTAATGCCTTACTCATGCTTACATTACAATGTAGCTTATAGCATATAACACAACCCTCATAAAATTGTAATGTTAGGGACATAAGATGGGCTTCACATGGAAACCATTGGGAGAAGGCACACACTAGAAGGATGGGAAAGGTATGAAGAATAGACTCAAATCGAGAAGTAATAGCCTCATCAATCCACCACAAGTTCAAACACATTGAAACTAGTTTATAAAATGTTCATATAGACCAATTATCAGAAGATCTTGAAATTTGATGTGGAAAGAGAGTATGTATAAAAACCACTAGCTGTCAAATTCAAAGAGGCTGGGAAAGACATTCAGAACAACTAATATTCTCATCTTATCACCAGTCAAAATGTTCGTCTCACATCATTCCACAACCCACAATTTCAAGAATAAAAAATGAATGCCCTCACAGCAAGTGTTGATGCGCACAACAGTTAAATGAGGTTTTAAACACAATTAAGATAAAACATCATTTGGTTGTAAAGAATGTCTGTAGGCCACTTAACCTTAAGCTCTTTGGAAAGAGATTTGAACTCCATCATTCTTAGGGGGAGAAAACAACATCAAATAGTTGAATTAGGTTTTAGACACAATTAAAATAAAACTAGTGTAAAGAGGTGATTGCAGGCCACTCAACGTAAAGTTCTTTGAAAATAAATTTGAACTCCAACACAGATCACCATGCAAAGAAAAGAAAAAAACATCAAATAAAAGGGTCAGATTTAACAGTCAAGGATTTAAACACACTAACCACAAGATTGTAGGGTAGAATTTACCTGAGGGAACTTTTGATAGTTTGAGCCGCCTTCCAGGTTACAGGTTCAAGTCACAAACGCAATCCCCAATAAATCTGGCACCTAAAATTAGTAAGACAAAAATAAAGATCATGAGAAGAAATTTCATATCTATCCTAAGACCCTATGATAATTGAATGGTCCTCTAAAAGGTACATCAGGTCACAAGAGACCTTTACACAAGTTTCTTTTTGTAGCGGTGGGATGTTATATCCTACGTCTGTTACCATCATATCCCACCACTTAAATATATTATCCTAAATCTGTTACTCGTAATATCCCTCGCATATATCCTGTTACTAGTGCCAGAAGCTTCTGGTCTAACAGTAAATCATAGGGAGTTTATCGTTACCCATTATGGCCTATCTTTTCCCAAACGGTATCCCTTTTGGTGTATTCTTTTTAGCCCAAAAGAATTAACTGTTGAGAATTCCACACCACGTCAAATCCAAGAAAATTTGTCTTTTCATAGTTCCATACCCTATCCAAGACCTCTCCTCTAAACTGGTAGTTACGAAAGGCCCAAAATCTTCAAAAGCCCAACCGACTATTGTATTTCTGTTTTGCTGAGGAGATTAAAAAAGCATTTTTTAAATCAATTTCCAGCCACATACAAAACATAATCTGATACCTATTCAAAACTCTGCCCATAGAAACATTAATGTTACATGCAAGAATCAATATTATAACACCCAAAACTTGTGTGCGCAGATGTCTAAAAATGGTTTTCTAATCAGGCAATACATGAAAAAAAACACAGGTAAAGCCAACATTCCCAACCACATTCGATCTTCAAAGATGACAACGGAAGAACAGTTTCTCTTATTAAACCGTGCTACTTATAATCAAATGAATTTTTTTTAAATACAAACATCCAATAAAGACTTCACAGCACATGATATAAATAAAAACATCCATGAGAGCATTTTTAAACATGATAAAATAGCAAAAGCAGTGAATAAATACACCAGCCGACAAAAATCATGTAATCATTGATAATGACTGCACCAAATGCCATGAACAAAGAAGACAAGTGAATTTTAGTTTCTCAAATTTCCAAAAATAGCTGTCTTTACCCAAATCAATGATATAAGAACACATACGGCATAATGAAAATTAATCTAATTGAGATTGACGCCTAAAATCAGAGACAACACTCAAAAAAAAAAATTAGCATTACACAACAAACATACCATCTACAGAAAAACACAGAACCAATCCACCAAATGAAATTTTAGAAGAATTCGCAATTCTCAAAAAGGAAGTCAAAAAGTAGTAAAATTTATAATAACAATGCTTTGACTACTAATAATAACAACAAATACAAAAATATCTACTGCACAGTTCTTTAAGAAAATCTTGCAGACACCGTTTACCCAGGCAGCTTAGAAGCCCTATCAAAATAAAGGGCCAGTTACAAAAAGTTTCATAGAATAGAACAAATTGAAGAGACTAGCAATCAGAATTTATCTTTAAATTTTTAGGACTAAAACCTACACCGCAATGTCGGTAGAACCAGTTTGAATTCCTGTACCTGCAATAAAACCTCTTAGAGGAAACAGGATTCTACATCCCTAAGCCCTGTATAAATGAATGCTTAAATTTTACGGATAAAAGACCCATGCCTGCACAAAACATGATTCTACAATAAGAGACCCTTCGGCAAGACCTGCAATGTCATGACCATTGTAGCCTCCATGTTTCCTCTTCCTACAAACAAAGCTCCAGAAATTTTGAAAAACGCCTTCCGCCAATTCATGTACATTGAACCAGCAGCAAATGCACCTGTACACAAATTTCATGTGAGCTGCATAAACTTTAACTCCATCCTGAGAAGCAGGGATACCTGAACCTGCAAAACCTCATGCAAAACTGTAAGATCACATTTCTTAAGAACAAGCAACTCTAAATAACAAGCACAATGGAAGAAGACAGAGCACGTGTTCTTCCATGAAGACATACAACTCACACATGGCAGCACACCCAACAAATCCTAGCAAACATGAATGACTTGAGACTAGGTCAAACAGTGGACTCCAAGCTAACTGAACAAGCAAGCTGCACAACACACACAGATATCATACTACCATATGATCTGACACAACAAACCAAAAAAAATAGAAAGAACTTTTTCGATTGGAAGAACATAATCGTGAATCTGCAGACCACCTGCACAATGTAAAGTGATTTGTAAGCTAGTCTTACGTAGCTACTGAAGCAAGGCAACCACTGCACTGGACAAGCCACGTTAGAAGATTCAGAAGGGATATGGAACAAACCAATAGATGGTGGTCATAGCTAATAGCCACCATAACCAGGTTGATATGAGTATCCACCTCCATTCTCGGATGACCCATTAGCATTGGCAGATCCTGCGGCTTGTTCTCTTTCTCTATTCCACTGTTCAATTTTGGCTCTCCTCTCCGCACTTCCTTCTCGGACTGGACTTCTATTCCTCCTGGGGCTGCGACTCCTGCTACGGCCTCGTCTATGACCTGGACTTCTGCTCCGTGGTCTTCGAACATGGCGGTCATCACGATAATCTCTGTCATCATGTCTCCTACCATGACCTCGACCACCATGAGGCCGATCGTCGTAGCCACGAAGTCGTTCCATAGACTTCCGAGGGCTAGGGCTTCGGCTTCGGCTTCTACTGTGGCTGTAGTATCGCCTGTACCTTCCAAAAAGTTGCCTCCGCAACTCTCTGTGCAGAACAGAAGAAAGAGCAAGTTATAACTCCACAGAAGCACTGCTGGAGTAATAATTACAGCAACATAACTAATATGAGGACGACGCACAGGATTACCTGCTAATCTTCTTAAGGTGCATAAAGTTACAATAGCCCCCACGGTTGCATGTATTCTCTTCATATTGCCTACATGTAGCTTCACGAAAATCGGTAACAGGAGAGAAGTCTACTATAATTGGTCGTCCTGAGAGTTTAGGATAGAAACAAGAGAATTAGTTATCAAAACAAAGTCTTCAAATTGCCTTTTCTCATTCATAAAGGCTCAGAAATCTGAAAATACCATTAATCTATTCAACTAACAACCAATTTAACAGATAAAGAAATACACAATCAAAACACAATAATTACACTCATATGATATGGTACCACACTTAAAAGAGTATACCAATCAGTAACTTAATTCAATATAATTTCCACTTTGGCACTACACGTGAAATGAATGCACTTTTGGAAAAAAGATCCAAAAAAACACGCTACAACATAACTACTTCAGAATATCTTCAATGAAACAGTTCATCTTGCCCTTAGTATACTAAAGACTTTAACAGAAGCTCTGCCTAACTGATAACCATATTTTCCCACATATACCTGTACGTTCAGGACATCCATAAAACAAAACATATTCTAAACTAATCATTAACATGAAATATTGGCAGAGGTTGCCAGGCAGATATTGAACCTCGAGGAAATTGCCAGCAGCCCACGAGTCCTCCATGGAAAATGGCTTTCCTTGGAGAGACAGGTGCCTATAATTGTCAAATATGACTTTCAAATTATCATGCCTATTGGCATGAGTACTTATCTTTCTAACTAAAAAGTGGCCTACCATTTTAAATTCATATACGTTAAATGACCGTTAAAATGGTTTCAACCATTAAAATGGATTGATACAAGAGCTTATCTTTGTGCCATGGATCTCAACTTTTAGAAATGGCCAGATTAGTCTCCTTTTATGTGGATTACAACACAATCAGGGCTAGTTATTTGCTCTTCATACTCAGTTTGTAGAATTTTTACAGAAAACCCAATAGCTTTAGTAAGATATTTTGGGCATTCCCTCGAGCTGAAATTTCAAACTGTATAATGAAATCTTATATTGAACACCATAATGGCATAATACAGCTATATAAGAATAAGAAATTGGGTAGCATGCATATGGACTTCCAAATATTGAGCCAAAGATTGTTACAGTAGCATGTAAAGATTGTTGCAGTATCACTAGAGAGAAACAAAACAAGATAGGATAAGAATTTCTAGATTTTGGCAGTGATACAAGACATGCCACCAGCAGCATCATGTAAGCAAAATTCTAATTGAAGCACTCCACATTCAAGATTTGCCCTCTAATCAACAGTAACATTGTTTGTTAAAATCAATTTTCATGAGATGCATAACCAATTAAACCTATCATAATGAATGATAAATCTAAGAGAGTCTACCATCTTGTTTGAAATAAGAAATTGCCGACACACTGCAGTGCTGAATGATGAATGGTCTGGTCAAATTCTTAAACAGGAATCGTACACAGCACAAACATGTCTGTTCAAAACTATGATCACTGACCTGTTCATCGTTTAATATCAACCACTAACCAAATACTATAACGTGGTCAAGCAAGCACGATATGTCAACATAAAACCTTCAGCAATTTGACCCATTCTATATTTTTACAACCTGGGATTGCATGTCTCTGCTCTATTTATTTGAACACGAGTCTTGAAAACCAGTTATGACAATAAATAGCATTGCTAGGTTTCTTCCTACTGTATTTCCACTATTTGCAATATATTCTAAAATTCACATTATTGATTGGCATTACTATTCTTCCTAATGTCTCTTGGACACAAAAGGGCTGATTGCACACAACAGTAAGATTTTAAATTCAAAGATATATTAGAAAATAATAGACATTACTTAATATAAGATAATATAATCATCCTATTTTCTTTTTACAACCTCGGATTGCATGTCTCTGCTCTATTTATTTGAACACAAGTCTTGAAAACCAGTTATGACAGTAAATAACATTGCTAGGTTTCTTCCTACCATATTTCCACTATTTGCAATATATTCTAAAATTCACATTATTGATTGGCAATACTATTCTTCCTAATGTCTCTTGAACACAAAAGGGCTGATTGCACACAACAGTAAGGTTTTAAATTCTAAGATATATTAGAAAATAATAGACATTACTTAATATAAGATAATATAATACACCAAAATGTTATATTTGTTCCTATAGTATTTCCTCTATTCGCGATATACCCTAAAATTCACATTATCAATTGGAATACTATTGTTCCTAATGTGACTTGAACAAGCACAAAAGAGCTAATCGCACAAACAGTGAGATTTTAAATTGTATGATATAATAAGATATAATACTAAATATAAGTTTCATGTTCATGGGCTGAGAGTAAAAGGTATTGACCGAACACTGGTTAAATGTCAAGCTCCTAAAAACAAGTGCATCAAGCTCAACTTCAATGGTGCCTCCTGAGGCAAATCCAAGAACTGCTGGCCATGGTTGCATCTTGTGCTTGTTACAAGGTAAGTTCATTATGGCTTCCTCTTCACTATTGCCGCTGATTGGCCAGGGCCCAAGGCATTGAGAATGGAAAAGTTAATGGGGATTCTCAGCTGGTCATTAAAACAACAAAAAAAGAGAAGACCCCCAACTAAAAACTTGATTAGCTTCTTTCGAATTTCAGCATTGGCTTACTCGAATATTTTTTTCTCATTGCTTTGGTGAAGCAAACAGTTCAGTACACCTTCTCACCAATGCAGGCACGAACTTGGAAGTGTTTTTGAAACTTGATAGCTCTCTTCCCTCAGATTGGCCAGGTTTAATGGTATCGTACTTCGGGACTCGACATTTTCCGCTTCAATAAATTCACAAAGGTTGAGTGATGTCATTAGATATTTTCCAGCAGATGCTTAAAAAGTCGTGTATTTAATTCATGATTGTTATATTTAACCACTGCCTCCTCTTCATGATTATCCCGGCTCCCAACACGTGACAAGATGGGATTTGACAACCTCACAACCCCCCCACCTCCACACTACATTTTGTGCGGCATGTCTTGGACCTCTAGAGCAGCATGCCACAATAAAATTCTATAAAAATCTCTCTGCTCCTCTTACAATTCAATATCACTCTGCACTTATTCCTATATCTCATCCTGTTCTTATCTCCGTCATTTTCATGGTGTCGAACAAGGGATTATCTAAAGGCTCAACAATTGTGGGAGGTTTAGTCTCCTCTGCTTGTCTGCATACTTGCTTTGTGCTGGACGACATGGGGGAAGACTTGGTTAGACTCATCCAAGGTGAAGATGGCTGTGGTGATATTCCAGGGGTGAAACACACATAAGTATCTACCAAGGATGATTTTCTTGGAAAATTGGCAGCACTCTCTCTGGCCTTCTGTCTTTCAATATGTAGTCAAATCTCTCTTCCCCGCTACGGATCTCCCACTAGGAGAGTAGCTGAAGGAAGTTTGAGAGATTTTCCAACAGCCGCTTGCTCCGTCAATTTGGAATAAGGAAAATCCCCTCTTCTCTTGCCAGTCTTGCAGAGGAGCTGCTGGATTGGTGTCCTCTTCAGGAGGAAGCCTTTCAAAATGGCAAGGGCTTCCATCGACAGTTGGCAGGCAAAATCTCAGGGTTACAGAAACAATTGAAATCTTGTGAAATCTTCTTAAGTAAAATGTCAAGTGTATCCTCTTCCTAAGTGTAGGGGTAGACCTGGCAGGAAAGTCACAATCCTGTTTCAACGCTCCAAAGCAAATGTTATTGCTTCTGATCCTGCTGCAAAACCTCGTCATGGCAAGCAATATTGGAAAGTTGGCGGCTGAACTGCTGCAGAGTGGATGATATCGGACTATGGTAAACTTTCCTTCATGGAAATATTCAACAGCCCAAAATACACTATAAGGAATTTGTTGGATATGAACATGTGTGCCATCTTAGCAGCAGATGTGTCTCATGTGCTTGCAAACAAGGGGAAAGCCCGGAATTCTATTATAGGCACAACAAATTTATGGCATAACCCTCTGGCCCCAAAATGGGCAACAGTTGACTACTCCCCTCTGCAATTCTGTTAGAAGAAAAAGAAGTTGCCAACGAGCATGGTTTGGGGTGAAGGCCCATCGAGTTTCCCTGTGGATAACTTTGGTACGCCAACATAGTTCTTCTTTCTCCCCTGGCTGCAATTGATGATGTTGGGGTCGGTTCGTGGCAATGACATTTTTCTTGGGTTTGTGGCTTGAGCCACCTTTCCTAGTCATCTTGTAACTCTTCTATGTTTAGTCACTCTCTTCTGGAGTATGATCTTATATACTCATCTTGTTATGTACTTTTTTAAGCACCATTATCTACAAGGGTGAGGACCCTAATAGAATGCATTGTTTTAACTATCAAAAAAAAGGTCAGATAATATAATACACCAAAAATTTTGGAGTACACTAAATATAAATTACCTGCATAAAATCTGCCAGTCAAAGCTCGCAGAGCTGCACCAGCATGTTCCTCCTCCCTGAATTGCACATATACGTTACCAACCTGTAACAGACAGCAGAGATTAAGAATTGAACAAAATACAAAACAGACTCCAAAAGAACATCAAAATGTTTCCATAACTAACGGCAAAAGGAGGCATACAATCAGAATTACCATATGGTCTGCCAAGTTGTCACAAACATTGAGGCTTTCGATTTCCCCATACTTGCTGAGCTCCTCAAATAAATCTTCATAGAAATCCTGATATGAATCATTACAAATTAATTAACAACAAATTATCTCTAATCCTAAAAGCCACAAAACAAAGGATGAAGGGGAAAAATAAAATAAAATAAGGCAAAATCCACAACACAGAAATTAAAGCATCATGCAGCTTTCAAACTTCAGATAAAACAAAACATGAAGACAACTCATAATGAGTTTCTACACCCAGGTCAACAATAAAAACAGTTACTGAGATTCTTATAATGCTCTACCTCAAAATGTTCCTGAATCTTTCGAGGATCCATAGCCTGACCATGAGGATCCATGCCCGGGGTTACCATATCTGGCCTCTGATACATGTTAGATAGGAGGAGAGTCGGGCTGATGCTAGGCCTTGTGTGCAGCCGAGAGCAGCGATCCCCATGCCTGCAGGCCCCAATTTTAAAATAGAATGGGCAATTTACCCTATCTTTCTCAGTACCAAATATTGAAGCTAAATGTTCCGCCATAGCTTCAAATGGCTACAGAACAGTTAGCTAATATGCAATCAGCCACGCCTGAGCCTGCCGGTTACAAGCAGTGAGCACTTGAAAAACCTGTAGAGAGAAAAAAGAAAACATTATCTACTAGACAACACATACACCAATTGCAAGTTATAAGTGGAGCAATATTAATACAACAAAAAGGACATTGAAACATTGCAATAATATTTAAGTTTATACTTGTGTATCAAAATTCTGTACAGCAAGGAGTTACTTATCACAAAATATCCATAAACTCGGTAACACCTTTCAGTCAGTTTAAAGCCACTTGTTAAATCATCAAAATTATATTAAATATACCATACGTCAATACTGGAAAAATCTACCAGTCCATTAAATTTTCAATATAAATAGAAATGAAATGAAACATGCTAGTTTATGGAATCCCCGCGTCCCGTAAAAATAATTCCAACATTAGAGCCATGGTTTGGTATTTATTATTTTTTTTGCTCTTTAAGCTTCTCGACAGCTGGGAACCATTCTAATAGTGCGGCCAAATTTCTTGCCATTGTGTATTCTAGCCAGTCATTACTGTTGAGCATTCTAGAACGAGCTGGATCTTTGTTCACTTCTAAGGAACAATATATTGATTTTAAATTGAAAAAATGGTTTAAGACAGAACAAGGAGAAAAATAAATAAAAACATACAAATCAGCATCAATATCGTGACAGAGAATAAGTGCAACACAAAGAATCAGGTTGAGATCCTATTACAAGAGTGACTTGATTCCTGTTTGAGCAATAACTATAACACAGATCATCCAAAAGACCTTGACACCCCCCACATAAGAATTAAGTAATATGACCTGCTCTACTCCCTAAACCCTTCGCTTATCAATAAGGTGATATTACATGCAATGATGCAGTGACAAATCCGAGGATAAATTTCAAATGGAAACGAGTTATCTCAAATTTAGGCCACCGGATTTGAAACAATGCTATGGATCTTATGGCTGGTTTGAAGAAAATAGCTGACATCCTTCAATAAGGCATCAGATCTTAAGTCCTACTTAACACTTTATGAAATACTGATGGCAACAATGTAAGCAAAGCCTTTATGAAATAATCTTAATCACAAGCCTATCGGACAAGCACCAATCCAGATGCCAATACATGCATATTAGATATCCACTAGCACATACATTACATATGTACCATTCCTATCATGTTCAAAGTAACACTAGACAGCATAGACTCATATAGCAATTATATAATAAGTCCATTGAGTAGAAGACACAATTTACAAAATTATCGTCTTGGGAGGAATTCAGTATAAGACTTGCACGAACTATATATGAGATTACAATCAAAATAACTGGGAGATAATTCTAAAGATCACCTACTAAAACCATGAATTGTAAGTGAAAATATACAATAAAAATAAAATTCGCCCTAACGCCATATATGAATGTGTTGAAACGCAAGATTTGCAAAGAGGGGAAACCGACACACTGGAAGAAAACTCCACATGTTAATCAAAGATGGCCCAAAGAAATTACAAGATAACATAATATGCACAAAGCTTCCTCTAAGAGATAATAAGAGAAATAAGATAAGAAAATTCATAGAAGCATTAGAAGAAGCCTAAGAACAGCCCTAAAAGAAGGCATTGCTGAAGAGACCCATGGACTCTATTTTTTAAATAGAGTGAAGAGAGTAAAAAGTATTTCAACATAACTCAAATAATTGCCTTGGCCAACCTTGAGTGCGTGGCTAGTGTCCCTATTTCCCATGTAGGGAGGGCAAAGTGGGTGCAAACCGGCAAAGGATTTACATATAAAATGTAACTTCAATATTCCTCATTATGCAACTCCAATACGCCTCATAATGAGGAATATTCCCAGTGGTGCAAAAGAGGTGAAGGCTGCCATCTCATTTTCCCTGGATAATATGAAATAAAAATTCATATGGGAATAAAATTATAAATAAAACATAGCTATAAGGTATTTCATATACCCAAATAGATTAATCTCCAACAATACCACTTGTTATAAATAACAAGAAACAACACAGGTAATTATAACAGATGTTGTCAATATCTTTAGCTTCTATTCTGCAACCTAAATGGAGCATACAACAAACATCCCTCTTGAGGCCTTTCCAAAATTTTAGCTCTCTTTTTCCCTCGCCTACTTTCTTTCTCTTCAGATTCACTTGCAATGGCTTGCATGCATACATAAAAAAATATACGCACTCTGGGACACAATAAATTTTCATTATTAAAATTCAGAACAATAGTCAAGCAATACCTGATAAGCGTTCATCAATACGTGTGATCCGAAAGCACATTTGCTTTCTGGCAGAGAAATAGCCTCTTCCAAAACAAAGTATGAAACAATCTAGAAACCAAGCTAATTCAAAGACAATTTCATTCAAGGTAACGGATCTTCATGTTGAACTGTATAACAGAAAAGAGACTTCAAGAGGAAACTGGAATGCAAACAAGTAAGGTGAATAACATTAAATACAACATACATGGCTTGTATAAGAGAGATCATCAAAGCACACACGAAAATACAAAATTGCTTATACTGCCATAAGGGCTTTGATGTACTGATAATTGGGAATACTCTAAGAGTGTCTCCCATGTTCAAATTTCCTTCACCAAAATAAGAAATACCAAAAAAGAGATCATCTGAGCACACATGAAAATACAAGATCACTTGTACAGCCATAGGGGTTTTGATGTACTGATAATAGGGAACACTCTTAAGAGTCTCTCCCGTGTTCAAATTCTCCCTCACCACAATAAGAAATATCATAACACCAATGGACATTCAAGGAGGTGACGAGGTTTAATGGAGTGTATCTGAGATTGCCTGATGTTAAATCTTAAGAATGAAAGCTTTCTCCAGAGAGCTTTGATGACTACAGATAACCTCGCCCAAGACTTACAATGCCGAGAAATCAAAAAAAATAGGAAAAGAAAAACAAAATCACTTATACTTTCCCCTATCATTTTTATCATCAAATTTAGAGAGTGCATGAGAAAACTCCCATATAGAATTTTACAGCTCACAAGGGCCGTCTACTTCTATACTTCAATTTAAAATAAAATTCAATATCATAAAGTAGAGAAGAAAACACTTCCCAATAACTAACTAAACATTTCCCCATGCCTAACTAAACATTTCAACAAACAGAAGAACTTTTGCAATTTAATGGCCATGGTGTAAAACATAATAATGCAGAAAATCAGAAAATGGCTCATCACATCGTACATCAAGCCAAAAAAAATAATAACAGTGAGATTTAAATCTTAATAATGTGATCCGAGCTTTATCCCACACAGTTTTGAAGGCTATCAATAACTTCACCACCAATTTACAAAGCAAATAAAACAAAACAAATTGATTTTAGAAAAACACAACATCACTACACCATATTGAGAGAACCTGACACACACAAAAAAGACCTTTACTTCTATACTACATTTTGGAAGGAAAAAAAATGAGATAATAAAGCAGAAGACATAACATTTCCCAATAACTAACTAACAAACTTCATCAGAAAAACTTTTAAAAAAAATTGTCCAATCATGTAAAACTAAAATAACAAGATAAAAAAAAAGGCAATTGTTTGGTAAATGCAGTCTAGAGAAATAAATAAATAATAAGAATAAGGTGCATCCAGGCAAAGAGTTTAATGGAGTACATCTGAGATTGACTAAATGGCATGCATCTAGGAATTAGAGTTTAATGAAGAATTCCTGAGGTTGACCTAGGTTTAAATCTGAACAATGTGGTCCAAGCTTTCCCCCATACAGCTATAAAGGCACCCATAACCTCACCCAAAACTTACAAGGCATCAAAATAATTATAAAATAAAAAAATTCACTTGTATTAGTCCGGATGGTTTATCACAAGATTGAGAAAGTCCCAACCACAAGAATTCCCAAATGAATTTCACAGCTCATGTGGACTCTCTACTCCTATACTTCATTTTCAAAAAAAAATAAACCAATACCATAATGCAGACACATTAACATTTCCCAATAACTAACCAAAAAAAATCACTAATGAAAACAAGTTCACATCATCTTAGGTGTGAAACTGACAGGTGAACAGTGCCCAAGGAAGAATGGGAAACGAAAACATATTTATTTTGTCACAAGGGAGTTGTAGAGACATGATGGCACTTCATTATGAAACGTGCAACCTATAATGACATCCGTATCAAGTACAAAGACAGCTTGAGGGTTGGCAACTTAACTGTGTAGTTTGAAGAGGAAAGGTTTAATTAAGATCCATAGTAGGAGAGTTAACATGAGGAAGGGATTAGATATTTTGCATTATTAGTCGGTCAGCCCTTGTGTCAAGAGGCTGTGCTAACACAGAACAACTTTGATGCAGCTCTTGGTCCCATACACTGCTTGGTCTTGTGGACATTATTAAAATCTTTTATTCATTCATTCATTTCCCATGGCATAAAACTAAAACAAGACAGACAAATTCAGAAAAAAGGTTTGCAGTGCAGTATTTCTAAGCATAAGTATATAATAACTACACCATTTATAACAATCCTACAGGCAAAGGTCAAATAACAATAACCATGCCACTTACAACAATCCTACAGTCAAAGGTACAATAATAATAACTACCCCATTTACTACAATCCTACAGTCCAAGGCCTCAAGACGCCCAACAGCCAACAAGGTCTGGTGACCATAGTAACATATTACTGGCAAAAATGGCGAATAATGGCGACCCACTACATCAACCACGTAACGGTACCGCAGTCAAACCCGTGTATTAACCCAAAAAAAACCATTCTCATAAATATTCTGGTAATATAGTGAGTACTTTAAAAAATAATCCTGAAATTGTTTTTATATATTTTTTCCTCATCTTTACAGTAGTTTCCACTGCTTTTTACAGAATTTTCAAGTAATAAATCCGGTTAATCGAATTTCATTTACTCTTTTGCCACGCCCGGTCAAACTGCTCATAGCTCTTCTGCGATGGAATTCTAACTTTAAAAAGTTTTTTGTTTCAGTTATTCACAATGTTCAAATAAAATAACAGTTTCTTAATAAAATCGCCCTTATCCCTGCTGCTATATAAAGTCCAAATACTCTTCAAACCCAATTCTACAACCCAAGCAGTCGACTTCAAACAAAAGTAATAATAATAATGTCAAACCCTAGAATCCCGAGAAATAAGCTACAACAGCATAAAGATATTACAGGCACTAATTTCACTCAAAAGCAAAATTACATAACTAAATAAACAGTAGACAACAATAACGGGTTAAGCAACATGAATTCAAACGTCCCTACGAAACCCTGGAAAAGACAGACGAATAACTCACCAGAAAAGCAGTTGAAATCATTCAGAAGCTTCAAATCTGACCAACAATCAGATGATCCAGGTAAAATTTTAAAAATCTGCTGTTCAAACCCTCGAAATTTATACCCTGCAATTTTCGCAAACCAAATGAAGGGCGGTTATAACATTATACTCCCCGCCACTAGGGTTTTCTCGTTTAAAGCTTGATCGAACGGCCGACGTGATCGGAATAATTTCCGGGAAGAATATAAACCGTTGTGTTTGATGGAAAGAGCGCAAGGATTTAAGCTGGGTGTTATAAAAAGGCCAAAATCTTAACAAAGAAGAATCTTCGAGAAGTCTTTAAAGAGCGAGACACCCAACATAGGGAGGGGTTTTATGTTGTGGGTTCCCTAAATATTTTTAAGAAATTATAGAGGTATATATATATATATATATATATATATATATATATATATATATATATGTTTTATGTATATGAAGAATGAATGAATGAAAGTTTTTAATAATGTTTATGAGGTCAGTTGGTTTACGCGATTCAGAAGTAAAATTAATCGATATGATTTTAACAAGCTTTTTCATATTGTTATTTATGTCTTTCTTCGATTTCTTTGTTAAGTTTGGATTTTCTGTTATGAATTTTAGTCAAGTAGTATGTTGTTTTTGCTATCTTTTCCTCTTCAAACAAAGTTGTAAGTGCTTCACCTTGTAGAATATCAACATAACTACTTTGAATGTCCTCATATGCTATACATTTCATGATGTAATGCCATTTCGTTTCTACCGATCCGGACTTGCAAAACTGGCAAACCCTCTCTGATCGTTCCTCCTTGAGTGTTTTCCATCTTCCAGTTTCACATCTAAGATGGTGTGAACTGGTTCTCCGTTGGGCAATTAACATGTTAGTTTTCCACTTTATCTTTGCTCCTATATAGTGCTTTTGTTCATGGTCACCAATGAGGAAGAAAGTTAAGAGTGAGTATGGTCAAGGTGAGCATGGTCGAGTATAGGTGAGTGCGTATTTTATTCCTCTCTGCACATATGTAATTTAAACTTTACATACAGTTTAGTACATGTGACACCAATGTATTTATAGGGAGTCAAAAATTGTCAAAAAGTAATCAGACACAGTTGAACTTTTCTTGGGCTTAGGAAGTAGTCTTTGTTGCTTTGAGGGATGTATGGATATGCTGAGTTGCACCCTCGAACACATTTAAGATCCTTTTTTTGCTACATGTATAAAGCGCAATAGTGGTTCCATAATTTTTTTAATTTTATGCAATACATGTCACTAAGAGAAATTAGTAGTATTTTATTAAAAAATTTGTTTTAAAAAAAAATAAATTAAATTAAATAAAAACTTGCATTTGGCAACGAAAAAAATAGTTAATCCTTTATTTTAAAGTGCAAATAATTATTTTATTTATTTTCTAATTTATGATGATGTATAAAACCCTTCCAAATAAAATTATAAACCCAATAATTCTCAATATGAAACCACCCTATTAAAAAGGTACAACAAAACACATATCTATCTTGTTTTATTCAACAATATATATTATAGGTTTAAAAAACTAATATACCTCATGAATAAATAATAAAGGACAATATGACTATTTAAATGATTTAAACATATGAACGTAAAGTTGGAGCCCATTTATTTAATAATAATTTGCTTAAAAAATAATATAAATAAATTTTATCACCTAATTTTGAATTTTTAAGATGTGTAATTATAAAATATTTATAGTTCTACATTAATATTGTAATTTAATCATGTTATTTGTTTATCGTGTTACATTAAATCTAATAGGTAAGGGGAGTATGTACAAATATTAATGTTCATTAATAGACATGTGGAGACCATTTACCTTGTGATTTGTACACCTCCTCATAGCAAGGAATTACAATTTAACAGTGGTCCTCAGTTATGGTAAATTGCTAACAATATTAAGAAGGCACTGTAACATATGGCTTATCTACAAGAGACGAATTGTTGAATCCTTCTCCAAAAAAACTACAATTTTAAATAACAATGATTCTATCACAATTTTCATTTATTAAAGTGGTATCTTACTTACATTGGCATCTCAGGGATATGATCCAATGAAGGTAAAGTGGTTGAAGTTTCTTGCATCACTACTTGGGAAGGTCCTTTTTCATTTTAAGATTTTGAAATTATTTTTGTTGTAAAATTAACTATAAAATTTGAAAAAATCTTTTTTAATTTTTAATCTAAAAATTTATTCTCATAAACTTTTTATTCTCTTATAGGCGTATCTGAAATGATATACAATTTTAATGAGGCCAAAGGTAAAGTATAATGAAATGACTTAGTGATATGGTTGAATTTATATATACAATAGATTATGTAAAAATTTTGAAGTGTTTTTCAATAAAATTATAATAATTATTTGTGTCAATATAAAATATTTTATGTTGTTTTGGATGAATTTATTTTGTAAATGGAAGTGTTTGGTTTTAAAATTATAATAAAATTATTAAATAATAAATAAAGTTTTTTTAATATTAATTTTAATATTAATGGTAAGGAACTATAAAAATGATTTGGGTAAATAATTGTTTTTTTCACTCAATCAAATTTTTTGACAATATATATTACATTATCGATTTTAAAGTTTAAGATTCAAATATTAAAGAATAGTCTTCTACCTATTATTAGATAATATTTCATTTTTATCAATATAATAATAATAAAATATTTAAAAATAAATTAGAGAAAACATGGATAATACACATTTTTATGATTTGGGCATATATCTAATCAATTAAATGAGCGTAGAAACTAAAACATCAAAGAATCATTAAATAATTTATTCAGTGTGATTGTCACAATGAAATGACGATTTGTGAAACATGACCAATGTTCTTGTTGTTCTTCGTCAATTTAAAAAAATATTATAATAATTTTATTTTCTTTAATTATGATTTACGCCAAAACATCACACCTGAATGATAATTATGAGTGACAGTGGTTGTATTAATCGTTATATGTTTCACCACATCTAATATTATGACCTTTAATAACAAAACATAAAATTCATTATGAGTGAAATCCAACCATAATTATAAAAAACCTTAGCAATTGGATCACGTCGTCATTCATAAACATACACCTCACTTCAACAGTAAAATCCAACAATTAATGCACACTTTATTTTACCATTTCTCAATATCAAGTTGCATACCAAATAATCTTCCCATTGAATTTGGCTTTTAAAACTATATGCAACATTTATCTATGAAGGCTTATAAAACATGTCTTCCGTTTTCCAAAGTCCCTAAGAATGACTCTTAAGCAAAACAAATTTCTACATTTAAAATATATTATAGCCACTCAATGTTTGAGATTCCTTATTTGCAAACCCACTTTTCTTTTTTATTTAAATTGTATATATTGTGTCCTTTCAATTTAAAAATAAAAATAAATTAAGCTAAACATATCATCGTGGGTGTTAATATGTTGTGGATAATATGTATGTATGTTTTTATGTAACATCGGCATATTTATAATTATGGCTTGCATATGTATGTTCTGACTTCCATATGGATATCTATTGGGGATATACTACTAATGCCTTGTTATAGAATTACCTGAGGTCATTATATAACAGAATTATCATTATATATAATATTTTTTGGTTATTATATTCATTTATTAAGATATACTACTAATAGATTATGTTTTAGTATTTTCATTATCTAAATTTTATTTTATGACAATAATTTTAAATTAACGGGATATATTACGTTGTTTTACTATGGATATATTTTATACTCAGTATGTTTGTTACGTTTCAGAAAGATAATGACCACTGAATATATATTATTTTTGCATGCATTTCATAGTCATTGAAATGAGTTTGAGTCAGTATGCAGTAAAGGCGTTGTTGGACATCGTTATAATGAGTATGAGAATATTGATTTTTAGCTTATATATGATGCAAATGAGTTGTTACCATCAAAGTCATTATTGGAATCATTTGACTTTGTGCTTAGGCATCTAACTCGTATTCTCAGCTTGTTTTACATATTTTATGAGTCGTTGGTTTTTATTAAATAATGAGAAAAAGTCGTTAAACATCCAATTGTTTGGATAAGTCATTGAAACTAATGACAGATGGAGTATTACATGTATGTTTAATTTTCTCATGTGACAATACAAATCACTACAATCTCATTTTCCTCATTGGCATATTTAATTGAGATCATTAAAATTAGTTCCCAACCAATAGGTGTGTAGGTAAGTCGTTGAAATCTGTTGTTTACATGCTATAATATTATTTCATTATAACTTGCATAGGGTCGTTGTAGTGTGATGTCGCCTTAGCTATACTTTTAGGCTTTATGATATTTTGAAGCTATTGCATTGAGTATCAGAGCTAAAGCTATACTTTTTCATATCAACGCTAAACTATTACAAGGGGAAGTACGTACACAAGTGTGCATTAAGTACTAATAGTGGCATACGCATACCCAATGCATATGCTAATATTCATGATAGATGAATGGTATTTTTAAAAATAAAGGAAATAACATTTTTCAATTTAAAAAAAAAGGTATTTTTTAAATCCCCATTATGTATGGGTAGTATGATAAGAGATACATCCTTCTTCTATTGGGCTTTTTGTGTTATTGGGAAAATTTATCAATGTTAGTGGTTATAGGGGAAAAGATTAAAGAACCTTTAGCACCTTGAGATTTTCTAAGAGGAGTTGGCATATAGTAAGGACTATATAAAATGGCTTAAGTATATACAAACTTATATATAGACCTCGAATTATTTAAGCACGAGTGTCAGCTTATAGAACATAGTCAACCTTTTTGTTATTTAAATGGTGGAATGATCTCATAAATTCTCATTTGGAAATATGTATAACCATAGGTGGTATGTGAGGTTAGTATATTGAGAACCTTTACAAAGTTTAACGAGACTCAGGAAGGATGGTAAATCTAATAAAGTCTTTAATATGATAAGTACGAGTTACTCATTGTATATATAATTGTGAACTGAAACACGAGATATGCACGTAATATTAAAACAAATTATATTATGCTTAACATTAAAACATAGGTGTTAATGTACCTAATAGTGTAAATTTGAACACAGGGGTGTATTCTTACGGTTATATTTTAATGGGTGGATTATGAACTTGTTAAAGAATTATATATAATTAAAACTAACAACTGCGTGCATTTAGACCCTTAAAAAGTATAACAAATGTTAGTTTGGGTTATCCCATGTTTTATGTGTGTTGAATCTTGTGTTGCTATATCTACACATGGATTTATGTATGCAGTGTAAGTACATAATGAAAATAGTTGTGTTGGGTTATAAGCTCAAGCTCGTAACTACAAGTATAATTTTATCTAATCATCAGGCGTTTGAGGGATCAAAATTATAACTATATTAAAGTATTCTTCTAAAGAATAGAACGAGATGTTTAAATGAATGTTATAACGAGTTTATGAATTATTTGTTTCTCTTCAAATGATTGATTAGTTGTTAGTTATCTACATTCAATATTGAATACTCATGTGTAGTACATGTTATGAGTGTGTTAATATGTATAAACGCTTGGTTATATCTAGTATATAATGGTGCATTGTGATACATGGTATAATCCCATACTTACCTAATCATAAATTTGGTTATGTGTTTTTATGTAGTTGTGAACTATGATAATATGCGATATCATAAAACTCTACAATATAAATGTATGTTATACCTAAATGGTACATACTGAAATTATTATGTTTAAACTCACATCCACATGTGACTAATTTAAAATATGCATACTAGTTATTGCTATGAATAGCATGTTTTGTGACAGTTGATAAGACTTTGTGTTTGCATACATATAATCTTTAAGAGTGTAGCGTATGCTAAGGCAGAATATTATGTGTTTCATGAAAACTGTAACTTGCTTTGTTTTGTCTAGTTGTTTGAATATAAGCATGTGTTTTCGTGTAGTTATGACTACTTTATTATGATTGATTGTGGAATATTAGTAGTTATATCCCAAAACACTAGACTATGATAATATGTGTTATCGTAGGGTGTAGTACGTTTGGAAATAAATTATGGTAGTTAAAATCTATAGTTAATGTGTATTTTACTCAAGTGGTATAAATTATAGTCATTATTTCTAGTATTGAATAGAAAATAATGTAAGATTCATTCATATGTTTGATGAAATAAATGTATGTTTTGATTACTCTTATGTTTAGCACGTTATATGATGTGTTTGCTAGTAGGATGTAAATTAAATAAATCTTATGGTTGAATTGTATTTCACCAATTTGCATTGTTGATACGAAGTAAGAAGTGAGATGGATTTTACTAGCTTATTAGTATCATAATGACAGATGAAGGTAGTCCGATCAAATGGTGTGTATGAATTTGATTGATCTATAGATCTTTAATATTTATTATTCATAAAACTTTGGGCCAAAGTATATTTAGTGAGAGATTATCATTTCATGAGTATGATTTACATATTTGTGTGATATCTTGAAATAAAATGATTTTCTATGATACACTGTATGTTTAGTTTAGAAATCACACAACACACAGGTACTTGTCTATCTGGATTCTTGCGTTATCATTATCTACTCATCCATGAAGGTAGGGTCATTTTCTGATGGGATTAGTGTAGGGAATCATTGATCCATAGTCGGTGTGAAAAATTACTTGTATGATGTTCTTCCTCCCCACAACAATACTACTTATCGAGACGACACTTGAGATTGCCACATATACTTGAGTTTGAGAACTATGCTCTAGAGGAGCCATGTATCTTATATGTACATTGTATTAAATTGTATAATGTCATGAAGAGTTGTAATTACTTATTATTGTATATTGACAGTGGTGGTTGTAGACTTGTTTCAATTGTGGTTAAGTTAATATAATTACATTCTATATTTGCATTTTGATGTACTCTCATGATATTAGAGATCAGTGATATGTGGTGTAATATGTTTGTTTGCTATGATCATGCTTTGAGTATTTATTATGGTCTATGTATATTCTCATGGTCTAATCTTATTTTGATAAATGTGTTTATTTTGTGAAAAAAATCATGTATGTCTAGTTGGACCCCACCAGAGTTGTTACATGTGGTATCAGAGTTGTGACTCAAACTCTATAACCTAATGAGTCCATTAGCATTTTTGTGTCTTTTTGTTCACCAGTGTGAACCTAGTAACATGAAGTTTTATGTTGGTATTTTAGATTTGTAGTGCTTTAGTGTAGAACCATGTTAAACCATGATTGAAGTATTGGAATTTGAAAGATCCTCCTGTATGGCTTGGTGACTAGTGTAAATATGAGACATTCATGAAATGTGTTTGGGTAACATTGATTATGTACCCTTAGGAACACTCATACCCTTTTAAGTTGTTTAAGGGTTGGTTTATCGAGTGTCACAATTGTGTTAGCTGTAATCAATGTTTGCTAGATGAGTGCATAGCATAGTTCACAAGTTATGAACGAAAGATTTTTACTATAGTTTGATCACTTAGATCGAATACCTCGAGTATGATTACATCCTTATTGGTAATCAAATCACCTTCACCATTTGTGTTTTGTTTTATGAGTGATTAATAAGCAAGGGTTGTTTCTCACTTAAATATATGTGCTTTAATTTTCGTGTCTTGTGTCCACTAATCTTATAAATGGTAAAACTTATAAGACCATTTTTAGTTGGTACCACCTAGTGCAGTGGGAATTTTCTTGTAGTGGAGTGTTGTCTTGGGTGGGAATTCTTATGTGTTAGGAGTTTGTTTAAGGATTGGCACCCTCAAGTTATGTGGTTCATGAAGGAGTGTCATCTTTCTTAATTAGTTTAGAGGTGAGTTGTTATTAGCTTATTCTCCTTTGATATCATTATAAGCTACCAAAAGGATTCATATTTCTTGATGTTAAAACTTGTTTCTAAAATGTTGTTTGACTATATTCCCTTGAAGTTTGTGGGAGAATGTTTTATACTTTTTGTCGAGAGAGAAGTTGTAGGATTGGATGAATTGATACATCTTTGTTGTTGGTATATTTCTCTCCCAATTGTGGAAATAGATTGTGATACCATACTTACAAATTTGGTAAGTAGGTAGTGTTTGGCAACATTGAGTTGCAGTGTTTGCTTTTTTACTTTGTGAGGGTATGTAGGAATTTTGAGATGATAACTCTCTATTTTTTAGTAGTGACTCTTTAGGGTCACTACTTTATCTAACTTGTGATTTTAGACCACGTGGAGTGGTAAACCTTTAATTACATATTAAATTCTAGATTAAGAATTATAAGATGAAATATAAATTTATGATATTTTATATCCTTGATTGGATTGATATTATTCTCTTTTTGCTTAAGCATGTTGTTTTGAAGAGTTATTTTTGTACCTTTCACTAGAAACGAGTAGGTTATAAGATGTGTGGAACATCTTGTTAATCTAAGGGATTGAGATAAACTTTTAACTTATTGTGTGCTAGTCAAGTAAGTAGGGAGATAATGTCTCGTTTATTATTTTATAAGTTGTAAGGATGGTGTGATCTTTGACCTTTGTATGTTATGTTAATTTTAACAATATTTTCTCTTAACTATAAATATAACACTATAGGTTAAGACATGAAATATGACACTAGTTATGTTTGGCTAGTAGTAACTTAATATAATTACGGATTGATTGTATGATTTCTCTTGTATGTATGTTGATACATCTAGAATTTTTTAGCATATAACATTGTTTTCTATTATCTATTAGTATAAAATTATGATCCATTAAATATTATGCACTTTTAAAGATCATTAGGCCGTGGATACTTAAGGGAAGAGTGGTGAATTAGGAATGTGAGTATTAAGCAATAGAAGTGGATCCTACTTAGTCTCATATTGACTTGGTAGTTACTAAGTTTGGATTTGACAAATGGACTTATCGAATCCAAGTCGTCAAATTCAGTCATATAGCCATACACATGTATAAAATAGAACATTTATTCCTTAACCTTATATACATTGAAAATGTAGCATTTTTAGTTCTTATTCATCATCATTTTTATCAAGAGCACTTTGGAGTCGTGACAATATTGATATGTTATACTTATCAGAGGCTACATGAAGTAGCAATAGTATTAATTTATACACATCATTCTTGTCAAGTTTCCCAATTTCTTTTCTTCTAAATGAGAAAAACACTCTCTAGATTAAAGAGATACATAGAGGGAATGAAATATTTTGTAGAACTCTACCTGTCATTTATTTTGATTTGTATGATGATCTTGTGTGTTTTTGGGAAGTCAATAAAACTTTCATTGAGGCATGTGTGATCCTTCAAAGTAAGTGATCAATTTTATAGTATATAGGCTTGTCTTGATGGTTCTAGATCTCGAGGTGGTCATGACACAATCAATCAAAGTAATTAATACTCGCAAACTATGTTGCATAATTAAAAAATGTCATAGAGTAGGGTCTTATGAGATCAATACTATGAGAATAGTGTAACTTGAGATAACTTCAGTGAGTTCTATAGGTAATCACATTTATTTACTTGATTTGATACTTTATTTTATATTGAATAATATTTTTTAATTCAAAATTTATATTTGATAAGAATCATCCAATACGATGATTAGCTTTAAGGGGGAAGGATGTTACATCTCAATTCCTCGCTAAGCAAATTATTTGACTGTCCGTGAATATTTATAGTTGACACATTTAATTTGGTTATGTTTTGACTAAGCTTTGAGATATACGTTGTTATGAGACAATAAGATATTGCTTAGGTACATGTTTGCACTGTTATGAGTTAGTTGTAGTGTGTGTTTACATTATGATCATGTGGATGTGTTATTTTAGTTATATTTTATATTGTATGATTATCATGATGATATGATCTAACTACTTGTTTTGTTGTGAGGTTGACGTATGAGAACCCATCCTTCAGACTGTGCCAAAGGAGAGCATCATCAAAGAGGGTAATGTAAATATAGATGTCAGAGGATGATAGAGAATTGAAAAGAACCCTGCACACACCACAGTAGTTCACAAGTCAGAATGCATTAAAAATGGTTTGTGCATGATGTGTTTATTTCTACTTGCTTTGCAAAGTCGATTTCTATGATTTGATAGTATAGTTCAATAGTTTTATGAATTTATGTAACATAAATGGTACATTGGTCATTAATACTTGTAGAAATGTCATTGGCATAATTAGATTTAAAAATCCATATTGTTAGTAATTTAAGAAATTATCAATTAAATTGCTATAACATTTGTGGGCGTTAATTCAATAAAATTATGAAATTTTGATATTTTATGTTAAAATAACTTAAAAACATATATAATGAAAAAAAAGAAAGAGACAATAAAGAATAAAAATAAAAATAAAAACTAAAACTAAATTTAAAAATTCAAATATATTAAAAAAAAAAAAAAAAGGGGGATATGCCTATTTTTAAAAATGGAGAATTAAGAAAGAGTGGGGATCATAATTAATTAAAAAAAGAGGAAAATTGGAAAGGGAAATAGGAGAAAAAGACAACACATAAGAGGTGTTAGGGAGAGTGGTGAGTAAACTAGGACAATCGGACCTAAGGAAGATTTTGATTCACCAAGTAGGTAATGTTTTAAATTCTAATATACGATTTTGAAAAATTACAAGATGACAGTGGCATCTAGTTTTAGTGCATCTTTTGGATTGCAAAGGAAATATATACTATTGTTCTATTTAATATATTAGAACAAATGATCAAGGCGTCGCTTTAAAATCAATAGTATGCATATGATAAAATAGAGAAACATATTGCATAATATTTTGTTTGGTATCATTATATAGGCATTATGCAATATATTTTGTTTTATAGTTATTATACTCATTTATTCGGATATACTACTAATGATCTATTGTTACAAAATTATCCTCAGGCCATTATGTAACAGAATTATCATTATACATAATATTTTATGGTCATTATACTTATGTATCAGGATATACTATTTATAGATTCTATTTTAGTGTTTTCATTATACGAATTATGTTTTATGACAATAGTTTTAAATTAACAGGATATACTACGTTGCTTCACTATAAATATATTTTATACTCGGTATGTTTGTTACGCCTTAGAAAGATAATGACCACTGAATATATATTATTGTTACATGCATCTGATAGTCATTGAGATGAGTTTGAGTTAGTATACAGTAAAGGCATCGTTGGACATCATTATAATGACTATGGGAATATTGATTTTCAACTTATCTGTGAAGCAAATGAGTTATTGCCATCAAATTCATTATTAGAATCATCTAACTTTATGCTTAGGCATCTAAATCGTATTCTCAACTTATTTTACATATTTTATAAATCGCTAGTTTTTATTAAATAATGGGGAAAAAGTCACTATACATCTAATTGATTGGATAAGTCATTGAAAGTAATGACAGATGGAGTATTATATGTATGTTTAATTTTTTCAGGCCATAATACGAATCACTGCAATCTCCTTTTCCTCATTGACTTACTTAATTGAGATCATTGAAATCAGTTATCAGCCAATAGAGGTGTAGGTAAGTCACTGAAATACATCGTTTACATGCTATAATATTATTTCGTTGTAATTTGCATAGGGTTGTTGTAATGTGACATCGCCTTAGCTATACTTTTAGGCTTTATGATATTTTGAAGCTATTGCATTGAGTATCAGAGCTAAAGCTATACTTTTCCGTATCAATGCTAAACTAGTATGGGGCAAAAGTACCTCACACAAGCATCCATTGAGTACTAATAATGGCGTATGCATACCCAATGCATATGTTAATATTCGTGATATAGGAATAGTATTTTTAAAATTAAAGGAAATAACATTTTTCAATTTAAAAATAAATAGTATTTTTTTAAATCCCCATTATGTATGGGTAGTATGATAAGAGATACATCCTTCTTCTATTGGGCTTTTTGTGTTATTGGGGAGATTTATCAATGTTAGTGGTTATAGGGAAAAAGATAAAGAACCTTTAGCGCCTTCAGATTTTCCAAGAGGAGTTGACATATAATAGGAACTATTTAAAATGGCTTAAGTATATACAGACTTATATAGAGGCCTAAAATTGTTTAAGTATGATTGTCAGCTTATAGAACATAGTCAACCTTTTCATTATTTAAATAGTGGAATACTCTCATAAATTCTCATTTGGAAATATGAATAATCATAGGTGTTATGTGAGGTTAGTATATTGAGAACCTTTACAGAGTTTAACGAGGCTTGGAAATGATATTAAATCTAATAAAGTCTTTAATATGATAGGTATGGATTACTCATTATATATATATTTGTGAACTAAAACACAGGATGTGCACGTAACATTAAAAAAATTTACAGTATGCTTAATACGAAAACATAGGTGTTAATGCACCTAATAGTGTAAATATGAACACAGGGGGTGTATTCTTACAGTTATAATTTCATGGGTAGATTATGAACTATGTTAAATAATTATATATAATTAAAGTTAACAAATGTGAGCATTCTAACCCCTAAAACATATAACAAATGCTAGTTTGGGTTATTTTATATTTTATGTGTGTTGAATCTTATGTTGTTATATCTACACATGGATTTATGTATGTAGTACAAGTACATAATGAAAATAGATATGTTGGGTTATAATCCCAAGCTCATAACTAGAAGTATGATTTTATCTAATCATTAGGTGTTTAAGAGACTAAAACTATAAACATATTAAAACAATATTCTAGAGAATGAAATGAGATGTTTAAATGAATATTATAATGAGTGTATGATTTCTCTATTTATCTACAAATAATTGATTGGTTGTTAGTTATATACATTTAGTATTGAATACTTGTGTGCAGTACATGTTATGAGTGTGTTAATATGTATAAATATTTGGTTATATCTAGTATATAATGATGCATCATGATGTGTACTTATAAGTCATAGTTCTATAAACGTTAGTCTATAGTTTAAACTTAAGGTATATTTAGATGGTATAATCTTGTACTTACCTGATTGTTAGTATGTATGTAGATTGTTTGATTCTATAAATCATAAATTTGGTTATATGTTTTTATGTAGTTATGAACTATGATAGTATGAGATATCATAAAATATTATAGTATAAATGTATGTTATACCCATATGGTACATACTGTAATTGTTATGTTTAATCTTGTATCCACGTGTGATTGATTTAAAATATGCATCCTGGTTTTTGTTATGAATAGCGTGTTTTGTGACAGTTGGTAAGACTTTGTGTGTGTATGCATACAATCTTTGAGAGTGTAATATATGCTAAGACAAAATATTGTGTTTCATAAAAACTGTGATTTGCTTTGTTTTATCTAGTTGCTTGAATATAGGCTTGTGTTTTCATGTAGTTATGACTACTTTATTATGATTGATTGTGGAAAATTAGTAGTTATATCTTATAACACTAGACTATGATAATATGAGTTATTGTAAGGTGTAGTATGTTTAGAAATAAATTATGGTAGTTTAAATCTACAATTAATGTGTATTTTACTTGGGTGGTATAAATTATAGTCATTATTTCTAAATATGGATAGAAAATAATGTAAGATTCATTCATATGTTGAATGGAATAAATATATGCTTTGATTACTCCTATGTTTAGCGTGTTAAATGATGTGTTTGCTATCAAGATATAAAATAAATGAATCTTGTGGTTGAATTGTATTTGACCAATCTACATTGTTGATATGGAGTAAAGAGAGATGTATTTCACTGACTTACTAGTATCACAATGACAAATGAAGGTGGTCCAATCAAGTGGTGTGTATAAATTTTATTGATCTATAAATTGTTATTATTTATTAATCATAAAACGTTAGGCCAAAGTATGTTTACTGAGACATTATCATTTCATGAGTATGCTTTATATGTTTGTACAATATTTTGTAATAGAATGGTTTTCTATGATACACTACATGTTTAGTTTAAAAATCATACAACACATACGTACTTGTTTGTCTGTTTGGATTCCCACACCATCACTATGTACTCATCCATGAAGGGAGGGCTATTTCTTGATAAGATTAGTGTGGGAGATCATTGGTCCATGATTGGTGTGGAAAAGTGCTTAAATGATGCTCTCCCTCCCCACAACAATACTACTTATCAAGATGGTATTTGAGATTGTCATAGATACTTGAATTTGAGAACTATGCTCTAGAGGAGCCATGTATCTTGAATTGTATAATGTCATGAAGAGTTGTAATTACTTATTATTGTACATTGACAGTGGTGACTGTAGACTTGTATCGGTTGTCACTGAGTTAATATAATTAATTTTTATATTTGCATTTTGATATCGTGTCATGATATTAGAGATCAGTGATATATGGTGTAATATGCTTGTTTAATATTATCACACTTTGAGTATTTCTTATGGTCTCTATAGATTCTTATGGTGTAATCTATTTTTAGTAAATGTGTTTAATTTTAAAAAAATCACGTATTTTTTGTTGGACCCTAGCAGGGTTGTTATGGTGGGCCTTGAAAACTTAACCTTAAAAGACATTTTTTTAGAACAAACACGAGGTTTCTTAAATTAATGATATAATAATATAATATTATATTGTCTATAAAAATTATGCTATTTTTCAAGTTTCAGCTAAATATTGTGCTATTGATCTAAAAATATTACCTATAAATATTACAAATACTAATAAAAATAAAAATAAATTATCTTATTATTAGTTGTATTTTCTATTTTTAGCATACATCACTTTTCAATCAATTTTAGTCAATTGTGCTTCACATTCATATTTATTATTAAAATTCATATATCACAATTTGAATAATCTTTCAAAGTTTTATACCTATTAAATATTATTAAATAAAAAATAGGGTAAAATATATCAGTGAACCTGATGTATAACTTCAGAACAAAAACATGTGTATATTTTGAGTTCTACAATGCATATAATAGATGCTATTGATGGACTTGCCATGACTATTGAGACTAATAAATTTAATAAAAAATAATTAGATTAATCCATTGATAAAAAATTCACTAGATATCTTAACACTAATCCACAAAAAAATGTTGCATTACTATACATTACAAGATACAAATAAAAGAAATTAGCTCAAGTTTTTACATCAGAAGAACAATATGATCCCTTATATGATTTTAATCAAGTTAATACTTTCACTTTTGATGTCTCAATTTATATTATTGCTTTTAATCCTATGTCAACACCTCTGGTTACATATGTGATCTCATCTCTAGTTATGGGGGAATCACAAGGTTTACAACAAATTAATATGCTTATCTTCACATAGGCATCATACATGCCTTCTTTGATTACTATGCATGGTCCATCACAAACCTTGCCTAATGCACATTCCCTTGAGTAAATTATTATAGCCCTCCATGCCAAGGTGTTGTAATTAGAACAAGGTGTATTTAAAGCTAGTCATTCAATAGATTCCCATACTTTGCTTTATGATCTTTTGACACCTAAGATATCATCTTATCCATTACTAACAGGGTTTGTAACTCCTAAGCTACCACTCTATGAAGGTAAAGGTGATCAAGAACAACATCTTTGATCATTTCATGTAGCATGCTTGAATGAAGCATACAATAAAATAATATTAACCAAGTTATTTCCATTAAGCCTCAAAGAATATGCTTTGTGATGGTTATATGATCTTTCACTACAATTAGTTAAAGCATTCAACCCCTTAGTAAATTAGTTTCTAGCAAACTTTTCTATTAACATTGGTGAAAAGACTATTCTATACACAAATTGTTAAACTCAAGTAAGGGTTCAATGAGCCAATTAATATGTTATTCGATACAAAACTATGCTAGCTAAGATGACCAAACTAAAAGGTCAAATGTAATACAAACAAGAATGAAGCAAAATTAACATTCAATTTAGTATCACAAACAATGAATAAGCTTCAATTGACAAGTTCACTAAAGAGGCAAGTTTCAAAATTACCATCACCTCCCCAGGTATTGGTACCAAAGTTACTTGAGTGTAATCTCATATCTTTGCCTCCACCATTTGAGGTTGATATTACTAAGCCTCAGCATAATAAATATAAAAATAACACACATTGTGACTATCATAAATGTATTGGACATTCTACAAACAAGTGTTACATGCTAAGGCATAAGATACATGATCTCACTGATAATAATACTATTGAGTTAAGCACACCCACATAAGAGGTTAGGCCACAATGAAATGAAAATGCAAAGTTGAAAATATTTAATAATCTATTTCCAAATCATGGCACAATGAAAATTACAAATAATTTATAGGTACACTATGTACAATGTGCATGTGCATCCTCAGAAATATGAACGTCCAATAGATGGTATTATTGATACATTTACATCCACATCATCACCATGTCCTATGGTTACTTTTGATGACAGTGAGATTATTGATAGTGATCTAGATAGATATGCACTATTTATTCAAGTTTATATCAACAAGTAACCTATACACCATGTCATGATTGACAATGGGTAAGGTGAAAACACATACACAATAACACTTCTTCATGCTCTTGGGTACACATGGTAATATTTACAAGATACATCAACAATATTCAAAGCATTTAATGGACATATATAGAATACTCTTAGACATATAATGCTACATCTTTAGGTTGGTTTAGTGACAATGGATACTCTATTCTTAGTCTTACCAAGCACAAGGGTCTTTGATATGTTATTATGATGCCCTTTGATACAAAAGTTGCATGAAGTGACATCCATAGTATATATATGTCTCAAATATATATATATATATATATATATATATATATATATATATATATATATATATATATATATATATATATATATATATTGTAATCTGGTGGTAGAAGTTTTAAGGATTCGAAATGAGTAGACCCTATAGTTAGTGGTATCTCCTCCTCCTCCTCCTCCCCCACCACCACTATAGTTGGTTATTACACTTATTCAAGAGCATACTGCATAGATAGTTGTTTCACTTATGAATTATCTTTCTATATAGTCAATTCATGGTAGTACACCCTCTTAGACAATTATCATAATAAAGCTTTCTCTGAGAAGAGATGTTTATTGCTCACAATATTATAAATACAAACATATGCTTATCTTTGAGAAGAGATGTCTGCTCCCCTTCTCAAGTTACATCTTTATTTACATATGTTTTGAAGGTAGGAGGATGTGGAATGTCACCAATCTCAAGGGAGATGAAGTGGTTCGACTTCCACGATTTACAACAACATAGAATTTAAGAAATTACTATTTTCACAACACTATTAAAATTAAAATTTTGAGCACTTTCATTAGGTTTTCAAGGTTCAAAAAACATTGAGTATAGCTCTTGCCATCTCATCATGTTTTTCTCATTCTTAGCTTTCCAACAGTTTGAATGGGGAGTCAAATGGAGTTATGGTTCAAAAGTTATGGCTCCTAAAAGTTTTGCCACTAATTGGGGTTGAAATGTCACCCGAATTGTCACCTAAACTATTGTTTGAATCATTCCTCCCTCCTTGAGAAGCAACGGTCCCCATTGCATCAATATTCTTCATCAAGTATGACATTTGTGTCTTGATTTGATTCTTTATGATCCACTCACCTTGGTGGCTAAGCTTGTCCCTTTTGACCACTCGATAAAGTGGAATAGAGCACCCTCTTTTTGACTTCATCCAGGTGTCCACAATCTGATCTTCCTCCACTGGAGAAAAACTATGTGGATCAAGATCATCAATGCGCAGTTGTTCTACTATGACTGAAGTGTCTAACATAGGTGGATGATATGGTTTGAGGAGCTCCATGTTGAATATTATATGTAGACCAAGGTAGGCTGGCAAGTTCAACTCAAAAGAATTTTATCCAACTTTTATAGTGATGGTGTAGGGACCATATCACAGAGGCCAATTTTTTCTATGTGGGCCTATGAGTCGTTCCTTTTGAATCCACAACAAAACCTTGTCACCTACATCAAAATGATGTGCAACCCTATGTTTGTCATGACATTGCTTATATTTTTTATTCATCTTCTCAAATATGTCATGAACTTGTTGTTGGATGTGTTAGATTTGTTTAATGAACTTTGTTGCTTTTGTTGCCTCAGATCTCCTAGAGGTGTGTATTTCATAGTCGAAAATGGAATGGCTACATCAATTGGTGCCATGGGTTGGAACCCAATACATACATAGAATAGACTATGCTTGGTGGAGCTGTGTAGGGCCCGATTGTGTCCATGTTGTATGAAAAGAAGCCCCTCATTCCATGTGCATGGATGTTTGGAGTGATACATCTGAAGCATGTGAACAATTAGGTAGTTCACCACTTCTGTTTTACCATTAGTTGTGGATGGAAGATCGTGAACTTCATCAACTTGGTATCCATCATCTTCCACATAATGGACTAAAAGATACTTAGGAAGCTGCTATCTTTATCTAAAATTATGGACTTGGGGAGACCAAAATGGAGCCATACATGATTAAAATATAGTTGAGCAATTTTCTCATCATATATATTTTTCTTACAAGAAATCATGATAGCCATTTTTGAAAAATGATCAACTACAACAAGAATATAATCCTCGCCATGTTTTGTAGTGGGCAAACCTGAGAGAAAATCCATTGAGATAGATTCCCAAGGCCTGATTGGTTCTGGAAATAGTGTGTACAATCCTTGCTTCTTATTTGTTGGCTTGGCTATCACATATGAGGCACAAGATTTGAGGTACCTTTCCATATCCTTCTACAATGGGACCAGTAAAAGTGCTTTTGAAGAACTACCAATGTATTCTCTACACCAAAGTGCTCAGCTAACCTGCTAAAATGTGCTTCCCATACCATCTTCTATTGCTTTGCAATTAGAACACAAACATGCCCCATGTGATAGAGGACATTATCTTGTAAATAGAAATCAGAGATATGTTTACCTTTTTGAAGTGCCTAATATGTATCAGCAAAGGCAGGATCTGCTTCATACAAGGCACCCTATGTGGCAGTCTCATATCCACACAGATCAAGAACTATTATGAGTGCAGTAATTGGTAGGCAACTCAGATAATCTATGATAGTATTTGAGCTCCCTTTTTTGTATTTGATTATCATATGAAATTGCTACAAATATGTGGCCCACTTTTGGTGCCTCTTGTTTCACAGTTTGCTCTCCATTTAGATGAACTTTAATAGTTTGTGATCGGCATGGATGACCGTCTCTTTCCCTAATATGTAGTATTTCCATTATTTGTAGGCTTGTACAATGGCATAGAGCTCATTATCATATGTCGAGTATTTCGTAACTACATCATTGAAACTTTCATTGTGATATGCAACAAGATGGCCATATTACATGATGGCAACTCCCATGACATATTTAAATGCATCTGTCATCAACTCAAAAGGTTGATGCCAGTTTGGAAAGGCAAGAACAAGAGCTAAATATAGTATATTCTTCAAATTCTCAAATGATCTTTGTTGTATTTCACCCCACTTAAATACAACTTTAGCTCCTCATTTAGTCACTTGGTTTAGTGGCCAAGCAACATGTGAGAATCTAAGAACAAATCTATGATAAAAATTTGCAAGACCTATGAAGTTACGAAGTTTTATGAGCATCTTTAGTGTAGTCCATTCTTGAATAACTCGAATCTTATTTAGGTTGACAACCCCTTCCTCATCCACAACATACCCCAAGTACTGAATTATTTTCATCTTGAATGTGCACTTGTCAAGATTTGTATACAACTTATGCTTTTAAAGAGTTTGAAGCACCTTACGAACATGTTGCAGATGTTCCTCCCATGTTCTATTGTAGATGAGTATGTCATCTAGGTAGACAACCATGAATGAGTTGGTGAAAGGTCATAAGATGCCATCCATCATCCTCATAAAGGTTGTAGGTGCGTTAGTCAAGCCAAAAGGCATAACCAACCATTCGAAGAACCCCTCCTTGGATTTGAATGCAATCATCCAGACATCAGTGGGATCAATAGGAATTTGGTAATAGCCAAATTTGAGATCAATTTTGGTGAAGAACTTCACATTGTGGATTTGGTCTAGCAGGTCATCAATCCTAGGGAGGGGGTAGAGATTATTCATAGTGATTTTGTTTAGGGCTCAATAGTCAATACAAAGCCTCTATATTTCATCCTTCTTTGGTGCCAGGATAATTGGGCTTCAACAAGGTGAAGAGTTTAGCCTAATGTGAACTTTTTGGATCAATTCTTGAATCTGCCTTTTTATCTCATCATTCTCTAGAACTGATCTATGATATGCAGGGTTGTTAGGCAAAGGTGATCTTGGAGCCAAATTGATGGAATGTTTTACCTGATAGTGAAGCGTAACTCCTATGGGTGACTTGAATAAGTCATCATATTCTCCAATGATTTGACCCATCTACTTCTATTTTTGTGTTGATTGTGTAGTCAGGGCTGAAAAATTGGCCTTCTTAAATCTATGTGGCTTGACCACCATAAGAATGAATTACTTTGTCTTCTACACCAATCTCTTATATTGCTTGGCACTAAGCAAGGAGATAGATGTGGAAGGTGGTACCTCTAATACCCTGTAACACCATGTTCCAAGAGTGAGTGATCCTTCAGGTTCTTGATTCATAGATGTTATGTCAATCATACATGAATGGTTGACCAAGGAGTACATCACAAACATCTAGATTGACCACATCACACAAGATCTCATCTTGGAAAGGTTTTATTACATGCAAAAGAAGACACTAGTGGGTGACACGGAGGTCTCTCCCTGAGCTCAACTATCCAATACTATATGGCTTTGGGTAAGGCTTCATGGATAGATTTAGACTTTTCACAACATTAGTAGAGATTAAATTCTTTTGACTTTCACTATCAAGAATGAAATGCAGAGGCTTAATTTTCACCCACAACTTATAGTGAAACAACCTTTCCTTATCATCTGGCCTTTCCTCATGGATCTATGATGAAGCAATGATGGTATCAAGCTCAACATCTACAATCTCTTCTTTGTCCTCTTCGACTATAGGGTGTGTATGAGATAGAGCAGTAGATGTCAAGAATTGTGACTCAAAAAGCAAGGACTTGATGGCTCGACATTCTTCTTTGGAGTGAGTTATAGTTTTGTGACAATCACACCATTTCTTAGTCTTCTTCTTTCAGGGTTTCTTATCTTGGAACTCCTTTTGCTCCTAATTTTGGCCTCATGTTTGACCTTCTTTTTTACTTTTCCATTTCAAAGGCTGACTCTTTGTATTCTTTCTTCCATGCTTCCGCTCAATCTTCATCACAAACTTGTACGCCTCACCGAGGGTTTCCAAATTGAAGAGTTCCATTTCCCCTCGTATATACCATTATAGTCCACCATGATATTTGAGAGCTTTATGTTTCTCACTTTCTTAGATTCCCAATATTGTAGATAGAGAATAACAAATATTAGTGTAATCTTGAATAGATTATTTCTTACCTTGGCGAAGTTGTTGTCACTATATGTACAGATCATCATATGCTTCAATGGGGTGGTATTTTTCCTTTACAACTTCCATGAAATCATCCCAAGTAGGTTCCACCTCAATGCAAATGCCATTTATACTAAATCTCTTCTTGTACACTTTCCACCAATTTTTTACGAGCAATGATGCTTTCAAAAGAGCAAAAGTGATCTTCTCTCCATTAGTGAATTTATGTATAGAAAAATAGGAAGATAATTGATCCAACCAATTTTTTACTACATCAAAATTGATTTTGCCTTTAAATGTAGGGATATCAAAATTCACCTGAACCTTGAAGGGTGTTGGGGTACTAAAAGGATGTTCCATGGATGAGGAGCTAAGGGGTACAGATGAGGAGCCAAAATTATCTATCAAGATTTGTTAGAGAATTTGAGAAAATTATTGTAGCATTTATGCTTGCTACCGTTGGAGGGATTCATTCACCATTTCCTTGAAGGGATCGGATATCTCGGTGTTGTCTACCATTTGAAGTTGTTTGGAACGAATAGATGGATAGTATGTGAGATCTGTTATTTTCCACACAAGCTTCTTATAGCCTGACCTCATCCTCGGGATCATACACTCTCAAGACAAACTGCTCTGATACCACTGATCCAAAACTCAGGGGTTTTAGTTGAAAGATATTTCAAAAACATGAAAATAACACAATTATCATAATAATTCCTTCTTTAAGAAGATATGTTTATTGCTCACAAGATTGCAAATACAAACATATGATTATCTCTAGGAAGAGATTTTTGATCCCCTTCTCAAGCTACATCTTTATTTATACATATAGGACGTGAAAGGTCACCAATCATGATGGATATAAAGTGGTTTGACTTTCACAATTTACAACAACACATAATTTGAGAAATTACTATATTTAAAAACTTTCTATTTTTAGACAGCACTATTAAAATTAAAATTTTGGGCACTTCTATTGGGTTTTTAGGGGTCGAAAACCACTTAGAGTAGATTAGTGCCATCTCATCGCATTGTCCTTGTTATTAGATTTTTAATGGTTTGAACAGGGAGTCAAATGGAGCTATGGTTCAAAAGTTATGGCTCCTAGAAGTTCTACCACCAATTGGGGTAGAACCATCACCCGAATCGTTGCCCGAAGTGTTATCCAAATCAAGTTAGTGGTATCTCCTCCTCCTCCCCCACCACCATTGAAGTTGGTTATTATACTTATTCAAGAGCATAATGCATAGATAGTTTTTGCACTTATGCATTATCGTTTTATATAGTTAATTCATAGTAGTACACCCTCCTAGACAACGAGCTTCACATCAATAATTATTTAGAGTTCAAAAATATCTTCATCTTCTACAATGCATCTTAAGGTAGTGACTTAGAAATTTTAGCGTGTCTTACAATGAACACAAGTAGTGAGACCTTCTACTATATAACATACTCCATTAAGTCATTCACCCTTTAGAGTTACATGTCCTACACAATATTCTATGAGTATTGATCAAGATAATAAAATTACAACACTATATTCTTTTTTAGATTTATATTCATCTACGTGTAGCACTTTTGTTCACATAAAGTCACCCTATAATTTCAAACACATACTAAGGTCCTCCCATTGGTGGGATCATTGGCTAGATTATTTTCAAATCACAAAAATACAAAATAAATCAACTATTTCCAAACTATAAAAAACATTCAAATATTTATAAAATATTATATATATATATATATATATATATATATATATATATATATATATATATATATATATATTGCATTTTCAAATATTTTAAAAATATAATGTGTGTGTGTGTGTGTGAAAAATACAAACACATTATAAATACTAAAAAGAAAATAAAAATAGGGCATTTGCATGACATGAGTTGTTAGTTTACTTCTTTGCATATGTTATTTATCACATATTTTGGTAGATAATATATCCTTCTTCATAAACATCTATTTCATGAGGTATACGAGTGTGATGTAGGCCGTATATATTACATATAGTTTTTTAGATGTTGAAATCCCTTCTACCTAGTGGCCATGCCTATGCTAAGGGCATGTTATTCTACATATTACATTATCAATATATATATATATATATATATATATATATATATATATATATATATATATATATATTACATTTTCAAATATTTCAAAAATATAAAAAAACATTCAAATATTTTAAAAATATAATGTGTGTGTGTGTGAAAAATACAAACACATTATAAATACTTTAAAAAAAAAATAGGGCATTTGCATGACATGAGTTGTTAGTTTACTTCTTTGCATATGTTATTTATCATATATTTTGGTAGATAATGTATTCTTCTTCATAAACATCTATTTCATGAGGTATACGAGTGTGATGCAGACCGTATATGGCCATGCCTATGCTACGGGCATGTTATTCTACATATTACATTATCACATGTTATATCTGTATATGATATTTATACTATGTTGAGATACATATCTTACAAGTATCTTGCTAGTTATTCATATCTTACATTGTGTAACATGGATATGTTATTTTGCTATGATGTGACATTAATATATATATATATATGGATGGTGTAGACTAGTGTTTGTTTATTTTATTCTCCTTTGATATTGTTACTTTTTTGTATGATAGGATAAACATTGCTTGTTTATTGTGTGTGTCCACTTAGCCATGTATGTGTGACATCTTTATGTCCTTTGTTTGATTATTCTCAATACCATTTCTGTATGTATGGCCCTTGCCCCTATTTATCATGACATGTTCATGTCCATTATATGTGACCCTTAGCCTTATGTGCGACATTGTGTGATATTGTGTTTGTTGTACTCATTGAGTTTTATTAGCGGTGTCATGATCCATATCATGCACATTTATAGTGTATTCTTACTCAGAGATAGTTACTTTACTACATGCCTTGTTGATAAATCTATCTAGACATGACACTTGTATGCCTCACATTACATATGTTTCATACATGCTTCAATGATAATTACATTACGACGATGACATGCTCTCCACATGTTGATATGATGCCACATGATTATATATTTATCACATGATATATTTAACTTTTATTTTGAGATGAGTGACTTTCAAGTTACATCCCTCATCTCAAATGGGAAGCATTACAATGGGTTCATCTTAGATATTCAAGTCTATATTAGTAGAAAAATCAGATTTCATGACAACATATGAGTTTTAAAGATTTAAAGTAGTTCAAAATCAAATACATGACACATATTGGCAAATTGATACAAATTATGGAGGCATATGACATGTGTATGCGCTCACTTTATAAAAACTTGAGCATAAATTCATACACTTATATGTATATGCATGAATATATACAAAAAAGTTATAGCAGTATAAATCATAGGTTTCACATACAATTACAATTGAATATATATGCATATCATTTTATATCATTTGGAATAAATTTAGGGGGCATGATATTGGTTCATGCACAAATACAATATTCATATTCAAAAGGCATGATATTGGTTCATGCATTTATGCACTACAATATAGTTTACAGATTCAGTGACAAATGGTTTTTGTAACAACCCCATTGGGTTAAACATAAAAATACATGATTTTTTTTAATTACACACATATACCAAATATATATTACACCACGAACATCTACAAAAACCATAGAAAATATACAATGTGATAATAGCAAGAAACATAATACATCACATAATATTGATCTCTAATATCATGAGAGTACACGTCATAATGCAAACATAGGAAGTAATCATAATAACTCAGCCACAACTAATACAAATGTACAATCATCACTATCAATGTGTAATCACCAATAATTACAACTCTTCACAATGATTTTTAATAATAAGTATAGTAAACTATAATGTACAAATAAGATACATGGCTTTCTCAGAGCATAGTTTTCAAACTTCAAGTATTTGTGGCAATATTAAGTGTCATCTTGACAAGTAGTATTATTGTGGGGAGGGAGAGCATCATGCAAGCACATTTCCATACCAACCATGGACCAATAATAGCCCATACTAATCTCATCAGGAAATGGCCCTCCCTTCATAGATGAGTAGATAGTGATGACGTAAGAATCTAGAGAGACAAACAAGTACCTGTGTCCTATATGATTTTAAATTAAACATGCAGTGTATCACAGAAATTTGTTATATTGTAAGATTTCACACAAACATGTAAATCACACTCATGAAATGATAATGTCTCAGTAAACATACTTTAGTCCAAAGCTTTACAAATAATAAATAATAACGATTTAGATCAATCAAATTCATACACACCACTTGATCGAACTGCCTTCATCTATCATTGTGACACTAGTAAGCCAGTGAAATCCATCTCACTCCTTAGTCTGTATCAATAATGCAGATTGGTCAAATATAATTCAACTAAAAGATTCATTTAATTTATATCCAACTAGCAAACACATCATATAAAAGAGTAACCGAATCATACATTTATCCCATCAAACATATGAATGAATCTTACATTATCTTCTATCTCATATTAGAAATAATGACTACAATTTGTACCATCTAGGTAAAATATATATTTAACTACAGATTTTTACTACTATAATTAGTTTTCAAGCATACTACACCTTATGATAACCCATATTACCATAGTCTAGTGTTCTAAGACATAACTACTAATTACCATAGTAAATCAAAATAAAGTAGTCATAACTACATGAAAGCACAAGCTTATATCCAAGCACCTAGAAATAGCATGCAAAACACATTTTTTTTTAAACACACAATATTTCATCTTAGCATATGCTAAAATCTCATAGATTATATGCACGCATATACAAAGTCTTACCAACTATTACAAAATACGTTATTCATATCATTATCCCGTATGCACACAATAAATCAATCAAACTTAGATGAGAGTTAGACATAACAATTGTTGTATGTAACATTCAGGTACAACAAACTTTTTTTAACTGTAAAACTCTATGATGTCCCATACTATCATAGTTCATAACTACATAAAAACACATAACCAAACTTATAATTTTCAATAATTAAAACACATACATTTAACAATCATGCAAGTATAGGGTTATACCCCCGAGTATAACTTAGGTTTAAACTGCATACTAGTATTTAAATAAATACAACTTGTAAGCACGCATCATGATGCACCATTTCATGTTGAACATAACCAAGCAATTAAACATGTTATCTTTTTCATGTCATGTGTCGCACACAAGTATTCAATGCATATAACTAACATTCAATCAATCATTTACAGATAAACATAGAACTCATAAACCCGTTACGTCATTCATTAGAACATCTCATTCTGTATTCTAGAGACCATTTAATATGATTATAGTTTTGGTCCCACAAACACGTGATGTGTAGATAAAATTGTACTTCTAGCTACAAGCTTAGGCATATGTCCCTACATAGCCATTTCCATTAGGTACTTGAGTTGTAAACCTAAATCCAATCTAGTGTTTGTTATATGTTTTAGGGGTTTGAATGTACACATTCATTAATATTTAATTTTCATAATCATTTACTATAGTCTATAATCCACTTGAGGAGCTAAAGACACAAGAGTACACTCTTTTGCTCTTTTACATGCTTCCAGGTACAACAATACCTATGTATTCACATTAAGCAAATAGTAACTTGAATTAAAGTTACTTTTACATCATTAACCACAATATCACCTACAAATATTGATATACTCTAAAGAGATATTCGAATGTTGATCAATCATTTAAATATCAAAAGATTAACTATGTTTAATAATCCAACATTCACGCTTAGCTAGTTATATGTCCATACATCCTTAAGTTAATAGTTCACAAATATGAGCCGCACACACTAAAACTTTTCCAACTTGATATTTCTTACAAATTCGACTAATATTTCATTCACTTAGAGTAAATTTGACCCGTAATATAAATAGCCATAATTCTAATCTTTCCCAAAAAGTTTTCCTTGTTTGGTATTTACACCACTACCATACTTAGCAAGGTACATGAATGATGTATTAAATTCCTCTTATAATGCTCATATGAGTTTGAATCCTTTGTCATATGCAATACTCATAAGTTCAACATGCCACATAATAATATTATCCCATTATAATTCAAATAAATCCATCAACACCAAGTGATAAATTAACTATAGTTTGCTTAAGGCATGGTAATAACTAACCAAATTAACTAGGTAGGATAAGATACTTGCTTCCATTGTCAGCTTGTACACGTAGACAACAACTACATACCCCTGAATTCAAAATTCATTAATACTATTCTATTAATCCTATAATCCTTAGTAAATTAGTTATAAATTGATATATGTCAATACAAAATTAATGGGCTTGTATAAGTTATTTAATTTTGTACACCATATACTTAGTACATAGGTATCGACAAAGGGCAGCACAATTTCACATTTAGTGGATTTTATATGTGTTAATGCTGGTAATCGATTTAATACTTTTAGATGTACTTTTACTAAAATTCTGAGTATAATAGAAACCCTTGATCTAGTTATTTTTAAATGTTGTTATCTTTTACTAATTTTTTTTGTGTTGGTACACGTAGTCGAGGTGAAAATTGAATCATATACTTCAATTGATATTCAGGGAGCAAAAAAACATTTTCAATTTGTTATCTAGAAAAAAGGAAGTAATATGACCAAGTTAGAGCTCAGTTGTGGGGAATTTTGAAGCAAGGATAGGAGACTGACTATCCCAATAAGCCATGGATTACACTTTGCTGAAGGAATAACCTTGGTCGTGGGAATTTAACATCCTAATAGTCTCATTTTTTTTTTAAAAGTTCAAGTATTATTTACACAGTCACGCTGCCTCCAAACCAACATTATTAATCATAAAAATTCAATTAGACTCTTCCTATGGGTCTGCGTTCTATTGATGAGCTTACTTTTTGTTGAATTATAGTTAAAGTTTTGCTATATAACATAAATAGTATCATGCATACTTATGCTTATTAATCTTACGCCCAATGGGGTGTCAAAATAAATATATCTCTCATAAAATATCTTCCACATGGTTTTTTTCTCGTGCAAGTCGTAAAAAATCAAAATTTTCCCAAGTAAGACAAACCTAATCTATGGATCGTTGACATTTGTGGCATCAAAAAATGATATTACAAACAAGAATCTTCTACCTAAGTCATTAAGCAGACACACTTCATTCAGACTGAAAATTAAAAAATATCTCAAAGAAATTATTTTGATTTGCGTTAAAGACTATTTTCTTCTTATTCAAATATGTTATCTTCACATGCTAATCGATCAGTTAATAAAGTCTGTTTCACATATTTTACTTCGATGAACTTCTTATTTTATCTTAACGACTAAAATATCTTGCATCACCCAAACATGAAAAATAGATGATTCTGCAAGAAAAGACTTTTACTGCATGCACCCATTTCATCATAAACAAAAAATAAACAAGTCTAGATGTGTAGTTAAGGAAGAAAGGGTAATCACACACTAGATCATACGGGTAATATGAAGGCTTCCAGTTCCTTATGTTCTAGGTTGAATAGTTATGGCAATGTAATGTTTGAGATACTATGACAAATTTATATAGGATTCTTTTTTTTTCAAGTTCATGTATACAATTTTATAACAACTAACACACACACACACACACAAATATTTTAAATAATAACATTCTAAAATTTTCCCAAGATTACACATTGAAATCAAACGTATTGCCTACCTAGTAAGTAGAGATGAGGATTTCCTCTTCCTTTCTTATGTGTTTTCTCTCTTGTGCTACCCTCATGTTCCAACTTCTCTCTTATTACTTATGATATTGATCTCCTTTTCTTCCTAATATTAGGCGTAGCCTTTACTTGCTTTAATTTTTTTATTTGTTTTTAAATCTCCTATTTTATTAAAGTGGTGTAGCTTTAATTGTTTAAAGATTCTCTTTTTTATTTTATTTCTTTTTCTTTATTTTATTTGTGTTATCCTTATTTCTCAAATAATTTGATTTAAATAAAACTTTCCTTTAAATTCAAATCTTTCCTCTTTTCCATTTTACCACTTTTCTTCTCAATAAAAATTTCTAAATTTGTAACATTTTATTTCCTTTTACTCAAATTTACAATAATCAGTATATTATTAATTATTATTTAAAATTGCCATGACAACTTAATGATTAAATTATAGACTAATAATTTTAATTAATCTAATAAAGTAAATCTCTAAACATTCATGGCCACACGCAAGACAATTTCACAAACCATTAAACTATGATAGCAAACCAAAGTATAAACGACTATCTAATACAAATAGCATCAAACACACTTTCCTAACCATTCAATTACACATCTAGTTATATGTTAATTGTCTATGGTGTATGCAAGGTACTGGTCGATTTCTTTATCATCCTTTGACATCTCGATCTCCATCACCCTCTCTAACGATGTTCTTCTTCCATCACACTCTGAGGCATAGATTATCCTGCATTAACCTCACAACAAGACAGGTGGTTAGACCATAACAATCATAATATATATTCATCATAAATATAGTTGAAATGACAAATCAACATGATCATAAGGTAAACATGTACTTACAACTAACTCATAACAATGTGATCATGTAGCCTAAGCAATATCTTACTGTCCCATAACAATATATATTTCACAACTTAGATAAAAATATCTAAATATAAATTTGTCAACTACAAATATCCATAGATAACCTAACAAATATGCCTGGTGAGGAATCAAGGTGTAACAGTTTCACTTCAAATCTATTAACACTATAGTCATGATGGGGGCATGAATAATATTCATTCTTTTTTGTCAAGTAAATATAATCTAAGGATGTTTGTATTGGTGTGATTCATTATGTCATAGGTAATATACGTTTAACTCTGGTGATACTCAATAGCCTTGGTATTAATTCTAGCGAACCCATTGTGTAGTTTTACCTTTTGTTATGGGTGATGTACATTTGAGTCTAGTAAAACTCAACAACTTTGACATCACTTCTAGTGAACCCATTATGGTCTTACCTTCTTTTAGATTAATATATTGGGTACTTTTCCCCATTAATGAGAGTTAGAGCATGCATCTTTCCATCTCAAGGGATTGACTAGTTATTCAAAATGGGGACTTGATGACTCTCAATTTGTCAATGGTTCAACATGAGGAACCATCTCTCCAAGTGCTTCGACAAGGGGGCACATTTATCTAATACTTCATCATATTTTACAGATTTTAGGGCAATATGGTTTCATCTCCCTATAGGTGTACTCCTTTGCTCCTTTTAATTTTCAAAATTTCAAAGTTTTAATTTTTTAAAATTTCAAATATAGACATTAATCACTTCATGTTATGTTTTAAGGTTTACTAAATGAGGGCCCGACATAATTGGAGTTTCTGATCAAAAGATAAAGTGTGTTGTACACACTCATGTTTTATTTTTTTTCCTTTACTCTAGCAATTTCATTACTAGAATTAGGGGGGACTTAGAGACTTAAATATGGTCACAAGAATTTGACAATGTTAATTATTGACATATCTTAAACCACTTGACTTACGCCCAAATACATGACTCTTATTTTCCATTCCTCCAACCATTTATCTATATGCAAGCTTAACCCCACTATTCACTATCATTACTATACTGAATTTACAAATCAATACTCAAACTACTTTATATCACTGTCAAACTACTTCCAACCTCAAGAAAACTATCCCTACTTTTTACGAGACAAATCTGCTATCACGGACCTATCCACCTAAAATGGCCTGATCTCTATGCCATTTAAAAGATAGTTTCCAAATTTTGAAATATTCATTTGTGTCATTTGTGTGTTTCATAAGTTGACTAATGGAAATTGTCAAAAATGTTCACTATAAATATAAATCAAAATCCATTCATTATCTCTCGCTTTAAACTATCTATTGAGCACTTATAAAGTACTGCACATTGAAAACATTTGCCGTATTCTTCATAAATTCAAGATCATTCATTATGAGTAGTCACAAGCCAAGTTTGAAGCATTTTAAACCAAGTCAAGTGCTAACATTGTCAAGTATCAAAACTAAATTTCTAGTTGCATACATATAGTCAAGGACCACAATTACATAATTGAAATAGGTGGGATAACTACGTATGGCTTGATTCCCTCATCAAATTATTTAGATACATAGGCAACTATCAATCATCAACAAGGGTGATTGGGGTCATCTCAACCCATTATAATTCCCCTTCTTTTTTGTAGGTTTCTAGCTCTCACAAGTACCCCTAGGGTTTTCAAGGCAAAGAGAAGAAAAATAGAGGTTTATGTGCAACATATACAAAATCATAATATCTCAGTCCTCTCAAAAAATACAAGCACAGGTGGTAGAATAATAATAGTTTCATCATAGTCAAAGCAGTTAAGTCCGCAATCAACAAACATGGCTGACTTATATTATTATTCGAGGAGTGTGGATTTGTTCAAAAATATCCACAAACCTTGCCTCTATATCTGAGCTATCATAGTCTTGTCTTATCTTGATTTCCATTTTCAAATGTTATAATAAACCATGATCTATTATAATGTGCCATGATCAAGAATTGGTGAGATTTGAACACACTAGACTCTTAACATGCAAATAGAGAAAGTCTTGTAGCAAAACAAGAACCAAATATGAGCATAATAACAACTTTTTAATATAATCGATGAAAATATCTTTGAGGATCAAATAAGTAGAGGAAAGGCATAAAATCACCTAAATTTGACAATGTGAACACATGATAATTACCATATACATAGTAAGCACCATGTGAAAGATGTCAACATTGGTTGGTAAATACCAAGTGCATCCACACCAACTAATATAACTGCAAATTAGACATATGCATGTGCAACTTAATGACCTTTTATTACACATAATGACCTCAATATTAAACTTAATGAAGCTTAATATATGTGTATTAAAAGTCATGAAATGAAATAAAAACCTACATTATCACCCCCTTAAGCATAGCTTAGGTGGGTAGAATAATTAGGTCTCAGTAGCAAAGATTGATTAGGTACCCAAGCACATAAAAAATCCCCCCATACGAATAGAGAGAAGCTCCCCCTAGAAGTAGAGAGAGGAGAATAGAGGACTAGAAATACCCATAAGAAGATGTTGTTGAAGCTATTTGTACCCCAAAAAGAACTCACAAGTGAATATACTTGCTCTCAGTGAATGGTTTGGTGAAGATATTAGGTATTTACTTTGTAGTTTGAAAAAATTCAAGGTCAATGACTTGTCCATGAATGAACTCCCAAATGAAGTGCATATGAATCGCAATGTTCTTAGTCCACTGATTTTAAACCAATTTTTTGCAGATCTAGATGGTGATTTGGTTGTCGTAGAAGATGACGATGGGCTCCCTGAACTATATACCAAACTCAGTATGAATCCCTTAAAGCCAAATAATCTTAATAGCAATATCAACATCTCATTTGTATTTAACCTCAATAGATGATAGAGCAATAACATTATACTTCTTGATAGACCAACTAATTGGACATGAACCAAGTGAAAAACTATATCCTGGAGTGGACATGTGATGTTGAATATCACCAGTCCAATATGAATATGTGTATCCGATAAAGTCAACATTAATAACTACTCCATAATGAATCCCAAAATTGTGAGTACCCTAAATGTAGTAGAGAATCCATTTGTCTACTTTTAAATACAACTTGTGTAGTGTGTGCATAAACCTGGAGACCATGCCCACTCTATATGAAATATCAGGTCTAGTGTGAGTCAGATAGATGAGGCTAGCAACAAGTTCTCGATATAAGTTAACATCAACCAATAGAGAAGAAAACCTTGAGTTTGAATCTAGAAAGAAAGGGAGTCAGAGTTAGCTTACAAGCAACCATGTGAAAGTATGTGAACAAATCAAGAACATACTTGGATTGTGCAATGGCAATTGTTGTTGGCCCCCACCAACACACCCCATATTGATTATATGGACCCTCTTATTTTAATTTCACCTCTAGTTCAATAGGTTCTTAAATGTAAGGTTTTGTTTTTCAAAGCTTCATTGATATTGACCAAGTTTGTTAATCAAATCTTCATGATTGCACTTAGCTTAAAATTCACATCTAGGTAGACCTTAATTTAAAATTTGAACCCTTCATGGGTCTTTTAAGTCTTAGTCTATTTTATGTTGTTGTTGTAAAACATATTTGAAGCCTCCTATTAGACTATTTGGCATTAGGATTGTGCAAGTTATCTAACTTTTCATAGTTTTTCTATTTCTTTTATTGAGCAATTTGATCCATTCCTGCTTCAAATTTGATCTAGATTAAATAAGAGTTTGTTTTTGTTTATTTTCCCCTTGGTCAATTTCATTAAAATGGATAGAAGTTGCTTTGAAGTGGTTTTATTTAACTAAGCTTTTGTGCCTTTTATTTTATTTCAAAAGACTTAGCCATTTTGATTCAAATTTACTTAGTCATTACTTTTTAAATTTGAGTATTATTGACTTTGTGTTTTCATTTTGTGCATGCATTACTTAAGTTTGGCCTAACACCATGCAGTAGTCTCCTGACGAATCCAACTTGTTCAAGAGACTTTCAACACTTAGCTAATTTTGTTACGTTTCATCTAGTGCCACATGTTGATCTCCCTATAGTCTTGGGTGTATTCAAAAGTATTTCATAGACTTAGTTAATTTTATTGGAAGTTTACCCAGTGGGTAATGACATCAACAAAAGCCTTTAGGAAAATAGATTAGTAGGATGTTATCACATGGCATCATCCTGACAATGTGGAACCATCTGTACAAAGCATCAATGATGTTTACAAACCTTGACAAGCAGATAAGTGAGATTTTTCCACATCGAAAATCTCATTACTACTGGCCCCAGGGCAATATGTGTAACTCAAGTAGTATGTCAGAGCTTTGGGTGAGGAAGATTATGCCACATGGTGAAATCTTATTTCATCACAATATAAATAGTTAGGCAAAGATAAAATGTTTAGGGACTCAAAGGTATTAAACCATTAATTTGAATGTTAATCATCTTGTGGTCCTAAAGCCCTGAAAAAATGCCATGTGTACCTTATCAAAATCTTGAGAGCTCAAAAGCATTGAGTCATTAACTTGGGAGCTTGGGGCCATTACACTATTAAGCCAAGCATGTGAAGAGCTTGAAAAGCTAAGAATAGGCCATGTGGCCATGAATAGGACAAAAGCAAAAATCAAATATAAAACCTACAGGCACCAACAAGTTGCCAGGTGAAAAAGTGGGACCCGATAAGCAAAGGACATGTTAGTTACTTATCCAAAAAAGCACTAACCTATATTTGATGGTTCGTTTGGCTATCAAAATCATCAAATCTAGAAAAGGGATCACACATCTAATTTGAATCATGGAATCAAGTTGCAGATGGTTTCCCACTAACTAAAAGGCCAAAAAGTGACAAAATTCAAGATGAGTAATAACCAAGTCAACTTTAAATTCTTAAAATCAGGTTGGATTGATATATTCATTAATCAACCCCTAAAATTAATTGCAATATTTGTATAAAGCATGGTGGGATGACCATCACAAGAATATCCCAACAATAATTGACCACCAACATTTGAATATATTCGCAATTAGCCTCCATAATTAAATGTAAAGCACTCAATATGGCATTAGTTTTCACTTAGTGTGCACAATATAAAGAGTTAGAAGAAACAGAAGGCATATAAGATAAATATTTACCTTAAAGAGGTGTGGCTTCTAATTGAGAATCAGGCTTAGGGTGGTAAAGCTATTAGAGTCTCAACTACATTCCCAATCACCATTGAATTTTTTAACCAACCTAGTAGTGGGTTGAGCGATTTTCATGGACAAAATATGCCTGTATAAGGAATGTTGTTCTCCCTTTGAAGATGTCAACACTTTGTGTAAAGAAACATTGTTAAAAGTGTAATAGAATTTTACTTCACCGAATGGTGTCCATTGTTTCTAGTTAAGTTTATGCTTATGTTAAAAGGATTGATCTTATGCATGATTACAAAACGAAATGTATTAATTGGATTGTGAAATAGTTAGTCTAATTCATGTATGAATTATTTTCATTTTGCTTAGAACATTCTTTGTTTTACGTGTTTACAGCTATAAAGTGATTTGAAATCTCTATGTGCGATAACTATAGATCTTTTGTGTGTTTACCTTTAGTGAAGTGTTCTTGACTCCAACATTCATTTCATCCCTATAATCTTATCCATTGTGTCTCTGAGTTTGTGAAAATTTTAAGCCAAGAACATAGTGGTATAACTGTGATTTGGTGTACTTCAATTCTTGAGGCATTGGAAATCTTCTTTCCTACTCTCCCTTCGTTCTCTCTTTATGTTTATCTTGAAACTAAACTGCCTTCCCCTATTTTAGAAATTGGCAGAGTGAAGCATATCAACTATAACATCAAAATATGAATATTAGATCATAAATTTAAAACAGTACTAAGTTTTTGGCGGTAGCACTGCATCTCTTGGAAGCCATTATATACAAGTTATATCATGGAGCCACATACCTATAATTATGTCATGGATTGATCAAGTATAAATCCTATAATGGAGGATGGAAGTACCTTATGGTTCCCCCTTTCTCTCTAAAACACTCAATCCCATGAGTGTATTCTTAGTAGGATTTTGGACTGAACAATAGTTAGTACTGGAAGGAGGGCCAAAGAATTGTAGTTTAATTTTTTATTAAGCACTAGAAAGGTTGTAAATTGCTAAGATGTTGTGAAAGTTGGCTAATAGTTGTTATGGACATGTATATTCACTAACATTTTTTATGTTTGTTGCCTATCCTATTACAAGTTGAAGTACAAAGCACTAACAATAGTTAGCTAGATTGTGCATGATAAACCAAGATGGATCCTAGCGTGTACATTACTTGGTCCTAGTATATGCATGTGATCCGTAAACACCAGTAGGAACTTCACTACTTTTATAAAAATGTTTAAAATGGATCTTTTAAATTCTTAATTCCAAAATTTACACTGAATTGGAAGTGGAAATTTCTCAACTTTTAATATGTTGGAATGATTAAATTTGATTAAAATCTGATCCAAAATCAAGTTTCAAAACTAAAATAAAGCTGAATTTATAGATCACATCAATTATCCATTGAAACCGTCAGATTTTTTAAATTCTCAATTTTATCCAATTTCCCATAAATGATAAAATGATTAAATTTTGCATTCTGATTTAAATCTGAATTATAATCTGCAATTTAACTAAAATTGAAATGCAAAAATGAATCCAAAGATCAAAACACAGAAATTGTTTATGGGGTTCGAAATTCCTACGTCTCTGGGTTCTTATCGAACCAATCCATTAATATTGCTAAAATTTGTAAGCTAAAATAATATTTACAAACAACAAATGATCATATATCTCTGCAATAATAGTGATCAGACCTTCGAAAGACCTTGGCTGACTCAGCATGTCCTTCACCTTCCTGAATCACAAGTGAAGGCTTTTCCAAATCAAAATCAATAACTTCTGTAACTTAAAATGATGTCACCAATTCTCCAAAATGAGAAAATGAATATACTATACAGAGCGTATCAGAATTCTAAACAAATTTTTAGTTTACTCTGAGCTCTGGTTCAGCCTTTAAGGGCTTCAAAATGACAAAATACAGCAAACTGGTTTATTTTGTTCTCAATACACAGTGGCGCAGAAGCTACCCTTTAAATACAAGTTCGTAGCTCTTACATCATTTGACAGTCCATAGCTTGGGCGGTCAAGGCATATCCTTTTTACATGGGAAGTCATGAGTTCAAGTCTTATCCCTTCCTTATAGGGCACTTAGCTTATCATTTGTCTCACATTGGTGAATGGGAACGATTTTTAAGACTTTAAAAAGGTTGGTGGATTCTTTAAACACTGCCAACACCCCTTTTGGTGGGCTTGAGGTGCCAAACTAAGCATAGTTTGTTGATTAATGTGCCAAACATAGCATGGTACATTAGTTAATGCACCAATCTTAGTATATACGCTAAGCTTCATGCCCTCTTCTCACATTCCACGAGTGGCATGTGGCATGGCAAGCACTGGTTTCTCCCATGTGGCTAGCGTTGCGTGGTAATTTTAAAATATTACCAAGTAATAATTACGATTTTTTTATTTTTAAAAACAATTATCCCTCTTTTTGTGGGATTTCTACGAACTTGTAATTTCAAATCTACGGACTTGTAAATACAATTAGATTTTTTTTTCTACAGACTTTGAAAATACCATGTGTCACAAAAATCACCCATTGATTTCCACGTGTCACCATCTAATTGGTCCATTTGGCATGTCCACATTGCACCATGCCATCTTGCAACACCACATTTTTCCTTATCGAACCAAAACTTCAACAGACCATATCTTTTGCATACGGTGTCCGTTTTGCAAACTGTGAAAAGCGTCAAAAAGCTCTCAACGAGCTCTACGCTGTGAAATTAGTTTCATCATGACTTGGAATATTTTTTCTAAACTGAACTCTAGATCAGCATGGGAGATTGATTATATCACCATCACAAATCCAAAGAAGGGCTTAAACTGGTAGAAGAAGGCCTAAACCCATAATAAACCTAGTGTCCACCAATTCCTCATCTCAAACTACCCAAAACTAGCATATACCCACCACGTTACTAATGGTTTAGCTTACCGAGTCCACCATAAATGTCCTAGGAGTTTTCCATGACTTACATAAGAATCCTAAAAGGTACTTGCCTGGATTTACTCCTACTATGGGAAGAATTGCTAAAGAACATATAACATCATATAAAACTGCTCTCAGACTTCTCAATGTTGAGTATGAGGGCATAGCCTGTAGACTCTTCCCTTTCACATTCATAGATGCATCATATGATTGGTTCTTAAACATTCCCAAGGATTCCATCACAAGTTAGGACCAGCTGAGTAGTACTTTATTGACCCAATTTAGGCAAGTTGTAGATCCCAACATCCTATATCAACAATAGGTTTATCAAATGAGAACCCACCGAGCCCATTAAAAATCTTAATGTTCATTTCCAAAAAAATGTATAGCTAAGTCACCACCCTTTGCAAGCCTGATGCTTCGCTAGCTTTAGAAATGTATAAAAATGCTTTGGACCCATGGACTGCCATGTTCTTGAGATGAGACCCTACAATAATAACTTTATATCTAGCATATCCTGAGGTTATCAAGGTTGATAAACAACTTAATCCATAAGGCTAAATGATACCTCCCATCCCTAATGCATCACCTAACATCGACAGTAAGCCTTCTTCCAAATGCAAATCAAAACTTGTCTTTGTCTCAACCATTGTCAATAACTAATCAACTCCCTTTGAGGCATGCTGCTCCAGAACAACACTTTAGTTTTCTTATCTCGATGAACAATGAGGTAGTTTCCCATTTGCAAAGATAGATATGATTAACAACAACTAACAATACCCATACTATACCACAAAAATCCATTAAAAATGAGTTGGATGCCATCCAACGAATGGAACAAAGCCTAAGGAATGACTTCCTTAGTCTACAAAGGCAAATGGGCACCTTTGGTGTTGAGAGTTCAAATAGGATCTTCACTTACTAGAGGTAAAATAGGAATTGCAACCAGCCCCACAATTAATCAAAGCCTTCTCCCAATAAGCTACCTGAAGTTAATATTTGTAAGATAGCCCTTCCTAATTGGTATCATGTACACAACACAACCATGCATGGTGAACTAGATTGTATTGAATTCTGCAACACCTTTGACATATCTCAAAGAGAGATGGGGGAATACGAAGTGGTCCCTAACCAACTTGATCATCTAATGATGGTAAGACCCCAAGTATAGTTATGGTATTAGAAACCATGGAGTTTCCTATCCAGGAAGAAAATGAGCTCAAGGAGAGCACTAGTGAGGTGCACGCTTTACAATAATTTTAAAGAAGCAACTACACCCTTAGGAACTAATAGCAATGGTAGCCCCTTACTACCTCAACCCCCCCAAACAATGGTCCAACTGCTCTTGACCCTAAGGTTATGAATGATCCTCCACCACCAGGGCTTAGTCAATTCACAACCCAAACAAAAACTTAACAATCTCAAAATAAAAATAGATATAATACAGTAGAATACATGAAGAAAACTAAAGCAAATATCACTCTTTATGAGTTTTCTCAAATCACTGATCAATGTGATCTTCTACTGAAATCATTCAGTAAAGAAAAAGTCCAACTTAAGCAAAAAAAAATCACACCAATGTGTTGATACATAATAACAAGACTAAAGTCCCTCCCTTTCTCCTAATTGTCAGGGTATTTAGGAAGAAACTCCACAATTACTTAGTAGATATAAGAGCTTCTACAAATGTAATTCCTATAGGCATTTGTGAGAAACTAGGTTTCATCATCATTAAGTTAGACAAGTCATAGTCCAACTAGACAATTTTGAGGTTAAAGTAGTGGGTGAGTTACTCAATGTATGCATGTAATTAGAATCAGAGTATAAGATGCAACAATTCATAGATATCTAAGTTGTAGACATCCTTGAAGCATATGAAATGTTACTTAGCCAAGATTGGTCCAAATCTTTGAATGGATACATGGCCACTAATTTCTCTATGCATGCATCTAATTCCTTTTATCAAATTAACTCGTTAAATTATGCCTAATTTCTTCTAATATTGACACTTATTAACATCACCTCTTTGTTCCCTTAAAATCAATTAATTAATTAATCTTAACTACATGAAATACCCTACTCTCCACATATTAATATTTTCCTAATATTTTAATTCCTATTTTACCCCACTTTCCACATAATTCCTAATAATCTAATTATTTATTCACCCACTTTATAATCACATGTTCCCCGCAAAAGAAAGTCTAGAGGTTTCCATACTCTAGAACTTTCTCCCTTCTCAAATTTGAACTTTGAGATGGAAATATCCCCTCCAATTCCTTCAGAAAACCTCTTTAAACGGAAGGGACATCCTCAAGAATTGGGACAACACAAGGAATGATTCCAAGTTTGTGTTGCCTTCATCACTCTCCTTCATTGATATAGAATCAAAAAAAGCCTTGTCAGCCATCCTTATATTTATATACCAGCTTTCACACCCTCTTGCATCCATTATAGCTCCAAGCATCCAAAGAATCCGTTAAGATGTCCACCTTGAATCCATTATCAATCAATCCATATCTGCCAAGTAACATTGGATAATAAGTTAGAAAATCTTGGAGGGAAGCCAAAAAGGAGCATGGTGGTGGTAAGAATCTGTTAATAATTGTGATTGCTCCTTACATTCTCTCATATTAATGTTCTTTGTAAACTTTGAGTTAGATTTAGTATTGTTTTGCATATTTAGATCGATTGCTCAAATTTTACTAAGCTTCATTTTGGTGACCATGGTGGGATGCCTCCTCTTGAATTGACATCTTCTACCTTAAGTGTGATTGCTTGAGATTTATAGGTCAGGTTGAAAAAGAATTTAGTGGATTTGAATTTCATATTCTATGTCCCCATTATTTATGTTATGTATGGTTGCATTTGTTTTTAGTATTATCTTTTAAATTCTTATAATAATAGTAGGGCAAATCAATAAAATTAGGTATGCTTTGTAACATTTCAAATATTTGTAATTTTTCAAAAATGTTAAAGTATAAATATATGTTTTTCTTAATTACTTATATTCATAGCTCAATCCATGCTTTTAACTATGAATATCCATCCACTCATTGAGCACCATTTGTGGATTCACTGTCACTACCCACCATTTATTAGTTTTGCCTTTATATCAACATTGTAAATTTGTGAAAGCTTGTTCTCTTCTTTGCATAGGTATGTTTACCATTTCACCTCTATGTTTTTTACCATTAAAGCTTCCACATGTAGCCAACATAAGTTCTAATAAGCACTCTACCAACAAGTCCATCTTGGGCATATCTTACAACCATCATAGCCCATAAGACAACTCTTCTCTAAGGCACTTTGTCAAATAGTCCATAAAACCAAAAAAAAAACCAAATACTAGGGATGCAATCATAAGCTCTACCTGGGCACAACCCTATTGTAAAAGAGCTTAAAGGATTTACATTTGTGGTTTAAGGTTTTGATTTTTTTTTTCATTTGGTACCTAATCCTTGGCACTCCTGAGCTCGACCTTCCACTATATGGTGACTTGAATAATATGGAGAGCACCTTAGACCTACTTGGCTCATGTCTCATGGTATCCAGGGGTTATTATAATAAGTTTTGACTCAAGCTATACATTTTACACCTACTTGGCTTGCATAAAAGATGGGTCTCTTTGGTGCTTCCTCGTTGATCTCCAACTCAGCTCAGTGTAACCCCTTAGTTGCACCTCAATCCATCATCTTAGATTGAACTCCTAAATTATGGTAGCAACATCCCCTGCTCTTAGTAGTATTTGATCTTTTGAATCCATCATAATCCTTATACAACATCATATTTTCCTTTGGGAAGGGTTTTGAATATTGATCTTGTTATTATTGATCAATTTTGGCATAGAGTGTTACATTAATATTGAATCTATTGATATTTGTAATATACCCAAAGCTCAAATCATATCCAACTATATGTGCTTGATCTATCCTCCATCATTTTGTATGGGATGTGGGCGTAACACAAAAAATAACACACATTTTCAATTGCACTTTTGCACCTATTAGTGCATCTCCACATACTTCCTAGTAAACAACTTCTTCAAGTATAGGTATGAAAAAACATTTTCCTTGAGCATTCTATTTTCTAGTTCCATATGGATCACCTTAGTCAACTACTCTTGATGTATTCTAATGATCCTTCAAGTAAGATAAATTTATGTGTTGTAATTTTTGCTTCAAATACTGATCTACACCTTGGCAAGCCCACCTCCTAAACTTGTACTATTAGCTTAAAATTCTACAGTATTTAAAACAAACCATCTGTCAATCGTGTTATGCCAAAAGGAAGGATTTCACCTCTATAAAAATAGGGCTAGGGTTTTATATTTGTACAAAGATAAAAATTAAAATTTATTGATAAGACATTGGCCTATGCTCTGCCACCCATCGATTCCAGGAGACAATGTTAATATCACCCTCTATTAGGTGTTTTGACCAATCACTGGGTTGAACACTAGCTATCACACAGTTTAGAGAAGAATTCCCTTTGTCAAAATATGTTTTAAGACATGTCAACATCAATAATAATCATAACACCTTTTGAAATATTTCACCCACTCATTTCATTTGCCCATTTTGACTATATTTTGTATATATATTTTTTAATTTTGATTTGATTGGTTGGCAAAATGATCATGTAAAGCTTTCTTTGTGTTTTTAGATATATGGTTAAAAGTTTTATTTAGAGTGTCATCAAATAACCATTAAGTTGTTATAGCACCAATTTTACATATTTAATTGGATATTATGGTTTACAATTCAATCATTTATTTTAGAAAGTGGTGTAGTGACTAGTCCCTTTATTGTTGTTCATAATTTGAGGATTTAGTCATATTAAATAATATATTTTTTAGTTATCTTGTAAAATCAAAATAATAATTATATACAAAAAAGAGTTGAACTTTCAATTATAGGTGTTCACAAACGTAAAAATAATCAAACTTATCCAAACTACTAATAAGTTACCAAAACTACTAACTTGTCAAAGGTAAAATTGATCAAACCACTAATCATTTGTTTTATAGGTTGATCAGTCTTGAAATCGGATAAAACATTATTTTTAATCATTTGTCTAATTTTGCTTATGCACTAAATTGACATTTGACCACATGTCTCATAGGTCCAAGACAAAACATTTAAAATTGCTAACGACGTTTGTGTATGGTTGATTATCAATTTTGTTGATTTAAAAACTACTAAACCATATGTTGGTAGGACGAACAATCAAAGATCGCTTATCTTAAAACTACTAATCTTTTATTTTGTAGGTTGACTCGTCGAGAAATTGGCTAAAACATTATTTTTTATTGCTTGTTTGGTTCTTGATTAGATTATAATAACAAGCATACATAAATTAATTAGTTAATAAATCCTTTTTTGCTTGCCTGGGTGTCACTCGAGGGCTACAGTGGTGTATACTCTCCTCCTTGCATCCTTGTGACCTCATTTTTATTTATAGGGTGCAATGTGATCATGGAAATGACATCCACATGCTTGACATTAGTTCCTAGGGGTTGGTGACATAGATTTCATCACCACACATTAGACCACACTTTGTGTTTTGGTAGAGTATAAATATTAGGACAACTGTCATTAGGCACTAAAGCAAAACTCCCCATAAAGGTTTCTATGGAGAGGGGTATTTTGGCTCCAATAAGTAAATTGATTAGACAACATCCTAAATGGATCTGGGCCTCAGTATACCTAGCATATATTGGGGACTCCCCTAATAAAAATATATAAAACCTAAAATAAGACCTTGAAACATAATAGGCATTCTACTTCTAGAGTTAGTATCAGCTCCCAAGTGACTGTCAAGTGTAGACGAGGTCAAGAGGCTTTGGTAGATTATGTAATAGGTAACTAGCCTACAACCTTGCCTATGAAGTCATTAGATGGTGTAGGCATCAGGTTACACACCCTTTTGGTTGATTAATCATAGGGATTATGATTTGGGCGTGCTTGTGTGCATGTTGTGTTAAAGCTCATACTTTTTGTGAACCGAGTCAGCCTACCCCTTTTATTAACAAAAACCACCTAGTGAAAATTTAAGACATACCCCATCTTAAGACCAAACCAAACTATTTCATTTCCATATCACCAACCGCACCTTTTGGGTATTAAACTTTATCGTGAAACCAAAACTTTAGTGGTCACTCATCATTCTCTATCAAAAAATTTCAAAGTTTACAACCTTGTTAGGTTTTGTCTAGCACTCATCATCTTACCATCTTGCCTATTCATATATAATACCCATCTAAATCATCGTCTTGCTAGTGTGAATGGCATTTAGTCATCTCATCCTCTTTGCTAGATTGAACCCTTATAGGTTTGTTATTTTGGTAGTATTTAACCACTCTAGTATTTACATCCTAAGATTATAATCTAAGTCACATCTAAACACCTCCCTCTGCCACTTTTAGTCTTGGGACAAGATTAGTATCCAAAGTCATCTTCTTTTTTGTCACCTTATATCAAAACCACACTTACTGACTAATCTCACATCACCTTCACCATCCACCATGCCTCTCAGAACCTCTACCTAGATCTTAAGAATGGGAAAAGGATCCAATCAAGAAAATGACATCCTTGGGAATCTACGTGAATGAAATTGGGATAATGAAGAAACACATAGTGATATGCACACCCTTGGAGAGGAATACCGGTTTACAAATGAATTCTTCAATAGTGATGAATTTAGAGCTTAGCTTGACCAATACATTTATGAGAACTATGATCAAATTATTGCCCAAGTCATTGGAATGGGAGGCACACTACCCTCTACCTTTGATCTAAGCCTCTGACAACATCTCATCCATCCACACACTAGACCTACCACTCCACCCCATCAAAATAATGTCAACCAAGAACAAGAAGAATATAATATTGTGGATCATGAACAAGAGTTGGAAAAATAATAAGAACCCACAAAAAATAATTATGTGGAGGCTAACATAAGGAGATCCACCTTGGAGAATCGATTAGACCAATTGCCTCAGCAAATTAATTCCCTTGCCTTGCAATTTTATGCTCAAAATCAAAGTCCCATTTCACCAATACATGTTAGAAATACCCATCCCAATCATTTAAGACCTAGAACAATCCAATCACAAGCCTCCAATCCTCTAATGGATCCCTCATTCACCGAAGAGTGGAGGATGATGAAAGAGACACTTCAATAGATTGACCTCACACCCAAGTAATGAGATATAAATACAAAAACTTCTGTACATCCCCTTTGGATATAAGTATCTTGTAAGTACCTTTTTTAGCACACTTAGAGAGTCCAAAATTTGACAAATGTAATGGGAAACAAGATCCATAAGACCATGTGCAAGAATTCTATGTAGCATGTCACGAGGTTGCCTATGATGATTCTTACCTTCTCAGACTCTTCCCCAAAACTCTCACAAGTCTAGCACTAGAATGGTTCATGCATTTACCTAAGAGTCCATATATATCTTTGGGGAGTTAACAAAAAACTTTGTGTGACACTTATTGATCTGGGAAACACTTCAGGTGACAATTTGGGTGACACTTTAGGTGACAATTCAGGTGACAGTTCTATCCCAATTGGTGGCAGAACTTTTGGGAGCCATAACTTTTGAACTATAGCTCCGTTTGACTTCCCATTCAAACCATTGGAAATCTAATAATGAGGAGAATGTGATGAGATGGCATAAATATATGATTAGTGGGTTTTTACCCTCAAAAACTCAATGAAAGTGCCCAAAATTTTAATTTTAATAATGTTATCTAAAAATAGTAATTTTTCAAATTTTGTGTTGTTATAAATCATGGAAGTCAAACCAATTCATCTACCTCAAGATCAATGACCTTTCACATCCATCTCCTACCTTAAAAGTATGTATAAAAATAGATGTAACCTGAGAAGGGGATCAAACATCTCTTTCCAGAGATAAGCATATATTTTATACAATTTTGTGAGCAATAAAACATCTCTTCTTAGAGATAGCATTATATGATTGTGTTATTTTGTGTTCTTGAATTGTCTTTCAACCAAAACCTCTAATTTTTAGATTAGTGGTATCAGAGCAGTTTGTCTTGAGAGTGTATGATCTTGAGGATGAGGTTAAAGTACAAGAAGCCTAGGTGGAAAATAATAGAGCTTCTAGACTATCCACCTATTCGCTTCAAATGACTTTAAATGGTAGACAACATCGAGACATCCGATCCCTTCAAGGAAATGGTGAATTAAGCCCTTAAGTAGTAGTAAGTGTAGATGCTACAATATTTCACCCAAATTCTCCAACAAATCTTGATGCAAAATTCTAGATCCTCATATGCACTCCCTGGCTCCTCATCCATAAAACGTCCTTTTAGTGCCCTAACACCCTTTAAGGTTTAGGTGAATTTTAATATCCCCACATTTGAAGGCAAAATCAATGCTAATGTAGTAGAAAATTGGTTGGATCAATTGTCTTCCTAATTTTTGTAAATAAATTCATCGATGGAGAGAAGATCACTTTTGCTCTTTTGAAAGCATCATTGCCCATCAAAAATTGATGGGAAGTGTACAAGAAGAGATTCAGTATAGATGACATTGACCTTAAGGTATAACCTACCTAAGATGATTTCATGGAAGCCATAAAGGAAGAATACTACCCCATTAGAGAATATGATGATCTATACATATAGTGGCAATAACTTTGCTAAGGTAAGGAGTAATCTGTTCAAGATTACATTGACATTTTTCATTCTCTATTTATGAGATTGGGCATCCAGGAAAGTGAGAAACACAAGACTCAAATATCATGGTGGACTACAATGGTATATATGGCGGGAAATGGAACTCTTCAATTTTGAAACCCTCTATGAGGCATACAAGTTTGTGGTGAAGATTGAGCATAAGCTTGGAAGAAATAATATGAAAAGTTAGCCTTAAAAATGGAAAAATGACAAAGAAGGTCAAACATGAGGCCAAAATTGGAAATAAAATGAGTTCCAAGATAAGAAACCCAGAAGGAGAAGACTGGGAAATTATGTGATTACCACAAAACTGGAACTCACTCCAAAGAATAATGTTGAGCCATCAAGTCCCTACTTTTTGAGTCACAATCCTTGACATCTACTGCTCTACCTCATACACACCCTACAATCAAAGAGGATGAAGAAGAGATTATAGATGTTGAGCCTGATACCATCATGCTTCATCACAGACCCATGAGGAAAGGCCAGTTGACAAGGAAAGGTTGTTTCACTCTAAGTTTTGGGTGAAAGGTCAGCCTCTACATTTTAATCTTGATAATGGAAGTCAAAAAAATTTCATCTCTGCTAATATTGTGAAAACTCTAAATCTGTCCATGAAGCCTCACCCAAAGCCATACATATTATAAAATGGTTGAGCCTAGGGAGAGACCTCTGTGTCACCCACTAGTGTCTTTGTTCATATGCAATAAAACCTTTCTAAAATGAGGTCTTGTGTGATGTGATCAATCTAGATGTTTTCAATGTACTCCTTGGTTAGCCATTCATGTATGATCAACATGGCATCTATGAATCAAGAACCTAAAGGATCACCCTCACTTTTGGAACATAGCACTACAGGGTACCAAAGGTACCACCTCCCACATCTGTCTCCCTGATTAGTGCCAAGAAATGTAAGAGATAGGTGGAGAAGACAAAGCAATTCATTCTCATGGTAATCAAGCCATAGAGATCCAAGAAGGTCGATGTTGCATCCCTAACTACATAATCAACACAACAAAAGTAGATGGGTCAAATCATAAGAGAATATGATGACTTATTCAAGTCACCCATGAGAATTCCACTTCACTGTCAGGTAAAACATTCTATCAATTTGGTCCCAGGATCACCTTTTCCTAACAGCCCTATGTATCATAAATTAGTTATGGTGAATGATGAGATAAAAAAGTAGATTCAAGAATTAATCCAAAAGGGTCACATCAAGCCAAGATCTTCACCTTGTGGAAGCCTAATCATCCTAACACCAAAGAAGGATGGAACATGGAGGCTTTGCATTGACTATCGAGCCCTAAACAAAATCACTATGAAGAATCACTGCCCCCTCCCTAGGATTGATGACCTGCTGGACCAACTCTGTGATGCAAAGTTTTTCACCAAAATTGATCTCAAATCTAGCTATCACCAAATTCCTATTGATCCCACCAATATCTAGAAGATTGTATTCAAATCTAAGGAAGGGCTATTCGAATGGTTGGTTATGTCCTTCAGCTTGACTAACACACCTTCAACCTTCATGAGGATGATGGATGACATCCTACGACCCTTCACCAACTCATTCATGGTTGTCTACCTGGATGACATAATCATCTACAGTAGAACATGGGCGGAGAATTTACAATATGTCTGTAAGGTGCTTCAAACTCTTTAAAATCATGAGTTGTATGCAAATCTTGACAAGTACACATTCAGGATGAAAACAATTCAGTTCTTGGGGTACATTGTAGATGAGGAAGGGGTCCATGTCAACCCAGAGAAGATTTAAGTTATTCAAGAATGGCCTACACCAAGGACCCTCATAGAACTTTGCAGTTTCTTGGGTCTTAAAAAATTTTATCATAGGTTTGTTCTTGGATTCTCACATGTTGCTTGGCCACTAAACCAAGTGACTAAAGGAGGAGCTAAATCTATATTTTAGTGGGGTGAAATAAAATAAAGAGAATTTGAGAATTTGAAAAATAGACTCTGTTCAACTCCTATTTTTGCCTTGCCAGACTTGCATCAACCTTTCAAGTTAATGATAAGTGCATCTAAATATGCCATGGGAGTTGTCATCATGCAACATGACCATCCTATTGCATATCATAGTGAAACTTTCAATGATATAGCCAAGAAATACCTGACATATGATAAGGAACTCTATGCCATTGTGTAAGCTTGCAAACAATAGAAACACTATATCTTGGGGAAAGAAATGGTCATCCACACCAACCACAAACCATTGAAATTCATCCAGACGTAGAGCAAATTACAAAATGAGAGGCACCAGAAGTGGACCACATGTCTACAACAATTCCATCTAATAATCAAACATAAAAAGGGGAGCTCAAATACTACCATAGATTTTCTGAGCCATCCACCAATTGTTGTACTCATAATAATTCTTGATCTATGCAAACATAAGACTGCCACTCAGGGTGCTTTATATGAAGCAGATCTTGCCTTTGCTAATACATATCAGGTGCTTTGAGAAGGTAAACATGTCTCTAATTTATATTTGTAGATAATGTCCTCTATCACATGGGACATGTCTGTGTTTCAGCTACAAATCAATAAAATATGATATGGGAAGCACATTTCAGTAGTATAGCTGGGTACTTTGGTATATAGAAGACATTGGCGATTCTTCAAAAGAACTTATACTATCCCCATATGCGGAAGGATGTGGAAAGGTACCTCAAATCTTGCACCCCATATGTGATAACCAAGCTAACAAATAAGATGCAAGGATTGTACACACCATTGGAAAAATCAACCAAGCCTTGGGAATCTATCTCAATGGATTTTCTCTCATGTTTTCCCACTTCAAAACATGGCAAGGACTGTATTCTTGTTGTAGTTGATCATTTTTCAAAAATGGCTATCATGATTGCTTGTAAGAAAACTATGTCTACTGAAGAAACTGATCAACTATATTTTAGTCATGTATGGCTCCATTTTGGTCTCCCCAAGTCCATTATTTCAAACAGAGATAGCAGGTTCATAAGTATCTTATGCTCTATTATGTGGAAAATGATGGATACCAAGCTGATGAAGTCCATGACCTTCCATCCATAGAATGATGGTAAAATAGAAGTGGTGAACCACCTGATTGTCCATATGCTTTAGATGTATCACTCCAAACATCCATGCACATGGGATGAGGGGCTTCTTTTCATATGACATGTATATAATTGGGCCCTCCACAACTCCACCAAGCATAGTCCATTCCAAGTATGCTTTAGGTTTCAACTCATAACACCAATTGATGTAGCCATTCCATTCTCCCCCATAGAATACACACCTCATGGGAGATTTGAGGTAGCACAAGTAACAAATTTCATTGAACAAATCCAACACATCCAGTAGCAGGTTCATGACATCTTGGAAAAGATGAATTAGAAGTATAAGCAACAGCATGACAAACATAGGGTTGCACAACTTTTTTTTGTAGGTGACAAGGTTTAGTTGTGGATTCAAAAGGAAGGACTCATAGGCCCACACAAAAAAAATTGGCCTTTATGATATGGTTCATACACCATCATCAGACAAGTTGGATAAAATGCTTTAGAGTTGAACCTACCAGCCTACCTTAGTCTACATCCAATATTCAATGTGGAACTCCTCAAACCATATCATCCACCTCTGTTGGACACTTCAATTGTAGTAAAACAATTGGAAACTGATGAGCTTGATCCACAAAATTTTCTCTAGTAGAGGAAGATCAGATTGTGGACACCTAGATGAAGACAACAAGAGGGTGCTCTATTCTACTTTATTGAGTCGTCAAAAGGGGTAAGCTTAACCACCAAAGTGAGTGGCTCACAAAGAATCAAATCAATACACAACTACCACACTTGATGATGAATATTGATACAATGGTGACCATTTCTTCTCAAGAAGGAAGGAATGATCTGGGAAACACTTCAGGCAATAATTTGAGCGACACTTTAGGTGATAATTTGGGTGATGGTTCTACCCCAATTGATGGCAGAACTTCTGGGTGCCATAACTTTTGAACCATAGCTTTGTTTGACTTCCCGTTCAAACCATTATAAATCTAAGAATGAATAAAATGTGATGAGATGGCATAGATATTTGATCAATGGGTTTTGACCCTCAAAAACCCAATGGAAGTGCCCATAATTTCAATTTTAATAGTGCTATCTAAAAATATAAAGTTTCTAACAATAGTAATTTCTCAAATTTTGTGTTGTTGCAAATCGTGGAAGTCAAACCACTTCATCTCCCTCAATATTGGTGACCTTACACATCCTCATCCTACATTCAAAGTATGTGTAAAAATAGATGTAGCCTAAGAAGGGGATCAAACATCTCTTCCTAGAGATAAGCATATGTTTTCTACAATTTTGTGAGCAATAAAACATCTCTTCCTAGAGATAACATTATATGATTGTGTTATTTTGTGTTCTTGAATTATCTTTCAACCAAAACCTCTGAGTTTTAGATCACTTCTCCTTTAACATTAAACATGACGTCTCTATCACAAATATTTATAATACTAAGCAAAGAAATGGGAAAAGCTTAGCCTAATTCTTAGACAATTGGAGAAGCCTTGATGATCGATTCCATTACATGGTCCTTGAGAGGAAATTAGCCAAAATGTTCATTAACAATCTCAATGCTAAATTGAAATATCGACTAAAGCTACAATGTGCCAAATCTTTTAATAAAATCATAGAAAAGGGTATTCAAATTGAAAAGGCCCTCATTGAGAAGGGGATAATTAAACTATATACCCAAAAAGAACATAATTAGAATCAAGATAATACTTTTTGAGTAGGCCTGGGATCTTCAACAAAAACAAAAATGTCATAGGGGATGGTGTAAAAGATTCTAAACATGTACAAACATTGCAAAAATATTCCCTTATTAACAAACAACAAAATGTATCCACTATAAGGGTACCGTGGGGAAAACCGAAACCCAAAATGGGAAAGAGGGATATAAATAGTGTTGGTGTGCCTACAAAAATAGTCCTATAATAATTAAGCATTGTTAATATGACTACTCTCCCTAAAATTTGACCGTTGGATGATAGTAAGCCACGACCAGATTGGTATCGTGAAGACGAATTTCACCAATATCACAGAGTCAAGGGACATGATGCTGAGAAATGCATGTAATTAAGGCACTACATTCAAAACCTAATTAAGAAAGGAGATATAGAAGTAGAAGGGGAGAGTCCAACTAGTCAATCCAAGAATCAATAGCTAGGAATATATCGGGACACCTTACCTAAGCATGATTAGAGGTAAAATAAACCACTTAAGGATTAGGGTCACAACTCGAGTTCTAATAGAACCAAATATCATTCCATTCGATACCATTATATTAATACCATTAAAATATGTAGCCCACAAGAGCCCATACATCTACCATCCACCATCCTTAAAATTAATAGGGCAACAATTGACTGTGTAGTTACTACATGATATGGAAAGATTACAAATCTTGGAGCACCACAAAAAGACCCATCCACCTCCACATCTCAAAAAGTCAATATTTATAAAAAAGTCTCAAGCTCTTCTGACAAATCATATGACATCATCCAACAACAAGAGAAGACTCTTATTTAAATCTCTCTTATGGATCTTCTTAAGACATCATCAGTACATCAAGAAATTCTCAATTGAGTCCTAAATGAACTCAAAATTCCTAAGGATATTAACACAAACCAATTTTAGGCATTGGTGGGTCATTTATCTCCTTCCCAACATAGCATTTTCAGTGCACAGGGTATGCCACCTATAGGCCCCCATCATAATTATCCATTATTCATTAAAATTTCCATTGCCAATCATAAAATACCATGGGTACTCATAGATGGAGAGTCAACCTTGAATTTGTGTAATCTTGATTTTCTCAAAAAGTTGAGGTACTCTGAGTATTCATTAGGGCCTACTTAAATAATGATTAAAACATACGATGATAATGAAAGGTTATCTATAGGCACTATTTATCTGCCTATAGCCATGGGACCCATAGTCCACCAAAATTTAATTCATGTAGTGGATGTTGATCTCTCATATAATTTACTTCTGGGATGCGCATAGATTCATGAGATGAGAGAAGTTCCTTCCACCCTCCATCAATGTTTAAAATACCCTCATTCAGGAATGGAGGTTATCATCCTAGGTGAGATATAACACTTTTGTAGTGTCAAATGGACCAATCTCATCATACTTGTTATTGCCCTAGCACTTATAATTCCACTCATAATCCAAAAGCTACAAGGTATATCCACCCCGATGATCTAATACCACTTTAAATGAATCCCCAAACATGACTTGTCTTAAGCTCACTTCCAAGGGTTACGAAGAGTATGAATACAAAACCTTTTATGTTGGAGACCTACGACTCTCACCATGCAACTACGGCTCTCTGATCATGAGGAAAGATAAACCCATTATTTATTAGTTTGAATCTACCCCTTTATTAGTGTAGGCATGCTATTAGAAGAATACTTTGATGAACCAGATGACTCATGGCTTATTCCTTATGATGAGGCCTTAAAGTTTAATAAATGAAACAACCCCAAACTTTAAAAGATGAATTATAAGGGGAAAGGACTAGGAGGAGATGAATAAGGTAGGCTTGAACCTAAAGGGGTTCAATAAAATCTAAAAAATATTGGCTTAGTGTACAAACCTTTGGGCATTGACCTAAAAACTACCATCTTAGACACTTCTTCAGTTCTTAAGGAGTCTACCTCTAATGAAGAAATAAAAACAAGTTCTATCAATAGTATTTACGAGGACCTAGCTGCCACCAATCTCTTCCCGGATAGCACCATCTCTATTATCAACATATCCCTCCATTATCTCACACTCATAGATTGGGATTAGAAGAATGAGTCCTCCTTTGATATATTTCAAAATGATGAAGTCATTATTGAATATCTGGGAACAAAAAAAATTATGCCATTGGGAGATCATAAAAAAGGGTTTTCTATCAGGCTAAATGAGTCTACATATTTTGGAGAGCAACAAATGTATCTAAATCAAATTGAAGAATAGGAATATGCAGATGAAGATCCTTTTCCAAATCTAGAAGACATTCAACCCACTTTTGATGAGCTAGAATCTTATCTAGAACTGGATACATAACTCACATGAGAATTTACTTGAGAAGAAGAATTACCATTACCCCCAACATATCTATAAGACCAATCACCTTCCCTCATTAAGGAGGTTATAGAGGTAACTATTAGAACAGATGAATGTCCTAAAATTGTCAAATTAGGGGCAATTGTTACATTACAAGAATGACAAGTCCTCATTGAGCTTCTCAAAAAATATATAGATGTGTTCACATGGATTTATTCTGACATGTCAGGGCTAGATTCCACCTTAGTAGTGCATCATTTAGTGGTTCATCCAAATTCAAAACTAGTTAAATAGAAACTTTGTAAAATGCACTCCAAGGTGGCCCTCTTGGTTAAATAGGAGTTGCAAAAATTCTTGGAAGCTGGGATTATCCATCTAATTGACTATTTTGAGTGGATATCTAATATTGTCCCCATGGCCAAACCACAGGGGGGATTTGAATTTGTACTAACTTATGGGACATAAATAAATCATGCCCAAAAGATGACTTTCCCTTACCTAATATAAGCATGATTTTGGACTCTATTGCAGGCTCTGAAATGCTATCCCTCATGGACTATCTCACTAAATACAATCAAATTAAAATTTCTCCCAAAGATCAACACAAAATGATAGTTATTACCCCGTGGGAGACTTTTTGTTATCAAGTAATACCTTTTGGTCTTAAGAATGTGGTAAATACTTACCAAAGGGTTATGACAGTAATATTCCATGACATGATGCATGCCACTATAGAAGATTATGTGGATGCTATACTAGGAAATTCTAAACTCTAATCAAAGCATCCTACGGTCTCAAGGAAAATATTTGAGAGGCTTAGGGAATCCAAAGTTAAATTGAACCCTAAAAATTATGTGTTTAGCGTTACCTCATGTTTGGAGTTACCTTGGGTTCATAGTCTCTAGAAGAGGCATTGAAGTAGATCCTACCAAAGTTAAAGGTATTGTTGAAATGCCTCCTCCTAAAAATTTGAAGCAGTTAAGAAGCCTTAAAGGGAAGTTGCAGGCTATTCATCAATTTATATCAAAATTGGTAGACAAGTGTCATCCTTTTGCTTATCTCTTAAAGAAGGGAATTTATTTCAATTAGAACTCAGGATGTCAATAGAATTTTGATAATCTAAAGCAATACCTAGTTAAGCCTCCAATTTTATCACCACCCATCTCAAGAAGGCCATTACTCTTATATATCTCTATAACACCTTGTGTTATAGGGGCCTTACTAATTTAACATAATGATGAAGGTAAAAAAAGAACAATTGATTATTTAAGTAGGACCATAGTCTCATATGAGTTTAATTACACCCTATTAAAAAGGCTTGTTTGGTTGTAGCCTTTGGCTCCCATAAACTCAAGCATTATATGTTGAACAACCAAGTCAAGATCACAATAAAGGTTGATCCTCTCAAGTACATGCTATCTAAATCTACTCTAACTAGTAGAATGGCCAAATGGATTATGTTATTAACTAAATTTGATATATAGAATATGTAAATCAAAAGGCCATTAAAGGACAAGTCATTGCAGATCAACTTGTAACAACACCTATTACAAACGCCAAGCCTCTAATCACAACCTCTTATATGAGTCCACACTTACCACTGAAGAATCAAATAACTACAAGTTATATTTTGTTGGCTCTTTCACCACACATGGGTTAGGAGCGAGAATCTTTTTGGTAACCCCATAAGGTTACCTAATCCCAAAATCCTTCTGAATTGTTTTCCCATGCACCAATAATATTACTAAATATGAAGCACTAGTTGTTAGGCTACAACTCATCATCCAATGGAATATCCAACATCTTCAAGTCTTTGGTGACTCTCATTTGATTATCAAGTAGGTGAACAAAGAGTTTAAAGATGAGAAATTACTTCCTTATAAGCAACTAGTGGATCAGTTGAAATAAAATTTCTAATCAGTAACTTTTGAGCAAGTTCCTAGAGGAATTAATAAAGTTGTTGATTCAATGGCCACTATTGGTTATTTGATATATCTTCTAGAAGATGTCCTTGAAGGAAACTTTTTAATTAAATAACTATTATTATCATCTCATCAATAAATAACTCATTATCCAATTTGTGTTATACCTAATCCTAGTTTACCCTTATACTATGACATTTACACTTACCTACATGACAACATTCTACCACCAGACCTCAATCACCACCAACTTAAAGCCTTCATTCATCACACATCCCATTATACTATCTTGGTAGTATGCTCTAACAACGAGGCTATGATGGGACCCTGTTGAGATGCCTTACATCAAAGGAGAATACTTTTGTAATCAAGGAGGTCCATGATGGTATCTATGATGGTTATGTTAGTGGGATGGCCCTAACCAAAAAGTTACTCTGGATTGGATACTATTAACCCACAATGGATCATGATCCATGCATGTATGTGTGTAAATAGGTTACCTGTCAAAAGCATGGTAATCTCATTCATACCCCCACATAAGAATTATAGCCTACAATAAGTCTGTGGCCATTTTCCATATGGTGACTAGACTTAATTGGCAAGATCAATCCTATATTCTTTGATGAACATAAGTTTAAAATTACAACTATGTAGTACTTTACCAAATGGGTTGAAGCAATGATGTTAATATACACCACATGTCTCTAAATATCAAAATTTATTCTAAATCAAATTATTTATTGCTTTAGAATCCTAGCTAAAAGCATATCAGACAACGATAAATCTTTCAAAAATTAAGAAGTTAAGACTTATGTAATCATTATCACATTGAGCATCATTTCTCTACACCCTAGTATCCCCAAGGTAATGGTCAAACAAAAGCAATTAATAAAACACTTCTCAAAATTCTCAAGAAAATTATCAATGATGCTAGTAGAAGTTAACATTTACAACTGTATCTAGCTTTTTGGCCTTAAATAACTAATGTTAGAACCCTTACTAGGGCCACTCTATATTCTCTAGTCTATGACATAGAAGTAATCTCTCCTGTTGAAGTTGAGATCCCCTCCTTATGAATCTCTTTTCAGGGCATAATTACTTATCATAATTGCATACAAGAATGTTTACAAGACCTTGAGCTATTAGATGAAAAATGTCATAATGCCTTGGATCATCTTCAAGTATATTAGAATAAGTTCAAGGGCCAATATCACAAGAAGATCCAGTCCAGATAATTATAAATTGGTGACCTAGTCCTAAAGGAGAATTAAGAAATCACCAATGTAGAGTGAGAAAAGAAAGGCAAATTTGAAGCAAATTGGCTTGGGCCTTATATCATCATTACAAAATTTGGGTCAGGTGCCTATAAATTGGCCACATTAGATCATGATGATTTGGATGAGCCCATGAATATTATGCATCTAAAGTGTTTTTATACTTAAAAGGCTCCAAATAACCTTTGTCTATGAGTCCCCACTCTTGGGGGCACATCAATCACCACTCCACTTCTCTCATCCTTTCACTCTATTCCCTCACTTCCATATGACCCTGGTCCTAATAGTCGGTATATAATATATTCTCAGGGAAAGCCAGGAGATATGAGTTTTAATTTGGGGCAAATCATTTTTGAAAGTGCAAAGAGGATATTTGTTGAGGAGTCATCTAAAACATCTAATCCACTTTTTAAAATATACTAATTTCGTTTTGGACATCCTAATACATATCCCAATCACATTCTCCTCGATGACTCTTATTCTTCTTACCTCAATTTCATACAAATTAGTCCATTCCCCATTGATCCCTTAAGTAAATGTTTACATTAACCCACTAACTTCATCATTAATGAAATGTCATATAATGTTCTTACTCTAAGATCTATAGTATGCTTGTTAGGCCCATTTCGTGCTAAGTAGTGGATCCATGCCAACTCGACAAACACCTAGGAATGAGGCAATCATGGAGGGTGGTTGTTGTTTTATATTCTAGCTATGCCAATTGGATGGTGACTAACAACTCCAATTAATGTCAAGAAGTGGGTGCATGAGATAATGACCAACCATTAAAGATGAGCAATGCTTTTTGAATCACATAGCATTGGGAAGTGGGCACATGGGACATCGACTATAGATTAAAGATAAAGTTTAGAGGATGTGGTGGGATATGTACCTCCAATGCTAGATCAATATTCAATGTGCTCCATTCGCCATGAACCTAAGATGCTCTGAATCCTATAAAAGGAAGCTAAGTTTAGTTGAAGAGAGGAGGTGAACTAGAGTAATGAATCTCTAGTAAATTAATATTGGATAGTTACCATTAGAATATAGAAGTAGTTTGGGATGTTTGTAAAGTTCCCCTTTGTAGTGCCCAAGCTCACCTATGAGCCTCTGGACTTGTAGTAGCTCAAGTTAGACTTATGCTTAGTTTTATTGATGCATTTGTATTATTATTTAACTTATTTAATGAATAATGCCTTGGGTGAATGGTTAATGGGTTAAATAGTTAAGCTTTAAGATGTTAATTGATTGCATGTTTTGTTCTATCGAGTGTGTTTATTAAGCTATCACAAGTTTCTAACTTGACTCATTCATGGTGGGCCTGCAACTAGTAATGAATCTTTCACTCATCATAAGAAATGTCTAAGTGTGGTTGAGACCCTATGCCCCAAATGATACCCATGCCTAAGCACAAGACCATGCCTATGCCCATTAACCCAACACCCAATTGGCCCTTAAATGCCGGAATACTATTGAACCTATGAGACCAAGGCTTACTCCCATGAATGCAAAACCATCATTGCACTAACCCAATTCCCTAAATAATAGAGTTGTGCCATAACACAACTAGCCCAACACAGACCCTTATCCCTTCTCTATTGTGCTTTGAGTGAGAACGTAAGGCTTGCACCTTATGTATATTGATGTCAACAAAACTAGTTGCTAAATATTGAGCACCATAGGACTAATTAGGGCCTATGCCCCATCAAAACAAGCCTAAAACTAACATGGATACCTAAGTAAGTGCATGACTAGTCTCATGGTATCTAACTTATAGAGGGTAGAACCTATGGAAGTGGGTCTAAAACCACTTGTATGATGCCATGTATGAAGTTTTCTTTTGCAAATTATTAGAGCAAGTGTACCACTGGTTAGCTGCTTATACAGCTTATGGAAGCCAAAGTTATGGACAATACCACAAGTGGACAACAAAGTACTTAAAGAGGCTTGAGAACTTAGATGCCACTTGGACTATAGCCATGGACAAATGGTGGTAAGGGGAACTGAACATCTACATGCTTGATTTTATAGTATTGACATACTCCTACCTTGAAGAAGTAGAGTACCATTTTTTATGCCAGCTTCGAGGTGCATTTATGAAAGAACATGGCACCAAACTCAAGAAGTTCATGGTAGATTATGGCTTCAAAATAGTGAGGATGGAAGGCTAAAGTCTTCTCATGTATGAAAAACACAATAGGGATTAAGGGTATGTGTAGGTGAGGTGTAATGGAAGGAGACAAGTAGATTGACAATAGAGAGCTTAGGAGACAAGCTTATAACAAGAGGAGGCACCGACTAATAGAAGATTTGGAGCCTAAAAGTGTTGAGAACACTCATAGTGAGAAAGAAGGGTATGGGGAAGGATCTATTTAATAGTGGTTGTGCCTAAAGGAAGGAGCCCTGAAAGTCTTGGAACAATATCTATAGTCGATAAGTGAATACTCAATGTTCCTTTAAAACTTGACTATTGGAGATGCACCAGATGCACCTAGCCCCTTTGAACTTGTAGTGTGTGCTCATGCACTAGATTCTACAAAGGAAAACATAAGATTGACGATTGACCTTGTTGTTGATGTAGACTTTGATTGCTTTACAAATTTGGACTAAAACTTCATGATTAAATAAGTCATCCTGTATGAATAGGTAAGTGAAGATACCTCTAGATCGTGAAGCACTAGTTTGACTAGATAAAACCTGAGCATAAGTACCCCAGTTTAGATAATGTCAACTATGCAGCCTAGGCAATAACCCATAAGAAGTGGCCCTGTGCCACTAGTTGGTAGTATGATACCATCATCTTCTATGATGCCAATAGTAACCATCAAACCAACACCTAGCCTAGTGGCTAGAGGCCTTAGAGGACCAATGCCAAGACAAGCACTAAAAGGACAAGCACCTCAAGCACCAACTACTCCCCATCCCTAGATATATTTCCAGATGGCCTTGTGCCTACTAGGGTAGAGATGTGGAAAGTGCCACAAAGTATATGCTCAAGTGTGAGTTACAATGGCATGCTTAGGGAATAACTCAATTCAAATACAAGGTAACTCAGTTCACAATAACCTTTCTTGATCATGCCCAAACTTGGTATAAGAAGTTTGATATTAACTAGGATATGGTTGATTATGACACCTTGAAGGGAGCATTCCTAAAGGAGTTCAATATACATGAGTTTGAGTAGTAGAGCATTACCGTGCTCAAAGAGATCAACCAGGGATTATCAGAGAATGTGTGCTTGTATAATGCTAGATTTAATGTGATCCTTTCCAAGCCCCTTTAAAACATTCACCCCTCCCAACATGCATAATGGTTCATGGGAGGGCTATTAGTGCCTTTTAAAAGGGTGTTATCCATGAAAACACTCGTAGACCCTCAGGAAGTGCTTGAAGCTGTGTTCAGAGTCAAGGTAGTTGGGAGTACCGATACAGGGATTACCCCATTCATGGAGACATAGATTATGTCTATAGCCTCCCAACTATAAAAGTTGATAGCTAACTCATCATAAGATGCTTAAAGCAGGTTGTGGTATACCAAGTATGAGATAAAGGGGCATAATATAAATAACTAACCTTGGAGGAATGTGCACACACTACTTCTCAACTGTGAATTTTGTCATGAGGTGCATGATGTTCACAATTGCCCCTTATTACAATGCACTAGTCAAGTTAGCACAACCATCTACTAAAAATTATGTGATGTCTATACTCACAACATAGCTGACTACCAAGTGATTGATAAATGCACCAAAACATGGAGAGAGGCACATGACAGGGAACTACAATAGCCAGAGGGTAGGCAAACCAAGGAAATGAGGGTTATAGCCAATAAAATGTTGGCTATGAGAACCAAAGAGGCACCAAAGATCAAGGTGGAGGATGCAGTAGATGAAGATTCCCACCATGATCATGCTACAAGTGTGGGTCAATCAATCACTATCAGTGTGACTTCCCAATGCATCCAACATGTGGGTATTATCAAGGACTGCATGCAGTCAAGGAGTGCTCCAACTTATATAAAAAGCTAACCCAGGGCAAAATGGGCACCAACAGGGGTGCCAGGATGATCAGGAATGAGCCTAAATATATGAAGTGGGTTCCAAAGGTACAACCAACACACACAAAACCAATTAAGGTGTAGGCAACCACTCAACCACCAACTATACCAACATAAGAGCTACATCTAGAATAAAACAAACCAAGCTGTACTGAGCACATTGTATGTCTTGACCAAAACTTGTGCCCTTCCCTGACCTAGCATGTTAAAAGGATGTCCTACATAAGCCATGAATGTGATACAAAATTTGGAGAGAAAACTCTAGCTGGCCAAGGATCCAGAAGCACAGGTTACTACCTCATGTAGAAAGAAAGATAGTAAGGAGGTTGATGTACAGGAGCTGGCAGAGATCATGTGCCTCCTATAAATGGATGGGATGCTTCCCCTACTAAAAAATTTGATCTTAGATCATGCAGGTAAGAACCCAAGTGAAGTTGTTGAGCCCCATGTAATTAAAGTTGTTACATCGCATATAAAGTGGGCACATGAAGTAAAGCATACTCAAAATGTAGAGTATGACCAAGATCTAATGATAAATGCCACTATTGATGGATGGTTCATTTGTGAGGTGTTGATCGACCCTAGTGCAGAGGTTACTATCTTGATGAAGAATGCATGGGAGAAGATGGGTAGGTCAACCTTAAGACCTTTTCCCCATGTACTTTTCATGGCCAACAAGACCTGAATATAGTCGATCAAAATTCTATAGGGCACCATTGTAGATATTATGGGCACTTAATTCCACATTGACTTTGAGGTTATCAAGTTGATTGAATAAGATAACTACCCAATGCTTATAGGAAGGCCTTGGTGCTATGCCAATAATGCATATATGCACTTCAAAAAGTGATACATGACCTTCAAAAATGGTAAAGAAAGGGTAGTGATTCCCCTTTCTAGAGACCAAGGACCCCCTATGTGGAGAGCGTTGATCTGGAGATTGAAATCGACCATATTTATAACATCACGATGCAGGGCATCAAGAATTTCCATTCTTATGATCAAGTGGTGCTTTCTTGGGAGGATTGTTAGTCAACCTCAAACACCATCAACATTGCTTCCAACTAGTGGGTTAAATAGGCTTATGAGGCCACTAATTGTAAATGCTACTTAGTGCATGCAAAGGTGCCAAGGCTTGTGAAGACTAGTTGGGTTTAGATTAATTCTACTCTAAAATAATGGGTCCTACGTTAGGAGAAAAAGGGAAAGAGGGTACTCTACCTAAGTAAAGGCAAGATTGCAGCACTCCCAAAATTTGAGGGGAGCAACCTAATGGAAAGGTATGTAAATGACCTTAGAGCATGCATCCCCAAAGGGATAGACATAATGGGTGCACTTGTGTACACCTTGAGGAGCACTATTGCATATTGGTGGGCATAGCAAAGGTTTAACTTACCAATTTTTCCAAAGGTAAAGGTGGCCATGTGCACTAGATTTGGGAGGAGTAATGAGAATTTGGATATCTTGGCTTATTCTGATGACTCTGACCCCATGGTGCATGTGCACATGTGCAAAGAGACATGGACTATCCACGACATGACTACCTTGAAGAACTTATGGGTGCACACCTTTTATAAGACTCTAAATACATGGGTGCGGGCATATTACATGGTCAATGAGATGTACTAGGAGATAACCAATTAGGTTAAGCCTAAAAAGCAGAACTTGGGGCCAGACTATTTATCTTGCATCAGTTTTGGTGATGTAATGGTGCCAATTGAGGACAACATGTTAGATGTGTAAATGTATAGAGTCTAGTGCATCCCTAAGGATTTAGTGAAGATCATCACCTTTTTAACATCTAGAGTTGTACCCTAGACTATAATAAATAAGGATAAGAAATAATTAGTAGTTCATACTACCCCCCTTTCAACTCATCAGCACAAAAATATATAAGCTGAGTAACGATGAAGTGTTACACCGATATGTCTTGGAGTATGAAAGAGATTTCATCTTTCAAGAGGCACATGAAGGTATAGTAGGAGGACATTACATTGGAGATGCAACAACAAGGAAATTGTTGTAGCCAGGTTTGTGGTGACCAAGCCTATTCTAAAATGCTAAGGCATGCGACATATGCTAGTGCATAGGGAAGCCCAACCATCAGGATGATATGCCTCTTACCCCCATTCTTTCCCAAGTGTCATCTGAAAAATGGGCCATTAATTTTATTACGTCGATAACTCCCATAACATGATGCACAAGTGCAAGGTATATCTTGGTAGACATAGATTATTTCACCAAGTGGGCCAAGGTCATGCTGATAAAAGATTGCATAGCCTCCATAGCCATGTGATTCATCTAGGAAAACATAATAAGTAGATACAAGTGCCTACTCAATCTGATTAGTGACAAGGGCACTCACTTTATCAATGAAATGGTGTGCATCCTATTGGTTGAGTATATGATGACACACCATAAAATGACCCCTTATCATCCGTAAACCAATGACACAATTGAGGTATTTAACCAAATAGTAGGAACATGCCTCACAAAGATATGTGATGTTGGTTGCAAGGATTGGTATGGGTATATCTCATAACCTATAAGTACCTGAATAAGGCTACACCATTTAACTAGTGTTTGGCATCAAAGTGATCCTATTGATAGAGTCCTTGGTGCCATCATTAAATAGATGACCAAGAGTCACTAAATGCAAGGATGAAAGACTTAGAGCACCTAGATGAGATGTGTGCCTAAGCAAAGTGGAGCCAATAGATAGAAAAGGCATGCCAAAAGCTCTAGCACAACAAGCATATAAAGAACAAGGTGTTAAAAGGAGTATTTGTTTTTATCTATGACTCCAAGTATTTCAATCACCCAGACAAACTATAGATAAGGTGGATGGGTCACTATATCATCCACCACATATTGGAGATTAACACATGTAAGTTGTGCATGTTGACTAGTGAAGTGTTCCCTGGGTATTTCAATGGAAATAGGTTGCAGCCATATTAACAATAGGATGGTGCTTGCACCATGAGGACATCAAATTTTTGGTCATTTGTCAATTTACGTTTAGATGACCAGAATAACATGTGGCATAAGCCAAACAGTTTTCTTTTATTTTATTCTTTGGGCAATAATGTAAAGATTGAAGAAGCGACGCTTTGAAGCCCACCAAGAAAATCTACTAACACTTCACTCAAAATTTCAATAAGGTGAGTCAAGCACTTTCCCTTTTTAAGCACTTGAGGCTAGACAACTAACTTTTAAGCAAGTGAGGAGTGCCAACATCAAATAAGAGAAGCACACCAGACCATCATGTACTAAATCCTAGATGTAAGATACTTTCAAGCCCCTAGATAGACATTTGTCTAGCTGTTCACGCATAAATCCAATCGGGTGAGTTGAGCCCTTATGCTATCTAAAGTACCCAAGGTTAGACATCTAAGTAGTGGGCATGTGAAACCTACTAGACTAAAAAAAATATGCACAAAACCTAGGTGCATAAGAGATATATTACAGGGCCTTAGAGATCTAAGGAAGAACTTGTCAGACTTCAAAGAAATAAGAACCAAGTGAATACGCACAACATAATCATGTGCAAGAGAAAAAGTGAAGATGCATAATATGATCATGTGCAAGAGGACCAAAAGAGGAAAATCAAATTATGGGGGACCAATGTAAAGGATTTGTATGGGGTAAGACAGGTGAAGGCAAAACAAAACACATAATATTGACTAAGATAGATAAGTGTGTTTAAAATAGAAGTGCAGCAAGAGGAGAAGATGGAACTGAGGAAGATGAAACATGCGTATGTGAGGCATTACACCTAGGTTACCATATTGAAGGTGAAGGTCACACTAAAATAATAAAGCATAAAAGGAGAATCATCATAGATAGTTGATATCCACCTAGATTTGAGTGGGAAGTGACCATTTGGACCACAAGTCACTTCATCAAAATACCATAAGGAGCATTGAATGCGATGATGATGGAGGCATAAAGATCTATATTAAATGAATTGGTGTCAAAGGATTTTCATGGAATTTCATAGGTTTTAATAAATTTAGATGACACCATGTCATTAACACACCTACATTAAAGACGATAGATATAAATAAGGTATAAAATGTCATGCAGCAAATAAGTTTTTATTACAAACTTTGTGTAAAATTGAGACATTGAGCAAACCAAAGGGAACTAGTGAACCAAAGAGTTGAAGCAAAAAAACCCTAATAGAGCAAGAATCTAAGCACCCCTAGGCACCTATAGTGAATGATTATGAATTTGGATAAATTGTGCTCATAATAAGATTGGTGTAGAGAGGTGTAGGAAGAGAATTTAGTAGGAACCAGTCGATAAAAAAGTGGGTTACCACCAAGGACACCATTAATAGAATTTGAAGCTCAGAGCTAAAGGTACAATTGTAGATCTCATGATTATAAAGTGCCAAGAACCATTTTTGGCTTAGGCAAACCTAACCTACCATGCTTCAATACTAGTAGGTTTAAGATGGGCAAGAAGTGAAATAGAATGGGTCCACAAAAATAAAGTCCAAAGTGGGTACACGTAGTGTTAAAATCATCCCTTGCAAGAACAATAGCATCATCGGTAGAAGGAGTCAGTATTGTGCAAGTTGACACTGAGGTGCTGATAAAGATGTATTATCAAGTGATGTGATTCCCCCCAAAAGCCTTAGTAGGGGAAAATTGGCATTGTTTTATGCACACCTGCCAAGTAAAGGAGTAAAACCATCATAATTCTAGCCATGCACAAGACCTAGAAGTGGATTATATGGTTATACAGGGAATAAGACAAAATAGGGTGTAGTGTTATTTGATCTCTCCATTCGAGATAGATTAACAACTTCTGACACAACTCAGTTATACGAGTTACCATGCTTTGGAAAACTAGAGAAACTCATTTAATTTCTTCTATCAGACGTCCATGGTAAGTGCATATGCTTTGTGAGAAGGAATATGAGGATATCAACATGCCTCATTAGAAGGATAACCAAGTTCCCAGATGTTCAAAAATACATTTATGAGATGATGAGTGATGACAAAGAGGTGGAGCACATGGTGAAACTCTTGAGTTATTACAAAGGGGGTTTCGCATTCCCCATAAAATATTGTAAGGACCCTAGCATTAGGGCGACATCGTGCCTCAAGAGCTCAAAACTTTGCCCCAATGGTTGATGAATCGATGTCATGAAAACTTACCTTTGCATCACGTACCATATGGTGTAGGGTGAAAGTTTAACATTGCAAAATTTGTGACAAAAGAGCTTATACAAGATGCGATATAATGCCACATGATTAAGGGTACCTTCTAATCATGATAGTCATGGAGGAGATCAAGATACCGGATGGGGATGATGAAAATCTCTAGATCTTCCTAGAACATAATGACTCCCTGGTACAAAATTACAAGGACTTCACTTGCCCCAGTTCTTTTAGTGAAAAATATAAAACTCACTTGATGGGGTGGTGAGAGAAGTATATAGAGGCATTTGGAATAGAGTAGTGCATACCCTAGGAGCTCCACAAGAGCATGTATAAGACAACAACCTTTGTTGTTATGTAGCATTTTTGTGTAGTCCATCTAGCACTGGTCGATAATAATAAGTTCAATTAATTAAAGCTCCCACATGTTTTCTTGACCAAGTATTTTAGTGATGCACTTAGAAGAATCCCCAATGCATAATAATTAAATATCCCAATGAGGGAGGTAGACATGGAAAAAATATGTTATAGTACCAGTTCATGCACCCAAATGGAAAAGTGATGAGGGATGAAATGGATGAGTTGGATCGCATTGACATCCACCCTCTTCAAGAAGTGACTATACTCAATCACATTCATATGCTTTAATATTGAGCAGAGTGATGACCCTCCCATCAAGATGGGTGATGAAGGAATGTCGACACCAGTAGAGAGGAAGAAGTCTCCCAAGAAGAAGAAAGGGGAGACACTTGAAGAAATAGAGGACCACATAAAGTTTAAAATTGCCTCTGGTGATGAAGCATCTCCATTAGCCTTGATAAAGAAGCACATGAATTTCATGTTGAATACTTATCTTATCTCAAAGGAGAAGCAAAAGAAGTCAAAATTTATGTTTGCAATGCCCACCATCACCCTAGCGAACATAAAAGCATAGGAAGAATTGGGGAAGTGTTGACGCTGGAGATTGCACCCAGTGGCAGGAAAATAGGTTCCTGCCTTCTCCCCGCAACATGGAAACTCCTCTCTCGCCTATGGGACGGTGAAGTAGGAGAGGAGAGTCTCTAGGTATGGGCTAGTTCCCTCTGATGTATCTTGTTTGTTTCAGGTAGTGCACAAAATACATACAGGCATATATATATATATATATATATATATATATATATATATATATATATATATATATATATATATATATATATATATATATATATAGTATAAACTGGGGGGTGAAAAGGGAAGAAAGTGCAAGAAAACAAACTACTCTAAGTAGGTGATACACCAAAATAAAGGTGATCTTCTCACACCTACTCTTAGAATCAAACAAAGACCACAAACATACACTCAGACTCGGCAGGGAAACCAGGCTACAAGAAAGGGAGGTTCTTATGAAAACACAGGAACAGAGACTCACCAAGATGCTACAGAACACATACTGTAAATGACTTCCTCTATTCTGTATCTCCAAAATGGAACTCTCTTCCTGTCAACTGTAGACAATGGCACCTTGTGGATAACTGGTGTGTTGGTGCTGGAACTGTGAGAGCATTAAAGACAATGACTGGACACAACTCAAACACATAGACATACACAGAAAATCTGACCAAAAAGAGGTAAAAATAGTCTTTATAGATTCAGGTAGAAATTTCAGCAAGGCTGCGCCTTACCAAAATTGCAAAAAGATGATTACAAAATGACAAGTATCAAGTATATATGAAAGTCCAAGAGGCTCATTTGGCGCTCTTTTTACAAATGGTTGTTCATGAAAAGAAACAAGCCGCTCAAAATATTAATGAGCCATCTGCTCTGCCTGCTTTGAAGTTCACATTTTTAAATGGCAAAACGTGGTTTGTCCACCCAATAAATGAAAAATGAAGAAACGAGTTACATTTCTTAACTGTTGCGTCCTCTCGTGGTCAATTCGAAGGAACTGTTTCACCTGCTGGAGTCACTTCTCAAATTGGCACCACTTCTTGCCACTTAGACTGACTGCTTACTCGTTCCTTGCATGTCATTTTGTCAATTTTGTCTTAATTCTATCTCATCGGCCCCCTTGGGTGAACATACTGACGGGTCGCTACATTCAGGCCCTTCTTCATGGTTCATGATTTTTCATTTGAAGGCAAACGGCTATTTCATACTTGTAAACTTGACGTCCACATAGGACATCATCGAGCCTATTGGCTTCTCTGCGGCCTTCCTTTTCCTTTGAACCTGTTGAACTAGAAGCTGCCTAAACACTTGAACCAAGGCATGAAATGAACTCTCTGAACCCAATAATGACTGGCATTAAATAGCAGGTGAAGAAGGTGATCGACATTTTGCCTGCGGGCAAAATGGGTCAACAATTGGCGACTCACAAGGGAAGCATGCCTGCTATGCTTAGAATCCAGTTGCCTTAAAAATCCATTGGGCACGGAGTCAGATGTAGCTTTTAAAAAAATAGCAATAGCTCGAAAGATTCGAGAATCAAACATGAAGTTTTTTACCACCCAAGCAAAGGGAAACACACAAGACTAAAAAATGCTACCTGTGCAACAACACTTAGGGGAAACAGGGAAAGAAAACTGAAAGCAACTTACTATATACAGTTAACCAGGTATTTTTTTGATTCCCTCCTGGATCAAAGGGAAATTTTCCTAAGTCCCCTTCCTGGAAAGAAGACTTATAGTGGAAGGCAAGTAGCTGCATGAAAAGGAGATTTGGTGACCTGCTCCTCTTGCCTGTCACCTAATTTGGCTTGTACCTGAGGGGAGATTCAAACATGCTTCCAACATATACGTACTCTGTGTGTTCTTGGAAGCCTGATGAATGCTGGTCCTTCAGGTTGGTGCATCCCATCAAGAAGTCAATTAATGCCAGCTCATCACCAGAAGCCTCCTGATATGCATCATTGAATGGCTCATTCTCCTTTGCCTCATGCTCGGGTTTCACTATACGACCATCCTTCTTGATGATTTCAGAGAAAGTGTCCTCAGATTCACCAACCTCTTGAAGGGATAAATATGAAGAACTGCCACCTCCTTGCATGCTTGTTTGAAACCCAATGTTGCCTTCTTCATTCTTATCCAGCTCATAACCTCCTTGAAGAACAGTGCAGCCTGCCTCAATGGCTTCAAATGAATCATTTAAAACATGAACAAGAGATTGCCCATGCTCCTCCATGTCACCTAAGGTGATCTCCTCCTCATCCACACTCATGGAGTCTCCCTGATCAGTCATGAATTGAGCATACTCTTCTTCACTTGCTTCCCTCAAGACAGACTCCTCTGCAGGGTCTGAAAGCTCCACCATTCTTTCTCTCAGCAGTCTTATCTTAGCTTCCAATTCCTCAACCCGCTTAGCCAGATAATCCTCACCTTGTACTTCTTGGAGCTCGTAGGAAACACCATAGAGATGGGGAGTGCATGAAGGTTGCTATGGAATGTAAGGAGCTTCTTGAGGAAGGGTGGGGGGAACTTGAAAAGGACTAACCTAATCTTGTACCTCGCACTCTTGGACAATGTCTTTCACCCCCTTGTTGTTTCGTGACTCTACCACTTGATCCCAGCTCAAGAAATTCAGACTGGGCATCTCCTTTGGGGTTGATGAGGCCATAATGTGAGAAGGCATCGAAGACTTAGATTCTACCTCCCTTGCTGCCAAAATGGACTGCTGCATCTGAAGGTTTGCCAATTCGATCTGTCTATCAAGATTAGCCTTAAACACAAGATTTGTTGTTTTGGAATTCTCCTCAACATGATTAGGGAACAGACTTTTACAGGCTCAACTTGGCTCAAGAACAGGGGTTGTATATGACTGATATGATCCTTTGGGCAGCGAGTATGCAGGTTGATAGACTTGGTAAGGCTGCCTCTCATGCACACTCAGTTTCTCCTCCACATATGCAATTAAACTGCTCACATCCATCATCTCATTTGAAAGCCTATGCCAATTCACTCTTTCAATAGGAGCCCATTCTTTCTTAACTTGATCCAGCACATTCCTCACTTGATAGATGATATGATCAGGAATATCTTGGCCATACCCCTTTCTGGTGTTAAGATCAATTACATATTTGTTGTATCCCAACAGTGCTCGCTTGAAGGTAGAAACTGGTTGATCGGCGAAAAGATTGGGTTGAGTGGGGGAAGTGACATACTGAGAAGACTAAGCACAAGGGTGATATAGCTCATAGCCAAGTTGAGACTAGCTATATTGGGCGTGATAAGGATCAACATAAGGCTGGTAAGGATCATAGCCATGCTAGCCACAAAAATAGAGTTCATAGCTTAAAATGATGGAATTTACACATACCAAAAAACTATTTCTTGATGGTACGGTACCAGACTACTTAACCAATTGATTTAACTCAGAGTCACCAGATGCTGAAGAAATTGATTTGCTATAACAGGACCAGCATCAATCCTAAAACTCTACTGCATTATTGAACTGTGTCCCACCAGGCGTGCCAGAACTGTTGACACTGGAAAGTGCACCCAGTGGCAGGAAAACAGGTTCCTGCCTTCTCCCCGCAACATGGAAACTCCTCTCTCGCTTGTGGGATGGTGAAGCAGGAGAGGAGAGTCTCTAGGTATGGGCTAGTTCCCCCTGATGTATCTTATTTGTTTCAGGTAGTGCAAAAAATACATACAGGCATATATATATATATATATATATATATAAACTGGGGGGGATGAAAAGGGAAGAAAGTGCAAGAAAACAAACTACTCTAAGGAGGTGATACACCAAAATAAAGGTGATCTTCTCACACTTACTCTCAAAATCGAACAAAGACCACAAACATACACTCAGACTCGGTAGGGAAACCAGGCTACAAGAAAATGGTAGGGAGGTTCTTATGAAAACATAGGAACAAAGACTCACCAAGATGCTGCAGAACACATACTGTAAATGACTTCCTCTGCTTTGTATCTCCAAAATGGATCTCTCCTCCTGTCAACTATAGATAATGGCACCTTATGGATAACTGGTGTGTTGGTGCTAGAACTGTGAGAGCATTAAAGATAATGACTGGACACAACTCAAACACTCAGACATACACAAAAAATCTAACCAAGAAGAGGTAAAAATAGTCTTTATAGATTCAGGTAGAAATTTTAGTAGGACTGCACCTTACCAAAATTGCAAAAAGATGATTACAAAATGACAAGTGTCAAGTATATATGAGAGTCTAAGAGGCTCATTTGGCGCTCTTTTTACAAATGGTTGTTCATGAAAAGAAACAAGCCGCTCAAAATATTAATGAGCCATCTGCTCTGCCTGCTTCGAAGTTCACATTTTTAAATGGCAAAACACAGTTTATCCACCTATTAAATGAAAAATGAAGAAACAAGTTACATTTCTTAACTACTGCGTCCTCTCATGGTCAATTCGAAGGAACTATTTCACTTGCTGGAGTCACTTCTCAAATTGGCACCACTTCTTGCCACTTGGACTGACTGCTTACTCATTCCTTGTGTGTCACTTTATCAATTTTGTCTTAATTCTATCTCATCAGCCCCCTTGGGCAAACATACTGGTGGGTCGCTACATTCAGGCCCTTCTTCATGGTTCGCGCTTTTTCATTTGAAGGCAAACGGCTATTTCATACTTGTAAACTTGACGTCCATGTAGGACGTCATCGAGCCTGCTGGCTTCTCTGCAGCCTTCCTTTTCCTTTGAACTTGTTGAACCAAAAGCTGCCTAAACACTTGAACCAAGGCATGAAATGAACTCTCTGAACTCACTGAACCCAAAAATGACTGGCATTAAACAACAGGTGAAGAAGGTGACCGACATTTTGCCTGTAGGCAAAATGGGTCAACAGGTAGGAGGTAGAGTTGGGAAAGGGCATGTACATTATGCCTAAGGAAGACTCCTGATCTAGTAAAGAAACTCCCCCACCACCCTATAATGAAGAAGTGAGGTAGGAACAAGCATGGAGGAGGCTTGGCCTTAGCGATGCAGACATTCAGAAGGCATGGGTACTGCAAAAGAGGAAAGAAGAAATGAGGAAGGTCAAAACAATAAAGGAAGGAAGTAAGAGAGTCGAGGCTAAATAAAATCACATGATGTAAGGAGAAATGGAGGGATATCCTAGCATATTAGAAGTACCTGAGGCTCTCCAAGGTGGCCCTAATGCCACACTTGGAAAAATATGACCATCAAGTGTACCAATGAAAGAAGCCTCGACATAGCCTTTGTATGATTAAGAGGAGTTGAGGCATAAATGGGAGAAGATGGGCCTTGATTAGGATCATATTAAAGTGGTGTTGGAGTTACATCACAAGAGATAGACCATGAAGGCCAAGGGCATAACCCAAATAAAAATTGATAAAGTAGAGGATGCAAAGATAAGGGTTGAGGAAGAGAGAATCGTCATGATCGTGAAGAAGAGAAGGTGAAAATAAAGAAGGCCCAGAAAGAGAAGGCCAAGAAAGAGAAAAAAGAGGAGAGGATTACCATGGCTATGGAACCCATAAAATCCAAAGTAGTAGAGTTGCCTAGTACCCACACTAGCCTAGTAGAAAAAATTGTGAAACAAGTGTGCCCTAGTACTAAAGGGGTACTTGGAGACAAAGAAGGTGATGCTGGCACCTCAAAAGAATAGACAAAGAGGGAAGGGAAAAAGCAAGATAGTGCTGAAAAGGAACCTATAGAGTTTCATGCCAAGGAGCCACATAAATAAGAAGTAGACGAAGGGGAAAAATCCAAAGGAAAAGAACCCCTACGAGAATGAGAAGAAGAAGGCACCAAAGAGGGCAGTAGTGCAAGCAAAGAGGAGCAAGAGTAGATGGAGATGGTCATCGAGAAAGAGGAATTTGATCCAAGCTACTAGGAAAAATAAAAAATAGGGTATACCGTAGATGAGGATTTTTACATGTTAGAGTACATACCCTCTAAAGCTACAACTACATTAATGTACCATCAAGTGTTCTTTGCACTTGATTGTTATATGAACAAGCCTTATTTTGAGGTACCAAAAAAAGCAATATGGAGCATCAAAAAACTAGAATAGGGGCATGACTACCAAATTGTAAACCCTAGGATATGAATCTAGTAAGGTCAATTAATGCTTTCCTTAAGATGGCCTTCGAGGTGGCATGCATAGTGCTTAAGGTAGAGGAAGAAATTAGTGCAATAAAGCTCAAACTCTAGCAGTTGACTGAGCATGTAGAATAGGTAGAGCCATCCTTTTTGGATGGTGTTGACACTTCTAATCTTTCAGAAGTGGATAAGGTGTGTGCACTAGTAGAACATATGCTCCCTTAGATGAAGCCTACATAGGAAGAGGAAGAAGACCCTTACAAATCCCTAAAGAAAGAGCTCAACAAAAAGCTCGATGAGGTAGAGGGTCTCTTTGCAAGGTTGGAAGAGTGTACATATGATGTCGATGCCATATTATACAACTTCTCCACCCATGCATCAGTAATTGATATACACCTCGAAAAGGTGAAAAGGGAGTAGGATGCATTGATGAAGCAAACATTCATTGTCAATAGAGCTAAGCACATGCAAATAATAGTGTAGGTAAACACTTTGAGCACTCAGCTAAAGACCCAAGAACAAGACTTGGAATATCTCTTTTGTGCCTTCCAAATAAAGTCGAGTGAGCAAGGAGCCATTCTAGATGGTGGGGTTTGAAAGGCAAAATAAAGGCTAGAGCCCTTTAGGAAAGAACTAGACAAAACTGATGTGTTCATGCTCAAGGCTACTTCTACAAAGATTGATAGTGCCATTAAAGAAATCAAGCTCACAATCCAGGGCTTTGATGATTCAAGGTAGAACTATAACAAAGCATGCCTAAGTTTTGTGCAGTAAAGGCACTGGAAGGATAGTTTGAGGGCAGACTAACATTTTTGTATGGGGTAATGTTGGGGCCCATTTCATGTTAAGTAGTGGACTCATACCAACTCATCAAACACCTAGGCGTGATGTAATCATGGAGGGTGGTTTTTATTTTGTAGTGTAGTGGCTCCTTTTAAATCATGAAGTAGGCACACAAGACATTGATTGGCCATTAAAGACAAGTGGATATTTTTAAATCATGTAGCATTGGGAAGTATGCACACATGATAGTGATTGCACATTAAAGATAAAGTGTAGTGCAGGTGATGGGATATGTACCTCCAGCGCCAGCGCAATAGTCAACATGCTCCATTCCCCATGAACCTAGGATGCTTTAAAGCCTATTAAAAAAAGCTAAGTTCAATTGAAAAGAGGAGGTGAATTGGAGTGAGAAGCTCTAGTGAATTAATGCTAGATATTTGCTATTAGAAGATAGAAGTAATTTAGGATGTTTGTAAATCTCTCATTTGTAGCGCCCAAGCTCACCTATGAGCCTCTAGGCCTATAGTAGCTTAAGTTAGACTTATGCTCAGTTCTATTGACATATTTATATTATTGTTTAACTTATTTAAAGAAGAATGCCTTGCACAAATGGTTAACAGGATAAATGGTTAAGCCTTTGGATGTTAATTGATTACATGTTTTGTTCTATCGAGTGTGTTTATTGAGCTATCATAAGTTTTTAATCTAGTTCATTCATGATAGGCCTATAACTAGTAATGAGTCTTGTACCCATGATAAGAAATGTCTAAGTGTGGTTGAGACCCTGTGCCCCAAATGATACCCACACCCAAGTGCAAGACCATGCCTAAGCCCCTTAACCTAGAACCTAGTTGGCCCTTAAGCACTTGAATGCCATTGAACCCATGAAACCCAAGGTTTGTGCCTATGAATTCATAACCATCATTGCACTAACCCAAGCCCCTAAAGAATAGAATTGTAGCATGGCATAACTATCCCAACACAGACCTCGATCCCTTCTCTATTGCGCTTTGAGTGAGAACATGAGGCTTGTACCTGATGTATATTGATGCCAATGCAGTCAAGCTCTAAATGTTGAGTGTCATAGGACTAGTTAGGGCCTACACCCCATCTAAAAAATCTTAAAATTGACATGGACAACTAGGTAAGCACATGACCAGGCCTGTGACTGAAAAGATTGACTTTTCTATAATAATGCTTTGTAACTGAATCCTAATCATCCATTTTAGATCCTAAGAATTATCGTTATAACTAGTTTTTTATCCTTGTCTCGCCATAAAAAAAATATTTGGGCACAATTTACCCTTGTAAATATCCATTTAGTATTTTATCTTAAAACATATTTACATAGTTATCTTTCACCCTTAGTAACCCTTTAGGTTCTATTATTAAAACACATAAATCATTTGTAACTTCTTCTTAAGTCTTTTGATGTTTAATTGTCCTTATGCTTTGAAATAATGTAAATCACTTTTCTTAGATCATCTTAATAAGAGTCAATATGTATATACTTAGTCTTCATTGTGAATGTGTTTGTTTTATATATCATAGTATTGTTCAGTGATAATTATTTATGTCTTATTAATAATCATTGAGTCTTATAAGTATTTTCTCTTGTGTTATTAAGTCTTGATTTTTTTTCCTTTTTACTAAAGGGAATTAGGATGGCCTTAACTAACTACCTAACATAGAAATTGGGAATGTCACTAAATGAAGTTCCTGATCCAAGTCCTCCACACACTTTGAGTCAACTATGACCTCTACTATCCTCATGTCGTGGGTACACTTATACTCACAAAGTGCAAAAGGAAAATTGTATTGCACAATATACATGGCTCAAGACATTCTCATTTCATCACTAATTCCATTACCAACAACATCCCTCGATTAGGAGGATTACACTTAGCTATATCATAAAAACCAGACACCTTTATCGCATTATTCACAATTAGAAAAACCACACACATACCTTTATCTAAACACATATAAAAATACTATAGCAATCAAGATACAAATATTTGGTGGTTATATTAATCTATAGTAATAGCCCACTCAAGCCCCTACATACTTAGATCTCGCTTGACCAGCCAACCACCTCACCTCTATTCCATAAAACCAACATCTACTATCTCTCTTTAGGGACAATATTAGCCTGAATGGTTAATTTATCCATGATAACAACACACACCAAATGGGGATGATCCCTAAACCACCTCCCTCATTCCATTGGTTGTATCACCCTATTGCCCTTATATAGGTGTCGCTCCCTCTTGATCTACAAGTCCCCCCGCAAAATAAAGTTATGCCTCTAAGTCCTATACAGCCTTGGACACATCTTCTCGCTTAACACCTTGTGCAACAAGGTTAGTGCATTTTACATTACGATTGGGGCCTCGACTCTTTTGGTTGTTGTTTTCATAATATTTATTTTAATAAGTCCATCATTTGATGTAGCATGTGGGAAACCTACATGATCACTTCATATATATATACTCTGGTGGTGGTACTAGCCTACCTTGCAAAATTCTTGGAGTATTAACTACTTGTACTTACATAAACTACACATATGTTTGTAGAAGCTTGTACTATAACAACAAGCCTCAATTCTTCATGTTTTATATAACACCTACATCCCCATAATCATTAGTACTGCTTTCCTGAACCCATCGGTAGGATGGGTCCCAATAATGGTCATTGCTCTTGCACCATAGTGTCACCACTCACTGAGTGTCATCACATCATCTTTCAACTATTTTCTCATGATTGTTTTCCCATACTCATGACCCCGCATACACATCATAACCATTCCTATTATTATCCTATCGACTATCGATATCATTCCATATCATCACATTCTAAGCATTACATGACATAATAAAACAACCACATTTTTATTTATTATTAACATAATATCAATTTCTACATCATATTCATACTAGACATCCACGTGTTTTCAAGCCATCACAAACTCCCCGTCATCTTTCACACATCTAAATAAACCTTTTCACATTATTTATTTATAATTACATACATTTATTATGTATGATCCCAAATCTACTCCATTGATACATCATGGTCTACATCCCACCTTGTAATGGTGGCCTAGGTGATGGATGAACTAACTGGCTTGATTACTTGGCACCTAGTGTCCTCTTGAATTGATTGATCACCCTGTACGATGGATCACTTTTCCCTACTGGCACCACATGCTCATACAAATCTCTCTAATATTGTGTCTCTCGAGCCATTCTCAACACTAGGACCATCACATCTCCTAACCCTAGGGCATCCAATCGTATCTGATCCATATTTCTCTGTGTCCTCATGACCCATGCCTCTACCTCTCACTGTTATAATCATCTCTGTAGATGCATATCGATAGCTTGCATTCATTCCATATGTTCTTGTAGTACCCTAATTTGTGCCTCCTATCGGTTCACCTAATCCAACAATGATATTACCTAAGCCAATACTGAAAGGAATATGAGATCACATAAATAATTCCTTACACTAACCAAGAGAGGAGAATATGCAAATAATTTGAATACTTGTTACACAATGAAAAGAAACACATACAACATAAAACAATAGCATAACATAATAAGGGATTTTATGTGGGGAGAACCCTTTCAAGGGAAAAACCCATACTCCAAAGTAGTTTAATGTATTATTCAAATCACTAAGATTATAACATGCTTACAGAGTAAGCCTTTATAGGAACACCACTAATATACTACACAGGGGAGAAATCGGTTCAACAAAGCTTCAGTGCCTTTGCACAACTCTCTATCTTACAAGCTTAACTACTTACATTACAAAGGATGACACGTCTCATTAATATATTTTACAAAGATTACATAATGAAGAAACTTAATGGGCAGGGCAAGAAACGTGCCACCCTTGGTAGCACCACATTTCATGCTTGTAGTTTTGTGCTCTGGTCAAAAGTGGATATTTCACATATGACTAATCATCCTTCACTTTTCATATGCTTCCAAAATTTCACCCCACTCTCACATGTGCCTCCAATTTGGAATAGTAACTTGTTCCCCACTATCCATGTGACTCCACATGCCTTTAAGAGATTCTCCATCAAAATTTGAATTTTTCTTCACTCAAAATCATGAATCCAACAAAGAGGTTCACCTAATATCCATTCTTGTCATTTTTCACCTAAATTAAAATTATGTGCATCTCAAATAACAACTTGTCTCTTTAGTGGAGTTGTACACCCCACTTCCACTCACATGTACTTACATCATTTAGATTCCTCTGTGGGCCATGCCAAGTCATCACAAGCTAGATCAACACCTACATTATTTGCACATTGATTGCCAACTCACCACTACCACCTCATGACATGAATAATGACTATGAATAATGGCTATGAATAATGTCTCATGAATAGTATCCTAAATTGTCAAGGTTGAGACACCTCAATTCCCAACATTCTCCCACTTTTCAAATACCTTACAAGACCCAGAGGAACCATACCAACATGAACTCAACTGTTATGGTCCAAGAGGCCCATATACTCCAAACATCATTTGAACTTCTTTGTGCTCACAGGCTTAGTCAATGAATATACAAAATTCATCAAAGCCTCTATCTTTATCAGCTCCACCCTGCCATCCTCGACTAGGTCTCTCACAGAATGATATTACATGTCAATATGTTTGGTCCTGACATGAAAAGTTAGGTTCTTTTCTATGAAAATAACACTTTGATTATCACTACACCCTGTTCCAACCCAATATCTGAACACAGTCTCTTAAACAATATGTCTTATTTACAGGCATGTGTAGCTACCATATACTCTACCTTTGTAGTAGACAAAGAGACCATAACCTGTAACTTACTTATCCAACTTATTGCATCACCAAACAAAGTAAACACATAAGTACTAGTAGATCTCCTGCTATCAACATCACCTACCCAATCTAAATCCACATAACCAAGAATGTCACGAGGACGTATATCTCCAATCATGTTACCATGATAACATAAGTAATACTCTAAGGTACCTTGAAAATATCTAAATACCCTTTTAACTTCATTCTAATGAACTCTAGCAGGATTAGACCTATAATGGGAAAGAATTCCCATTTTTTGGGCAATGTCTGGTCTAGTATAGACCATAAAATACATCAGACCTCCAATTACACTCTGGTAAAACACTCTACTCATGTCTTCCATCTTTGATGGGGATGTAGGACATTGTGCAGTAGATAATTTAATTCCAAAAGAATAAGGAACTCACAATGGTCTACAATCTTGCATGTTAAACCTTTATAAAATTAAATTCACGCACCTACTAGCCAAACCATAGCTATTTATTTTGTCTCTTTCTCTTAATCTCCATCCTAAGAATGTGTATCATAGTACCAAGATATTTCATCTCAATTTTTGATGAGAGTTGAGATTTAAACTCTGCAATCAAAACTTTCCCATTACTAACAAATAACATATCATCAATGTATAAGGCAATAACCAAGAAATGATCACCATTAGTTTTATAATAAAAATAATGACCAGGTTTAGATTGCTCAAACCCCAAACTCAATACATATGTATCAAATTTATGGTACCATATCTTAAGACTCTAATTGAGACCATACAAGAATTTATTTAACTTGCAAACCAAATTTATTTTACCATTCACCACGTAGTGCTCTAGTTATGTCATATAAATCTCCTCCTCCAAATAAACATGAAGGAAAGTAGTCTTCACATCTATTTGCTCAATCTCTAAATCATAAGTTGTAATAGAAATCAATAATCTAATGGTTGTCATTTTAACAAGAAGAGAAAATATCTCACTGTAGTCAACACACTCAACTTGAGAGTAACCTTTTACAACTAATCGAGCTTTTTACTTTTCAACACTACCATCTGAACCAATTTTTTTCTTGACCACCCATTTGCATCTAATGAGATTGCATCCTTCAGGTAATGGTACAAGGTCCCATATATCAATTTTTTTTAAAGCTACCATTTCTTCTTCCATATCACACTTCTAGGACTCTACATCATTCATACCCAAAGCTTCTTCTGTAGATCTCAATTCATTAATGATAGTACTCAAAGCAAATATACGTCTCCTATCATCAAGAGAATACTTTTCTAGTGGTTGTATATGCCTTGTAGACCTTCGAACAAGTTGAGGTGGAGGTTCTTCATCATCTACCTCCTCTTCAAAATATTCAGAGTTCAATGAGCTCTCCTCAACTTCTTGTCTCTCTCGTGGTCTCGACTCAACTTTCTCAAGTGTGGGAGGAAGTTGAATCACATCTTTATTTTTTATTTTCTCTGGCTACAATGTAACAAAAGAAATTTTAGTTTCTACAAAAAAATCACTTATAGAATATATTATCTTCTATTCTACTGCATCCCAAATCTTGTATCCTTTCACACCATAGTTATACTCAATGAAGATACATTTCATAGCCTAGTTCTCCAACTTTGTCTGTTTCTCCTTTAGCACATGTGCATATGCCTCACAACCAAAAAATTTAAGATGTCTTAATGAAGGCTTATGGCTAGACCATGCCTCCATGATCATTTTATGAACAAGCTTTGATGTAGGATACCTATTGATCATGTAGAAAGTAGTGGCTATAGCTTCAGCCTAAAATTTATGTTTCAGTCCAACACCATTAGGCATAATCCTAGCCTTCTACATTAATATCCTATTCATTCTTTCTACAACTCCATTCTATTGAGGTGAATATGTAGTTGTCTTATGTCTCTATATACCAAAATCTTTATAAAATTTATCAAAATCATTTGAGAAAAATTCACCACCATTATCAGTTCTCAAATATTTTATTTTCTTTCCAATCTACAACTCAACTATTGCTTTAAACTCTTTAAATTGACTAAAAACTTCATATTTACTCTTTACAAAATAAACCCATGTCTTTCTACTATAATCATCAATAAATGAAACACAATATGTGGATTTTGAAATCGAAGGAACATTAATGGGACCAAAAACATTAAATTAAATAAGATCCAGAACACCACATAATTTATGAGAACTCAAGTAAAAACTAAATGTGATTTTGTTTACCATAAACACAATGCTCACTTTAATCAAATTCAAGATTTCAATCTATCAAACCTTTAAAAAGGTTTTTATTCTTCAAGGCCCTAAGACCTTTTTCCCCAATGTGGCCAAGTCTTTGGTGCCATAACATAGTCTTCTCTACAAGCTATTTTAACTCCATAGATTGAGCACCATTAGGTACCCAAAAACCATGACCATCCATAGAAATAGTGATTAACTCTTTATCCAACGGAGTAGTCTCAGATGTATTCTTCACAAAAGTACTATTGTACTCAACTGTGCATGCATCAAGATTGTACAAAATGCCAATCTTGACACCTTTAGCTATAATCATGACACCTCTAACCATCTCATAACTTGCTTAAAATTAGATAACATGCACACCTGCATCTATTAGTTTTCTCATAGATAATATATTATGAGCTAGCCCTGGGATATGCAACACACCATCAAAGTGTTTAATCCTTCTATCTAGAAATTTGATTTTAATTCTACCACAACCAACAACGGTTAGAAAAAAATCATCACCCAAGTATACCTTACCTCCATCAAACTCTTCATACTTAGAAAACCAATTTCTATTACAGGCCATATGATGAGATGCATTTGAATCAATTAACCATGCATCATTACCTACATGGGTTTCCAAGTTGCAATGAAAGCATCACTACCTTCCGTCTTGGATTCAGAATTAAAATCATACTTTTTTTCTTCTTTTCTTCATTACAATCCAATTGGTAGTGACCATGCTTTCCACAATTCTAGCATTTCACCTTGGGCTTTCTAGGGTATTTGGATCTCCCCTTGGATTTGTATTTAGACTTTTCATGCTTCTCGTTCTTCTTACCTCTTTCTTAAGATCTTCCTCGAACATGCAAGGCCTCTTTGGCACAGAAGAAAACTTTCATTCTCGTTTCTTTAGAAGGTAAAGAACCTAAAACATCCTCAAATTTCAAGGTTATAGAAGTACTTTATATATCCATAGCAAGAGAATCTCATGAGTCAAACAAAGAATAAAGCAAAGTTTGACATCTCTCTTCCCTCATCCATTTTAACACCAACTGATACTAATTGAGCCACCAACATATTAAATGCTTCCAGGTGGTCTGCAATTTATCACCTTCATCCATTCTTAAATAATATAACTTCTTTCTCAAGAGAATATTATTAACAAGAGACTTAGCTTGGTAGATCTCACCTAGTTTCTTCCACTTCTTTGTTGCAGTCTCTCCATTGACATTAATCAGTACAAAATTTGCCTGACATAATTTGATGAGAGCTTTGGCTTTTCATTCTATCACATCATACTTAGATGCTTCATTTGGATCTACAAATCTCTAAACATTATCATCAATGGCATCTCATAGATCATAGTCATTCAACAGATCTTCCATTTTCAACTTCCACATCTCAAGATTATTTCCTGAAAACTTTTTAACCTCCATTCTTCCTAATATGCTCGCCATCTTAAAATTAATGCAACAAAGAACTCCAAATATCTCTTAAAAAATCTCCCACTCAATACTGGATTAGTTCAAAAAATCCAACAAGCCCTCAACTAGAACCAAAACTAGCAAGGCTGTGATACCACTTGAAAGGAATACGAGATCACGAAAACAATTCCTTATAGTAACCAAGAGAGGAGAATATGTAAATAATTTGAATACTTGTTACACAAGTAAAAGAAACACATACAATTTAAAACAATAACATACCATGACAAATTATTTACATGGGGAAAACCCTTTCAAGAGAAAAACCCCACACTCCAAAGCAACTCAGTGTATTATTTAAATCACCAATATTACAACACACTTACAAAACAAGCCTTTACAGGAGCAACACCAATATACTACACAGGAAAGAAATTGGTTCAACAAAGCTTTAGTTCCTTTGCACAACTCTCTAGCTTACAAGCTTATACAAATTTTAGCTACTTGCTTAGGACAACACATCTCATTTATATATTTTATAAATAAGATTACATGATGAAGAAACTTAATGGGTAAGGCAAAAAATGCACCACCTCATGTGGTACCACTATTCATCAACATTAACATGCTTGTAGTCTTGTACTTTGGTCAAAATTAGATCCTTCACATGTGATTAAGCATCCTCCACCTTTCATATGCTTCTAAAACTATGCCCCACTCTCACATGTACCTTCAATCTAGAGTAGCAACTTATTCCCCACCATCCCATGTGAGTCCACATGCTTCTAAGAGATTCTCCATCAAATTTTGAATTCTCCTTCACTCATTATCATGAGGCCAAAAAAGAGGTTCAACCCATATCCATTTTTGTCATTTTGCACCTAAAGTAAAATCATGTGCATCTCAAAGGACAACTTGTCTCTTTAATGGAGTGGTATGCCCCACTTCCACTCACATGCACTTACATCATGTAAATTCCTCTATGGGCCATACCAACTCATTAAAAGCCACATCAACACCTGCATCACCTACCATATCAGCCATACAATCATTACCAACTCACCACTGCCACCTCATCACATGAATAGTGACTATGAACAATGACTATGGATAGTAGCTTGTGAATAGTGACCTAGCTTGTCAAGGTTGAGACACCTTAATTCCCAAAAAATACATCCACAATTTGTATATCTCTTTGAATAATTTGACCTTATAAGCGTGAAACTTGGAATTGAAAATCTATTATCTCCCTTCGTGCAACTACTAACTACCTCAAATACTCACAAATACCCCTATTATTTATGTTTCTTCTCCCATGCCTCTGTAGTTGGTATAAAATCCTTAACCATTATCCCCATCACCATCTTTGTAACCATATCAATGCACTTCTTGACACCATCATCCTCTCCAAAACTCAATCCCCTTGCAACACAAAAATAATTTATAGTCAAATAGTGCCATTGCATTTCATGACTTAAACAACAACCCCACCTCTCCCAAAAATTAGATATTTTGCATCCTAAGGCCCCTATTCCACTAACACAGTTTTCCTAACCTTTCCCAACTATAACCTCCTATTCTACCACCCTCTATGTGCAAAAATGTCTTTTGACAACACCCATCACTCTTGAAATTCCTATACATTACTATATGACACCCCTCACCCGATGATTGTATTCCTCTAACATGGTCGTGTAACCTCTTCTTATCCAGGAAACTAGTTTTTTAACACCCCCAACCCTGTGACTTTCTTACTCTTACCTGCACAACCTCTATACCATCCCCTTGGCTTCACCCCACACTTTAATTTGTCATCTCCCCCGTCGCAACACTCAAAAACATGATTTGTTATGCACCTATTCTTACACACATACATGCACAATAAAATCTCCACAATAAATACATACCTAATTTTGATGCCTACCTTAGTTTTGATCATCCTACTTCACCTCCTCACCATTCCATGCACCCTAACTTTGTATCACCCACCTAAACCACAACCCCCTTCTCACAACATGCTACACTAATTTGGCCTTTCTCTTTTCTTTCCATGTTCTACATCTCTCTTACACCTTTTATTATATTTTCATCTTCTTATTAACCACATATTATGTGTCTTAAATGGTGACTAAACTTCTACTACGTTCTTCACCAGTGACCACGGCTCCTTTCTTTAGGTCACTGAGCTCGATAATAATGATTATGTCCTCAATGCCCTATAAGCATTCCTGGTACAAATATATGTATAAAGATGATGCATACACCCACCTATGAAGATCTTGAATGGGTTATTCAAACCCTACCACCCATCTTGATTATCCTCCTTGACACATAGTTATGATGACAATCTATGCAATGAACCCACACAGGTTTCAAATTCACTATAACCGATAAAACATAGCTCATAGCAATGATGGCCTTTTGACAAAATGCCTATGTAGCTCTTAATAAAGGTCCCCCTCTTAAAAATTGGCTCATAGTGATAACTGATACCACTCTACTCCTACTACCCCATTCTATCACCTCACATTAGTAACCTAATATCATTATTCACTTCTTCCTTTGAAACCACCTTCTTTTGTATCACCTCCATTTTTTTGATGACTCTTTATTATTTTTGCTTCTTATTTATCCACTTTCCTGACTCCAAAACTATTATTGCCATTACACATGGGATCATTCCACTTAGACCACTCCATTGACCTTTAGTCTTCTTGACACTTTACTAGCACATCAGTCACCTAATCTGCTTGACCATCATCATGGCATCATCATGACCACCATCTTTCATCAAACACCTCTCTGAGCTATCATAACACTCATCTATCCTCCATTTGAGACCCATAATTCTCCTAATCACGTGTCTTGACTTGGGATATGTATAAATACTACGATTCTCTTTCTCATTCTTTAATTATGATTGATTCCCCCTTGGGATGTGTTGACAACCGTGACATCATCCTTTCTGTTGCTTGTACATATGTCTTTACCAGGGGTATTATTGATATTAATCATATTGTAACTCATTCTTTTTATGACTCCACCACTCTTCTTCACATTCAACTCATTTATTTCATCCTCATATGTCTTGTTCCTCCCATCATCCTCATTTATTTCATTGCTTGTAGTTAGTTGTTAGATGCCTATTTTCCATGTTGACTTCTTTGTTCTTAGGGAGTTAGTTGTTTATTGGAAGAGGGAATGACTTCCTTATTCTAAGGAGTTGGTTGTGATCACATCTTTAAAAAGTGTTTTTTTAGAAGAGGAGAGATAAACATGGCGAGTTCCTCCTTAGGTAGGCTTGTGGATGAGCGTGTTTAGGTGGAGGAGAGTTGTCACATAGTGGATAATGCTTATCTTAGATAAGCATGGTGATTCTCTCCTTGTTTGGTGTATTTTCCTTCATTTTTTATATATACATGTATGGTGTGACTATTCAGAGTGATGAGTTTATTTACACATATGTGAATTTTTGTAGGGTGTGGCTTTTGAGACATAAATTCAAAGTGCATATGTTTTTGTAAAGTCCAGGTGTTTGTTTATAGGGTATGGTATAGCAGTTTATGAGATATTGTATTGTGTAGGTGTAGGTGAAAGTACAACATAACATATGTGCAACATTTTCTATAAGAGATATTCTATCTATGTGAGAGGTTCTTTGTAATCTTATTTTGATTACAGATTTTATTAAGGACTTTCTAGGTGGATGTAGCTCACATTGGGTGAACCATGGTAGATTTGTGTTATGGTTTTATTGTTGTTTTGTTCTCTCTATTTATGCTTTCATTTAACTGTGATTTGAGGAATTATTTTTGTGTTGCATGTTAGTGTATAATTTAATCTGATTTTACATTTAATAGATGGTTATGTCAATTTATGGTGATTTAAATTTGGTTTAAGTTCTTTTAATTTCTAACAACTAGTATCAGAGCTTTGGTTGTGTTTTTTGTTGAAGTGGTAAGTCATAAGAAGGTTTATTAGCTTGAGTGGGAGCTATGGGAGAAGATATCAGTTTCAGGGTCGAGAAATTTGATGGTAAGAATTTTGATTTGTGGAAAAAGCAAATAGAAGACTACTTGTATCAAAAGAAGCTTCATCTCCCCTTGGAGGGGAAAGGAGAACAATTTGTATGTATGAGTGATGTGAAATGGTCATTGCTTGACAGAAAGGCATTGGGAGCCATGCAGTTATGTCTTGCATCTTTTGTTGCATTTAACATTTTTGATGAGAAAATTATAAAGGATCTCATGGATAAACTTGGAAAGTTGTATGAGAAACCCTCTGCTTCAAATTAAAAATGTCTTATGAAAATATTGTTTAATATGAAAATGTATGGGAATGGCTATATTGTTAGTCATTTAAATGATTTTATTACGGTTGTAAGTATGCTCACTTCTATTGGAATTAATTTTGATAATGAAGTTAGAGCTTTGCTAATTTTATGGCTATGAGTAATGTAGTCCCTACCAAGGGAAGCTTAAAATTTGAGGATGTTGTAGGTGTGATTCTGAGTGAGGAAATGCGAAAGAAAAACACTGGTGAATTAATTTTAGGTAATGCTTTGTCTATTGATACTAGAGGGAGGCAAAAGGATAAGAGTGAAGGCAATCATGAAAAGTCAAAGGATAGATCTAAATCCAAATCTAGATCCAAGATGATATGCTGGCATTGTGGGAAGAGTAGACACTCAAATAAGGATTGTTGGTCACTTTAGGCTAAGAATGCCAATAAGGAAGAAATGAATGAGGTAAATGTGACATCAGGTAAATCATGTCAAGATGCCTTAATTATTTCTTTGGATAATTTTTTTGAGTCTAGGGTATTTATTTCTATTCAAATTTTGCTTTCAATTTCAAAGGAAAAATTAAGAGAAACTTAAGAAGGAATGGTCAAGGCTTGATGTGTACCTGGATATAGTCTGCGCACCGTAATCCAGACGCTGTGAGTACTCCTCTTTGGCTGTGGAGGAATGACACCTGCAAAGAAAAGAAGCTTGGACAAAAGAAAACGTTAAATAGACAGATGGTGGGTTGTCAAGCGAAAGCTTGATCCCAGAAGTATGAAAACTTCCTTAAGGGATATAAACCCACTAATCAATAGAAGGAAATGTCTGATAAATAGCTGAATAATGAAGAACTGAAAGTGATAAAAGATGGAAATGCAAAGGAGAAGCAAAGACTTACTTGAAAGAAGTTGTCAAATTGATCACAGTCGCCGGCGTCAGTAAGCCTACCGGCGTCAATTGGTCAAGGTGTCAACGTCAGTTAATCTGTCGATGTTGGTTGGGGTAGTGACTGGCGTCGGTCGGGGCAGTTAGCTTGGACGAGGTCTAGGCAGGTCTGTGGTCTGTGGACAGAGTCTGGTCAGGGTTTTCGTCTGTGGACAAGACCAAGGAAGGGTCTGGGTTTGTTAATAGTTTTGAGACAAAGTTTTAGGCTTGGTTGAATGGTCTAGGGTCTGGGTCTGAGAGTCTGGTTGAATGGGCAGAGTGTATGGTCTGATAGAGGATGGAGGAAACAGGGAGGTGGATAAGTCAAGATTCGGGTCTGGCTTGATTAACAGTCTGGTCTAGGGAGATATTGTTTGAAAGCAATAACTGAAAAGAGAATAAAAACACAGACAGTATACTTACTTGTGCCTTGTAGAAGGTGTGCTACTGATGATTCTCGTACCTGCTGTTGATGTAGCCTGTGTGGAGAACCTGTTGCTGATGGAGAACCTGAGGCTGTTGCTGCACCTGAGGGAGAGAGTGAGAGGCTTGATTGAGAGATTTCGCAGATTGACGGATGGTCGAAGACTGAAGGATTCAAAGGATTCATCAGTTGCTTCTAGAGATTAGCCGATTTCTGATTTAGATTCCTAAAGAGTCTGAAAAATTGGTTAAGTATAACTGACGTCAGTGATTCCGCCGGCGTCGACCGACATTTGACCGACGTCGGCGGGTTTAGAACAGGCAAAAAGAGCCACTAAGCCCATTTTTCATTTGCCAAGTGCACTATCCATTAGAGAATGTCGTCGGTTGGGATAAATACGCATGAGAGTTTGTTAGGCGGTTAGAGAGAAGTAGGAATAGGTCTTGGGTGAGTCATAGGATGGGAATTAGTCCAAGGCGAGGTGTCCTAGGTGAGGTGTCATGGGTGATGTGTCCAAGGAGGGGGGTTAATTCAAAATAAGTTTATTATTTTAAATTAGTAATTGTTAGGAATGGGTTAGGAATGGACCAAGGGGGAAAGTGACCAAGGGTTAAACACTATTTAGGTGTCTACAGTATTAGATTCAGGGGCTTCTTTTCATGCCACCCCACATAGGCATTATTTTACTAATTATGTTAAATAGAATTTAAGACATGTTTAACTTGGTGATGATGAACCATATGAAATAGGAGGGAAAAGTTGTGTTTAGGTTAAAATGCAAAATGGGAACACATGGCTACTTAAGGATGCCAGACACGTGCCTATGTTGACATAGAATTTGGTTTCAATGGGGAAATTGGGTAGTGAGGGATGTTCAGTAATGGTATTATAGATTCTTGGAAAGTTACCAAAGGTGTGATTATGGTTTTGAGAGGTAAGAAAGTTGGTACTTTATATTTAACTAGTAGTGTTGATTCTTTTGATTTAGTTGTTGTAGATGGAAATGCAACTATGTATCACTACAGGTTCGATCATATGAGCTATAAGGGCATGGAGATCTTAAAATGAAAGTTGTCTGGATTAAAAAACATAGAGCTAGACTTTTATGAGAATTATGTGTATGGGAAATAGAAGCAGGTTAAATTCCTAAAAGTTGGACCCACAAAGAAAGAACACAAGTTAGAGTTAGTAAATTCAGATGTATGGGGACCAGTTCGGGTATCTTATATTGGTGGTTCTAATTATTATGTCACTTTTATTGATGATGCAACTAGGAACATTTGGATTTATTGCATTAAAAAGAAATTTGATGTATTTGACACTTTTAAGAAGTGGAAAGCCTTGGTTGAGAATGAAACAGGTCTCCATTTAAAATGTCTCAAATTAGATAACGAAGGTGAGTATTGTAGTAATGCTTTCTTTTATTAGTGTTATAACAATGGAATCCATAGGCAAAGGATGGCTCCAGGAACTCCATAGTAGAACAGGGTGTCTGAAAGGATGAACAGAACAATAATGGAACATGCTAGGAGCATGAGGTTACATGTAGGGTTGCCTTTACAGTTTTGGGCAAAAGCAGTTAGAACGATAATATATCTGATTAACAAAGGACCTTTTATGCCTTTAGATGGAGGTATTCTTTAAAAATCTTGGTCTGGTAAGAATATTGATTATTCTTTTCTTAGAGTCTTTGGATGTGAGGCTTTTGCTCTCATTATGAAAGAGGATAGGACCAAGTTAGAGGCAAAATCATAAAAATGCACATTTTTTGGATATGGTGAGGATGACTTTGGTTTTTTTTTATGAAGGATTAAAGATAAGAAAATATTTTGGTCTAGAGATGTAGTATTTAATGAAAAAGTCATGTATAAGAATCAGTTGTAGGAAAAGGAATAGAAACAGAAAGAGTACATAATATTAGATGACATTGCAGATGGCAAAGTATCTAATGAATCAATTCAAGAACTTTTTACAAAAGGACCTCAAACTCCTATGGTAAGAAGGTCTTCTAGGGTAAGAAGAGCACTTAAACATTTGTATCCTTCTTTGAATTATTTGTTACTCATTGACAATGGAGAACCAAAGTGTTATGAGGAAGCAATGCAAGTAGATGCTAGGATAAAGTGGGAGCAAGCCATGGATGAGAAGCATAGATCTATCATGGAGAACTAAATATGGGATTTGGTAAGGCTACCCAAGGGCAAGAGTGCATTTCCAAACAAATGGATCTTCAAAAAAAAAGAAGAAGATGAATGGGGAAAAAAGTATAAGGCCAGGATGGTGGTCAAAGGGTTTACATAAAAACTAGGTATTGATTTTGATGAGATTTTCTCCCTTGTTGAAAAAATGACTTCTATTAGGACTATTCTTGGTTTATTTACAATTGAGGATTTGCACTTAGAAAAGTTAGATGTGAAAACTACTTTTTTTTATGGTGATTTAAATGAAGAGTTGTTTATGAAGCAGCCACAGGGATATGAGGTCAAAGCGAAGGAAAACTATGTGTGCAGATTAAAGAAGAGCTTGTATGGCCTAAAACAAGCTCCACAACAATGGTATAAGAAATTAGATTGTTTTATGTTGGAACAAGAATATCAAAGGTGTAATTCTAACCATTCCATGTACATCAAACATTTTGATGATGGTTCCCTTGTTATATTATGCTTGTATGTGGATGACATGTTAGTTGTAGGAAAGAATATACAACATATTCATATACTCAAGAAACAACTTAGTGACTCATTTTCTATGAAGGATTTGGGTGCAGCGAAGCAAATCCTTGGTATTAAGATTACTCATGATAGGAAGGAGAGGAAGCTGATTTTATCCCAATTAGAGTATGTGAATGAATAAAGTCTTGGAAAGGTTTAGCATGTTGGATGTTAAATCTATTGTTACTCCTTTGGCAGGCCACTTTAGATTATCAAAGGAGTAGTGTCCCAAGATGGAGGTTGAAAAATTTGAGATGTCCAAGGTACCTTACTCATCAACAGTTGGCAGCTTGATGTATGCCATGGTTTGTACTAGATTGGATATTGCCTAAGCAGTGGGAGTTGTGAGCAGGGATATGAGTGGTCCTAGTTATGAGCATTGGTAAGCATTGAAATGGATTATTCGGTATTTGAGAGGAACCATGGATTTTGCATTATGTTATGGTGGATTAGATACCACTTTGCATGGTTATGTGGACTCAGATATGATAGGGGATATTGATAATAGGAGTATGATAGGTTATATATTTACTGTTAGAGATATAATGGTTAGTTGGATTTCTAGGATACATAAGGTTGTGGCTTTGTCAACCATAGAGGTAGAGTATGTTGCTGCCATATAGGCTAGAAAAGAGATTATTTGGTTACAAGAGTTGTTTTAAGATTTGGGTCATGAGCAGGAATTTGGGAAACTACACAATGATAGTCAGAGTGTTATTCATTTGGCAAAGAACTCCACTTTCCACTTGAGGATGAAACACATTCAGTTACATTATCACTTCCTCAGGATAACTTTGGAGGAAAACTTGGTGAAGTTGGAGAAGATTCATACTAGCCAAAATCTTGTGGATACGATGACCAAGGTGGTCACATTAGACAAATTGAGACTCTGTTCAGATTTGGTTGGCCTTAGTGGTCATGGAGCAGTGATAGGTTATGTTCAAGAAAAATGGTCTCCAAGTGGGAGATTGTTGAGTGTGGATCCCTTTGGGGCTATCACATGACTATGGGGGTATATTTTAGGGGCCTAGAGAGCTCCACAAATGTAGGGAGCACATTTTTCCCTACTCCACCTTTTGTGGAACCTTACTCCACACGTGAGTGGAATATTCCTTGTATATCTAATTTGTATGTATTCCATGTTTTATAGAGTTAGTTGTTAGATGCCTATTTTTCATGTTGACTTCCTTATTCTTAGGGAGTTAGTTGTTTATTGGAAAAGGGAACGACTTCCTTGTTTCAAGGAATTGGTTATGTTCACATCTCTTTGAAAAATGTGCTTTTTGGAATAGGAGAGATAAACATGGCGAGTTCCTCCTTAAATGGGATTATGGATGAGCTTACTTAAGTGGAGGAGAATTGTCACATGGTGGATAATGCTTATCTTGGATAAGCATGGTGATTTTCTCCTTGTTTGTTAGATTTTCCTTCATTTGTTATATATATAGGTGTGGTGTGACTATTCATAGTGATGAGTTTATTTACACAGATGTGAATTTTTGCAGGGTGTGGCTTTTGAGAGATAAGGTCAAAGTACAAATGTTTTTGCAAAGTGCAAGTTTTTATTTGCAGGGTGTGGTATAACAGCTTGTGAGATACAATATTGTGCAAGTGTAGGTGAAAGTGCAGTATAGCATATGTACAACATTTTTTGCAAGAGATAGTTTATCTCTGTGAGAGGTTCTTTGTAATCTTGTTTTGATTATAGATTTTATTGAGGACTTTCTTGTTGGATGTATCCCACATTGGGTGAACCACAATAGATATGTGTTATGGTTTTACTATTTTGTTTTTTCCATTTATTCTTTCATTTAACTGTGATTTGAGGAATTATTTCCATGATGCATGTTAGTGCATAATTAAATTTGATTTCACATTTAAAATCTGGTTATGTGATTTTACGGTGATTTAAATCTAGTTTAAATTCTTTTAATTCCTAAGAAGCTCATGGCCTTTATCATTATGTCCCACATCTCTTCTTGGCATGCATCTTTTCCTGAGATATGTCGAAAGCTTATGGCCTAATACATCATTTTGTTTGGTCTATGGTTTTCCCTTGAATGCATCCTTGATTGGGATATGTCAAACAAGTTGCAGCCTGTTCATCACATTTAGGATTATAACTCTCCCTTGCATGTGTCCTTGATTGGGATGTGTCACATGCTTGTATCCTATTGTCTTAACACTCATTTTTTTATAGTTGATTCCCCCTAGGATGTGTCGACAACTGTGACATTATCTTCCTCACTCCCTATGCATCTTGTTGATGGCTAGAATTGTGCTTGTTATAATCAATCAACAATGGGAAGTTTCAAGTTGTGGGACATTGTGGCTTGAAACAACCTCCAGACTTTAGAGAAGCTGGTCTCTTCTTTTGTATCAAGTGTTTGGGGGAAAAGGGATAGGAAATTAAACAAAAATGCAAATGTAGGAATTGAAACCTAACTATGGCAATGCGCCTGAGTGTAATCCTAATCCTAACCTAAGCACAGTCAAACTATATATAGGATTCAATTACATTTAAGAATAGACAAGTGCATGATCAATGTAAAAGATTGAAATAATTGAAATAGATGCTCACGATAGAGGCTTCTTTCGCTGAGACACAATAAACATCAACAAAGGCATAGTGTTCAATCTTCTTATAAGAATCTTCCAATCACATAAGAGGCACAGAAATCACGTACAGTTATGTAAACCTTCCAACTCAAGAAAAACGAGACAAAAGCAAATGACATTTCTAATCACAACTCCAGAAAATCTACAGTATAGACTACTTTTGCAAATGACACGGATAATATCAACCAAGGCATAGAGTTCAATCTTCTCAATTCATTCAGCCACATAAAAGGCACAGAAACATGCACAATTACATCAACTTTACAATTCAAGAAAATGAGACAAAAGCAAATGATATTACTGGCCAAAAACTCTAGCAAGTCTCAAACTATAGAATTCCTCCCCCCTTTGATTTTAAAATTATTCTTCTTTTATAGCCTCAGATGCCTCCTTACATCACTCCCTTTCCCGCGCAATTCTACTCCATCCTTTACTCTCAGGGGACAAACAGACGGTGCCTTCAATGCCTTAGATGCATCCTGGTCTTATCAAGAACTGCCCTGATTGTGGCATGGCGATTCATGTTTAGTACCTCCTTTTGTGCTTGAATTTCTCATTCCATCACTTGCCTAGCCACTCAACTGTCTATTCTATCTTTCTTACAGGGGACAAACAGATGACCCTTTAATGCTTTGGAAGCCCCAAAAATCTACCCGATACACTGTTCTATCTACCAGGAAGAACTCCCACCGAGTCTCCCTCCATCTTTGCTGTAATAAATAGACAAACACTATATTTTGTTGAAACGAAAGAGGACACTTAGTCAATCCATGAAAATCTCTTTATGGTCTAGAAGGCACTAGAGAACGACACTTGGTGCCTTCCGCCTGATTTATCGAAGACACTTGGCATTTTCTGCCTTCTCTATATTCTTCTTAGGAACACTCCACCTTTGACACCTGTCGTAATCTACTTCTTTGATACTTAGCAATTTTAACAAAATAAAACTCACTGCGTTCCTTGCCCAAGCAACTTTTCAAGAGGGGATGGATGCACGTGGCAGTCTTTTCATGCTGACACTTGACGCTTACACAGTCCTTTGAAATAACATTCGGGACCACCACAATCTTTATTCAATAATGAGGCTCAAAGATGGTCTCTCCGAAGTTGACACTTGGTGACCTCCGCTGCTCATGGAAAGATACATGGCATCTTCCACTTCTCCTACTAGGGGTATGTGGCACCTTCCACTTTTTCTGGGGATGGAGTAAGAAGGGGCTCAAAGGATGACACTCAGCGGCATCTGCTGCTTTATGGCACTTAAGCAAAATAAAATGATGGGTTTTTGTGTTGAACCAAAGTCTCTCGAATGCCGACATGTGGTGACTTTCGTTGCTTCTTTAAAAAGGTAGTTTAGGGCCTTCCGCGACTGCCACCTGACGCTTTTCACTTTTTTGCTACTTAGCTTGTTGAAGACCTTTGTTGAAAAATAAAATGAAACACGAGTGCTGATATGAGATGCAGGTGGTGACACGTGGTGCATTTTGCTTAGCTACTACTGGACACGTGGCACATTCTGTGGCCTTCCTGAAAGTTACAAAAAGGGGCTCGAAGGATGCTAGCTGGCCAACTCCGTGTTTTAGAAAGTGACACTTGGTGGCTTTCATCCGAATTCAATACTCAGGCAAAAATGAAATGAAAGGAACAAAAAAGGGGGAAAAGGACCCATGACCAGAGGGCGACACTTGGCAGTATCCACTGCACTTTGACACTTAGGCAAAAATGAACCTGCCCTCTGCTCCAAATCTCTGCCGCTATGTCCAAGGTATGCAGGAACCAAAATTGCAGTGCTCGACCAAAAAATTTAAATACGACATAGAGTAAAAAATTACTCTACACATCTATCTTTGCCTGGGGCATTGTCAATGTGTAGCTCACTACTAATGTTGATTTCATTTTCTTTCTCATTTGGCATTCCCATGTTTATTCATACACCATGCCTGCATTTATTCCTTTCAAGCAATAATTAATCTCATTCTTCTCTACATGTCCCCTCAAGGGGGCATCTAATGGCCACTAATTTAAAAACACTCATCCATGATCATCTTTCTTCTTTAAAAGACCATTACTTCTTCTAGTTGCAATGCCCTTTCAAAGAGGGGGAAAATGTATGCATCTAATTCTATTTGCCAAATTAACTTGTTAAATTATGCCTAATTTTATCCAATATCGACACTTATTAACATCACCTCTTCGTGCCCTTAATTCAATTAATTAATTAATTAATCCTAACTATATGAAATACCCCATTCTTCACATATTAATATTTTCCTAACATTCTAATTCCTAATTTACCCCACTTTCCACATAATTCCTAATATTATAACACTTTATTCACCCAATTTATAATCACATGTTCCCCGCAAAAGAAAGTCTATAGCTTTTCAACCTCTAGAACTTTTTCCCTTCTCAAATTTGAAAATTGGGAGGGAAATTTCCCTTGTACTTCCTCTCAAAAACCTTTTTAATTTCATGGGGCATCCCCAACCATTTGGACAACATAATAAATAAATCCAAGCTTATGTTGCCTTCATCACTCTCCTCCATTGATCTAGAATCAGAAAAAAAAACTTGTACATCATCCTTGCATTTATCTACTAGCTCTCAAACCCTTTTGCATCCATTATAACATCTAAATAAGCCATTAAACTATCCATCTTGAAGCCATTGTCAAGTAATCCATAATCAAGCCAAGTAGCCTTAGAGAATCGGTGGGAAAATCATGGAGGGAGGCCAAAAAGGAGCAAGGTGATGGTAAAAATCCATTAATAATTCTGATTGTTCCTTACATTCTCTCCTATTAATGATTGTTGTAAACTTTGAGTTAGATTTAGTATTATTTTGCATATTTAAATCTATTGCTCAAATTTTCTAAGATTCACTCTCATATGTGGTTGTCATGGTGGGGTATAGCTAACCAAGTAAGAGTACACAGAGAACCTAGGATGAGTCATATGATAACTGAATATAACATGATCAATGAGAAAGTCAACTTGGTGGATTTGTATTTAGGAGTTTATTCTTTAGAAATAAAGGTTTTTAAAGGTAAGAAGATTGGTAATGATCCTAAATTACCAGGTTTATGGTCATTATACAGTGATGGTGCTCGCTTTAAACAAGGCTCAGGAGTAGGAATCCTACTAATTGATCCACAAGGTAAGAAATATATAGTTGCTTATGGATTATAATTTTCATGCACTAACAACTTAGCAGAGTACAAGGCATTGATTCTAGGATTTTAGTTTGCATTGAAGCATAAGGCAAAGGAACTGAATATATTCAGCGATTTTGAACTAGTAGTCAATCATGCAAGGAGTAAGTTTCATTATAAGTTGTTATACCTTAGAAATTATAAGCACAGAGCATGAGACTTAAATAAAATATTTAATGCATTAAATGTCATACATATCCCTATGGAAGGAAATTAGTTGGCTAACTCATAAGCATCCTCAACTAACAAACTTAACCCCCCTCGACGACACATAATTGCAAGAGTTCTCCATTGAATTAGCCCCTTGTCCCTTTATCCTTGATAATGTAGAAAATTTCCAGATCTTTGAGGATGGCCAATATATCATCAAAGTTATTAATAATTTTGGGGCATTCAAAGCCCAAATAATTGATGAAGCAGATAAGGGTGATCCTAAGATTGAACTTGACAAATGTGAGATTCTCAATATCCAAGGGAATCAAATCCCAGAGGTAATGATTTCTCTAGAGAAGGTATTTGACACATTTGACCTTGCTCCCAAAATGGAAAAACCCAAATTTGTAAATCATAAATTTTGAACCATTAACCTTGGTTCCCTGGAAAGACCCCAAACCATCAACACAGGTCCCGATTGGATAGACACAAAGATTACACAACTTTAAAATTTGTTGTTAAGATATAAGGACATTATTGTTTGGGCCTATGGAGACCTCAAAGTCTTTGACTCAACAGTGATTACTCATACTATTCCCCTTAAACCAAAACAAAGACCATTTCGATAGAACGAGCCTGTGAAACTAATCCTAAACCCATTAATGCATAAAGAAGTTCACAAACTATTCTCAATTAGAATAATCTTCCCAATTCACCATTGTACTTGGGTGGAGAACCTATAATTTATCCAAAATAAAAATGGCAAAATTAGATTATACATAGGTTTTCAAAATAAAAAAAGAGCTCCAGATAAAGACAATTATCCATTGCCTTCACTTGATGAAGTGATACAAATGGTTAATGAGTCCCAAATGAGGTCCTTCTTGGACGGATTCTCAAGATATAATCAAGTCTTGGTTAATTCAGAGGATCGAATCAAAACCACATTCTCAATGAAATGGGGCACAGTTGTCTACCAATGAATGCCATTTGGATTGATCAATACTAGAACGATGTTTCAAATGGATATGAATTTCACATTTGAAGATTTAATTGGTATGTGCATAGTGATTTACATGGATGATTTAAATTTATTTTCAAAATACACATCAATTCATATATGTCGTTTGTAGAAACTATTTGAGAGATGTAAAAGGTATGACATTTATTTAAACCCCAAAAAGAGTGTATGATGGTGTCATTAAAGGTAAACTTCTCGGTCATATCATCATGAAAGAAGGTATTGCTATTAACCTTGAGTGAACTGAAGCAATCTCTAAATTGCCTTAGTAAAATAGTAAAAAAAAAAAAATCCTTCTTTGGCAAAATTAATTTTGTTCACAAGTTCATTTCCATATTTGTTGAAATTGTAAAACCTTTAAATGTTATGTTGAAACAGAGTGCCAAAATGGAGTGGCATGACGTGTCAAAGAAATCATTTCAGGACATCAAACCTACCATAATATAACTACTAGTGCTATTCAATCCAGACTATGTCGAAGACTTCTATATCTACCCGTTTGCCTCTAAACATACCATTGTTGTCTATCTCACTCAAAGATTGGATGGAGAAGAACACATTGTGGCTTTTATGAGAACCAATCTAAAGGAAGCAAAGTTAAGATACTCCAAATTGGAAAAACATGCCTATGCTTTGGTCAAAGCCATGAGAAATCCAAGAACTATATTCTTAAGAATAAAGTACATGTAATCATGCTAGACCAACTATCAAGCTTATGTTAGGGGAAAATGAGCTAGGGGAATGTAGGGGTCAATGGATGACCAAGATGCAAGAGTATGACTTGGATATAAAGCTTGCCAAGTTGGTTATAGGACAAGGTCTTACTAAACTGATAATTGAGAACTATCCAATAATCACCATGCATAAATTAGACTAAGGGCTATAACAAAATTGGTATTCTCCAATTGTCTATTTCCTTCTCTATGGGAGCCTACCTATTGGACTCAATTAAATGTAGAAGAGAGCTATTCGGATTAAAGTCATGCAATATTTGTTGAAGAAAGGAGTCCTCTTTAGAAAAAATCACGGAGTCTATCTTAGATGTCATCAAAAGCTAAAGCTGAGGAAGTGATGGTTAAATTCCATGGGAAATTAGGTGTTGGTCATCTTGCAACAAATATAATGGCACATAATATACTTCAAACATGATACTATTAGCCAATTGTATTCAAAGATGTTCATGTACATGTCATGACATGCCATCAGTGCCAAACATTCACCAAAAGAGTATTCTATGTTATGATGCCATTACACGTAATCATAGAAGAAATGTCATTCACCCAATGGAGATTGGATTTCATAGGAGTTATGTATCCTAACTCCTCAATAGACCAAAAGTTTGTTCTTACTACCATAGACTATTGCACGAGATAAACAAAGGTAGTGACAAAAAATAATAACACTGCTAATGAGGTTGATCATGTTTATGGAGGATAATGTAACCAATCAATTTGGAATCCCAATATCATTAGTTTATGATAATGGCCATGCATTTCAATCCACAAAATTCACTAAGTGGGCATATAACAATGAGATCATTTTGAGGCTCTCATCTAATTACTACTCGTATGGGAATAGATTGGCAGAATCAACTAACAAATACTTGATCGAGGCCATCAAAAGGTTTGTAAAAGGGGGACCTTGAGAATGTCATGCACTATTGAAGTTTGCTCTCTAGGCTGATTGCACTAGACATAAACAATCTCTTAAGAGATTTCTATTTCTATTAGTCTATGGATTAGAGCCAATCCTGCCAATTACACTCAAGCTCCTTACAAAAAAAATCTTGCAACAATACATGGAGCATAATGAAAAGTTAAATTATAGGCTTCTAGACATTATACAATTAGATTACGCTAGAGATGAAGCCTTATTAAATTTTAATAAGCATCAAAGCACTGTCAAGTGATGGTTTGACCAGAAAACCATTGATCCACTTTGGATTGGCTTGTACCAAATAACTGAGTTACTATGGCATAATGCTTTCCACCTTAAAGATTTAGAAGGGAATGACCTTCCATTACTAGTGAATAGGCAGTTCTTGAAGCACTATTTCTTGGTTGGCCCTTCCACTACATCTTCAGAACAAGGCTTCTTGGGTCGGTCTGGTAATGTATAGTATACATAATAGTTTAGCTTCTCGCTTTTTATTTTTGCTTTCTCAAGTAGTTTTTTACTTTCTAGTCAGGTCAAGGTAGTTTCAATTTGGTTGTATGTTCACTTTTATCTCCTAGTTTTTTATTTAACCCCTCTAGTTGTGTATTGTGCGTAATCCTGTCTCAAGTTTAATGCTTATATCAATCTCTCTATGCTAAATATTGACCCGTGTTGTAACAATCACCAAGCCAAACTGAGTTGTCCATTTGGAGAGATAACAATAGTAGTATGAATAATAACTCAACTCAACCAAAGAAACAAATAGAAAAGTTCCACTCAAATTGAGTGACTGATCATCTTGGTATATATCAATGCTCATCCAATCCCCTCGTTACCATCTAAGGTACAAACCTAAAGTAACCTCTTTTAATTATTCCTATTGTTATTTGTTAAGTACGTGTAAGCACATAAATAGAATACATAATATGAATTTAATTAAAAAATTTATGAAATAACTTTAGTAGAATCTTGGTGAGATAATTTATTTGATCTTGAAGATGACCAAGATTAATGTCTAATTCCCCTTGGCCTTTCTTAAAATCCTACTTACTGGTGTCTAACTAATTATTAGGAATGCTCTTGTTTGAAGACCCCTATAATTGACTTCTTTTTGCTTCATGCTAGCCATTTTTCACTCAAAGGTTTTGCATCATTATTTTATCTAAGTGCAACATCTTTATTGGTTCATCCCCACAACAAAGAAAAACCAAGTGTTATTTCCTTCGAAAGCTTTTGTTTGGTCTTTTTTATCCAAGTCTCAAAGGAATTGTTTAAAACTTTTTGTTTGAAATAAAGAAGTCTGAAGGAATTGGTCCTAAAGAGGTTTTTCGAAGGGTACATTTAAAGAATGCCGAAGGATCATTTCTAAAGTGAGGGGACACTTTGCACTTTTTTGAAGGGACATTTCCATTCTGTCGAAGGGTCTTTTTCTCTTGTGAAGGGATGTGTTCAATTTTTTCAAAGGGCACATTTCAAATTTTCAAAAAATATATTTTGGACCTTTTGTCTAAAATAAGATTTCTGAAGGGTTTGTTCTTTTTTTTGGACTTTTTGTTTCGAACAAAAAGTTTGAAAGAAGTGTCCTTTGGGAGAATCCCTTAAGAATTGGTCCACTTTGGAAGAAGTCTGAAGGGTTTTTTTATTGAAAAAGTGTCCTAAATAGGTTTTCCAAAGGGTACTTTGTGAGATTTTTGAAAAAATGTCCCTTACTTTTTTCTAAAAGAATTGTCTCTGAAGGATTTATTTCAGACTTTTTGTTTGAAACAATCTTTCCAAAGGGTTTGTTCTTCCAAAGAATTAGTCCACTTCAAGTTTTTCGAAGGGATACTTTGCACTTTTCTGAAGGGTTTTTTTAACCAATATGAAGGAAAGTGTCCCTTACAGTTTCTCTAAAGGAATTCATCTTCCAACTTTTTTGAAAGAGTTGGACACTTCAAGCTTTTTGAAAGAAATTGTTCCTCATGCAAGTGCGCTATAAAAAGTTTGAAGGGTCTTTTGTCTTCAAAAGTGTCCTTTAAAAAGGTATAATTGGTCCACTTCCAAAGGTCCAAAGGGACACTTGGGAAAAGTCCAAAGGGCCTTTTCAAAAGCTTTGAAGGTTCACCTTTTAGACAAAGTGCCCTAAACCCAAAGTCCCAAAGGGTATTTTCATGCCAAAGGGTCCTTTAGGAAAAGTCTGAAGGATATAGACACTTGTGCAGAGTCCGTAGAAGGATTGTTGAAGGGCATGTTTGAGCAGTCTAAAGGGAGGACACCTATAGAGTCCCTAGAGAGATGGGTCTAAAGAAATGAAGAAAGTTTGTAGAAGGATGGTTTTGAAGGGAGAAAAAGAAAATTCCTAAGGAAAATAGTCTGAAAGAATGATCCTAGTAAACAGACAACTTTATGGACGTCAACTTCAAAGTCATGAGCTAGCCATTGGCATTTAAATAGTAGGCCCTTAGGCAACTCGATGGTCCTTGTTCAAATGCTTAAAGATCCAAGGGCTCACATTCTTCATTCATTGAAGCAATGAGAGGGCCCATATCACCATTAATCAATTAGGATCCGAGTCATTTCTTAACAAGCAATCAAAGGAGGAGGACAAGGCCAACATAATGAAAACGATAAATTTGTAACAGGTGGATAACTACTTTGATGACATGACTCAACCCAAGAATAACTTTATTCTATTAGTGCAAATGATGGGAAGCATCTTTGGGAGAGTAAGCTTGTTGTATAACCACTTGAAATGGCATGGATCAATCAAATGGATTGAATGAGCATCCTTTACAAAGACGGTTGCAGCTAAAGATAGAGACCTCTAACATAATGATTCCCCTTTATGGCACTAAAGGGATCCTCCTCCCACTTCTTCCATACTATATATACAACCCTTGGGCTAATGTAAAAGAGGACCATACAGTGCATGGCGAAGCCCTACTATAATGATATCATGCCTTTGAGCATTAGTACAAGTCTATTTCCTTTGAAGTTCTGAGCAATTGCCTGAGTGTGTATGTGATGTATAGTGACAACAAGTGATGGTTTGCATCTTTCTATCCTTTTGCCTCCATGCCTGAGTAAGATTTTTGGGTCTAACAGGTCATATAGAGTGCATCCAAGTGTGTTAAATTTTTGCATGTGTATAGCTATTCTTGGAATGTATAGGTTGTCTTTCAATTCATTTACCTTACGTCATTTCATACATCTCATCTCTATATTGAAATACTTATGTTAGAATCTTTAGAGATTGAAAATAGTTTGTGTATTTTTCTATATTATGCATTAGGGTATGGCATTCATGTGGAAGATAACCTTGGTACATCACCATTCTTAGAATAGGTTTTCTTTATGCAATTTCTAACTCTTTTCCCTTTAATCAAATTAGTTTAGGCAGAGGCTATTTTGTAGAGATATATTCAGGGAGCTAGCCCCTTTAAATCTAGAGGTTCATTTCCTCTATAGGTATACCCACATGCCTATAAATGTCCCAACATTGCCCAAATCTAGAAGATGATTGAACACTCTCTTCTAGGGTGTAAGATTTGGAGACAACAATTTTGGCACGCTCGGTGGGACTAATTATTTACATGTCAAGGTGAATGTTGGTCTTGACAAGCCTAGGGTTGTAGAAATACCCTCAATCCAGCATTTGGCAACTCTAAAAGGTAAGAATCTCTAGTTGTAGATCAAGTTTCCCACATTATACTTCATGGTCTTCACTAGGTCATCTAGGACTTCCGATCAAGCCCCTCTAGCTGAAGCTCTTCTTGAAGAACAACACCCTGAACCATTCCAAGCACTTAAAGATCCTTGGAAAGGAGGTTTTGGAGAAGAAGAAGAATAAGTTGAGGAATTTGGATAAATAGGAGATTAAGAGGAAAGAAGAGAGATGGAGAGGTAATAATCTTTCCTAGGCTTCAACACCCAAAATCCAATTGACCTTCATGCATACGACCCTATTCCTCCCAATGTTACCAAGAGTCTCCCTGGTTTTAATGGAGAGGGTCTTATTACCCCATCTAAGCATATTAGGGACATTTCAAATTTTTGTAACTTCTATAATGTTATTTGAGCCAACATAGCCATTAGCTTGCTTGTTGTGTCTCTAAAAGGCAAGGCACTTGACTGATATATGACTTTGGAAGGTGGTTGCATTACAAGTTGGGATGGCTTTGGGGACTTATTGGTAACTAGATTTGAAAATAAAAGTGACCATACCTCGCTGATATATTAGTTGAACATGATAAAGAGAGGTCTTAACGAATCCATGGGAGATTTTAATGAAAGATTTCAAAGGACTTGGCATAGGTTGTCACGAGACTTCCTCCTAGCTTTGTGTTCCCCACTTATTTCAAGGGTATGTGGTGGTGATGTTATAATCAATGGGAGGATTCACTCTGTCAAATCCATACAAAATAACTACTGAAGCTGAGAATAGCTTGATATAAGGTAGAAAACTACCTCTAAGAGTTTTTATGTCTTTGGTGTCTCATAGTTCAGTTGAAGCTCAAAGTGTAGCACAAGTTCCTAACACCAATGTCAAGCTAAGAACCTTTCCCAAGAAGATGGATAATGTTAGGGATAAATATGAAGATATTTAGTCATTACAAGCTCAACTCAAACAACCTCAGTTTCAGACAAGTGGTCCACCTAACTATCAATACTATCCTCAACAGGGTTATAGAGATCCACCCCAATACAACTGCCAAGGAAGAGGATAGGGTCAACAAAGTTTCAATACGCAGCCAATGCTTATAATCCTAATTCCACTCCTTCCATGAAGGTTTTTGTTCTAGTGCATGCTAACCTGCTCCAAGGGGAAGATCATTTGGACTAATGGGGATAATCCCAAGTCAATTTATGCATGATGGTGGAGAAGACAACCAAGCTTTGGTGGCACAAGAAGAGATTAATCCTTACATGACATCAGAAGAAGTGAATCAAAGTCAAAGGAATATTCATGGAGAAGGTAGCAGCTAGAGTGTAGGTATGATGAACTTTCAAGCTAAGGATGATTATGTGTTGAATCAAAACACATAAATTATAACAAACATAAGAGCCAATAAGAGAGATATAAGAGATGTTCCAAGAGTACATGTGACTCTAAGTGATGCCTCTCCAAGGCCACAAAATGTGAATCCCAGTGCAATACCTACTAGCATTTATGCTCCTCAACAAAGTCAGAATGCAAGTAGGGTTGTCAAGCCTAGAATGCAATAGGTTCAGACTCCCTCACTACCTTCAACAATGCAAAAAAGGGTAAATACACCCCTCTAAACATTGTTTATTCTTTTAATAATTCCAAGATAAACATATCTCTTTGGGAATTCTTGCATGTGCCTGGTAAAAAATAGCTCTTACAAGATCAACTTGCAAACATTCACGTAGCCCCTCAAATTTCAAAACACAATAATGTGGCCCTTACCAATTCTCCAAGTCATGTTTTAGAGCCCTACATCAAATTAGAAAAGCCTCCACCCTTCTACCTCATACTCATTATGGGAGACAAGTTGGTTCATAATTGTATTGTAGATAGTAGGGCTAGTACCACTGTCATGCCTAAGGTGGTGGCTAATAAATTAGGATTGAAGTATGAACCACTTAGTAGAGTTGTGTTGTAGCTTGATGGGACTCAACCAAGATAGTGGGATTGGTCAAAGGTCTAAAATTTTTCCTACATGATTGCCCAACTTTCCCCATTTTATAAGATGTTGTGGTGGTAGACCTTCCAGCCCATTTTGCTATCTGCTTGTCAAGGGACTTCACAGCTAAGATAGGAGGGTACCTTTCTACTGATTGATCTTTTCTAGCTTTAAAAAAAATATATGGAACCAAGGTGACTATAAATACTCACCCCTTAGTAAGGTTTCATATTGAGCCATACATGGAGACAAACTCAAATTAGAATTGTCTAATTAGCAAAGAAGAAAGTGTCATGGATGGTGAAGCATCCTCCTCTCTTGAAGGTATTTTTGATATTTTCCTTGATAAGTACAACATTGAAATGCATGGAATTGATCCATATACTTTCATAGAAGAAACTAATTTAAGAGTTTATTATATACATGAAAAAGATGTTGCAATCCCTTCACTCACTAATGAAGACCATGAACTTGGTGGGATATGGGAAATGTTTTTTGATGGCTCAAGAAGCAAAGTAGGTGAAAGAGTTGGCATTATGTTAGTTTTTCCATCAAAGAATCAATAATACTCCTCATATAGATTCCACTTCATCTATAGCTGTAATATGGCATAATATGAAGGCCTAGTTCATGGCCTCTAATGGGCAAAGAAGAGAGAGATCAAGAATTTGAAAGTCTATGGGGATAGTGAATTGGTCATCCATCAAGTAAGAAATCAAGTTGCAACCAAGAATCCCTTGATTAAATCCTACAAGCATAGGGTATGGGACCTACTTGAAGACTTTGATGCCTTCAATATACAACCCATACCAAGGGATTCAAATAAATGTGCTAATAAATTGGTTGCCATAGGAACACAGTTTGATGCAGTTGCTGATGTAGAAAAAGAGAAATATTAGTCTCATATCAAGGTCATTATGAGACCTTCTATTATAGATAATGAAGTGTTATGGCAAGTGTTCAAAAGTGATGAACACATTGCACACTTACAAAATGAGGCAAGTTTCTCCTCAAGGAACTAAAAGAGATTGCATAATCAATATGAAGAACAAGTTATTCAGCTGAAAACAAACAAGATACCCAAGGGATTGATTACCTTGGAGAGTGTTTTTAATGAAGATGATCAAAAGATGATAGAAAGAGTGAGCATGTCAACAAAAGAAGAAAACTATGAGAGATTCATGATTTACAAGGATAAGCTCATAAAAATTGGTAAGGTATGTTCTTTGTCTAAGAGGCAGGCCTTTATTGAATTATGCAAAGAGTTTCATGAGATATTTACTTGGGAATACAAAGATTATAAAGGATTTGATCAAATTTTAGCACATCACACCATTGAGTTAGAACCTAGAGCTAAACCAGTCAGACGGAAACAAAGGCCTATCAATCCTAAGATAGAGGAACTCATGAAGAAAGCGTTAGCAAGTTGATTGAGTCTAGGATTATCTTTCCTATCAAACACTCAACTTGGGTGGCTAATATTGTACTTATTTGAAAGAAGAATGGAGAGATCAAACTTTGTGTGGATTTTTGAGATCTTAACAAAGTCTCTCTCAAGGATCATTATCCACTACCTTCCATGGAATAAATTATGTGAGTTGTTTCAAGTTCTCGATGCTTCTCACTTCTTGATGGTTGTTATTCAGGTTACAATCAAATACTAGTGAATGAAGAGGATTAGTTCAAGATATCTTTACTACAAAATGAGGGACCTTTGCCTATAATAAGATGCCATTTGGTTTATCTAATGCTAGAGCTACATTTCAAAGGGCAATGGACATGGCTTTTAAAGGTTTGATCAATAAGTTTTTGCCTGTGTATCCTGATGATATAACTTTTTTTTGAAGGATGCTACTGATCATATGAAACATCTAAGGTAGGTGTTTGAAAAGTGTAGGGAGTATGGAATATCCCTTAATCCAAAAAAATGCATCTTTGTTGTCCATGAAGGTAAGCTATCGGGTCATATTGTCTCGAAAGAAGGCTTGTCTATTGACCCCGAGAGGATTGACGCTATTCTAAGATTGTATTTGCCTCAAAACAAGAAAGGATTGAAAAGATTCTTGGGGAAAATAAACTTTGTAAGAAGGTTTATTCTAGGCTTTGTGACTATGGTAAAACCTATCACAACCATGCTCAAGAAGAACCAAGATTTTGTTTAAACAAAAGAAGGTAAGAGTAGTTTTGAGGCAATCAAGCAAGCAATTGCAGAATGTCCTACTCTCTTGAACCCAAACTTTGCCAAAGATTTCATACTCTATAACTTTTCTAACCTTGATACAATCTCAACTATGCTTATGCAAAAGAATGGCGAAGAGGTAGAACAACCAATTGCATTCTTCAGCCAAGGATTGGAAGATTATGAGGTCAGGTACACATTTGTTTAGAAGCAAGCTCTAACAGTGATAAAAGGAGTGAAGAAATTCAAACAAATGGTCTCAAACAACAATATACGTGTCATTGTTTCTCATCCTAGCACCAAAGAGTTCCTCCTAAGCAAAGACCTTAATGAAAAAAGAGTTGGGTGGATTATAAAGGTGGTGGAGTATGATGTGGATATTAAGGTTAGAAACTTGGTAAGAGGAAAAGGGTTATGTCAGCATTTAGCTTCAGATTTCCAAGAGCCAAAGGAGGAAGTCTTGACCAACCAAGTTCAACCCCAGCCATCTGATCACTTACAGGTTCAAAGTTAGACACAAGACATCATCAATAAAATGGTGAATGCCCCAATGGCTTAAGCATGTCTCAAAGGAGGTATTTTAGGTTACAGACCATTCCTTATTGTCTTATAGATGGTGTTCTCTTTATAAAAGATGTGAATGGTGTGTTATTGAGGTGTGTTAATAATGATCAGTTTGATATGCTACTGGAAAAGTTTCACAATGGTGTAGATGGAGGTCATTTCTCTCCTAGAAAAATAGTTGTAAAGATAATGAGGGTTGGTTACTATTGGCCTAGTCTTTTTTAAGACTATTACCACTGGGCTAAAAATTGTCCTCAATATGCCTTCTTTGTAGGCAAACAAAAAATTTCAACCCTGCCATTGAATTCTATCCAAGTAGACCAACCTTTCATGTAATGGGGCCTTGATTTCATTAGTATGATCAACCCTCCATCAAGTGCTAGACACAAATGGATGTTGACTGCTACTGACTACTTCATAAGGTGGGTAGAAGTTGTTGCATTGAAGGAGGCAAGTGAAAATGCTATCTTGGAGTTCTATGAGAGCATTATAAAAAGGTTTGGATTTCTCCATGTTATCATTTTTGATAATTCACTTGCTTTCATAAGTGCTAAAACTTTTGATTGGGCAAATAGAAATGGAGTTTACTTGAGTACTTCATCCAATTATTACCCTCAAGATAATGGATTGGCTGAGTCTACTAATAAGAATCTCATCAAGATCATCAAGAGGACATTGGAGAACCATCAAAGAGCATGACACAACAAGTTGAAGACAACCTTATGGGCAGACATGATTAGTCCTAAGAAATCAATAGGTAATTCTCCCTTTGTGCTTATTTATGGGAGAGAGGCTAGGTTATCCATATCTCAAGAACTCCCTACTCTATAACTTGCATAACAACTAGAACTACGTGAAAATACTCCAATGGAAGTCAGATTGATAGAACTAATGCAGCTGCAAGAAATAAGAGACAATGCACACAAGACCATGGAACACCACAAAGTGCTTATGAAGAATTCTTTTGACAAGAGAGTAAGTGCAAGAGTGTTCAAGGAGGGTAACTTCCTGAAATGGGGATAGAGCAAAACTGGGCAGACATACAAAGTTTGACACTTTATGGAGTGGCCCTTACATCATTAGCAAGTGCAAGCAAAGCAACTCTTTCCAATTGACCAAGATGAATGGAGAAGAATTGCCTATCCCTATGAATGGGATACATCAAAAGCTTTGCTATTAGTCCTTGCAAGTGTGTTTTGTAAATAGTAGTTTATGTGTGTGTTTCCTTTGGTTTGTTGTTGTGTTCCCTAAGTGTTTTGTAGGATAGGTGTGTTTCCTTCCTTTTGTTTGGTGTGTGTCTCTACCTTATGCATGTGAATCAATCCATCTTGTGTTTTTTAGCTAAGGGTCTATTAAAGTCATTCTTTGAGTGCCTATATGCATGACTCCATGCCCAATGGAGGGATTTAGGCAACTAGTCTTAGGCATAGTAGGCATGCCTCCATTTGGAATCACTAAGAATGTTAGCCATTTTTCACCCCCAGGTTTTACATCTTTCTTTTGGCTAAGTGCAACATCTTTATTGGTTCATCCTCACAAAAAAAAAATACCAAGTGTTATTTCCTTTTGAAGCCTTTGTTTGGTCTTTTTTGTTGAAGTCTCAAAGGAATTGTTTCAAACTTTTTGTCCAAAATAAAAAAGTCTAAAGGAATTGGTCCTAAACAAGTTTTACGAAGGGTACATTTTAGGAATGTCAAAAGATCATTTCTAAAGTGAAGGAACACTTTACACTTTTTTGAAAGGACATTTCCATTATGTCGAATGGTCTTTTTCTCTTGTGAAGGGATGTGTTCAACTTTTTCAAAGGGCACATTTTGAGTTTCCGAAAGATTTGTTTTAGACCTTTTGTTCGAAACAAGATTTCTGAAGGGTTTGTTCTTTTTTTCAAACTTTTTGTTTTAGACAAAAAGTCTGAAAGAAGTGTCCTTTGGAAGAAGCCCTTAAGAATTGGTCCACTTTAGAAGAAGTCTGAAGGGTCTTTTGTTGTAAAAGTGTCCTTCAGGAAAAGTTTGAAGGGACACCTTCCAAAAATCTGAAGGGACACTTGCGAGATTTTTGAAGGGTCTTTCTTAGAAATTTGTCCACTTCAAGTTTTTTGAAGGGACACTTTGCACTTTTTCAAAGGGTATTTTTCTCATGAAAGTGTCCTAAATAGGTTTTTTGAAGGGTACTTTGTGAGATTTTCAAAAGAAATGTCCCTTACTTTTTTCTGAAAGAATTATCTCCGAAGGATTTGTTTTAGACTTTTTGTCTGAAATAATCTTTCCAAAGGGTTTGTTCTTCTGAAGAATTGGTTTGCTTTGAGTTTATTGAAGGGACACTTTGCACTTTTCCAAAGGGTCTTGCCAACCAATCCAAAAGAAATCTCCCTTAATTTTTTTCCAAAGAATTGTCTCTAAAGGATTTTCAAAGGATTTCTTCCAGAGTTTTTGTCTGAAACAATATTTCCAAAGGGATTGCTCTTCCAAAGAATTGGTCTACTTCGAGTTTTTTGAAGGGACACTTTGCACTTTTCTAAAGGGTCTTTTCAACCAATCTGAAGGAAAGTATCTTTTGCAGTTTCTTTGAAGGAATTCATTCTTCTAACTTTTCTGAAAGAATTTGACACTTCAAGATTTTTGAAAGAAATTATTCCTCATGCAAGTGCCCTACAAAAAATCTGAAGGGTTTTTTATCTTCAAAAGTGTCCTTCAAAAAAGTGTAATTGGTCCACTTCCAAAGGTCTGAAGGGACACTTGGCAAAAGTCTGGAAGGCCTTTTCAAAAGTTCTGAAGGGTCACCTTTCAGACAAAGTGCCCTAAACCCAAGGTCCTGAAGGGTATTTCTATGTCAAAGGGTCCTTCAAGAAAAGTTTGAAGGATATAGACACTTATGCAGAGTCTGTATAAGGATTGATGAAGGGCATGTTTGAGCAGTCAGAAGGGAGGACACCTGTAGAGTCCGTAGAGAGATGGGTTTGAAGAAATGAAGAGGGTTCACAAAATGATGGTTTTGAATGGAGAAAAATAAAATGCATGAGGAAAATAATGTAAAAGAATGGTCTTAACAGAGTGACGGCTATATGGATGTCAACTTCAAAGTGATGAGCTAGTTGTTGGCATTTAAATAGTAGGTCTACAGGTAACTCAACAGTCCTCATTTGAATGCTCAAAGATCTAAGGGCTCAAATTCTTCATCCATCGAAGTAATGAGAGGGACCATATCACCATTGATCAATCATGATTTGAGTCATTTTAAATGACCAATCAAAGGAGGACAAGGCCAACGAAATGAAAATGACAAATTTGCAACAAGTGGATAACCACTTTGATGCCATGACTCGGCCTAAGAATACCCTGATTCTATTAGTGCAAATGATGGGAAGCATCTTTGGGAGAGAAAGCTTGTTGTATAACTACTTGAAATGACATGGATCAATCAACTGGCCCAAATGATCATCCTTTGTAAAGATGGTTGTAGCTGGAGATAGAGACCTTTAATAGAATGATTCCCCTTTTTGGTGCCAAAGGGATCTTCCTCCCACTTCCTCCTTGTTATATATATATAACCCTTGGGCTAGTGTAAAAGAGGAACACACAGTGCATGATGAAGCCCTACTGGAATGATATCTTACCTTTAAACATTAGTACAAGTCTGTTTCCTTTAAAGTTTTGAGCAATTGCCTGAGTGTGTATGTGATATATAGTGACAACAAGTGATGGTTTTCATTTTTCTGTCCTTTTTCCTTCATTCCTAAGCAAGATTTTTGGGTCTAATAGGTCATATAGAATGTGTCCAAATGTGTTGAATTTTTAGATGTGTATAGTTGTTCTTGGAATGTACAGGTTGTCTTTCAATTCATTTACCTTGCGTCATTTCATACATCTCATCTCTATATTGAAATACTCGTGTTACAATCTTTAGAGCTTGAAAATAGTATGTGTATTTTGTTGTATCATGCATTAGAGTATGGCATTCATGTGGAAGATAACCTTGGTGCATCACCATTCTTAGCATAGGTTTTCTTTATGATATTTCTAACTCTTTTCCCTTCAATCAAATTGGTTTAGGCAGAGGTTGTTTTATAGAGATATATTCAAGGAGCTAGGCCCTTTAAATTTAGAGGTTCATTTCCTCTATAAGTATACCCACATGCCTAGAAATGTCCCAATGTTGCCCAAATCTAGAAGAGGATTGAACACTCTCTTATAGGCTACAAGATTTGGAGACAACACTTCCCTTTTCTTTTGTTGTGTTTTTCTCCCATCCCTTATTGTTAGTTAGGTTTGTTTTATGCGTGTTTCTCATGTTTTATTTTGCTCGTCGTTAAGTTCAACCTCGTCATGGCCTTTTTTAGTTGAACAACTTTGTTTTAACTTAAAATATTCCCTTGATTTATCAATGATTAATGGAATTTAGGTTTTTTCATGTTGAATATGACATCAGTGGCATCCTATAGCCTAAGCGGAAATCTTGCTTGAACATCTTGTATGAACTGTTGTATTTCTTTTTACATTTTTAGAATTGTTGTGGCTTATTATTCTTAATGGGACACATGAATTTACTAATGTCACTTTCTCTGTTTAAAGTTATCAAATGCACTCAACATGATATGAAACAAGCATACCCACTATCAATCCTTAATTATCTCAAATTGATCAAAGAATTTCTAAATTTTCCTAAAAAAAACCGTGGCTTGGTCCCCAACCCTCAATAAAACAAACAAAAAACCTCCTCTCAAAAGGGAAGAAAAGGAAAGAGAATGAAAATAAAATGTGAAATCCCAAGATCCTTGAAAGGGTGATTTGGATAACCTCCACCACAAGTTTTTTGACCTAGTTGGCAGTAGAACAAGGTCTTGAGGGTAACCACAGGTATCTCTTTTAGGGCTATAGAAGCCTGGCTGGTAGTAGAGTAATGCCCGTGCCATTTACACCAAGCCAAATTTCCAAATTTTATTCCCTCATAAATTCTAATTAGTTTGGGCTAATTCGAATTGTTGGGTGAATATTTTATCGACCAACTAACTAGTGAGCAAAATAGTTCTTATCACCACAACATAGGGAGATTGGTCATCCAGGTGTGTAGTTTTACTACATCAACAAGGGACAAATCTCTCCTCTCATCAAGGGGAGGTTCCTTATTAAATATATGGAGTCTATATACTGTATATATAAGTAGAAAATAACACATGGGGGCAGAATAAACTATCCATCTCTCTTCTTTTAGAGATGATGCTCATAGATAAAGGAGAAAATCTTAGTGGAAACACTGAAGGCACTTCCCTTCTTTCAAAAGTGTTCTTGCAGGAAACAACAAGAGTTTCTTTCAGGTAGTAAAAGTAACTGATGGCAAAAGGGCACAGTAACCAGCAGGATGAAATAGAACACAAAGTTTCCACCTCAACTACCCAAAGAGTATATCACAAAGGATAATGGGGGCACAAAATCATCCCAGAATCCTCAACATAGAAAGAAAATAAAAACACAGACTAAAAGCAAATGTGAAAGCGCAAAGTCTTCCTCACAGTTGATTTTAATACACATTACTAATTAATTTCACTAGTTCTACTTGTCAAATTAAATAAATAAGAATGCTTATAGGAAACAGACATAAGAACAAATTCCTAAATTAGCACAAGCCAAAATAGCACAAAGTCTACAAACAACTTACTTTCTCATTCAAATAAAATGAAATAAAATTACAATCTGAGCTCAAAGTCTCAATCTTCTTCTTTCAAAATGGGCAGAGTTTCACTCCTGTAAAAATGAAAAGTCTCCTTAAATGATACAAAAGATTACATTATATAGAGGCAAAGAGAGGCCTGGCGCCTTTTCCCATGGGGTGATCCATTCAGTGCATTAATGCTTTGGATGCATTCTTGATTTTGTCATGCTGGAACAGGGTGGCTACTTTAACTGTGGTGTGCTAGTTTATCTCCTTTTTCTACTCCTTAGCTTGAATCGCTCATTCCATCCCTTGCTATCTGCACAATTGTCTATTCTACCTTTATCACAAAGGGGACAAATAGACAGTGCTTTCAATGTTTGGAGGCCCCAAATATTTACCTGGCAAACTACTTCACCTACTAGAAATAAGTCCTGTTGAGTTTCCCTCTTTGTCTCTTCCTTCTCTATGTCCCAGCCTTAGGCTCTTTAGATGCATCCGGGTTCACCTTTTGATTCTGCAAAAATCAACAGACAATTGTAGCCAATTTGGTGTTCGTGGGTGTTTCCTCGATTGAAGGTTAACAGCTAGCCAGTCACTATAAATTTGACGTTCGTGGGCCTATCATCCTGATGTGATGTGGGTGAGGACACGTGGTGACATTCGTGTCTTTAAACTAAGCTTATTAAAATAAGCTTTAAAACTGTTAAAGGCTGGGAGCACAAATGCAGACACGTGGCAGCTTTCACTACACTGAGATGGGACACGTGGTAAGTTCCATGCTTTGAAGCTTCATTTGAAACTATGTCTCGATACGCAACACTTGGCAGCTTCCGTTGTGCTTTGATGCTTCGACCTTTTCTGAAGGGAACATGCCTTTTGGGGTCTTGAAAAAGGTTTTTTTCATGTGTGTCGAGTGTTCCCCCTCGCAAGGGTATTTGCCCTTCAGGATCTTCCAGGTGGCCTTCGAGCTTTAATTTCTTCAAAGGGCTGTTGGTCCCATTATTTCCTTTAAACAAAATGTCTGAAGGAAGTCACCTCCCTTTGATTCTATGTCTTTGCATTTAAGGGGGGGCCATCCTTTGACACGTGGCATCTTTTGCGTCTTCTTACTAAAATATTCCACCATTGACACTTGGCGCTTTTCACTCTCAGGGTTTTGCAACACCATAAAAATGTTTGGGGCTCAGTTAGGCTCTCATGAATGATGACACTTGTCGGCCTCCGCCGATCTCTTTAAGGGACAGGTGGTAGCTTCCACCACTTCCTGAAACAAAGTATAATGGGCTCAGCTGACGACACTTGGCAGCATCTACCTGACTCTTGCTTTTGCATGCATTTATTTCCTTAACTGGGGCAACCTTTGAACCCGTGAACCATTGAACTTTGAAGCGGTTCAAGGTTCAACAGTTCATTCCATTTATTTGGCTAAGCCGCTTTGATATCCTTTTGAACCAAACACATTGAACCTCTTGATCATTGAACCCGTTGAACCAATGAACCAAAATGGTTCAAGGTTCAAAGGTTTGAGCCTTTGAAACTCGTTAAGTGCTCAGAGCCGCATAACCTTTGAAATGGTTGAACTTTGAACCTCTGACAAATGCACCTAGCTCTTGCTGATGACGTTGAACCTTTGAACCCGCTAATCCCTTTACTGGAAAAGCTTGAAAAATGAGGAATTTGAAAGCTCAAAACAATTTTTTGTAAAGGGAAAGGACAATTTTGGTCATGCAGGGCCAAAATAGTTCATATGTTGTCCCAAAAATGAGAAGTCATTTTTTAGGGACAACAACTGGCTCCTGTTGGGGAACTACCTTCAGTTGGAAACTTGAAACACAGCTGAGGGGAGTAGAAACCAGAATCTCCAGTGCCTTAAAGTGTGCCATTGGGATATGGAGTTGCGCTACCCAAGAAAAAAAGCTCAAAAAATGAAAACAAAATAACAAAATAGAAACAAAAGACTACACAAATATACATATGTATAAGAGAACTCATCCGATACTTTAAGAGTTGAAGTGCTTCAGATGTTGCCCATTGTGAGGCAGAGAAAGGAGAGTGGCATCTTGATACTTCAACAGGAAACTATTTTTACCATTGAGCTGATGAATAGTAAAAGGGCCCCTCCAAGGGAATCAAAATTTATGTGTATCTCCTTTGGTTCTCTTCTCTTGTCCCACAACATGACTTGATCTCCAATCTGGAAATCATGATTTTTTGCTTTTCGATCGAAGAGCTTCTTCACCAAACTTTGATGGGTGGCAATTCGGTCCACCGCTATAGTTTTCTACTCATTCAGCTCAGCAAGGCACATGATCCTCTTCTCAAGTGAGCTTTTGTATGTTTGATCCTCAATCGCCTTAGCCAATTTCAATGCTGGCAATTTCAAGGAGATTGGTATCTCAGCATTGACACCATAAAGAAGTTGGAAGGGAGACATACCAATTGCCCTCTTGGGTGTAATTCTATCTGCCCATAGAACATCAACCAATGCCTTATGCCAAGTCCTTTGGTTATCATCTACCAACTTCTTGATGATAGTCACCAAGTTCTTATTGCTTGATTCAGCCTGTCCATTCCCTTATGGAAAGTAATCAGAAGAGTGGGAGAGTGTGATTCTGTAGTGGAAATAAAATTGAGTAATCTCCTGGAAAGTGAAACAAGCGGCATTGTCAGTGACAATTTTGATTGGGATCCCAAACCTGGACATGATGTTTTCTTCGAGGAAATTGCATACTACTTCTGAAGTAGCATGTTTGGTTGGAGCTACTTCCACCCATTTGGTGAAGTAGTCTATTGTTGTGAGGACATAGTAATGTCCAACACTTGATGATGAGTTTACAACTCCAATAAAATCAATCTCCCATTGCTGGAATGGCTCCTCTATGATTACTGGTTTGAGGGGTGGGGTAGCTAACTTGGGCTTTCCAACAAATTACTGGCATAGTTCACATCCCCTGACCCACTTGTATGCATCTTGAAAGAGAGTTGGCCAATAATACCTAGCTCGTAGGATCTTATGGGTAGTCACAGGGGCAGAAAAATGTCCTCCACAGGCAGAATTGTGGAAAGACTTCAGAAGTCGGCTTTGTTGTTCCTTGTCCACACAGTGAAGGAATGTTCCATCAAGGCTCCTCTTGTATAAGCCATTGTCCCAGAGGATAAACTTAGCAGCTTTTAGCTTGATGGTTCTCCTTTCTTTATAAGATAGGCGAGCATGACATTCACCATAAGGAAATAAACAATACTTGAATACCACTCATTTGTGGTGGAGACAAAGAGGACTATTGGTGTGTTATCCACCTCTAGTTCTTCATGCTCTATTCCTCTTGGCTTGGTATCAACAATTAGTGGGCATAGCCCCTTTCCACATACTAGCTTTGTTGGCTTGATGATCAGATCAAACTCCTAGATCTTTGCAACCCAATTGCCTCTTTTCATCCCAAACTCCTGTTGAGTCAGTATAGATTTCACTGTGGTGTCAAGGACTAAGGCAGTAACCTGAGAATTAAGGATGTAGAAATGAAAATGTTTTACGGCCTTCACCACTACATAAGCGTGCTTCTCCATATTTGAGTACTTTAGCTCATGAGCTTTGAGAGGATAGCTCATTAAGGAAATGGGAGATTCCATACCTTCTTTATTCTATTGAACCAAAATTGTTGAAAACATATGTTCTGAAGCATAGCTGTAAATGGTGAACTCTTTGCTATAGTCTAGACAAGCCAGAATTGGAGCATGGGCAATGGCAGTCTTGATATCCTCAAACGCTGACTTACCTTCTTTAGTCTAGTTGAAGGTGGTTTTTCCCTTCATCATGTTTACAATGTGCCTAGTCTTCTCAACAAACTTGGGGATGAACCTCCGTAAGAAATTCACCTTTCTAAAGAAAGAGTGAACAACAGTCTTGCTTGTGGGCAAGGAAAGTTCTTAGATAGAATTGACTCTATCTGAGTCAATCTTTATGCCTCCTTTGGACACAACGTGTCTGAGAAATTTCCCCTCCATTACTCTAAAGACTAACTTTTTGGGGTTTAAGGAAATGCCATTCTGGCGGCAGCGCTCCAACACTTGTTGCAAATGGCTCACATTATCTGGGTGATGCTTAGAGAAGACGGTCAAGTCATCAAGATAAACTATAATTAACTTACCCATCTCATCTTTGAAGGCAAGGTCCATTTCTCTTTGGAAGGTAGCGCCAGCATTTATCAAGCTAAAAGGCATTCTTTTTTATGCAAACGTGCCCCAAGGTGTGGTGAAAGCGGTCTTATGTTGGTCTGCTTCACCAACTTTGACCTGATTATATCTTGAGAAGCCATCTAGCATTGATAACATCTCTAAGCCCGTCACTGTCTACAACACTTGATCCATGATTGGCAAAGGATAATTATCCTTCAAGGATGCTTGATTCAAATTTCTAAAATCCACACAAAGGCGAATTTCACCATTCTTCTTTCTCACAGGCACTATATTGGCAACCCATGTGGAATGATGGATTAGGAAGATTATCCTAGTATTTAGCATTTTTTGTATCTTAGATGAAATAGTACCTAATATTTTTGGATTATAATGCCTGGACTTTTGCCTGTAAGGTGCTGAATTAGCCTTGAGAGGGATGTTGTGTCGAATTTCATCAAGCCGAAGTGATTTTAGGTCAGCATAGGAGTACGCTAGGACATCCATGTATTTGTTGAGCAAAGAGGTAAACTTGAAATGCTCTTTAGGAGTACAACATTTTCAAATGTTTACCATCTTGGGGTCTTCCTTGGTTCCTAGATTTACTTGATCAAAATCCTGAGATGAGCTTGAATCCATTGACTACTGTCTGATGAATCTATCATGCTTATCAAATAGCTTCTTAAGGGAATCCAGGACTTTGAAAATATTATTCCTTTTGAGTTGCAGGAACTCCTCACCCATGTCTACATTTGATTCAGGAGTTGTTTCACACTTTTGAGGTTCACTGACTTCAAAATGCAACCATTCAAAGCTGTCTTTTTGCTCTAGGAAGGCAATGATTTGGTTGTCATTGTTAAATACCTACCAATGACTGGCATTATTAGGTACACTTAGCCAAAAGACCAGCTCAATTATGTACTTGTCTCTTTTGAAATCTGGGTGGGGGACCAAGAGAGTAGCTGAAACATCCAGTGCATCTACCTGAAAGCGTCAAAGTCTTCAAGTTGGTCCCAAACTAGATTGCGGTAATGACGCAATCTTTCATTCTTGGTTTGATACAAGTTCCTCACCTAATAAACCACTAGTTCGACATCTCCTTTAGCATGAAGGAGCTTGATGCCTTTGTCTCGAGCGGCTCTCAATCCAAGCAACAAAGACTTATATTCAATTGTGTTATTCGTGTTGTTAAATTGCAATTTATAAGATGAGGGAAAAATATCTCCTTAAGGAGATAGTAACACAACTCCGGCTCCTGAACTAGTGGAAGAGCAGCTTCCATCAAATTCAAGAATCCATACCTCATTTGATATTGATTTTCTTTTAGATTCTTCTTCATCCGGGGGTAGAGATACTTCCACACTTGCCTTGTACTTAGCCAATTCCTCTGTTGTTCTAGCTGAATGCATTTCCAGGCCATCATCTACAGGAGCTTTATCAGATGTCTCATGAACTCCAACCGTGTATAGAAAGTAGTTACCCATGCTTGAAGACTCAAACATAATTTGAGCTTCAGGTGCTAAGGTCTAGGTAACCACATATTTCATTTCCTTCTCAGGGAGTAGCCTCTTCATAACACCTTTGACTGGAATCGTCACCTCTGATAAATCCATGCTCAATTCACCTCCAACATCCCTACAAAAATTTTGCCTAAGAAGGATGCCATATGATGCTGGGACGTCTGCTACCAAGACAGTCATCTTGATTCTTTTGTCTAAAAAGGCAATAAACACAAATTGGGCATCTTTAATTTGTCCCAACAAAGGCACTTGCTTGTTCTCCATAGAGAAGCATCTACCAAAAGTTTTAGTCAATGTGAGGTCAAGGGATTCAGCCACTTTAGCAGGCATGACATTGTCTGAAGCTCAAGAATCAATGATGCAATTATTCAGCTGATGTCCATTTATCAGCAATGAGACATAAAAAGGTTCAGTTCTACCAAAAGCAGCAGGGAGAGCAATGACAAGGTTGTTTTTGGTGGGTGCATTCCTGGTAGGATCATGTGTCACTTTGAGAATTACTTATTTCATAGGGATGTTCTAGTTTTTAACACATTGAACCAATCTGTCTAATTGCTCAGGATGGGACTACAGAAATTCAAATTCAGACATTTGAATTTTGGTTTTCTTTATATGGTCAATGATATCAAATGTTTGGAACGAGCTAAGAGCAGAGGATGGGAGTTCATCCTTTTAATTTTTGAAAGGGGGAGGACTGGACTACATATTTGTAATAGAAGGCGTAGGGATATTTAGGGTACTTACCTTTCTTAAAATCACTGGGTCCTTTGGCTGGAAAGGAAGAGGGGATCCCCGCTTAGCAATTGAAACTGCTAGTTGAGGTTGCTCCTCTGCTTTCTCCTTATCAACTTGTTGATCTGATTGATTCTTCGACTAGGTAAAAATAATGTATGACCCCTCACCTACATTGCCTTCACTTCTGGGTTCATCTTGATAGTTCAGGAAACCAATATGGGAGTCACCAGCTAATTCTTCTTCTTCTTCAATAAAGAGATTAGCGTCATCTTCAGGATTCAACTCAAGTTGGAATGAGAAGTTTGATTCAGCTTCAAGATATCTAACTGCTGAGTTAGTTGGAGGTGCTTCGAGGGCGAGGTTCCTTTGTGGAGGAGGAAGGCGATTTTGCTATCCTAGATTCCTGACATCATTGCCTTGGTACGCTTGATTCTAAACTATCCTTTTGGGCATATCTCTGTATGCAGGAGTAGATGACATCCCTTATGCCACTTGCTTTTTGAGAGCTAGCATTTCATTTGCCAGCTTTTACACCATTGGGTCAGTGGTGGTTGTAGGTGAGTATTCAGAAGAGGAAGAGGATTTACCTTTATTAGGGTCTCTCCTTATCTTTCTTGCCAAGATAAGGTCATCTTTTACCTTAATAGCCAAGTCCTGAGTAGCAGCAAGGTCTATGTGTCTAGCCCATCTTAGCAAGAAACTCACTTTAGGCAGTTGTGAGTTGATGAAGAAGCATTTGAGGTTTTGAGGTGTCAGTTGGGCAACCATGGGAATCTTGTGCCTCAACTTGTCGAACCTAGCAATAAAATCCCTCATAGGCTCATGAGGCTCTTTCTTCATCTGAGTGAGCTAGGTCAGCAAGGCATGTGCATCTTTTACAGGCTTAAACCTGGCTTCAAACTTGTCATTCAGAGTGTCCCAATCAGTCACTGATCTAGCCTATAGGTGGTAGAACCAATTTGTAGCAGCACCTTGTAGTGTCTCCACAAATAACCTGACTGCTTATTTGTCTTCAAATTCCACCCTTATTACGCCATAGGCTATACTAAAAGCTACAATGTGCTCATCAAGATGAACTTTCCCATCACCAAAGAATTTGAAGAAAATTTTCCTTGAATTGTGTGGAAGCTCATGTAGAGGTGGAGTCAAATTCAGTGGACCGAAAGAGTTACCCCAGGGGCCTTGAGCCATGATTTGATTATGTAAAAGTGGGATCACTAATCTAGGTGGAGTGTGGATAGGCAAAGCTTAGCTAGCAGCAAAAAAATAATTTTGCCTTATGGTGGTGACCTGGTAGGGCAAGGAGGAAGACTCCTAGTTCATCTAAGGTGAGGTTGTGGAGGAAATAACTCAAAATTACTCTGCTGCACCAACTCCTAGTTCATCTAGTATAGCGTAGAGTTACCAGATTGTGAAACAAAAATGGAAAAGGACTGGTCTTGCTTCAATTTGAAGCTTGAGGCTTCAAACTGCTTGTCCCTCCCTAGCGGAGTTGCCAAAAATTATTGGGTGAATATTTTGTTGACTAGCTAACTGGTGAGCAAAATAGTTCCTATCACCACAACATAGGGAGATTGGTCATCTAGGTGTGCAATTTTACTACATCAACAGGGGACAAATGTCTCCTCTCATCAAGGGAAGGTTCCCTATTAAATATACAGAGGCTATATACTATATATAAGCAAAAAATAACACATGGGGGCAGAATAAACCATCCATCTCTCTTCTTTCAGAGATGATGCTCACAGACAAAGGAGAAAATCCATGTGGAAACATTGAAGGCACTTCTCTTCTTTCAAAAGTGTTCTTGCAGGAAACAACAGGAGTTTCTTTCAAGTAGTGAAAGTAACTGATGGCAAAAGGGCGCAGTAACCAGTAGGATGAAATAGAACACAAAGTTTCCACCTCAACTACCCAAAGAGTATATCACAAAGGATAATGGGGGCACAAAGTCGTCCCGGAATCCTCAACATAGAAAGAAAAGAAAAACACAGACTGAAAGCAAATGTGAAAGCGCAAAGTCTTCCTCACAGTTGATTTTAGGACATTTTACTAATTACTTTCACTGGTTCTACTTGTCAAATTAAATAAATAAGAATGCTTCTAGGAAACAGACATAAGAACAATTTCCTAAAGTAGCACAAGCCAAAATAGCACAAAGTCTACAAACAACTTACTTTCTCATTCAGATAAAATGAAATAAAATTACATTTTGAGCTCAAAGTCTCAATCTTCTTCTTTCAAAATGGACAGAGTTTCGCTCCTGTAAAAATGAAAAATCTCCTTAAATGATACAAAATATTACATTATATAGAGGCAGAGAGAGGCCTGACACCTTTTCCCATGGGGTGATCCATTTAGTGCATTAATGCTTTGGATGCATTCTTGATTTTGTCATGCTGGAACAGGGTGACTATTTTAATTGTGGTGTGTTGGTTTATCTCCTTTTGTCTACTCCTTAGCCTGAATCGCTCATTCCATCACCTGCTAGCCATGCAATTGTCTATTCTACCTTTATCTCAAAGGGGACAAATAGATGACACTTTCAATGTTTGGAGGCCCTAAATATTCACCCAGTGAACTATTTCACCTACTGGAAATAAGTCCTGCTAAGTTTTCCTCTTTGTCTCTTCCTTCTCTATGTCCTGGCCTTAGGCTCTTTAGATGCATCTGGGTTCACCTTTTGAGTCCACAAAAATTAACAGACAATTGCAGCCAATTTGGCGTTCACAAGTCTTTCCTTGATTGAAGGTTAACGACTAGCCAGTTGCTTTGAATTTGACGTTCACAGGCATGTTATCCTGCTGTGATGTGGGTGAGGACACGTGGCGACATCCGTGTCTTTGAAATAAGCTTATCGAAATAAGCTTTGAAACTATTAAAGGTTGGGGGCACGGATGCAGACACATGGCAGCTTTCGCTACACTGAGACGGGACACGTGGCGAGTTCTGTGCTTTGAAGCTTCATTTGAAACTATGTCTTGATACGCGACACTTGGTAGCTTCTGCTGTGCTTTGATGCATCGACCTTTTTTGAAGGGAGCATGCCTTTAAGGGTCTTGAAAAAGGTTCATTTCATGTGTGTCGAGTGTTCCCCCTTGCAAGGGTATCTGCCCTTTGGGATCTTCTAGGTGGCCTTTGGGATTTAATTTCTTCAGAGGGCTGTTGGTCCCTTTATTTCCTTCAGACAATTTGTCTGAAGGAAGTCACCTCCCTTTGATTCTATGTATTTGCATTTGAGGGGGCCCTATCCTTTGACACATGGCATCTTCTGCCTCTTCTTACTGAAACATTTTGCCATTGACACTTGGTGCTTTTCACTCTCAGGCTTTTACAACACCATAAAAACATTTGGGGCTCAGTTAGGCTCTCGCAGATGATGACACTTGTTGGCCTCTACCGATCTCTTTAAGGGACTAGTGGCATATGTCGCCACTTCTCGAAACAAAGTATAATGGGCTTAGCTGACGACACTTGGCAACATCCGCCTGACTCTTGCTTTTGCGTGCACTTCTTTCCTTAACTGGGGCAGCCTTTAAACCTTTGAACCCATGAACCATTGAACTTTGAAGCGGTTCAAGGTTCAACAGTTCATTCCATTTATTTGGCTAAGCCCCTTTGATATCCTTTTGAACCAAACGTGTTGAACCTCTTGATCGTTGAACCCATTGAACCGATGAACCAAAATGGTTCAAGGTTCAATGGTTCAACAGTTCGAGCCTTTGAAACTCATTAAGTGCTCGGAGCCGTGAAACCTTTAAAATGGTTGAACTTTAAACCTCTGACAAATGCGCCTAGCTCTTGCTGATGACGTTGAACCTTTGAACTCGCTAATCCATTTACTGGAAAAGCTTGAAAAATGAGGAATTTGAAAGCTCATAACAAATTTTTGTAAAGGGAAGGGACAATTTTGGTCTTGCAGGGCCAAAATAGTTCATATGTTGTCCCAAAAATGAGAAGTTATTTTTCAGGGACAACACAAATGACTATGTATAAATGTAGAATTGTAAATGAATTAATTACTTAAAACACACAAATAGTCTTTGGCAATGAAGTAGCTTAGTATGTCATGTGTTAAAGTAGACTTTGGTGCCCACTTATTTGATTTTGTCTTGAGTTTTGCTTACAACTAACACTTGTGTTTGGATGCATAAATTGGAAATTTAGGATTCTCTAGATACTTAAGGGTATCTCCTAGTAGAAATTCACCATTGTTGTTGCCTTCACAAACACACCCCATTTTTAGTTATTCAAATAGGGACGCTCTTTGTTTTAATTTCACGTTTGGTTCAATAGGTTCATGGATGTAAGTTTTTGTTTTCCAAAGCTTCGTTGATATTGACTAAGTCTATTATTCAAATCTTCATTGTTGCACTTAGTTTGGAAATCACATCTAGGACTACCTTAATTTAAAATATGAACTTTGCATGTGTCTATTAAGCCTTATTCTATTTTATGCTTGTGTTGTAAAATGTATTTGAAGCCTCCTTTTAGACTATTTTGCCTTAGGTTTGTGTAAGTTATATAAATTTTTAGAGTTTTTCTACTTCTTTTCCTAAATAATTTGATCCATTCTTGCTTCAAATTTGATCTAGATTGACCCAAGAGTATGCTTTTGTTCATATTTCCCCTTAGTCAATTTCACTAAAATAGATGAAAGTTGCTTTGAAGTGGCTTTCTTTCATTGAGTTTTTATGCATTTTTGTTTCATTTCATAAGACTTAGTTATTTGGATTCAAAATTACTTAGTTGTTGCTGTTTTAATTTAAGGATTATTAACTATGTTTTCATTTTGTGCCTGCAGGTGCTTAAGGTTGGCCTGATGCCATGTGGTAGTCTCTTAGCAGATACAACCTATTCAAGAAACTTTCGATACTTACCCAATTTTGTTAAGTTTCATCTGATGCCATGTGTCGATCTTTTTGTGATCTTGGGCATGTTCAAAATTCTTTCAAAGACTTAGTCAATTTTCTTTAAAGTTTACTTGGTAGGTAATGACATTAGCAAAAGCCTCTAGAAAAATGAGTTAGCGATATGTTGTCATGTGATATCATCCCAATGACCTGACATCCTAGAACTATCTATATAAAGCAACGATGATGTTAGTAGGCCTTGAGTAAGTGAGATTTTACCATGTGGAAAAATCTCATTGTTACATGACCCTAGGGCAGTGTGTGTAAGTCAATCAATATGTTAGAGCTTTGAGTGAATGAGATGATGCCACATGGTGAAATATCACTTCATCATAATATAAATAGTCACCAGAAGCTCATATGATTTAGGGCTCGTAGGTATTAAACCATCAAGGTGAATGTTAATCATCTCATGGTCCCAAGGCCCCAAGAAGATGCCACATGACACCTTCTTAGAGTCTTGGGAGATCAGAAACATTGAGTCATTAACTTGGGAGCTCAGGGCTATTACATTATTAAGCCAAAGATGTGAAGAGCTGGAGACATCGAGAATAAGCCACATGGTCACAAAAAGGATAAAAATAAACAACAAAGCTAAGGCCTACGGGCATCAACAAGTTGTTAAGTGGTAAAGTGGGACTCAACAAACAAAGGACACATTAACTACATAGCCAAACAAACACTAACCTAAATTAGATGGTTCTTCTAGTCGTCGAAACCACCAAATCTTGAAAAGGGACTACACTTCCAATTTGATTTATAAAATCAAGTTTCCAATGGTTTCCCGCCAACTAAAAGGCTTAAAAGTAACAAAATTCAAGATGTGTAATGGCAAAGTCAGCTATAAATTCCTAAAATCAGGTTGGATCAATATATTCATTAATTAGCCCCTAAAATTGATTGCAAAATATGCATAGAGAATGGTGAGATGGCTATCCCAAGAACACCCCAACAATAATTTACTACTATCATTTGAATCTATTCATAATTAGCCTCCAGAATTGAATGTAAAACACTCAGCATGGTGTTAGTTGTTACTTGGTGTGTGCATTAAAAAGATTTGGGAGAGATAAAAGGCATAAAAGACAAATATTTACCTTAAAGAGGTGTGGCTTCTAATTGAGAATTAGGCTTAGGGTGGTAAATCTATCAGAATCTCAACCACATTCCCAATCACCATTGAATTTTATAACCACCCCAGTAGTGGGTTTAGTGAGTTTCATGGGAAAAATCTACCTATATAAGGGATGTTGTTCTCCTTTTGAAAAGGTCAACACTTTGTGTAAAGAAACATCAAAACTATAATAAAATTTTACTTGTTTATACTTTGTCTTATGCTGATCAAATGTTGTCCATTATTTTTAGTTAAGTTTATGTTTATGCTAAAAGGATTGATCTTATGACTAGTTATAGAACTGAATGTAGTAATTAGATTGTGTAATAATTATTCTAATTCACTTATGATTTTTTTTCATTTTCCTTATAACATTCTTTGCTTTATGTGTTTGCAGCTATAAAGTGATCTAAAAATTCTATGTGCAATAGCTACAAATATTTTGTGTGTTTACTTTTGGTGAAGGTTTCTTGATTCCAACATTCATTTCATCCCTAGAAGCTTTCCCATTGTGACTATATGAGTTTGTGCAATTACTAAACCACAAACATAATGGTATAATTGTGATTTAGCATACTTCAATTTTTGAGGCATTGATAGTCACTTGATTGCAAATCTTCTTTCCTTCTCTCCCTTCCCACTCTTTTTATGTTTATTCTGGAACCGAACTACCTTCCCCTATTTTATAAATTAGCAAAGTGAAGCATATCAACTACAATAGTAAAATCTAAATATTTGATCACAAGTTTAAATTATCATCGAGCTTCTAGTGGTAGTATTGCATCTTTTGGAAGCTATTCTATGCAAGATATATCATGGAGCCACATGCCTATAACCATGCCATGGAATTGATCAAGTATTAATCCTAAAATGGACGATGAAAGTCCCTTATTATTCCCACCTTTCTCTCCAGAACACTCAATCTCACGAGTGCATTTTGAGTAGGATTTTGGACCGAACAAAAGTAATCCCTGAGTCAGACTATGAAATGTTAATAAAAGGGAAGTAGTGCAAGAAAGCCAAGTCAATCTTGGAGAATCTATTATGCAAAGTAATTTTCACTACTGCAATGGAGGATGAAGAACTCCCTGTTATCAATAAGTCATCAACATACAAAACCAGAATTAGGAGTGAGTCATCTTATGACAAAATGTAGATATTTATATCAAAATGGTGTCTGGTGAACCCAACTATGAGGAGGAAGGAATCCATATCAACATACCAAGATAAAGGGCCCTATTTGAGGCCATATATATATTTTTGAAGTTTGCAAACTAAGGAAGAATCTTGCACAAAACCTTGTGGCTGATCCATATTTATTTTATCCTTAAGATATCCATGAAGAAATGTGTACTTCACATCCATCTGATGATTATCCTAATGATGATTTGTGGTAATAAAATTGGTGAGTGGAATAAATTTCATCTTTGTAATTGGTGCAAAGGTCTCGGTGTAGTCAATTCAGGAACCTGTGAAAAAACTTTTGCTACTAGTCATCCTTTAAACGTATCCACTAACCCATATGTTGCAAATTTATTCAACTAATCCATCTACATCGAACAAGTCTCCTTCCCTTAAAAAGGGGAACCAAATCCAAAGTGTGGTTCCTCATCAAGGAGCTACTAAGAAAGTCTTAAAGCAAAAGAGGAACCAACTATGAGCAAAATAACAACTTGTTTATAGAATCGATGAAAATAGTTTTGAGGAGTGGTACATGAAAAGGTAGAGGAGAGGCATAAAGCCACTTACAGTTGGTAATGTGAACACATGACAGTTGCCAAATGGATAGTGATCATTATGTGTAATATGTCAACATTGTCTGGTAAATGTCAAGTGCATCCACACCAACTAATTTGACTACAAATTAGACACGTGCATGTGTAATTTAATGACCTCATTAGTACACAAAAAATCTCAATATTATACCTAAGAAAACTAAATACACGTGTAAAAAAAACCATCAAATAAAATAAAATCTACAATGACATCGCATATTAGTTACAATCAACTAAAAATCATAAAAGCTAAGTATTTTTTTTATGGATGATTGAGGGTTAGCAGGTCCCCCACCTATTTTATTGAAAAAAATAAATAGAATTACAAAATGACTAAAAGGTCCCTAGGACCTAAAGAACCCTAACAATAGAACAAAAAAAATGGCCCGAACAAGACCAATAATCAACAAGTTGTGAGAACTCACTCCATAACCTGAATACCCTTGCACAACTTCCCTCTTCCACCTAAAGTTCCATTGTTCCCCTTCATACAACAAGATGGTTCTAAAGCTAGCTTCCCCTTCTTCTTTTTCCTAACCATCATCCATTCCTCAACCAATTGCAGGGGATTATTTTTCACTTTGTCTTCCCCTTCTGAAACTCGATTCCTAACCTTTCCAACCTTGCCTCCATCAATCTAATTTCCAACATTCTTTATTGGAGAATAAACTTTTGTTATTTCATCTACTTTACTGATCTGATTGTCATCTACAAAAATAGTGAGTTGAGAAGGTAGGGTGTCCTTCCACCAAGATGCTGTTGTCTATTGGTTGGAGCTAGGATAATTCACCGCTAAATGCCCAATGTTAAAGCATTTTCAACACCTAAGGGGGATTCCTTCATAATCCAATGACTGAATCTAACAATGGTTTTTGATTTTTAGCTTAATATTAACTAGAAGTGTATGAGAGATATCCATCATCATTAGAATCCAAATAAAGGTGGTATGGAGGAAGCTAGTAGTTAAGGCATCTATTGTCAACAATTCACCCAGTACATTCCCAATGCTCAAGAGGCAAGAAGTCGACCAAAATTGTAGTAGAAGGTGCAATAAGTGAATCCACACAGGTCTAAACACTAGGGTTTCTATAAGGGGATTGAAATATGGAAGCCAGGGTTTCAAGAAGAGTAGATGGTGATCCCAACTCCATGTCTTGTCTTGTAGAACCTTGGCTCGATCATCCAGACAGTCAAAAACATCAACAAAGAAGCCTTTTGAGCATTGATAGATTCCCAAGTTATCCTCCATGAGTGGTTGGCAATTTTTTGAAACACAATCATATAGAGCCAATAGGCTAGACCAATGCCAGTTGAATATGTAAAATAAGTCCCCTAGAGGCAAACCATTCTTCATTTTGAGTATTTACTCAACCACTTCTTTCCAAAAGAAAATTGAAGGGCTGATTTCTACCACCTAAAGTAGATGCTTTGACCTATCAATTAGGGTTACTGTGCTAGACATAATTTCTTCAAAAGATTTCCCAATCCCACGCTCTCCTTATCAACCCCTATGGCCCTTGACGAACCATCTGTACCTACTACAAGGATCTCCAAGGCTACTCTATTTGAACTTGACTCAAAGGGCTATGCCATCAAGCCTCCAACTATTAACCAAACCTTAGAAACAATAAGTAGCTTTGGCTGAGAGTTGTGGATCACCAAGAAAACCTTTGTTAGCTTCAATGCCTCCTCCTCTGAGAGTGCCTGTTTGGGCTCCTCTATCAACTTTGTTTCTATTTTTTGACACACATCCTTTTGGAGGTCTAAAACCCTTCAAGGGTAGGGTTTATCTGACCTAAGAGCTCCATAAGGGGTCTGACTCCAGGTGAGAAACCTGATACTAACGATTTTGTGCTGGTTAAAGGCTGATATAGAAATAGAGGCCAAAAATGGCCCCTGAAGGAAAGACAATTCAATGACTCGCTCAATAGATTTGAAATATTGGGCGACCTTAACTAGCAGGAGGTGAATCTCAGGTTGATGATTTTTGACTAGGGGATTGAGGGACCAGCTCTGGAGACCAATGCTTTAGGGGCTTTAACTGAAACACAGGATGCTGAAGATTGTCATATGGATATGGACCAACATCTGATAATCTTGAAAGGAATGACTTCCTCAGTTGCTCCCCCAACGAAGATAGAAATATGCCCCTTACTAGGAAAATTGGGGATCCAGGGGCAGTAAGAAGCAGCAAATCTTTTCCTCATCTTGGACTTCAGCAAAAAGACCTTAAGAAAGGAGGGGGAGAGAAATCTGGTAAGCCTGGCAGAAAAAAGGACCAGAAAAAGATCAAGCTAATGGGAGAGACTTTGGTAGAGTCAGGGTCAGTAAAGACTCTGGATGCACACTTTTTGAGCTCTCTGAAATGATTTTAATATCTTGGAATGTAAGGGGTTTGAACAATAGCCCCAGACAAAATGTTGTTCACAACCTGATTAAATGTCATAGGTCAGATGTCTTTTTCTTGCATGAGACTAAGTTTTCAGTTAAAGACATGTCCAGACTTGTGCCCAAGTTGTGGTGGCAAGGAGAATGTCAATGCATTGGTCCTACTGGATACTCAGGAGGACTAGCTTGTCTGTGGAACCCACGTAAGTTTGGTCTTATAGGCTGGTTGACTTCTAAGTACTCTATGACTATGATTGCTTCCAGTTTTGAGACAGGGGAAGTCATTCTCTTCTCCAACATCTATGCTCCCAATGATTGGCAGGGTAAAAGCTCCTTATGGGACCACATAAGTTTTGTCCGTAGCCTGGCCCCCTTCCACCCTTGGATAATGGCAAGTGACTTTAACGCTATTCTTGATTTGACTAAAAAGAGTGGCGGCACAGCAAGGCTGGACCCATCTACTTTGCTAATGCGCAACTTCATTGAAACCTTGAATTTAGTTGATGTCAAACCCAATAATGGCCAGTTCACCTGGAACAATTACAGGAGTGAGAAATATTGCATTGCTAAGAGACTTGACCATTTTATGGTTTCAGCATTTTGGGTTGGTGGAATGTGGTCTACGAGGTCTAAAATTTTGGACTGGAGAGGATCGAACCATTGGCCCATCAAGCTTACTAGTGTCTCACAGCATCATTCGCACTCTCCTTCCTTCAGATTTCAACTCATGTGGCTGCGGGATCAATCTCTCCATGAGTGTGTTGCCAATTGGTGGCGTTGGGGTAGGCCGGCCCATGGTACGATGATGTACATTTTTGCCAAAATGTTGCAATATGTGAAGTACAAGCTCAAGCGATGGAATCACCAAAGTTTTGGGAACATTTTCCATGCTAAGGCTGTTGCGCAAACCAAGCTTGATGGTATAAAAGAATAATAAGATAAGGACTGACTGAAGACTTATTGCAAGAAGAAACTCAGGCTGTGAAAGACTTGGAGGAATGTGAGCTATGGGAGGAAATTTTTTGGAAGCAGAAAGCTCGGATCGAATGGCTCTAGGAGGGGGATAGAAATACATCCTTTTTCTTCAATTCGTCTAAAGCCAGGAGACATGGCAATTCCATTTCGGCCTTGATCAATGAAAGAGGTGGGCAGCTTAACTCCTTTTCGACAATTTCAGAGGAGGTAGTGCAGTACTTCTCTACTCTCTTTAGGGAATATGCTAACGGGGAATCTCCTGAATAAGCTCATGTTCTCTTCTGCATTCCGTCATTGGTGACGCGTGAAATGAATGAAAATTTAATGAAACCAATCACACTTGGAGAGCTTGAGGAAACCATTATTCAGATGAAAAAGGGAAAGCAACTGGACCTGATGACTTCCCAATTGAATTCTATCAAGAGTTTTGGGATATCATCAAACTCGATCTTTTAGCTGTTGTCCAAGAATCTTAGCGAAATAAGCAATTGCTTAAGGCTACAAATGCAACTTATCTTGCTCTCATACCCAAATGCGAAGGTGCTGATAGGCTAACCCAATTTTGCCCTATTTCCCTTTGCAATGTGGTTTACAAAATTATTTATAAAATCATTGTAGATAGGTTAAAAAGAGGGCTAAGTGCTGTGATCTCAAAAGAACAGAGTGGTTTTATGGAAGGCAGGCAAATCCTGGATGGTATTGTTATTGTTTTTGAGTCCATTCACTCCATGGCCAGCTCTAAAGATAAGGCGATGTTCATTAAATTGGACATGGCCAAAGCCTTTGATAGGGTCAGATGGTCTATCCTGCGGAAGGTTCTTCGTGCTTTTGGCTTTGCAGATGAATGGACTCAATGGGTCATGAGTTGCATTTCCTCGACTTCCTTCTCGATGCTTATTAATGGAGAACACACAGAGCTTTTTGGTGCTACTAGAGGGCTGCAACAAGGTGATCCTCTGTCTCCATACCTTTTTCTCCTCCTTGCTAAAGGTTTGGGGTGGTTGATCAGCAGGAATAGAGAGGAAGGACATCTCCAAGGATGGCGTTGGGGAGGGGATTTGCCAGCTCAATCTCACCTGTAATTTTTTGATGACACTGCCCTTATGGGCCTGGCCACAATGACCAAAGCTGCTAATTTACGTAGGGTGTTAGATGTTTATCTTATGGCCTCGGGACAAAAGATAAACGAAGATAAGTCGTCCATCTACTTCTTCAATACTCTGGGCCCTATTCAGCAATAAATCGCGAGGTCTCTTCATTTTTAGATTGGGACCCCTGCTTGATTTACTTGGGTATCCCTATCTTGGCTGGCCATACATCCAAAGAATTTTGGTAGACTATTTTGAAGAAAATTTGGGTGAAAGTGAATCATTGGACACACAGGTGGTTATCCTTTGCGGGCCGGGTTCAACTTATCCAATATGTGGTGCAGGCTTTACCCATTTACAGGTGTATGCTCTAGGTTGCTCCGATGGGATTCGTTAAGGAGTTTGATTCAGTTACTAGACAATTCTTATGGGCTGGTAGTCTGAACTCCACTAAATGGAGCCTTATTAGATGGGAGATCGTCTGCAGCCCCAAACAATATGGCGGGCTCGGTCTGAGGTAGATGGACTTAAATGGTATTGCTCTAGCGGCTAAACTTTATTGGTGATGGTGCACCGAACAAAACAAAGCTTGGGCCAGAATTCTCTCACAGAAATACTATTTCGAAACCATTTAGAGGGACATCCCTCGCTATCCACTTATTGGGGAAGGTTTGGCATATGGGGTACTCTCAAAAAATGGGCTGCTCTCATCAAGAACAACTTATTTTGGATTTGTAAATAGGGATCCAAGGCTCTCTTTTGGTTTGACTCTTGGGATGGATATCCTGCCATCATTTCTCAGTTTCTAAATTTGTTGAACCTTTGTTAGAGATTCCTTGATGCTGGTTGGTCTTAGGTGAGTGACTTCAAAACTTATATTACTCAAGGACAGATAGAGGTTGCTCGCTGGAAAGCTTTTGAAACTTGGCCTGTTAATGGGACGCAGGAAGAGAATGAGGAGTTGTTGCACATCCTTTCTAGGTGTCGCTGTTGTCCTCTTCAGGAGGAGGATGAGCTAGCTTGGTCTTCCAATCCCAAGGGAGCATACACAGTTTCTTCTAGTTATTAGGCTTTACTTTTTCAGATATTGGGCAAGGGGGAAGTGCAGTGGTGGAGACAGGTCTGGAATAACTTCACATGGCCTAAATGCAACTGTTTTGCTTGGATGCTGGCCTGGAACAGGTGCTTGACCTGGGACAATCTCTGGAAGAGAGGTTTCCAAGGCCCTTCTATATGTGTTATGTGCAGAGTGGCCGAGGAGGATTCTGCACACCTTTTTTTGTGATGCCCCTTTGCCTTGCAACTCTGACATTATTGGTGGGATGTTTGGCAGTGCCCATGTCTTCATGCTCAATCTGTGGTCGATTTTTGGAATGGCTTGGGAGAACCCCCCTCAAGGATGCCCTTCCTGCAGGACATATGGCTGGGCGGCCCCATTTTTCTATTTTGGCAGATTTGGCTTGAGCGAAATAGGCAAATTTTTCAAGGGGTGAGAGTCATGGTGCAACAAGTATGGCAGAAAGTGTTGGGAATGATCTAGGAAACCGTCTAAGCAAAGTGCACAATTTGCCTTCCTTTGACCAAACAGGACACTCAGGTGGTGGCATGACTTGGATTCCAGCAGTTATCTGGTAAATCTGCGTGTGTTAGGAGGAGCACGCAGGTCAAGGAGTAGATTCTCAGGACTGGTCAGTGGCAGCGCCCCCTAGTGGGATTCTTAAGATCAATACGAATGGTTCCTCTAGAGGTAATCTGGGTCCCGTAGGTACTGGAGGGATAGGAAGGGATACTAAAGGTACGGTGATTTTCCTTTTTACGGTTCCTGAGGGGCTGCAAACCATTAACATGATGGAAGGCCAGGCCATTCTTTATGCCCTTAAGAAGGCCCAAGCGTTAGGTTGGCGTAGGATTATTTGTGAATCAGAGTCTCAAGTCTTGATTAACCTGCTCATCAAGAGGAAAGTGGTGGACGTCAATTGGCAACTATCTTTGATTGTGCAACAGATTTTGCGGATTTGCTCGCTTATGGATAGTGTTACTTTTGCTCATATTTCGCGAGAATGGAATAGGGCAGCAGATTTTTTGGCTAAATGGGCGTCTGACCATTTGGATGGTGGAAACATTGAGGATTGGGGGTCTCTCCCCCTGCCGTTGCGTTCTGATTTGGACAGAATTCTGGAGGCTGATAGGGAGGTTCATAATATTGTCTAGTTGGGTGTTTGCCTAGTTTTTTAGTTTTTGCTATTTTCTTCTGGGGGTTTCTGCGCCCCATTCTTCTTGTAATGCTCTTTTCTTATTAATATTATTTTTACCCCTTTTTATTATAACACCATTAAATAAAAAGTAGGGTAAAACACATTTACAGAGCATTCATTACAATTGAAAAATTATAACAACACTTGTATTACACTAGACTACTTGGCTGAATTATATTTTTAATTAGTGTGTTGCAACCAATATTGTATACTATGGAGACCTTGATAAGTAGCAAGTGCTTAAAAACCTCGGTGACCCTAGGAACATGCAAGTTCAACTGCCTTACTAGGGTTTGAAGAAGGAAATAGATTCCTCATGATTGGTGTGAAGATTTAGAATGTCGAGTAAGGTTTTTGGATCCCTAGACCTAACAAACACATTTGTTAAGTTAGATTTTGCCTATTTGTTGTCTACGAGAAATGTCAAGTCCATGATTATAGGTGCTAGAAATTTAGAGCGTGCAATTTTGCAAAGGCGCTCAGGGCGTTGTGAGTTTTATGGGTTCTTATTATTCTACCACAAAAAAAACCACGATTTTGTTGTCTGAACATGACAAATATTCCCATATTACATGAAATCATTTTATTTTTTTAAATCTTCTCTTTGTCAATCATTTCTTTGAATTTAAACTAGTAATTCAATGTGGTTTTAGTCTTTTACCTCTAATTAGACTTAATTACATGTTTATGGGAAGATTGTACAACATTTTAATGTAAAATCATTTCCCCATAATACCTCGTCTACATTTGATTGACCATTTAACATAGATTTAACCATTTTCAATGTAAAAATCTTTATTGTATTCAAATTGAAAAAAATTTCCCTAGCACATATTTAGCGCTGGTTTGATATTTTCCTCTTCATAAAAATCGACCTTATAAAATACACCTTATACTATAGAAAACAAAATTCTTTTATATTCATCAATTGGAAAGAGGTTCGATAGTGACATTTTACTTGTGTGTTAAATATACTCCTTGATTCATGATTATTACATTTAATACACTATATAATAACATAATAAACTTAATAATCTATTTTTTAATAAAGATTATCATTCCAACTTCAAACTTGAATGTTAAAGTCAGCCGAAATATAAAATTATTAATAATAATAAACATATTTAAAAACACATTAAAGGCGCCATATCAAAAAGGTCCTTGTTCAAATAATTGAGTATAAACCCTAATCTTAAACCCTAACGCCTCTCCTTCATAAACCCCAGAAACCCCAATTTCAATTAATTATTTCTTCTCTTCCTCATCTTTTGCATCTGCTGCACGTTGTTTTTCAGTTCCAAATCTCTTGTGCAAGGCATTTCTTCCCTGTTACCTAGATTATTATTTTTTCATTACAGCGTAAAATGGAGTTCTGGGGTAAGATCTCTGCTATTCGTCTCTCTCTTTTTTTTTCAATTTGTTTTTCCCTACAATCTTAGTATTTTTTTCGTTTTTAATTTGTTTGGCATTGGCATTCTTTGATGTTTAAATGGGCAGTTAGTACTGTGTTTATGTTGTGCGTTTTATTTGTTTTCCCTTTGGTGGGCTCTGAATCAAACTCGATTCGTACAAACATCAATTTTACCTGCACCTTGTGTTTTATTTTGTTGTGTTTTGATCCGATGTTTTAAGGGTTTTACTTGCCCATTTGTCTGCCCAGATTGAGCTTTCTGGGTTTAACGTATACCGAGTTATTTTATTTTATTATTTCCCCCTGGGTATGCATTATTTTTAGTAATAAATGTCATATTAATCGCAGTTCATCTGACCTAGTGTTTATGCACGAGGATATCGTTATCTGGTTAAATGACACTTATTTTGGTTTTCAAAACAGGAGTCGAAGTGAAGCCTGGGCAATCTTTGGCGTGCAGTCCCGGAGAAGACAAATACATTCATTTATCTCAGGTTTTTTTTTTTCTGGCGCCTTATGTTTTTTAAATCTACTTACAAATAGCCCTATTTGATATCTGCGGTGGAGGGTCTTTTAGGTTTCATGCTTGGGTTTTGAAGGTTTTATGCTGGGTTTTTGTAGGTTTTATGCCAGAGGTGTTTAATTGAATTTGCTTGGGTTTGAAGTGTTTTTGATATTATATGTTTGCTTTTTGCAGTTTTATGTTTAGGATTTTGTAGGGATTGTGTTAGGGGTTTGCGGGGTTTTATTTTAGGGTTTTGCAGCGATTGCATTTGTGGATTTATATCTGAATCCGCAGGGTTTTCGTTTTGGGGTTTATGACGGGGTTTATGTAAGATTTTGATTTGGCCGGGGTGTATGATGGGGTTTTGTAAGGTTCAGGGCTCTTCTAATGTTCAATGTCTGGATTTTGGTTAGCTTTCTTGGTATCTGTTTCGTAATCTGCTGTTTGGTTGTAGGTAGCAATGGGGGAAGGGTCAAAATCAGATGAGAGGGTTTCAGTCTATATTCATGTGGATGGGAAGAAGATCATGGTCGGTAGTTGTCTCCGTGGAAGCTGTGACCAGTTTGGGCTGGATTTGGTCCTTGAAAAAGATTTCAAGATCTCTCATACTTCAAAGACTATTAGTGTATTCTGCTGTGGCTATAGTACATTTATTCAAGAGGAAGACGAAGATGAATATCCTTTATGTATTCATTGGTTGTATATAAAAAGGTTTTTTGAAATCTTAGGAAATATGCTCCTCAAGATTTTAAAGTTTACTTAAGTACTTGATTTTGGATTCAATGCGAAGGCCAAGGAGTCAAATCAATACCCACAATTATGAATAAAGTAATTGGTGTCAAATCTGTAACTCACAACAATGAATAAATCAATAGGTGTCAAATCTGTACTCACAATTTTGAATAAATAAATGGGTGTCAAATCTATGTTCACAATTTTGAATAAGTCAATGCGAATGCTGTATTTTATTCTGTTTTTCCTTTACTCTTCCTTCTTCTGGTCGATCACATTTGGTGGCCTAAATGAAGATGATGAATCTGAATCTGAGTCGGATGATGATGAAAAAATGGCACCATCAGTTTTAACTAAAAAGGAGAATGGTGGTGAGTTGCTTCTGCTTTTGGCTGGCACTTTGAAGAGGATTGTGTAGGCATGTATGATTTGTATTTCTCATAAATTCTAATTGGTAATTTGGTTTTTTGTATCTTCTTCTAGGCAAACAACCCGTGAAGCCTGAGAAGGTTGAAAAGTCTGAATCTGGGTCTGTAGCTAAGCCAGGGAAACCCGACAAAGAAGGGAAGAAAGTGAAGCTTGAGACACCAAAGCAAATTGCCAAGGTAGAGGGTGATGATGATTCTGATGATGGAGAATCAGATGATGAGGAAGATGAGGTTTGCAATTTATATTTTGGTTTTGTACATGCCGTAGTTTTACTAGCTTCACAAGGCAATTTGTAATAACCATTTTTTTTCTTTTATTTTACCATTCTATGCCAAGTTTTCATTCTTCCTATATAATAGGATATGGAGGATGCTAGTGGAAGTGAAGATGATGAGGAAGATGATGAAGAAGATAGCGATGATGATGACAATGATGAAGATGAATCCGAGGAGGAAACCCCCAAGGTACAATTAATCATGTTCTGACATATTTCATCAAGTCTTTCGAGCTTTTAGTCTGTTGACCCAGAAACACATTATGTCACAGGCACCTGCTGGGAAGAAACGACCCATGCCAGATTTGGCTGCCAAGACACCAGTAACAGATAAAAAGGCAAAGATTGCTACACCTCAAGGTCATAAACCAGGTTAGCCATGTAATTGTATTACTGGTTAGCTATGTAACTGTATTGCTAATATTTCCTTGTTTTTATTGGGTTTCTTGATGTATGAGTTGACCAGTTTGTCATATTAATAATTTTTGGTAGAGATTTTCAATTGTAATGTCCTCTGTGATTCTCATATGATGATGGGGTGTGTTTTACGGGAAGAACACTAAATCTTTATTGGGTTATTTGGTAGAATAATTTCATCTTGATTTTGTGAAGCAATTGAATTTATTGAATGCTTTTAGATTTGTAGGATTCAATTGTATTGCAAGTGAAAAAATTATAGAGGCAAAAATATTTGTCATGCTGCTCAAACAAAAAAAAACACTTTTAGCAAAGTACATTCAAGGCAATTTTATTATTACACTCACTTCGCTCATATGCAGATCTGTAGACCATTAGGACAAAACTTCTTGTTACGATTGTTTCTCAAGTTGGCTATGATTCTAAAGTGTTCTTTGTAGGTTAGAAGGCATTTTCTTTTTTTCCACTTTCCTTTTTTGGCAAAATTGAAAAGCCTTTTCACAATGAGATGCTGGATATGTATACTAGTTTTGGATTGCAAGCAATGTTTATATTAATAGTTAGTCCTTAAACCTTGGACTTTGGCTTCAGATTTGTCCGTGAAATTACATGTTGCATTTTGTTTTTTTGTTTTTTCGTGAATTGGATCTGGAACCTTGAGTGTTACAGGAAAGCTTTATAATACTTTATGAAGGTATCAATCTTAATCTTAATCTTTTAACATGCTTGAAGCCTATGAGCACTCTATCATTAGCTATATGATGGAATGTCTTATCTAAGATCAAAGGTTCAATATGAATATCTTATTCAAGATCAAAGATTTAATTGATAGATCATAACTATGATGGAATGTCTTATATAGGATCAAAGGTTCAATCCATTACATGTCATTTGTTTTAAATCTTAAAGCATGAAACATGTTTAAACATTAACAAAGCCACAAGTAGTTGGCATTTGTAGTAATGCTGTAAGTAAAGCTCTGAAATTAGTGTTTTCTATTGTTAAGCTAGTTGAGAGGGAAATTCATTCAATTAACATCTGCATTATTGTTAAAATTTTCATCTGTTAAGTAAAACACCAATAATTTCCATAAGTAATTTATGCACATGGGGAACAGACAAAGTTGCCGCTCGAGAGTATTGGGAAAGTCTGATCCTCGCAGGGAAGGGAAAGGAAGGTAATAGCCAAAGTATGGGTTTTGGGTTCCCACCCTTCGGAATTTGGCTGTGAAAATTCTTGAAGATGCACTGATAATATTACTATATTTTCTTGATTATTTTGGGTGTTAATGTCCAATGTATGTATTGTTTGATTGACCTTTACAGGTGATAACAAGAAAACTGTGCATGTTGCAACTCCTCATCCAGGAGCAAAGCAGGGTGGCAAAAAGGGAAAAGAGACTCCAGGAGGCCCAAAGCAGCAGACTCCTGTATCAAAAGAGGTGATAACTAGTTATTTTTTTGTGAATCACAGATCGATTTATAAATATGTTAACATGGATAATTTTGATTGATATGTGAATGTGGTTTAGATTAATTTATTTGATTTTTATTTATTATTGAATTTAGACTGCAAAATCGAATGCTTCTACACCTGCATCTGCTGGGAAGAAATTTGTCTGCACACCATGTGACAGGTGAGTAATGGTGAAGCTTCTTGGAATTTATGATATTTTATTTTAGTCTGAACTTATGAATACAAAATGAAGTATCACTGTGCTGTCTGTAATTATTGTCTACCCACCCTCTTAAGAGGGGGTACATATTAATCTGTGTTCATGGTAGATTAATGTTAGTTATTTTCTTGTCAGGAACTTCGCTTCAGAGGCTGCATTGTCTAGCCACTCTGCTGCAAAGCATGGTGCAAAACCTTGATTTTGTTAGTACCGTTCAGAGGAAAGCCAATTCTAGATTGGCAGGTGAATAACAGAGGTTTTGTCATTGAGTATGGAGTGTTTAATATAGTATGTGATTTTTGTTATTGAATACGGAGTGTTTAGTGGTATGTGATTTCTGTAGTACTTCACCTGGTTATGTTTATTGACATTTGTTCAATTTGCACAGGTTACTTGGTAGCCATTTTGTTCAAGCAACTGAGTATCTTGGCTTATAGGATTATGTTAGGCAGTTCTTGACTGTATTATTCTTTCTGCAGATCCCCCTAGCATTCTGTTGCTATTGTGTTATCACTGTTCTGTAAATTTGTGGGAGGTTGCATTTTTTTGTACCGGTATTTATACTTGTTCATGGATGTGAAATGGGCTCAATTATTTCACTACATGAACAGAATATTGTCTTGACGAATGTTTCAATAGAATTGAAGTGAAAATTATAAGTTCTATTTTGGCTTTAGTTCTTATCAACTTTTTCCAACCCTGACTAATTGTTTTGTATGTTCTCTATTGGCTATTGGTATTTTTATGAATATGTTAATGGTTAGGAAGCGGGTTCAACCAACATCTCTTGAATGGAATATCCTACCCAAAGGGTAGTTAAGAGGTGATTGAACTGGCAATTAGAAGCTAATTTCGCATCTCATTCAATGTTATAATAATAGTATGATGGGCTTGTTGCAGTGGTGGATTTTTTGGGGTATTAATGACATCTGATTGGTTTTTATGCTGTACGAGAGGAAATTATTTGTGAGATATGTTTATGTATTTTATTCGTTGCATAAGACCACATGATTTTTCAACTAGGCTTTTCCACTTCACGGAATAAAAGATACTATAAACATCCAAAGCTTTTTTCCTCTTCGCAAGGAAAATTGATTTTTAAGTTATTGAATAGAAAAACTTTGGAATTCAAGTGTGAAATACTATTGGTACTAATGTTTCAGATCGTAGCCTTTTTTCGGTGGGAGGTGAGTTTACGGGGTATTAATTTGTTATTAATGTTATGGATTAATTTTTATGTTGTCATAGCTGAACCAATTGTAATCTGTTGGCCTATTTATTTCTCCAGTCAATGACAGACGAGACAAACATTTTTAGTTATTTGTTCAAAATGAGTTAGGGATTTGTAAGTTGAAAATCTGTGGAATACAAGTGATGTCTGGAATCCTTTCCCAATCCAGGGTGTTGTAATACCAGGACTTCAAACATCTCCCTAAAATTAACAACTCTTTTGAGATAGAGCTTTGGCACCCCTTACAAAGATTGGCACTGGTGAGCCAGATGCGATGCATATTTTTTCTATTTCTATCTCCTTGACTTTATCAATGTCATGGTTGATAAGAAAATCAACGGTTGAATTTAATGAAACTAGTTCAGACTGCACAGTTCCAACACACACTAAAGCTTTATTTGATTTATTTAGAATAATACATAGGGTATTAAATAGTTAAAATGAACTAACAACTTTTTATAAAATAAGAACTGAAACAAACAACTCATTAATAGAGATACAGGGACAACTAAAATATATTGTTTCTATAAACAATATATTTTACTAATTTAATAATAATAATCAACTACTAACTAAATATAACTCTTTGAATTAATATTTGTGTAATAATGCATATTACAATATTCACAAATTAATGTGAGGACTAATCATTTTTTAACATTCTGTTTTTTAAACTTATTTGGTAATTTGTGTTTCAGAAGATTTAATGAAAGTTCAGAAGGAACATATCAATTTTTCATCAACTATTCATTGTCGAGAACACATCAATCAAATCAGTGTGGAAATTTTGAACAGGTACATATACCATCAATTATTCATTGAGGGAATCACATTAACTTATACAATAGGGGAACTTACAAGCAGAAATTATTTGTTCAATTTTCATTTTTGTATTTTTTAAACGTTTTTTATGCAGTACACTATGTGGAAAAATAAGAAATACATCTTTTATTCATCACACATACAAGTGCAGAAAATAAAAAATGTCATTATAATAAAAGGGCTTTTTCATTAGTGGTTAATGAAAGGCGTAGAAAGCCTCCGTCTTTCAGTGTTCTCCAACTTCCAACAAGTTCTTTGCTTACTCAATATGAAAAATCTTTAAAATTATAACCAATGCCCTCATTCATTGGTTCTTTTTCATCATTTTTTTTTCATTAACATTCATGGCATTCTCTGGTAATTTTCCATCAAAGCAAGCCTTGAGCTCTTTTTTTGCAATTTACAACTAAATGACTAGGTTGTTTACGATGAAAGCAAATAAATCATTTTTTTGAATCTTTAGAAGTTGAACTTTGTTTCAAAGAAGGTTTAGATATTTTTTTAACATATGACTTATCCTATTTGTTTTTACCATACAAAACACTTTCAACTTGATCAATATTCTTATTTTCTTCATCTATCAATGAAGAAATTAAATCTACGCTAGGATTTATTTTGCTTAGTATAAAAATCATATTGGAATAACTAGTTGGCATGCTATTTAGTAAAACACCTTTTTCATTGTCTTCAGGTACATCTACTTTTATTCTTACTAGTTGATTTCGAATGGAGCGAAACTTATGTGTTGCACCATGTTGTCACTTTCCTCCATCTTAAGTCCAAATAACTTTTGTTTGAGTCACTATTGCACTCCCTATTTGAGATCCAAATAGCTTGTTCAATGTAGTCCAAATGAGATTTGAATTTTTTGATAGGTCAATATGATGCAAGTAAGCATCAAATAACCTTAGGCCAATAATTATTGTTGCTTTCTGATCTTTGCTTTCCCATTTTACTGCTTCCTTTGCATCTTTTGGTTTTTTCATTTTTCCATCAATAATATCTCAAAGATTTTTATTGATTAGTAATAATTGGGTTCTTACTTGCCATGTGTGAAAATCTTTTCCTTCAAACTTTTCAATATAGTTCAATTTGTCCATTATGACACCCCCACAATTTGGACGTCGCGTACAAGCGATAATGTGTTTAATTAAATGTATATAGATAATATTGACCTTGATGACAAAAGACTACTAAAAATTACTATTTTTGACTTTTATTGACATACTAGACTCAAATTACTCTAGGCTTTTTAATTAAATAGGATTGACCAATAAAATATACTTTTAAATATGGCTTTGACCATAATCCTAAACCAAAACTTAAGGATTTTTGACAATATATAAACTTGACACGTACCTAAGCATTCACATAACTTTGACTCCTCTTTAGTATTCGATTTATTGACTTTTAACAAAATTTCACAAAACCAAAATCTATTCCCAGGGGACTTACTAAAAGGAATATTCCAGAGACTAAGATGAAACTTGCTAATATTGCATGGTGTGGAATGAACTTTGAGATACGTTAATAGAATCTTTTGATTTTGCACACAATCAATGTTAAATTTAGAAGAAACAAACCCATGGATATCTAATGCAAGAAAGGTCGAGATCTCCAATAGACTATACTCCTTTTCAAATGTTCGAATAAAATATTTTGATTACGCAAAGGTATTGATCTGCTAAAGCGTGACAACTCTGCACCAAAATAAAAAACACCTTGGAGTTTATTGTTGGGTGAGATAATCCGAGTTTGGAGTGTACAGACCGAGCATCGATCAAGCTAGGATGTGGTTCGGTCCTAGCATCCACAATAGATTTCGAGGCAAATTGAAGTCAGGGAGTGTCTTGAATGTCAGTGTTGGTGCATTGAAGCATTTACCGAGCGAACCAATCAACACATATAATATAGGTTCAAAGATAAAACATACATGATGGAGAAAGCACATGTATGGTGCAACAGAAGGTTGATCGAAGCACAACGTGGAAACCTCTATACACATATGCGCTGATTAAAACACATCCAAATCCATACAAGGATCTAACTGGTGAAAATGAGAGACATGATTTGTGCAAAATAATACAGATTCGAGGACGTGTTTGATAGAACGTCACGTGGATTTGTATAGGTTGGCATTGCATAAAACATGATTGAAAATTAATAGTGAGCCGAGCCAATTTTGGAAGATCGTGAAGTATTAAAAGACACTCATCTTGAATGCAATCTACTCCACAGAGTTCCTTGACCATTTACTTGCTCTGAAACCAGATAATAAAACTGGTTCAGATTTGCATAGTTCCAACACACACTATAGCTTTACTTGATTTATTCAGAATAATATATAGGCTATTAAATAGCCAAAATGGACTAACAACTTCCTATAAAATTGGAAAACAAACAAACAACTAACCTATTAATAGAGATACAGGGACAATTAAAATATATTATTCTATAAACAATATATTTTACTAAATAATAATAACCAACTACTAACTAAATATAACTCTGTGAATTATTACTCACGTAATAATGCACATTACAATATTCACAAATTAATGTGAGGACTAATCATTTCCTAATAGAATTAGCTTCATGATAACAATGGTGCACCTCCCAATCCGCAAGCAAATCCAACCAAGGCCATACCCGCTCTAGAATGTTATTGATCTTCCATGCCTTGGCTCCCTGTTTGCGTAGTTACTGAATCAAAACCATTGAATCACCTTCCACCACTAGCTTATCCACACCACATTGCAAAGTTAGCTCCACCCCAAAAATCAACACCCCAACCTCTACCTTGTTGGTTCCATCCACCAACTTGAGTGAGACCAAATTCAAGTTAAAATTAATTAACCAAATTCTCTGACACCATCAAATAACACAAAGCCTCGTAATAGTTATAGAATGTCAAGTAAGCACAAAGCGTAATAGTTATAGAATGTAAAATAAGCACAATGCCCTGTAATAGTTATAAAATGTCAAGTAATATATATTGAAGTTAGCTGCAAATTTTGGTTGGTAGACCTTGGATTCATGCTATGATTGTTGTCCCTTTTACATTACAAAGGTGTTTGATTTTTTTACTCGAGGATTACATTTAAACATGTCTTGGGGATGATGGCCCCTTTTGATAATGCAAAATGACAAAAATCATTACCCTAACATACCTCATCTTTACACCATATGGTCCTAGAGAGTATTGTGATGACATGATTACATTTGAAATTGGCCAATTATATTGTAGTGCCAAAACTATGGGCACCCTTTTTCATCTTTGGTGTGTTAGGATGTGAAGTCACTATTAATGGCCACTATTCATGTGATGAGGTGGTAGTTATTAATTATAACAGTGAATTGGTGGTGACTGTGCTGATGAGGTGGCAATGATTGTACTTATGATGTGGCACTTTGTTGATGTGGCATGGTCCACATGGAATCTTTTATTGATTAAAAGATAAGGAGAGAGAAATGGGGTGCCATATCTTGATGGGTGACCTTTGGAAGCATGTGGGGAACAAACATCTTCACCCATGAGGCACAAATTGTCCTTAAGCATGTGCATGTAAAGTCAAAAGTTGAGGAATATTTTGACTCATGTGAATGCACATGGGAAAGTGGGGACAAGGATCACTATTCCAGATTGGAGGCGCATGCAAGGTAGGGAGTACTATTTTGGAGCACATGGCGAAGGTCAAAGTGCATCATGAAGATGCCTTGCAATGTTGGACCTTGCACATGTGAGAGACAATGTTCACTATTGATGAATAGTGAGGCCACATGGAGAGTGAAGCATTTTTCCTCTCTCTCTTATTTTTCATCTTAAGTCTCTTTTTCCCTTTGTATTCTATATATGTATGATACTCCCTCTCATGCATGTGATGTGTATAAGCTTGGAAGCTAGAGTGTAAGTGTGTAATGCTTGTGAGCAAGTGTAGAAGCTTGGTGTAGTGTTGTAACTAGCGTTTAAAGAAGCTTATAGGAGCTTGGGTGTAGTATCGTTGTGAGGATTATTGAAGCTTGTATGTTAGTGTTGTAACTAGCTTGATTGTTTGAAGGCTTTGCATAGCCTTGTATGAAAGCATTGTAATAGAGGAGAGTGTTGTGAGGAAGCATTGTGGAGAAGTTTTGCTGAAGTTAATAAGAAGGCTAGACGCTACCATTTACCTATGGTTTTCCCCTTGATTGTTGTCAAGGGTTTCCACGTAATCTCTATGTTATCTGGTGATATTCTATGTTCATTATTTATTTTAGCTTGTTATTAGTTGCACATGCTATTTGGGATATTATTTCCTAACATTTGGTATTAGAGCTAGGCTCTATGAAAAACTCTAATTGTGAGTGTTTTCTATTGAGTTAGGGAACTTTGTGCAAGTGGGAACTAATACAATGACATGACTATGCAGATTTGAAGTAGAGAAATTTGATGGCAAAAATATCTCCCTATGGAAGTTGAAGGTGGAGGATCTCTTGGTGCAGAATGACCAAGCTTTAGCTTTGAAGGGTCTTGCAAGCAAACCCAACAATACGACAGATGAAGATTGGAGAAAGATGGATATGAAGGTGGTTTCTACAATCGATATTTGTCTTGTAGATTATATTCTATTTAATGTTGCTGAGGAAAAGACCGTAGAAGAGCTATGGGAGAAGTTGAACAATCTATACCAGACAAAGTCAGCTACAAACAAAGTATTCCTGAAGAAACAACTATATAGTTTGAGGATGAAGGAGAATTCATCTATTGCTTCTCACTTGAATGAGTTCAACACTATTGTCAGCAAGCTAGTCCCCATTAATGTGAAGATGGAGGATGAAGACAAGGCTATCACGTTGTTGTTTTCACTCCCTAATAGTTGGGATCATGTGGTAATGACCATTAGTAACTCATCATCAACAATTCCTAAGTTTGATGATGTGGTTGTAGCCTTGTTTGGATAGGAGATGAGAAGAATATCTTCTGGTGCATCCTCAAGTAATGAAGCTTTCGCCATGAGAGGGATATTCGATGAGAAGAGCACAAAAGAGAGATCACCATCTAGATCAAATTCTATAGGACCCAAGCAGAAGACCAAGTGCTAACACTATGGAAATCCAAGACACTTGCAGAAGGATTGTTGACATTTGAAGAATGAGGAGAAGGATGGAAATTAGAATCCACCTTCAGTCGAGACCAACACAATAAATTCAAAGGAAGAGACAACACATGAAGCTTTTTGCCTTAGTAGCAGTACATCAAGTGACAATGCCTGGGTGTTGGACTTAGGAGCATATTTTCACATGTCTCCACATAGAGATTGGTTCATGGATTACCAACCATGTAGTGGAGAGTCTGTCTATATGGGTGATGATCATCCATTAGAGATTGTGGGAAGAGGAGATATAAGGATCATGATGCATGATGGTAGAATCAAATTGTTGAAGGATGTGTGTCATGTTCCTATGTTGAAGAAGAATCTGATGTCCATCAAGAGGATGGATGAGCTAGGGTATTCTTGTAACTTTGGGAATGGTAAATGCATAATTTCTAAAGGATCCCTAGTGGTGGCAAAAGGAAAAACTCATGGCTCCTTGTATCGACTATGCGAAGATTCAACAACATCAAAAATTACTTGGTTGATGTGATGCTAGCTAGAAGTAAGCCCTGTAACAAGGTTAAATTTAAAGCACAATTTGAAGTCCAGGCTTGATTTAAAATCAAGTGTATTTATCAGTAACAAAGAAGAAGGGGCGTATGATGCGATATCCGACCACATGTTGTTAGCCAAGATGTTGCAGATGACAAAAAAAATCCATGCAAAGGAGGAGGTATAATAGATACTTGACATTGTACCTATTGAAGTAGTGGAAAGAGAAGTTGAAGAAGACAAAATGAGACCTAGTGTTCACAAAAAGAGAAGGCCATGTGTTTGGACATGTGAAAGAGCATGATGCATTTTGGATGCATTCTTGAGGCTCTAAAACTCAATAGGTACTTTGAGGCACTGAGTATCAGAACTTCCCTGGAGCTATGATTGGTCCACTTATGCCATGTTTGGGCATGGTTGATAGCTAGAGGCTATGAGGAGAAGTCTAGTATTGGCTTCTATGTCATCTTATTTATTGAGTACTATCAACAATGCTACATGCAATGGTTACTGTTCAGAGTTGGAGCAACTTGATTCCTACATGGCAATCTATTTAGAAGAGATAAAATAACTAGAGGGCTATAAGGATGAGGTAACGAGTTGATGGTTTGCAGTTTGAAGACTGTAAAAGTTGAAACATACATGTGAATGGGAGTACAATGGTACCTTCATGGAGAGCCAAAGTGTTTTAGAATAGGTTATTGCTATATGTGTTGATGACATGTTGGATGCAGGCCCCAACATGATCACTGGTGTGATGGCTTAGTGAAAAGGACATGATGAAGGTGGTAATAGGATCAAACCAAGGATGGATATGCATAAGGATGAGAAATCAAGAAAGCACCCTACTTCTTGCAGTGTGAGTTATCTTCCTAGGAGCATCTTATAATGGAGGAGAAGACATGTTGTCTTATGTATTGGATTCATTAGGATTAATAAGTCTCGTGATGCCATGGTGAGCACTAGACTATATACTTCTAAGGAGTGGGAGTTGTGAGCTATTCATGGTAGAATCTCAATAAGAAGATTGGTCTGTGTGGGGAGAAGTGAAGAATCACTTTAGGTGTTACAATCTGCTATGGAGGAGTATATGTTGACAAAGACAATCAGTACATAAAAGTTTTAGTAGTGCAACAAACTTCTACTAGATTTATGTTAGGGCAACAAAGGGCATGGTTGGTAACTAGATGAAAGAATACGCAGGTGTGGCAAAGCCCGTGTATATTGAATTCAAGTGGAATAATGTTAGGATGTGAAGTCACTATTCACAAGCCACTATTCATGGCCACTATTCATGTGATGAGGTGGCAATTACTATTCACAATGGTGAGTTGGTGGTCACTGTGCTGATGAGGTGGTAGTGTGAGTTGGCAATGATTGTACCTATGAGGTGGCATGGTCCACATGGAATATTTTATTGATTATTGGGGTGCCATATATTGATGGATGATCTTTGGAAGCATGTGGGGAACAAACGCCTTCACCCATGTGCCTGTAGGGTGTAATTTGTACTTCAGCATGTGCATATGAAGTCAAAAGTTGAGGAATATTTTGACTTATGTGAATGCGCATGGAAAAGTGGGGACAAGGATCACTATTCTGAATTGGAGACACATGCAAGGTGGGGAGTACCATTTTGGAGCACACGAAGAGGTCAAAGTGCATCATAAAGATGCCTTGCAATGTTGGACCTTGCACATATGAGGGACAATGTTCACTATTGATGAATAATGAGGCCACATGGAGGGTGGCACATTTTTCCTCTCTCTCTCTCTTATTTTTCATGTTAACTCTCTTTCTTCCTTTGTATTATATAGATGTATGATACTCCTCATTTATGTGATGTGTAAGCTTGGAAGCTAGAGTGCAAGTGTGTAATGCTTGTGAGCAAGTGTAGAAGCTTGGTGTATTGTTGTAACTAGCGCTTAGAGAAACTTTTAGGAGCTTGGGTGTAGTATCCTTGTGAATAATCTTGAAGCTTGTATGTTAATGTTGTAACTAGCTTGATTGTTTGAAGGCTTTGCATAGCCTTGTATGCTTCTTGTATGAAAGCATTGTAATAGAATAGAGTGTTCTGAGGAAGCTTTGTGGAGAGGTTTTACTAAAGTTAATAAGAAGAATAGATGCTTCCATTTCCCTGTGCTTTTTCCCTTTATTGTTGTCAAGGGTTTCCATGTAATCTTTGTGTTATTTGGGGATATTCTTTGTTCATTGTTTAATTTAGCTTGTTATTTTACATTGTTATTACTTGCACATTCTTTTTAGGAGATTTTTGCCTAACATGGTGCTCAATGACACACCACTTCTTGCAGATAAGGGAAATCAAACTATCACATACAATTGTTTAAATATTGATCAACCTGTGCAACCTAGTCATCCCCCACCAATTCACTTTGGAAACACTGCCATAAGATTCATATATATAAAACCAAGAGGTGCCAAAGATAGAAAGTTGGTGAAAAATGAATAGGATAATAAAGAGCCAATAATGTTGGTTCCTAATCAATCCAAAATAAAAAATGAGTACATAAAATAAACAAAATTACAAAGAGATACCATTTCAAACAGAGCACATAACTCTTTGAATACTACGAGATTTGACCAGTCATTAGGGTTAAAACATGGAAACACCCTCCCAATAGGGACTTTGCTTGAAAAATTCAATGTGATTAGAGAAGGCTCCTACCAGAAATATAAATGCGATTGGAGAAAGATCTTAGGAGTGTAATTTACATCCACAAGTGTAAATTGATTTGATGATTGCACTCATTTGGTTGGATCTTTAATCATCTTGTGTTATTTGTAAATTTTTTTTTCTTCTCTTTGCCCTAGATTGGTAACAATATATAAAACTTAAGGAACACTTTTAAGCACCATCTACTTATGAGCAACAAGTAACATTGAAAACAATAATTTGCATAGCTAAAAACAAATGCAATGACATGAAAAACCTAGGTTGGTTGCCAAAAGTGCTTGGTGGTATATACTAGCTTCGAGAATGATGGATAGTCTAATGATTGTTTGATCTCTCTAGAATGATTGTGAGCGCTTAATAGAGTCTTGTGAATTATTGCTAGATACACTATGTGCTCTCTAAAATTAACTATAATACTTGTGTATTTATAGACAAATAGAATTCAAATTAAGACCTTAGTGGTGTCCAAATTGGCATCAAAAAATCAAAAAATGGAAAAGTTGGTACAAGGGGTACACATTCTCATTAACCACAAAGGGCCACACAAAGGGAACCATAAGAATAAACTATTTTCTTAGGGACTTAAAGAGCTTCATTCAAACTCCTTGCATAGGCTTGATGTAGGGGGAAAAAAAGGAGAGAGAAAGGGGTAGTTGGAGGGGGATCGAGGGGAGAGATGAGGACCACCATAAAAATACATAAATAACACTTAATTTAGACGAATAAATGACAAGTAAACTAGCATCTTAAAATCATGTAATTTTATAGCTAATAAATGCCTATGAGCCATTTTAAAGTGTCTACAAAATGATAGTTTAAATATCTAGGTGTAACAAGATTAGACAAAGATCCAAAAAACAAAGGAAAGATGAGAATAAAAATAAAAATAAGAAGGTATACCAAAAAACATGAACATCAGAATGTAAATACAAAGATGGAAGGTTACAATAAAAATAAAAATTCTCTTATACCATCAGATAACACAAAGCCCCGTAATAGTTATAGAATGTCAAGTAAGCACAAAGCCTCATAATAGTTATAGAATGCCAAGTAAGCACAAATCCCTGTAATAATTATAAAATGTCAAGTAAGCATAAAAATGCATAATAGTTATATAATGCCAAGTAAAAACAAAGCCCTGTACTTGCTATAGAATGTCAATTAATATATAATGAAGTTAGCTACAAATTTTATTTGGTAGACCTTAGATTCATGCTATGATTGTTGTCCCCTCTACATTACATAGGTGTTTATTTTTTTACATGAAGATTACATTTATACATGTCTTGGGGATGATGGCCCCTTTTGATAATGCAAAATGACAAAAATAATTACCCTAACATACCTCATATTTACACCATATGGTCCTAGAGAGAATTGTGATGACATGATTACATTTTGAATTGGTCAATTATATTTTAGTGCTAAAACTATGGGCACCCTTTTTCATACTTGGTGCTCAATGACACACCACTTCTTGTAGATAACGGAAATCAACCTATCATAGACACTTGTTTAAATATTGATCAACCTATGCAACCCAATCATCCCCCACCATTTCACTTTGGAAACACTGCCATAAGATTCAGATATATATAAAACCAAGAGGTTCCAAAGATATAAATTTTGTGAAAAATGAACAGAATAATAAAGAGCCAATAATGTTGGTTCCTAATCAATCCAAACTAAAAAATTACATAAAAGAAATACAAATACAAAGAAATAATATTTTAAACAGAGCACATAACACTTTGAATACCACGAGATTTTACCAGTCATTAGGGTTAAGACATGAAAACACCCTCCCGATAGGGATTTCACCCAAAAATTTCAACGTGAGTAGAGAAGGATCCTACCAAAAATATGAATGTGATTGGAGAAAGCTCTTAGGAGTGTAACTTACATCCACAAGCGTAAATTGATTTGATGATTGCACTCATTTGTTTGGATCTTTAATCATCTTGTGTTATTTGTAAAACAAATTTTCTTCTTTTTGCCCTAGATTGGTAACAATATATACAACTTAAGGAACACTTTTAAGCACCATATACTTATGAGCAACAAATAACATTGAGAAACATATTTTGCATAGCTAAAAACAAATGCAATGATATGCAAAACCTAGGTTGGTTGCCAAAAGTGCTTGGTGGTAAATAATAGCTTCAAGAATGATGGATGGTTTAATGATTGTTTGATCTCTCTAGAATGATTGTGAGTGATTAATAGAGTCTTGTGAATGGTTGCTAGATACACTATTTGATCTCTCCTTAAATTAACTATAATCTTTGTGTATTTATAGACAAATGAAATTCAAATTAAGACCTTAATGGTGTCCAATTTGACATCGAATAATCAAAAAATGGAAAAGGTGGTACAAGGGGGATGCATTATCATTAGCCACAAAGGGCCACATAAAGGGAACTATAAAAATGAATCATTTTCTTAGGGACTTAAAGAGTTTCATTCACGCTTCTTGAAAAGGCTTGATGTAGGGGGAGACAAAGGAGATAGAAAGGGGTAGTTGGAGGGGGATCGAGGGGAGAGATGAGGACCACCATAAAAATGCACAAATAACACTTACTTTGGACCAATAAATTAAAAGTACACTATCATCTTAAAATCATGTAATTTTACAACTAATAAATGCCTATGAGCCATTTTTAAGTGTCTATAAAATGACAGTTTAAATATCTAGGTTTGGCAAGATTAGACAAGGATCCATAAAACAAAGGAAATATGTGAATAAAAATAAAAATAAGAAGGTATAGAAAAAAGCATGAGCATCAAAATGTAAATACAAAGATGGAAGGTTACAATAAAAACAAAAATATGAAGGTGTATTCCCCCCTAAAAGATAAGTGTGAGGGGCCCAAGGCCTAAATTTGATGGTCATATGGATGTATTTAAGTTTTTTAATTGTAAAATATAATCATTTTTTTAGAAGACAATACTAGATGTAAGGCAAAAATTTAGGCAAATTGTCAAAAACTATAAAGGATCACACACACACCTACACACACACACCCACACACCCACACATACACATTCTTCAATGTTTCATTCTACTATGAATTGGATTAGCATTTGAAGGGTAATGCCAAACATATAATAGTCATAAAAAAATTCATGACACACATGGTCGATCATTAAATTTAGGCCCTAAAGGGTTCTCTTTCCATACATTAATGCATATATTGTGTTTTTACCCTAATTTGGAATAATATAAATTAATTAATATAATTCAGATAAAAGCTTATATGTGAATTCATATTACTAAATATGAAATTTAAACATGAATTTGAATGTAAAAGATTGAAATAGATTACAATGATTTGACAAGAGGCATATGTTAAATATAGTATGTACAACAAAGGGATAAGTACTTAGCTTTTTTGATTGACTGTTTGAATGTCACTGAATTTTAACACTAGAAAATAGATTTAAGCAAGCCTATGATTCATCCAAATTTAGAATTGTGTTTTTGTCTATGTAGGGTTAGTTCTATTAGCTTTGCATCAATATCGACTACCAATATTCACCTATGCAAAAAAGAGACTCTATGACCATACAATCACATTCCCTTAACTCTGGAAACTCTGTATGCATGATGGTGTACCCTAATGGTGTACTTAACTCCAAAAATCATCCTCTTTCACCTTGAATTGAAACCTTATGGTGCTTGTGAGGGATAGAAACTTGTAAAAACTAGGAAAGTGTAATGCACTAAATTGACCCCAATCACCCCCATTGCTGATTGAATGTTGCTTATGTATTCTATACTCTAAGGATGGAAATCAAGCCAAACGTAGTTATCCCACTAGTGTGATTATGAAATTGTGCTCTTTTACTATATGAACTTAACTAATGATTTGGATTTGATACTTGACAATGCTTACTTTGACTTGGATTTTGTATGCTCCAGACCTAGCTATGGGATGATCTTAGTGATTGATTCACAAATTAGGAGGAATAGGGTAGTTTTTCTCAATGTGCAATAGCATATATATGTGTACCAGATAAGTGTCAATTCCCCTATTAATTGAGGCCTTGATTTATATATATATGAGTCTAATTAGGTAATTTATTGTGCCATTGATACACTAGGAAAATGGACAAACCTTAAGGAAATATTTTATTTTAAAAAGTAGTCATTGATAGAATAGGATCACTATTGATAGGCATAGGTTAGTATCGATTGATGATATTGACCCAATCTAACGGTAGAGACCCATGTACATGAGGACTAAACTGAGCATATGGGCATCTCTGTATGAGATAATGAGTTGGTTTGGCATAAACTGTAAGGTTATTATAGGTGTTTTAAAACAAATAAAGAGGGTCAAACTCATAAGTTAACATGTAGATGTGAGACAGTGGTGGGTTAAAACTATATTTGTGTATGCAAATCATGAGTGGTAAATGTATGTCAAGCTTGACATTTTCAAGTACTTAATACCAAATTTAAGTATCTAAAAATGCCCCCATTTTTTTTCTAGTAATGAATTTGCTAGAGTAAAAGGAAGAAGTATACTTGAGTGTGTACAACACACTTTATCTTTAGTAGGTAGCTTCGATTATGCAGGTCACTCAAAATCAAAACATGCAACAAACATATGTAGTCAATGTCCATAAATTGAAATTGAAAATTTGAACTTGAAATATGAAAATTAAAGAGCAAGGAAAGAGTACATTTGTGTGAAAACTATGTTATCCTTTCAACTTATTAGAGAAGATGTTTCCTTGTCGAAGCATTGGATAAAGGTGTTTTCCATTGAATTACTTTGAGATTGGTTCCTCTTGTTGAACCATGAATAAATTGAGGGTGATCAAACCCCAATTTTTTGTAACTATGCAAGCCCTTGGGTTGGGAAGACATGTACCAATGGATAAGTATGCAATGTGCTAACCCAAATAACTACTTAAATTTGATAAGGAATGATAACCACATGGGTTCACTAGAAGTAATGCCATGGCCATTGTGCATCATTAAACCTCAACATAAATTATCCATAAAATCATGATTCAAATCATTGTAGATAGATTTTAGATTCAAGGTTGCTCATTACTTGGTGTAGATTGAAAAAGTATTTTGCAAATAAACAACTCTAATATCATTTATTGCAAGATGTATAAATGGGAATGAATCCATATCATTACCATTTAGAACTATGTCAATTGTAAACTATCATAGTATGTATGTTCATGAACCAATATCATGCCTCATGAATCTAATAGTGGCATATGTGCATGAACCAGTACAATGCCCCCTAAATTTATACTAATCGATGTATAATTCTATGCCATCTATATGCTGAATCTAAGAATTTGCATCTTAAATATATGTATATGTGAAAACTTGTGATTCATGTTCTTGTAAACTTTTCCCATATGCCCATGCATATTCATCCAAGTTTGTATGAATATGTACTCAAGTATTTGTTAAGTGAAGTGCATATGCTATCCATAATATGTACTAATGTGCCAATATTTGTCATGTAAATGAACTCATATGATATACAAACCATTTTGAATCTTTTAAATCTGTATTTTGATTCAAAAATTTGATTTTATGTTCACGAGGGCTTATGTCTCTATGAAAATCTTATTAGAATACCCCCCTTTTGAGATGAGGGAAGTGTCTTGTAAATTACTCAACTCAAAATAAAATTTAATTGTATCATGTCATGTACAAAAATAACATCATGTATAATCATGTGAATAAGTGGAAAATATGTCATCATAGTAATTCATATTTCAATCAAGGCAAGTATGTAACACATGTAATACAAATATATAAGTGTCATGTCTAGATAGATATATCAATGAAGCATGAAGTAGTAACCATCACTAAAAATATAATTGAATATGAATACATATTAAAGGTGCATGATATGGATCATGACACTACTCAATCCAAACAATTACAACAAGCTCAAAAATCTTAAGAGTTAGTGTCACACATAAGGCCAAGGGCTGTTTACAAGGGACATGAAGATGTCACAAAAAATACGGCCAAGGGAAACACACGAGAGATTTAAGATATCAAAATAAAAGGACATAAATATGTTGCATCAAATAAGGCCAAGGGCAACACACCATAGAAAAACATAAACTAGCCTATTATGAAAGAGCATAACAACATCAATGAAGTATACAATAAGTAAAGACTAGTCTACACCATCCATATGTATCAACGTCACATCATATATAATAACATATCCATGTAGCATTGTGTAAGATTTGAGTAATTATCAAGACATGTTTAATCAAATATAGATAGCTCAACATGTTAATAAGGTCATAGAAAGATATAACCTATGATAGTGGAACCTATGGAATGAGATGCCCCCATTATTGGCATGGCCATTAGGGAGAGCAAAGTCTAACATCTATATATCCATGTGTGACCTGTATGTCCTACATTGCACTCATATACTTTGAAATGCATGTGAGTATGAAATGAATATGCTATCTACCAAACATGTGATAAATAACATATGTAAATATTATAATCTATTAATCATTCCATGCTTAGCTCTTGATTTTGTTTTTCTTAAATATTTTTAATGCTTTTGTATTTTTGAATTTATCTCAAAATGTTCAAGTAAGGTAAAGTGACAATGGTTTCAAAAATAGAAGAATGAGAGGGATCCAAATAATCCAAAACATGTGTCAAAGCATATTGTGCACTAGATGTGATAGGATGGCAATGTGGAGGAAGTGAAAAAAAGCAAAAATTCCTCTACTAGATATGTGTATCGCAACAATGTAGCTGAATAAAAGTCATAAAATGTATAAGTAGTCAATATGAAAGATTGAACGAGTAATATGCCATGGAATATGTGCACTAGAATCATTGTAGGATAAGTGTCTTGGATGTTCATATCAAGATAATAATCAAGAGGTAAGGGCCAAGTGAAAACAAAGCCAAGGGCTTGAAGAATGGTCAATGCAAATGCATATGAGCACATGTATGTCAAAATAGAAGAATAGAATGGATGAAAAATATGAGAGGCTATGTACAATAGATAATATTTAAGCTTAACCAATGATTCCAATAGAAAAATGCTCCCATGAGTTCTTGCATACAATACATGACCTCCTGTTGAATTCTATTTTAAATCACCAATTGGAATGTGGTGTTAATTTGTAGTTACTATATCATATACTACAGAAATAATTTATACTCTATTTGTTTGCTCTGAAGAATATTATTTTCGTGAAATGGTAGCATTTGAACAATCATGTTCAAATGTAACATAACCATGATCTTTACCCAATGTTTCCTCCATTGATCTTAGCCATGATCTTCTTAGTATTGCAATGTATTTATCCATAGTAGGAGGGCTAATGTGAAATATAAAAAAATAAGTTTTGAACCCAAGAGTTACTAATAAATTGATATATCCAATGCATCACTTAGTTTTAGTAATCTTGTTCAAATCTTGAACATCATATCCAAGATATTTGAGAAATGTCCTGCTACATACATTAATTTTGTAAAAAATTGTAATCTCTACAATGGTACATTTCATGCCGTCTATGTAAGGGATAAGAATAAAAAATTCTAGATATGAGGAATTATTTTTAGTTGCCTCTTCTTAAACCATACATATGACATTATCATTTTTAGGTATATCTTGTTTTTGAACTTGCTTCTTAAGAAACCATTTCTTAAGGATGCTTTCTTGCTTAACATGCACTTATTTTTGCAACCTTTATTTTTATAACTTGTCATTTTGTATCTTCTCTTGTTGTAACTTTTATTGTTATAATTTTTATTGTTCCAATTGTTATTTTTGTAATCTTTCCTTTTATAACTATGATCATTCATTTATCTGCTTCAACAAGCACAAAATTCTCATAATGGTTAACATCGTAAATAGTTCTTGAGACTAGAGAAGTAATAAATTTGGAGGAGATTGATTTGAAACTACTAAAGAGTCTTGATCAAAAAGGAAAGAATAAAAAAAGTGCTAAAGTGACTTCCAAGCTGATAATTGAAACTTTAGGGTAAAAGTTTTGCAAAGCTATCTATTCATCCTTAGGGTAAAGGTAAAGATGAAGTCACTAAACAAGATGTAAAAATCACAAAAATATCCCTTGGAGAAGTTACTAGAGAAGGCTTGAAGCAAGATACTCAGACTCTGATTAACACTCTTTTTGAGAAGCTCGATGAAGAGAAGGTTGCTATAGCTAAGTTGAAGGAGAAAAATTCCAAGTTGTGTGAAATAATTTCCAAGGTGGAAAGATATACTCCACAAAATTCATTGATTTTAAAAGGTACATTTGATCAACAAACAATAATAGAGGTGGAGGAAATTGGGGACAAGGACAAAGCCATTGATGAATGGAGAGAAAAAATGTTGCAAACTACTCAAAATTAGTTTTTTGAGGTCCCAGGTGCTTAGGCAGACATTAAAAATAAATTGGCACATATAAAGATAATAATGGAGATAGAAAATGAGAATGGAATCTATGAAGTACAGTAGGAGAGTCTTTAGATAATTCTCACTTTAAGTAAGAAGGTTTTGATTGAAGAGTAGATTGTTCTAGAAGGATCAATTAAAAAGGCAAAACAAGAGGAACATCTCATATCTTTTCACATGCATATTCTTGTTGGTATGCTTGAGGAGATAAAGAATTTAGAAGAAGATGCTCATAGTGAGAATGTGGAATTAGAAGATTGCATATTCGGTCTCACTAAGGTGTGGTCTGATAAAACTCTAAGGACACTTGAGTAGTTACATCAACAATTCAAGAAATTATTTGAAAAGGCCATAACTCCTTTCGTAGCAAAATCTATAAAGGAGTTAATCATAAGTCAATAAGAGGTTAAGAGGCTAGAACCTCAACTTGGGAAGGTGAAAGCTTATTGTAGAGAGTTGGAAAGGGAACTGCTAAGATATGAAATTGAAAGGCAATTAGTTTCCAAATTAGATGATGCAACAACCTAATTCATGATGTCTCAACATATCAAATACATAAAAAAGTGCAGATATGAAGTTAACAACTTTGAGTGATTGTTTTGCTTCTCTTTTTGAATACTTTTTCTTTCTTCTTCCATTTTATTCTATTTTCTTCAAGTAATGTATTTGAATTAATTTTGTTTTAAGTAATTACTTTGTAAGTAATGCCATTTATTGAAGTTACTTGTATAAGTTACTTTGTAAAAATGTAAGACTCATGTAACTTGGTTAAATGCCATTACTTAAATACATTTTGTAAAAGTAAGTTACTTGAGCAGACTTTGCATTGCATGCAAAGAAGTTATTTTTGATTCAAATAGTAAAATCGACAAGTGATAAATGTCATTGGCATTTCATACCATAGAGGAGAAATTTTAGGAGGATGCCTCTCAATGGTTTCTAGTTTTTAGAATATCACATGGGAATCTAATGATTTGTTTCTTTATTGATTTTGACATCTGAGTTAGTATAAATAATAGTGAAGGCTTGTGTGCCAAAGTATGGTAATTTTTGTAAAGCAATTGTAACTGAAGCAAGAGATTTTAAGCAATCTAAAACTTTGTGTTTAGATTTTTGAGTTTTTTTTTGTATGAAATTGGTTCAAAGTGAATAAGAAGGCAGTTGATTTCTATGGAACTTTGCGTCTAAGGAGATCATTTGGTACATTTGTGAAGATTAAATTTGTGTTATTTTTAAATCTAAATATGAATTCTAGTCTTTATTAATCATTTTCTAAATGGGTTATCATCTCTTGAATGTTTATTTACTTGTGCAGATTCAATAAGCTCTGTAAAACTACTTATTATGAAGTGCAAATTCTTTTTTCTCACACATTATAGTCTTTTCATTCTCTATTTCCCAAAACTTCTTTACACATTCTTTGAAATAACTGCTTAATTTTTGCAAAATCACTTTGTTATAGTTCATGAACTCTATGATTAAAGTTATACCCCAAAATGAGATGACTTGTGTATATTCTTTGAATAATCTATATAAATTATGAATAACTGAAAGTGTGAATAGTTAAAAGTAAAAAGACATAAGCATATGGGAGCTTCACCATTAAATGAAGAGGATTTAATCCCGTGAATGCCTAGGTACTTTTGATAGCCTACAAAATATCTATCCAACACCCACTTTGTCAAGTAACCTTTATTTTTCAGGACCGGTGGGATGGTTTAAGTTTGTTTCTTAAGGATTAAACTAACATGTTGTCACTTTTATTATTACAGACCAAAGTCATGCTTAGGCTTGTCTTGAGTTATATATCCATACTTTACTTTATTTCACACATGTCTATCAAATTTTTTAGATTCTAACTGTTCATAAAGTTTTCTTGTTTATCCAAAGCATGTCAGGTTTTGCCTCTTTCAAACTAACTAACTTATGTATTTGTAAAAGTATTGTTGCTTTGTGATTTTATCTTGTGTAGGTCATTATTTACTTAGAGTTTTTCCTATTTTTTAGTCAGACACTTGCTATGTCTCTAAAGCCCACCATGTGGTATTTGATTTCTCTCCCAAATCTTAAGGGCAAGTGAAGTATGGATTATACTTTAGTGTTATAAATTTTTTATGCTACCCAATGACAACCTGCTAGCCCATAAATTTTTTGGCCCTTAAATTTTTTTAAAAAGATTCTTAGGTGAGTAGAATGGCAAGATATTTATAAGTGTCATAATATCACTCACCCAATAACTGAAAGATTAAAGTTATAGTGTATGAAAGTCTTGGGCCAATAGATCAGTGACAACCATCCATGTCTCATGATCTCATAGACTCGCTCCTGTCAAATCATTCTAAGAAGCTTCTAAGTCTCCTGGGGAGGTAAAGAATTGATATGTTACCACATGTCATCATACCACTCATATAAATCCTATATAGTAGGGAAAAAGGGTATGATACTCCTAATATGGTGGAGTGGTGATAACCCTCCATGTGCCATGATCCTACAAGCCTGAGGTAGTAAAGAAGCAAGTGGTAGGAAAAAAGGCCCTGAGAAGTAGTGAAACAATTAAATTCTACCATGTATCCCTAAAATGACATGGGGTATGGGTAAAATCAAGGTAATGCTTTTGAAGGAAGTAAAAAATCACCAAGTGTCAAATAAAGATGACAAGGCACTCAGAGCAAATGAATGAAAATCCACCTGGCACTAGGGATCATAAAGGGGGTGACATTTCTCCAGGCAAATTTGAAATATGAAAATAGAAGAAAAAAAAGAAAGCCAGAGATGTTAATGTCATTAATATGCATGAATTGGCTAAATAAATTCATTTAATTTATCAAATTTAACAAATTTAAAGGCAATATATACAATCAACAAAGTCAATTATGACTACATTGTCATCTGATGAGTAACTACAAGCACAAATTCAAGATCTATTATGACTAAGAAATTCCATAGTTTCAGAGAACCAAATCTCTTAAGTCCATAACAATGGCTTATAATTCACATATTCTACCTCCCCCCTCTGTATATTTTATTACAAGACATGAAAAGTACACAAATACAAGGTTTGATGAGGTTGCCCTCAACTGTGAATTTAAGCATTATTCTGCTATATGAGAGGAAGTTGAAGAAATAGAACCCTATGGTCCTAAAGATCAACTCTCAGATTTCATGCAAATATATAGAGAAGACTTGGTGGAAATTAAATCAGTGGGCCTACATAAATCTATGGTAAAACTTGAGGTAATGCCCTGCATTGATCTATTATTTGATTTATTTACAAATGGTCAAATTTATGGTAAAATTATACATTTATGCCAATGCAATGCCCTAAAAATGTATATTAGTGGACTTGAATTTGAAAAATACTATAGACTCCCCCTCCTTTAAATGGCCTATAATCAAGCCTTAGTCAACTCATGGATGTATTCAAATACTGCAAGCACTAAGTTACAGTAATGAGCTGGTGACCCTAGTACCTTCACAATCAAGGGCCTTATTTCTACTATCCCCATTATCATCTTTAGGCATGGAATTAAGATTGATATGGCTTTAATAAACCAAATATATGGTTTCCTGAGTATAACCTACATCAATGAGGTTTGGATTCCCCTGTTGGACACCATCCTCACTTCTACCAATGTCATAGCTATTGGCGAGATCATTAGTGCCCATTTGATCAATCAAGTCCCTAATTTATCAAATATACTAGACATAAAATTCTACATGATGTCTTATTTGGTAGATGCCGTAATAGGGATTGTTCACTCAACTTTTGAGGAACCATGGGAGCCATCAATTGAGTATACCAAGGATCAAATTTTTGATGAATTCAATGTTCTTCATATATATAAATCTAGGAAGAATATGATCAGATTGACCAAGAACTTATATCAAATGATATACCAAGCCATTTATGGCAAGGACATTCCCAAATTTTTTGATCAAATTTTGAAGAACCATTAAAAATATTGGTGATTATTGGGTCTATCCTAATTGCACTATCATCAGAATAGTGGGTACTAGGGTTTCTCCTATGTATCTACCCTGGTTGGTCCCATATAATGTGGTAGAGAAGGAAAGTATAGCTAAGATGGCTAATTTTATAGATGTTCCACTAAGAAATGCAAAACAAGGAGCTATCCACCCACCTACCATTAGCATTGATATAATCTAATACACCGAATAGAAGTATTTTTAGCTAGTGGGCCAGATCATAACACTCAATGATTTCAAGTGGGAACCTTACAGGCAATGGGATTGAAGAAAAAGGGTTAGGAAAACATTAACAAAGTTAGGGGAAAGGTGAAAATTGATTATGACCGCATATCATATCGATGTGATGAAGTATTCATGAATACTTTGAATGATACAAAGGTTTACACAAGAATGAATAAGGTAAATATGTCCATGGGGGTAACTAGGCATTTATAATATCATCTAGAAGCCATTGAGGAGGAGGCTAAGATAATTGATAAGGAACATTGGGTTACAACACCTCCTCAAAGATCCTTCCCACAGGTTGAAGCATAAGGATAAGAATAGGCTAGTCCATCAAGATAAAAAACTATCAAAAGTGGATAGGGAATCAACCATGGGCCTCCTCAACATCCCATCTAGTGGTTATCACTGCAACAACCACCATAGTGTCCACCCCTCCTTAGTTAACTGCCACTACATAGGGTCCCAAAAATGTAACTCAGTTTGGTGGACCATTATCTATGTTGCCTTTTTCCTCCAATCACAACAATATGGTAGGCAAGTCTCCCATATTTCCTTCTTCCTATTTCTCCTTTGGATCCACTCATATCCTTAGTTCAAATAATTTCACCACCACTTCCATCAATATATCCTTTCCCTGGACAAGTGTCTACTTACCCAAGTTCACCCCCAATAACCACTATTAATCTCACCTCATCACCACCTATTGCTCCATCAGATTTACCTATTACTATTTCACCCCTTCCAAAACTAACTTAGACTCCTATTGGACCCCCTTGTTTACAAGAGGAAGCAAAGAACTCCTTCAATTTATCCTTAGGGTACTCCAACAAAAGAAAAGTTAGGGGAAGAATTGATAAAATAAAAGGTTTGAAGGAAGCAAAACCCTTGGTAGTGTCAGATAATGAAAATGAGTGGTCTAATAAAGAGGAATGGGAAGATAAAATAGAGACATCATTGTTTGAAACCATTATTGATTCCATAAAAAGTGGACTACTGAAGAGGAATGGGAAAATAAAATAGAGATATCATTGTTTAAAACTATTAATGAGATTTTGAAGACTAGTTCAATCTCAATTGAATTACTTCAAGACCCAAATGAAGACAAAGGATATGAAGTAGAGTAAAAGCCTCTAGCTTCTACACATGGGAAATCAATGAATCTACCTCTAGCCTTGGCACCTCCCAACACAACAATGACATATGCAATGACAACTGCCCCGATTACTACTACACAAAGGATAAGTGTAAAAGCTCATTATTACTCACCTACTATTACAATTACTATTGTTCTAGTTAGTACAACTACTAAAATTTATCACTTTATAAAATTACCTATAATACATATCAAACATAAGCACCATATTTAGGATAGAAGTATTAATGGTAGTGTCCTGATTTTGACAACAGTGTTTAGATTGCCAAAATATAAATATTTAGAATCTAATGAATCACTATAGAGAATTATCTTACCTCCTCTTATACCTTCATCTTCCAAATATACCTAAACATAAGTAAATAATATAAATATTGTTTTTTATTTTTGTTTCTAAATTCAAAGTATTATTAGTATTGTACTTTATATATCTAAAATTCAACATTATAAACCCTAGTTATAACCAATGTAATAAATATCATGGCACCCCCAAGCCAACCTTAAAAAGGCCTTGTTTGGGTTACTTTTACATCAGTAATAGCTTATTTTCAAAATTTGCTTAATACCCCTCCTACCTATTCATTTTTTTGCTTCCTCAATCCTTTAGTCCTCTGGACTCAATAAGTAGGTGCATTTCAAGGATTTTATCTCCACCACCCTTTTAGATTCCCTAGTTACACCATCCAAACCATACATTCAATTGGACCTACCAATTGGTCATGCAACCCAAATAGAGGATGTAACCATTATAACATAGAAAGTGTTAAAAAAAGGGAAGATAATAATTAACATAGTGGCCCCCAAGAAGGTCACTGGTGTGATCTAGGAATTTAACTCGAGAGAGGATGGTTAGTATGGTGTTAGTTCCAAAATGAAAACAAAGTGAAATAAACATACTAATATCATAACATCTCTAGGCCTAGACACTAGGGAGAGCTTAGTTAGCAAAAACAAATGACAAGCACAACTAAAAAGCAAAGAATGAAAACACAAGAACTCCTTTCACCTTCTTTGGATGCTCCAAATACCTTTGTAATGGTGGCTTGCTCAGCTTATGCTTCAAGAGGTCTTATTCAATGGAGTGTGGCTACGTTCATCTCCACTTGGCACCTTTGGCTTGTGGCTTGGCTTGGCTTAGAATCAATTTGGCATTATAACACTAGTTGCTTGAAGCTTTTTGGAACCAATCCTGCATTATAACTTTGCACTAAGTAAGGTTAGAAATGATGTTGTGAGGCCTCTTATTCATATATTTTTGGATTTGATCATAATCAACCTCAACCATACATCTCAAGATTGAGATGTGTGGTTGAGGATTAATTTAGTTTTTGGAATTAAGTTTGCAATTATCCTCATCATGGCATTGGAAGAAGGGGAAATTAAGAGGCATGTAGGGCATCATGGAAGGTATTGATGAGGCACGGAGGGCATGAATCTTGATATTTATGGCATTTATGGCCTAGGGATCTCTTCCCAAGAAATGAGTCACTTGATGATTGAGATATTCAATATTCATTTCCAAAACAAAGTATGCAACAAGTTTCCATGGAATTATTAATTAGGCCTTCATTTAGATTAATTAGCTCTTAGGCATGATTAAGCACATTGTGCACAAATTACCCAAATTGATTAGAATGTCTTGTTAGTAGTCCTAAATTTGATTGGATTTGAATTAGAAGTCCACGTCAGAAACATTGGATGCATATTCCCATTTAGAATTCTACCAACAACAAATAACAAAGGCACAAATTTCATGAAAAAGATTTGATAGGAAAGAGTAGTTTAGAGCACACAAGTGCAAATTTGGCATTTTGACTTGAAATGGACCGATCAAAGTTAGCTATCCCATAAATTGCATTACCCCATTTAGGGATACCCTGACTAAAATTGACATTTGAATATGTTAGTTTCACATCATTTATCATGTTTTAGTGTTTTTAGGCCAAATTATGCATTTTAGATGGAAACTAGCCAAAAGTTTGTTTGGAGGTTATCGACACCCAGTTTTAGGTGTCTATAGTTTGCCCCTATTTAAGAAAGCATTTCAAAATGTAGGCAAAACAATGTCTTCTCAAAGAATGAGAAATGGCCTATATGCCAAAAAAGAAGATGATGGTTGAAGAACAAAGCTCCAAATGGTTTTTGGGAAGCCTATGATGATGCCCCCTCAAGGGAGTGGTCATCACATTTATTGATGGATGGTCCCTTGAAAATAAATAAGAAGAAAGGTGGAATTAACCCATGGTTGAGATTAATACAAATGAGAAAATGATTGCATACATTGATGTAAAAAGGATGTTGATTTTCTCAAAGGTGGTTATAATCAAGAATAAAAGTCAAAATAATGATTTTCTCATAGGTGGTTATAATCAATAAGAGGACATAGATTGGCTAAAGATGATTGTGCCCTAGTTAGGGTTGATTAGCAAGCATAACTCAAGGATATAACCTAGAATATAGATTAAAGATGAGTAGGCACAAAATGATGAAAGAGATGAATAGAAGAATAAGATTGATCAATGTGAATGATTCAGTTGTACCTACCAATGAGGAGATGATCATCTTGATTAAAAATGATACAACTAGAATGGTCAAATGAGTTATATTGATCAAGGGTGGGATGGAAGGAGCTGCCAAGGTTCTACGGAGAAAATTTTGTGGTTTTATTGATTGTAGACCTTCATGAAGCTAATTTTTACTATAACATGTGATGGTAGGCTTCATGATATAATACCATGAGGACTTGGCCAAATTATGCATAAGGACTGACTCCTGATATCCAATAAACACTCAAAAATAATACACCAATGATAAAAGCCATGATGATAATAGTGACATATGATTATGGATAGACTCAAGAATATTGTGTGTAAGGAATCACCCAATGCATATATATAGACTGAGTTAAAGCAATAGTGTTAAAAGCAAACAAACAGGCATGTAGAAAAAATAAACAAACAAACACAAAATAAATAACCAACCTGAAATAAACAAACAAATAAAAATCCTGAAAACAAAGCAAAAGAAAACATCCTAACAATGATAATGCCCTAGTAAGGTAGATCGAGGATAACTGACTAGGCTTAGATAGGACAAATATTTTTAAATTTTGCAAAATTATGAATGTTTTTGGAATTTTAAGGTATCTTAACTCGATCAAGAATGACAAGATACTTGCTCACAAAATGGCAAGAGTGTTTGGCTTAGGTTGCTCACAAAATGGTGAGAGTGTATAAAAAGGGGCACTGAGGTGACCTCAACATGAATTGAGCATCACCCACATAGTCCCAAAATTAACTCAAGTCATAGTAATTTCATCCACAAAAAAGGTGGGGAAAAACCAACTAGGTCCCAACAAGTTTTCAAATCTGACAAATGGCTACTCAAATGAAAACAATGATGGCATGGTGATTCAACAATGCATGATAAACAAGTGTTACCCCTAGTTTTCCCATAGGAAGTTATAATTAAGATACAATAACATAGGTCAATGATACTAATTTTCCCATAGGTGGTTAAAATTAGTAGCAAGACTAGTGAGACACTGATTTGCCCATAGGTGGTTATAATCAGGTTCACATAAATAAACATGGATATAGGATGAAAGATATCTTGCCAGATCAATTGTCACACTACTTTCATAGACTGTCATTGAAACATAGATTGGATTGATTGTTGAAAACTGATCAAAAAAATCTCACAAAAGGTGTGGGAAGAACCAAATGAACCAAGATCAAAATAGGATTGGGTAGGATAACTAAAAATAGGCTTTGGTCTAGATAGGAATGGAATGATAGGATGCAATGGCATTGCTAAGGATAATGATGGTCTAGATAGATTGGATAAAATGGTAGGAGAGTTTCCCCCAAGTGATGGGGTGAATGGTTGGGATATGTAACAATGGCAATGGATATGTAACAATGGCAATGGCATGGTACATGTTTTTGGCCTGGGCGTGGTTTTTGATTCTGTTATTCCTACTAATGGGGAGATGCATGTTGTAATCAAAAAATGAAATAAATACAATACTCGATCATGTTAACTGTTATCCTACACCTCATCTAAATAGCTACTCTATAAAAAATGGCCTACAGATTTGGTTGCTAAGAATGCTTTTGTGATCTTCATTGGTCATTGATTCTGATTCCTTCAAGTGTCGAGACAAGGTATCTTTATAGCCTCTACAAAGGAAAGTGCAACCATGGATGGCAAATAGAGACAAATAATGGATGGTAGGTTTTATTTTGAAATGGAATGGTAGATGATAATTAAATCTATAATGGTGGGAAAATAAATGAAGATCAAGACTTTCAGTCACACGTAATGCTGCTAATGCCATATTCAACATAATTTTGGTTGTGATGGGGCTAGAGACTTGTTCTCTTAATAGGACCACCATTTTTTTTTGTTTTTTAATCTTGAGAGTAGTTACCATCTGATTAGGTTGTAGATTGGAAGCTATTTTGATTTGATCTTTAATTTTATCTTCATCAAGTAGTGAAGAACTTTTGTGCTCAGTTATTGGTGCCTCAAAAAGGTTTTCACCAATGAAGTTGTCTTGTTTGTCTTCTAGAACTTTCAAAAAAGTCTAACTAGAAGATGTTAAGTTATGACTTAGATTATCCCCTAGCACCTTTGAAAAAGTCTCACTAGGAGAGTGTTCTTCTGATATATGATTGTGGTCTTAACCTCCTTGCTCTTCTTCAACTACTATTTCAGCATGGATGTAGTTCAACAAAGTGTGATTCTATTAATCCTAATCGACACTTTTGGGAGATGGAACGTCAATAATATGGTTATCTTGGTTGATGGTAATAGCCTATGGAATGGTAATGGAATGGGTGTTGGATGCATAATTCTCATAAAAGATATTAGGATAACTTGTGTCGATGCTAAAGTACTCATCCCCAAAAACTATAGAAGGATCACAAATGTATTAAAATTGATCTATGAGGCATGCGTAACCAATGTTGTAATAGTCATGAACATGTTCTTCTTCTAAATATGATTCTGAAGTAAGGGACTTTGATTCCAATGTCATAATTGATGTTGATTCTAATTTTAATGTTAAATTTGATGTCAATTCAAGAATATAACTTGAATCTAATTTTGATTCTTCATCTGATAGGTACTCTATTACAATGATGTTTTGCTAAATATTTGGTATTAGATAAGTAATAGCCTGTGATGGCATGATGGGCTCCAAAAAGACTAGTTTGTCAAAGTGAGACTCCTCTAGGATGGGAAATCTTCAAGAGACAACTCTTCAAAGACTGGCTTGTCAATACAAGGCTCTTAAAAAATAGGCATATGGTCAAGGTAATAATTTGCCCAAAGGTGGTTATAATCATTAAGAAGTTACTCAACAATTACTGACTTGTCAGAGTGAGACTCCTCAACAACTGGCATAGGATTAATAGGCAATTCATCATAGGTTATCTTATCACAAGTGGTTGATTCAATAAGAACATCTTGAATTGGTTGGTTTTTTTAGCCTTGGTTTCTAATGAGTTGGAAAATACCAATTTTGAACATAGCTTGGTCTTCAAAAGATTGGATCAGTTGAGGTTTGGATGGGATTGGTATTGGATGAGGAATGCTTTGGGTTAGATAATGGTAGGGCCTTAGGGAGCATGATTGATCCAATGAGCCAAAGGACAAAGTCTTGAGATGGTAACGATAGGGTGGTACAGAGCATGATTTCTCACACAAGACAAAGAACTAGGTCCTAGAATGATGAAGGGACATTTTGGAGATTGATTACTTACACAAACTAAAGGATGAGGTCCTAATATGGAAATGGTATTCCTTAGATATTATGGAGCTTTATGGATCATATAATCCAAAGGAATAGGTCTTAGTATGGTAATGGTATTCCTTAGATATTATGGAGCTTGATGACTCGTATAATCCAAAGGACTAGGTCTTGGTAGGGTAATGGTATTCCTTGCATATTGTAGAGCTTGATGGCTCATATAATCTAAAGTAGGGTTAGGGGTAGTTGATGATTGGATAATAAAAGGACATCATGAAACTTGATTACTTGTACAAGTAAAATCATCCAAGTCTTCCTCATAAACTAGATCATCCCAATCTTGAGTTGGATCATAAGCTAGTTCTTGACTATGTTCCACATACTGATTATTGCAAAGAGGGTATGGATCTATATCCCAAACAACATTATCTGTAGTTGGGTCTTCAAAATCCTCTTTACAAGCCTCTTCATACTAATCAATTTCTTGAGTTGGATCATAAGTTGTTTCATGATTTTGTTCCCATGAATGATTAATATGAGGTGGATAAAAATCTATCTCACAAATCATAGTAGCATCATTAGGGTCTTGAATAAAGCCATAAAAGTCATTTTGTGCAACCATTCTATCATAAGTTAGATTGTAAGTAACTCTACTATAAGTGTGGGGAGACATATCTGCATAAATTATGAAGGCTTCGAAACAAAAAGGCTTAGGGTTCTACAAACTCTAAAAATTATCCAAAAGACAAATGGTTCAAACTTGGTCCAACTTGGTCGAAGGGGTGGAACTATATCTTTAATATGGTCTGAAAGTGGAGTGGTATCTCCCAAAATGGTTTGTGCTAAGACTTGGCATAAAACAACCTAACGTCAAAGGTCTAACATCAAATGTCAAACACACAAAAGGTCAAGCATCTGAATGAAAACCAACATGTCAAAGGTTTAGGTCAAAGTGTTCCAAACAAGGTCTAAACTAGAAAGGGAAAAGTTGAGTTACTAGGTATTTTGTGCAAACATGGAGTCAAAAGCTAGGCTCAAACAAACAGGCATGTGCTAGGACTTTTGGCCAAGCAACGTCAAAAGCTAGACTTAAAATAAAGGCTGATATGATTTGATTTAATCTAAAAAGTTTGGAAACAAATTTGACATAGACCTGACACACATAATCAAACATAAACATGATCTGTTGGCATAAATCATAAGATAAAAGGCTCTTTGAAAAAGGCTATGTTCTCCCAAATAAAGGCACAAACAATGATGAGGATAGGTATTTAAACAAACAAACCATCAATAGTTTTCAAATTTGAGTAATCAATTAATTAAAGTTATGCAACCCAAAAGAGAAAGATCTATGTATTAACCCCATGAATTGAGGCCTAAACAGAAATTAATCAATGTTTGGATCCAAACTTAATAAGGCTAATTGAAAACTCAACGTTGAAAACTAGGATTTAACTTAAATAGGCTAGACAAGATTGGATAGCATGATGACACAAGACAAAGGTCTAAATGGTATACATAAAATCATTTGAAACAAATGGTTTTGATATAATGGTAAACAAGTCTTGAAATAAATTAAATAGCCTAATGTCATAAGCATGCTTGAATGATGTGGTTAATGTTATGTTTCAAAAGACTAAAAAGGCTCAAAATGTTTGACATGATTTGGGAAGCATAACACTACCCTTCACAACTCAAATGCATTGTTTTGACATGGGTTATGAACAAACAAACAAGTTCTAGTCTCAAAATATATCAAGCAAAAATGACCAAAATACACTAAGTATAATCATCCAAATCCTAGTAAGGATATGGCATGTCGGGTTGACTAAACTATCAAGGTTTTGATCATTCTATGGGAATCAATTGCACAATGAATTTCATGCCAAACAATGTAAAAGAAAAGCATAGATTTTGGGTCCGTATCACTTGGCTTGTTACAAAAAGGTCTAGTCCTTTTTGAAACCACTACATCCTACTATTCACTCAGTGTAGTGTGATGTCCAAAGTGCCACTACGTCCCATGTGTAACTCCAAAAGAGCCAAATGAAGTCAATGTTAGGAGATGAAAACCTGGGTCAAAACCTCCCTAAATAACTTGTGGGAGGTGATGAAGTCCCCATCGTAAGCCAAGTTTGCATGAAAATAAAGAAAACATAAAATAGAAAGACTTTAGGGTTATTTTCAAGATCACCCAAACTTTGGCAAGTTTTTGGGGAGTGCTTTAGGTGACATTCTTTCTAAGCCTTGGACTAGGCTACTTATAATAGGAATGACACTTTTGATTCCAAGGGTTCCCTAAAGGGGACAAATGGAAGAACATACACACAACATCCCTCTTCTTTCCAAGAAAAATTTAGATCAAGAAACTATTGAAGACAAAAAGCTTAGAAAGATGAGTTCATTTTTGAATGCAAATGAAAATGAGGTGGTGTTTATTTGACCCCTTGGTCTTAGTTGTAAATTTGAAAACTAATGATAAAAACACTTATTTAAGCACCTCAAATGTTAATTTAAGCACCAAAATAATGCTCTTAATTCATTTTAAAATCATTCAAAAGGTGGTCTAAAATATGATTCATTAAATTTTTGAAATCCACTGGTTACCTGTCTACCCTTAATGCATCACCCCAAAAGCAAATATGTTAGATTAGAAACATTTTAAATGGTTTTTCCAAATTTTTAAAAAGGTATATGAAATTTTAATTCAAAATAATGCCAAATTTTGAAAATTAATGAGAGAACATGTGGTTTTAAAAAAAATCATCCAAAACTGAGTCTGTATGACCCCAAACCAAGCATTTTAAAATAGCTCCTGGGTTTGTGTTTTTAAGAAAACATAGTGACCAACGTCAGTTATATACCACCAACATTGATAATGTCCAACCAAGATATAACCGATGTCAGTTCTTCTAACGAACATTGGTTGAGCTAAGTAACTGATATTGGTATTTCTTACTGACATCGGTTACTGTGTAAAACTATGGTAATAAAAAATGATAAAATAAAGTTAGAAAATCAATTTGCAAGAGTGTTAAAGGTCCAAATAGATATTTTAGAGTTGAAAAATGATCTCTTTTAGGTGTGAGATGCATCTTATTCCATCAGGTGTGCCATTATGTGATCTAGGAATTTGACTCAAGAGAGGATGATTAGTATGGTGTTAGTTCCAAAATAAAAATAAAGTGAAATAAACACACTAATAACATAACATCTATAGGCCTAGACACTAGGGAGAGCTTAGTTAACAAAGGCAAATGAAAATCACAACTAAAAGCAAGGAATGAAAACACAAGAATTCCTTTCACCTTCATTGGATTCTCTAAATGCCTTTGTAATGGTGGCTTGCTCAGCGTGTGCTTCAAGAGGCCTTCTTCAATGGAGTGTGGCTACCTTCATCTCCTCTTGACACCTTTGGCTTGGCTTGGCTTGGAATCAATTTGGAATTATAACACTAGTGATTGAATCTTTATAGAACCAATCCTGCATTATAACTTTGCACTAATTAAGCTTATAAATGATGTCGTGAGGTGTCTTATTTATAGATTTTTGGATTTGATCAGAATCAACCTCAACTATCCATCTCAATATTGAGATGCATGGTTGAGGATTAATTTAGTTTTTGGAATTAAGTTTGTAATTATCCTCATCATGGCATTGGAAGAAGGGGAAATTAAGAGGCATGGAGGGCATCATGGAAGGTATTGATGAGGCATAGAGGGCATGAATCCTGATATTTGTGGCATTTATGGTCTAGGGATGTCTTCCCAAGAAATGAGGTCACTTGATGATGCATATATTAAATATTAATTTTCAAAACAAAGTATTCAACAAGTTTCCATGGAATTATTAATTAGGCCTTAATTTGGATTAATTAGCTCTTAGGCATGATTAAGCACATTACGCACAAATTACCCAAATTGATTACAATGTCTTGTTATTGGTCCTAAATTTGAGTGGATTTAAATTAGAATTCCATGTTAGATGAATTGGAAGCATATTCCCATTTATAATTTTTACAAAAACAAATAATAAAGGAATGAGTCTTGTGTAAAAGATTTGATAGGAAAGAGCAATCTAAAGCACGCAGGTACAAATTTGGCATTTTGACTTGAAATGGACTGATCAATGTTAGCTGGCCTATAAATTGCATTGCCTCATTTAGGGATACCCTAGCCAAAATTGACATTTGAATATGTCAATTTCACATCATTTACCATGTTTTAGTGTTTTTAGGCCAAATTATGCATTTTAGATGGAAAGTAGCCAAAATCCTTGTTGGAGGTTATTGACAACCAGTTTTAGGTGTCTACAATTGGTTAGAGGGGAAACATTCCCCCATTCCCTCAACTAGAAACCTCTTCTCCCAATCACATGCTTTCCCCATGGCAATACCCAAATACCACTCTTTTAGAGTAGGCAAAAACCTTCACAATAGCTAATTTCCTTCAACATTCCTAAATGGATCTAGAAAATGCAATGAGCAGAAGAAAGCAAACACGACCCGGTCATTATTGAGAAACCAATAATCAAGTTTTATTTTGACAAAGAAACTAAGACTATGAGTAAGTTCAAAAGGAAAATCATAATGGATGAAGGTTAGATGGTAGAATTGGAGCAAAGAGAAGATGTATTCTCTTTAAACAAGAGAAGAAGAATGCTCCCCTCTGATCTTGGCAATTACATAGAGATCCCTAAACTCTTATAGACCATATATGGGGAGAAATAAAATAAATTTTAAGAGGTTTTGATCAAGCTTTGGAGGCACTGTAAGAAAGGAGTACCATACAACCTCTGAGGGACAACCATACAACATCCAAGGGACATTGTAGACAATGTGTAAGGAGTAACTTGAAAGTTATATGACATTATCCAATTAATAATAAATGATAAGAGGGAGTCACAACCCAAGTGGGGTTATGTATACATATTTAATGATAAGATGAATAAAATGGAGTCTAGACTCCATTTATTAAGCCAAGTGACATAGAACAAGGCTTATGACCACCTAAATTTAATAAATGCTCTAGATGCAACATGGGCCCTACACTACGTAGATGCTAGTAAAGATAGCTTGATTGAGTGCATCAAGAGATGCAAAATTTAGTTATATAAATCATTAGCTATGAAGAGCAAGCCATTAATTTTTTTGGAGAGATGAGAATCAATGGTGCAATTAACCAAAGCAAGGAATTGGTCCTTAGGGCCATCTTTCAAGACCTTCATACAATAGAAAATAGTTTTAAAATAAAGGTTGAGGGCACACTATATAATACCTAAGATGACTTTCTATAGTTGATAAATTTTACTAGAATTAGGGTACTTAACACATAAAATCTTTATGTGGAACTTGGGGTTGCATTGAAAACACATATAAAATTGATGGATAGACAACCCTAGCTCTTCAAAAGACCTCTGTTGGACTTTGAAATAATTAAAATGGAATTTTAGGTGAGCCACACTTCTACTTTAAAATTCAAGTAATCAAACATGTATCCCTGACTACATTACCTCCACTAGTTGTTTTAATTACAATTGCTTCTCAAATGAAAAGACTAACCATAATTGTAACTCCAATTATAATAACTACTACTAGAGCCTGAGTGTCAACAACTACAACTTCCTCCTCCTAATTAATTTAATTTATAATTACATTAGTTGATTATAACATAATGTTGTAATAAATTTTGTCTCTTATGAATGATTGGTTATGTCATGGCCATGTATGCCATGCATGACTCTTCAAGAGATGTCTTAATGATGGTGAAAACTTTGAGCATGGTTTGAGGGATGAGGTGTCACCTTACCAATATTATGATACATGTATCTCACAAATTAAAAAGAGAGGAGAAATTTTAACATTAAATATAGATAAAAAATCCTTTGGGTTGTTCTGCAAGTCTATTTTATGACTATTTCTTTCATTTTTGTGTTATAATGATTATGTGCTTTGATTTGACTAGTAGTTTTAGTCCCTTGATATGTGATATAATAATTTTAAGTAGCTTATGGATAATTAGTAGGATTATATCAATTAAGAATGTGCAGTAGCAATTTTAGGTGATAAATTTTACTTTCATGCAACATGTTTTTTAGGCTAATCTTTAGATTTGTGTAGAATCACCATTTTGATGCAACTTCCTAGATTGATCTATAGCTAGTCAAAGGTGCTTTATGTTTGTTAGCTATTATATTTTATTAAGAGGTGCCATAATAATATTAGTATCAATTATATTTAGTTAATAAATTTTAGTTAATTACATTTTGTTCCTTAGACTTCATTACTATGTTTGTCAATTCTGTGTGCTAAAGCAACAAGCTACAAGCATTAGTCTATGGTGTTTGTCCTTATTCTAAAGCCAGTTAGAAAGAACCCATTCTATTTTTTTATAGATTCTCTTTTTTTCCTTACCTTTCCTTTTATTTGGGGTTTATTTGAGTCATGCCCACTTTAAAATAAATCCATCATCATACACCTCAAGTAGATCTAGGATTCACATCCATATCCAAACCATCCAAGTTAATAGTTTCTTTGTTACCCTCCATTCCAACATAGGGTACTATAAAACTTAGTACCCTATAGCTCATGCCTTAGAGTGTATTTCACCTCCACTAAGGTCCTAAAATGTTAAAGGCTACCTTGTAAAGGTTTCCTAGGTTTGCATAAAACCCAAATCAACACATACCTAAGTGGGTAGGAAAACTTAAACAATTCTTAAAATAAATAAAACACCTAGGAAACATAAGCTAAGGTAAATAAAATAATCTAAAAAAACCATAATCCAAGAATGAGGCCCATAAGAAAAATGGAGAAGAAGCCCATCTTGAAGCACATTATTTTGGAAAGAAGCAAAAAATCAAGGAAGATAAGGAACATTGAAAGGTACTATCTAGAAAATATGTTCAATCAATTCGTAAGCTATGTTCATTACTTAAAGTAAAATTTTGTAAAATTTTACTATAATTTTTTTAGATGTCTATTTAGTGAACCACATGGTTATCATCTCAAAAAAATGACACAAGGGAGATTGGTCAAATAAAATACAATGAAGGAGTCAATTTTTTTGTCAATACCACTATTATGGAAAAAAAGAATGTGGCACTTGAGGAAAATAGTGTCCCAACAATAAGGTTTGACACTAAACAAGTACATGTTTCAAAGAGTAGGGCAATGAAGGCATATCAAATAATGTATTTACCTACTAACAAAAATTAAAAAATAGAAAGACAAAATTGTAAACACTTACTTTTGGTACAAACCTTCCTTTTATAATGCTTTTAACACCATTTTAGGCTTATGGATCATCACCTTAAATTAAGGACTTATTGGAGCTTTTGTCTTTTTTTATTCTTCTTTGTGCGATCTTGTAGTTTACTTTTATTTTGTTTATCATCATGTCATCTTTTTATTGTCCTCATGAGCCTATTTTCTCTATCATTTATTTGTCTATGCTCGTTTCTTTTTCTAGGAAAGAAATGATGGTCCGTCTAATTTGTCCATTGTGGTCTTATGGGCCTTTCTACTTGTGGTCATGTATTTTATGTGTTTGGATCCATTTATCAGTTGTTTACATTTTTTTTATCAAAAATTTACATATAACCCTACACATACAAATCATCTAAGAGCATTGTAAATGATATATGGAGGTGGGGTTTTCCAATATTATAATCCATAAATGATATGAAATAATTATTATTGAGGTTCCCTATAAGTTTCTAATCTATTTGCTTCACTTCAAGTCTAGGCACACTCTACATTGATCTATCTCTACTTAAGGAATTGTATCTTGTATTAAAATTGATCTACGTGAATGTGCATGTAGTTACATATCACACTTAGGGAGAGAAGGCATAGATTATTCTCTCAAATTATCCATTCATACTACACATGAAAGAGGAGGGATATGATTTTGGCTTGTAAGATACATAGTTGTAACCTCACCTTAGTGGTTTCTCATTCTAAATATTTCTTCCATTCTTATTTTTCTTAAACTATTGTGGCAAGATAGGTTAGATAAATTAAGGTAAAATACATTAAATAAGTAATTCAAGTAGTTATATCCACCAATTCAGTGAAACACATGTATAAGAAGGCATGACATCTAATGGAACATATATATATATATATAACACACACACACAGATATATATATATATATATATATATATATATATATATATATATATATATATATATATATAAATTAATTGGTGACTCATAGGGGTAGTATGCCTGTTATAATAACCATATCAGTAGCCTAAATAGTCCATTGGGCATGGAATCAATTAAGGACTGAAATAAACTAGAAACCTTGAGCATGATTTAGAATTTGATCAACAAGACAACCATTGACTACCTCAAACACACAAAGGAAAGAGACACACAACAAAGACCAAAGAAAACACACATGTGCTACCTAACACTTAGGAAGGACAAGACATAATAGAAAGAAAAATAATTATGTATAGCTAACTAGATATGTTCTTCCCCCTCTTGGATCAAAGGGAAAACTTCTTAGGTCTCTTCCATGACAAGAAACCTCATGATGCTAGACAAGTGGTTGATTGGAGTAGGATCTTGATGACTCATAATTTTTTAATACCACCTTGATTGGAATGTATCCAAGTGGAACAAGTTCAAACATGTCTCCAACATACATGTACTCATATTTCTCTTTGAAGCATGTCTCATGCTAGTCCTTCATACTAGTGTAGTCCATCAATATATCAATGGTTGCTACCTCATCATCATAGGGTTAATTTATCTCATGGACCTCTTGGTATGCATCATGGACTAACTCATTATATTATATCTCTTTGATAATTTTATCAAATTGATCTCTTGCTTCATCATATCTCTCTCGAAGAAGGGTGGTTGGTGTGATGTTTGACTTGAGATAAAATTTTTCTAGCTCATTCCAGAAATCATCATTTTCTCACTCAAGAATTCCTTCTTCAAAGCCCTTATCAAAACAACTAGACCTCTCTTCTTCTTGCTCAAAAATAAAAATCTTTAGCTTCTCAAAAACATCCTCTTAAACCTCTTCAACTTAGGGCCCATGGCTCAATCATTATCTTCATCAAAGTAACAAGAAGGTTCATCAAACAAAGGGAAGGAGAGCTCAACATGCTTACACTCTCCATCCAAAATTGACAAGTGAAGTTTATCAATCTCATCTTCATATTACTATGGCATTTGCATGTATCTGTGACCTATATCTTCTCCTTGAATCATGTCACCTTTAAGAGTCACTTCTTCAATCTTATTTTCATGAAAATCTCTTAAAACAACCACCTCTTGAGATATGATTTGACCATGTTCTTCATCTTAGATAATGATTTCCACTTCATGCTTAAGATAGTAATCACCATGATGATGTTCATATGGAGTACTTATGATGATCTCATCTTCATTCTCACTCATGATAGTCTCTTGATCATCTAAGAATTGCATTTTCTCTTGCTCACTTGCCTCCCTTAAAATAGGTTCCTCTTTAAGATGGAAAGAAATGAAGGGTAAATGGATAGGTTCATGAGTATGAAATGTAGGATTTGGAGTATGGAAGGTAATGAAAGGTGAAGGGAGTGAAAATGGAGTATGGGTTGAAGGAGAGGACTTAGGAATGGACTTTGCAAAGAGGCAAGCACTAGTGAGCTCAAAATCAGATTGGGAATGAGAAGTGGGGTTTTATTTGAGAGGCTCATGAGGAAGAGGAGATAAACCTTGGGATAAAATCAATTGATTCTATTCCTTCCACTTGATCAACACTTCATCCATGTTAGATATGACTTGATAACTCTCTTGAAGGGGTGTGTTTAGACATGGGATTTTCTATTGGATCTAAATCACCATTGCACCTTAATTAAAGAACCTTATTCTTGAATCTAATTCTTCAATCTATTTAGCTAGATTATCTTGGAAGAGTCTTTCTTAGAGATCATGTGCATCATCGTGATGAGGAGGAGTAGATTCATTTTCTGATTCATACTCTTGAACAATACTCTTCTCTTCTTTATTACCCCATGATTCCACTATTTTTTTCCAACTCATGATCTTAGGATTGGAGCTCATTTCTTGAGGATAGGCAATAAATTCATCTTTCTCAAGGTCTTGAGCTAGTTCATGATAAAAATTTCTCCAACTTGGAATCTTGACATCATGCTAAAGGATTTGAGGAGGTTGAGGGGGACTAGGAAGAGTTTATATATGCATAAGAAGAGTTGCTTGAGGATGGACATGTTTTCCAATAGAAGTAGGATGATTTTCTTCAAAGGAAGGCTCATAATTTAAGAATTGAGAAAATTAGTTTCAATAGAAGTCCATTCTAATGTCCTTTGATGTTGTATTTCTGGGTGTAAAGGATTAATAATAGGAGTAGTTAATGCATTATATGGGTTAGAAGGTTGACTCATTTTATTTTGGTGAGCAAGTGCTATTTGATAAAAAAGATTTGGTCTATAGGGGGAGGGTTTATTTTGTATAGGAGGGTGTTCTGGGATGGAAGAAGGGATACAAGGCTAAATGCCTTGAGTGAATTAGTTTCTCCACCTTAGTAGTTTCTCCTTCATGGATTGCATGACTTGAGCTTGCTTAAACAAACATTCCTCCTTGTACATAAGCTCTTGTTAATATCTGTTTCACTCATTCAACGTATCTATTTCCAAAAATTGCTTCTCAAACTCTAATATTATCTCCCTAGTACTCTTGGATTCACTAAGAAAAGGATAATTAGGAGGGATACTTGAGGTGATTGTATAAACAACATGAGCTTGATCAAAACTATATAAAGGAACACAAGATCCATACTACTCAACAATGGGATTATACATACCAAATATGATATCTTGATATACTAGGGTTGCTTAACCATTTGATTCAACTTAGAGTTACCATTAGTGTTGATTGAAATGCCTCCAAAAGGTTGATTGATTGAAGAAAACACCAAGAATTATTCAACTCCTTGGATAAATTATCCCACCAGGTGTGCCAAAAACTATTGATGCTTAGATTTGAACCATTGAAGAGATGCTTAGTTCTCTTCATCCAAGTGGAAAAATGGAATTATCTCTCTTTCTAGGGGTGAAAATTATATTGAGATGAATCTCTAGATTAGGGGCTATCTCCCCTTGATGTGTCACTTAATTGCTGCTTCTACTACTGCTAACTTGGGGGTGAAAAAGGAATGAGGAAAACTAAAAGCAAACCTAAACTAATGGAGGTGATACACCAAAATAAATGATGGCTTACAACTAAATGTATATAACACTTATGACCAAAACAATGACCAACATACACTTTCCCAATCTTTATCTTCTTACAATAATATTACACTATGAGGTCATGAAAGATTTTCTTATACTAGGAGGACTAGATAAGAGGCTTTGAAGGACACTAATGAAAAGACAAACTCACTTAGACATAGACATCCCCTATAAAACTTCATGTTCCCTACAAGAAGAAGATAAAAATATGTGAAAGAATGAAGTACAATGCTAAAGAATCCACAGTCTTCACTAAGTAAATTCAACATTTAAGTAGAGCACACTAGGAATAGTCATGGAAGAGGTAAACACTTAGTAATTTTATTGATAAAAAGGTGTACAATTGAGTAGAGCTTCACCATACTCAGGTGGATCCCCCCTAAAGAGCCAAGAGAATCCATATTAATAGCCTTTGAGAGAGAGATCAAGCAAAGGGAGTTCAAGGTCACTTGGACATGTGTCAATCTTGAAAATAGAAATAGTTATGCTACATTCTATAAGAAACTCCCTTTACAGTTACACCAATGGAATCAAGATATGCTAAAATACATTTTGATATAGATGGGTCCATCTATTGGAATGTCATTTCAATACAAGCTATTATTTATTGGCTCATCGAGCTGTGTAATGGTGTGTAACAACTTGAACTATCAACTCCCTATTTCTTCTTGCTATGCATAGTTTTTCAAGATCTCACCATTTTCCATCTTCTCATTTGTCTATAGGCTCCCACTCTCTTATTTTTAACTCCAACAGCTATTCCTTGTAGCTTAAAATTGATGTTCTATGGGCTATCACTCCTTGGGTATTTTATCTTAACATTCATCTTTAGACTTTTTGTTTCTTGCTTGCTTTCAGACAATTTGTCCATAGCTATTAGTATTTAGACTTTTCATTTTCAGCATTATTTTAGATGATTTGTTCAAAATGATTCTTTTAGGCTCTTCTTTTAGGTGATTTCTTTTGAATTTTTTCCCCAAAGGAAGTTGGATATCTCTTCTCACGGACAATTCTTTTCTTTCAATATTTTTGTTTATTCATTTCCTTTAGACACAAATTCTAAAGGAATCCTCCTTGTTTATTTCCTTCAGATAAAAAGTCTAAAGGAATTCTTTTGAGGTTTCTCTTTAGTCACTTCTCATCGTCCTTCCCTATGGATTTTTGATTGGTCCCTTTAGAGAAGTTGAAATGCCCTTCAGAGAAGTTACAATGATCCTTTGGCTTTTGGAAATGGTCCTTCAGGCTTTTGAAAATGGTCCACTTGTCCCTTAGCTTCAATTACTTCAAGTTTTTTGTAAGGGACAATTTTTGTGTACTTTTTGCAAAGTGCCCTTTGTAAAAAATAAAAATTTCCTTTGGCTTAAAAGATTCCTTTGGTAAAGTTACAAATGATCCTTCAAAAAATTGAAATAGACCTTTCCCAACAAAAGTTACCCTTCAGAAAAATGAAAGTACCCTTCAGAAAAGTGAAAGTGCCCTTTGAAAAAGTGACAAGGGTCCTTTTGGCTTGAAGATATCTTTCAAAGAAATTATAAAGTACCTTCAAAAAAACTGTGTGGACAATTTATCTAAAAGAATTTGGCACTTGGTTAGAATAAAACTTGAAATAAATACTCTTATGGAAAATCCTTAGACAAAAAGTTTGAATTTTTTTGACAAAGCTTAAAACAAAAAACTTGAAAGAATACGTTAAAGGCTTAAACAAAGACCAAAATGAACTTTCCAAAAGGAAAATACTTGTGCATTTTTTGTGGGTTTGGTTAAATAACACTTCTTCCTCTAAAGAGAAACTAAGTACTAGACCTGGCCAAAGGTATAGACTTAGATATTTTTTGCAAATAGGGGTGCCGAATTTTGGCCTAAAAGGCCAAAATTTGGTCAACAGTAATGAAACCCAAAAAATATTGCAACACACTATGAATATAGTAAGACAAGTACAATGGTTAAAATAGTTGACTAACAATCCCACCTAGGGAATGATTGATGTAGACACCGATCGTGTCCCTACATAGTGAAAGGATTAGGTTTTACACATAGGAAGATAAAAACTTACACAACCTATATCCACATTCAAAAATATAGAATTGAAAAGGTGTGACTATTTCAATCATTTTTATTTTATATTATCCATTGCTTATTTAAAATTATCAAATTGGCTAGATGTAGTCATTTTAGCCACTAAGATAGATCTAAAAGTACTATTTTATATCTATAAATAATGGATCTCCTTAGTGAATTAGTTTCACCTAATTGGTTATGGTATTACACCATTTAAAAAAATAGGGTGAATCATATTGGTGTGTAGAGACACTAAAATTTAATGAATAAATGTTTGATAATGCTTGTCCTTGACATCTTTACCTTGTTTGGTCAATTCACCATTCTAATTACCTATAATCTCTAAGAAATCCTTTAGAGTCTCACAATTATTGTGAATATCTCCTAGAATTCCTTATTTTATTCCTATTCATCCCTATTCAACATATAATTCACTATTAATTTAGTTTTAAAAGCCTATGTTCCTAGTGAACAAGAGCAAAATAGCCAGTCAAGGATGCACTATGGCATTGTCTAGTAGTGCGGCTTATCCACAATGCTATAACAATAATATTTTTAAAATGACACACTTTATAACATATTTCCTATGTAAACCAATAGGTTGATTATTATTTTTTTTTGAAAAATTATTGTATTAAAGAACATCAAGGGTCACATTTGAACTTAACAATCTGTCACTTATGAAAACATCTATTTTATGATTTCAAAAGCATCCATATTCTGAGTAAAGACTGTTAGTGCAATTTTACTACAATACCATAGTCCATAGCCAAGCCTAACATTGTTTCATTTCAGGTTAAGGGCATCATTTATCAATAATTATAATAAAATATTACTAGTTTCATTCGCATTATCTTCCCTAATAGGAGAACTACATCGGTTTGAAGCCTACCAACTATGTAGGCAACACTAAGTGAACAAGGGGTTTTCTAAGGACAATTCAGCCATTCCTACATCTGCCATTTCCCCCTTTTATATTTGATATATTTTGTTTGCTTGTGTAGGACTAGGGTATATATTTTAAAGGTCTTCTGCATGAAAAATTGAGCTTTGCATAGAAATAGGTCATCTATAGATATTGGTGAACAAACCCAGATTTTCAGACCTAGTGCATAGTCTGTCTAGACAAAGCTACAATAACAAATACTGATGGACTACAACATTATCTACCTTTTAAGACCTTGTCCTAGTATATAGTGGATATATATTTTTTGATGCATATGTGTTTTTAGATTATTTAAAATAGCCATAGTTCATGGAAAGTTATTATAGTCTAAATCAATCTATTTGCAAGGAAAATTTTCTAACTCTAGCCCTAGTTTCTATTTTTAACAATTTACAAGTTTTGAAAATTCTTTTTATTTATATATTTACTATATTATGTCTTATTTAACTTCCTATATTATATTTTAATATTTTACATTTTCAATTAGAGTTAATTTTAATTCATATTTTATTCTACTGTAAACATTTAGATGAAGCGACATTTCAATTCAACTATTATTTGTTGCTTTTTGATTTTTGACTTAGGGTTTTAGTTTAATTCTATAAAAACCTGATACTAAAATAATATAGTCCTCAACCTTGGATACTATTCGTAACATAACAATTCATTTTTTTTGACTTTAGAGTAATTCAACACTAAAAAAGTTTATCTTGTCACATTGGATATATACCGACATAAAGGCTCTTTATTTCAACTTCAAGTTGAATTTTATAGTTTTCATATTAAATAATATTTCACCTTTATTTCTATTTTATTTATTTATTTATTTTTGTTTTATAAACTATGTTCTAGCAATTTTAAAACTACTTAGCTATTATCGCAAAAGGCTATAGATGTTCTCTTTATGCATGATGAGTTTTTACTCTGATTCTCATAGCCATATTATAGAGATAAACATAGACTTTAGTTTACAAGTGTCTCATGATATATCATAAATGCATAAGATCCCCTTGTTTACACTAATAGGAAGCCTCTTTTATCCATCTAATTTGTGGTGTACCTGAGAGGAGCATATTGCTTAAGAAAATTACTCTCAGCTTACCCTTAAAATTGGGGTTAGTGAGCTACAAGAATGGCTCTATCTCTGTGGTTAATGCTCTAAAATATTAGACCAACACTAATAAATAAATGATAAAGTATATATGAAATCCTAAAATCATTCAAACCCTTGCCTATATCACCCTTTATCCTTGAATTTTTATTGCATTGTCTTTTTAGTTAGTGGATTTGTTTATTTCATTTTTTTTATTCATCATGGGTGTAGCATATACATGTTTTTTCCATATATTATACAAAATCATGAAGTTTTTTGTAGCATCTAACATTGATTTACAACATGTTATTCATTATGTCATTTTATGGGCCCAATATAAAATTAAAAACAAGATCCCTATCACACCTTACCTCTATCTCTTAATCCAAAAGTTTGTTTTACCATATCCTGTCACCAAGTTGCTTCTATTATATTTGTTAAATCTTCCATGATTTGGGAACAAGAGAGTGCCTATGTCATGCATTTATCCACATAATATGTCTTAGTACCCATAACTCATCCTCTCATTGGGCACATCAAGGACCTTGTCTCTAACCTTGATATTGAACCCAACCATGCTAAAATTCATGATTATGCTAGAGCACAACCATAAAATATTGATTTGTTTCTATATATTACTCGAGATAACTAAAGAAATCATATTTTTTTGGTCCTTCCAATGTTGTTACTTATATTAGTACATCTATCCCTATTTTTTCACTTTTAGTTACCTCTGCTCCTCCCATTACTATAGCTAATGCTTCCCTTGAGCAAACCCTTTTTCTCTTGCAAGCCAAGATAACTAATATTGAGTAAAACATTTCCCATGCTATTCATTCCTTATATTATATTATTTCATAAAATTTTGGCCCCTAAAATAGAATCATACCTTCTTACAATTTTCTTTGTGTATCCTAACCTTCCTCTTTATGAAGGCAAAGGTGATCTATAACATCATTTATGTGCCTTCTATGTAGCTTGTCTAGAGTATGCAAATAATGATAGATTATTACCTAAGCTCTTTCCATGAAGTATCAAATATTATGATCTTAGATGTTTTTATGATATTCCTCTCCAATCAATTAAAAATTTAAATCAATAATGGTGAGAAATTATCCTATGCTCAAATTATAAAGATCAAACAAGGTCCACCTGAGATACTTAGTGAGTATGTCCTAAGATACAAGATTATGGTTTCCAAAATGACAAATAAAATGGATGATATTGAGATTCAATATATTTTTTCTCAAAATTTACTTACACCTCATCAAAAGTCTATTATGTTTGATAAGTTTAAATCCTTTGATGAACTATGCCATACAATTAACAAGCATGAGGTCAAACTGATTATTGAATAAGCTCAAGTATAGCTCCAATGTGTTGAGTTGTGGAGCTAAAAGCTTCAACTCTTTGCAAACAGGTGGAACAGGAAGGTTGCTGAGATCCAGGAGCACCGACGTCGGCAGCAGGACCGACGTCAGTCGTGACCAGTGCAGAAGGCCACCGGCGACGGCAGGGAGTCGGTCGACGTCAGTAGAACCAGACTAGCAGGGACTGACGTCGGTCGCTTGTGTGTTCCAGAACTACTCGTTACACGGATAGTTAGTTAAGTGAACGAAGTGTTTGCATGTAAAGGCCAGTTAGAGTCTTTGGTTGCGAGGATAATTGTCTAAATTAAGAGTCTAAGTTAGTGTTTGAGTTAGGGATCTATTTATAGACCCATTTGCATGTATTGTAATTAAGCATGAGATAGAAAGGAAGGCAAGTAAGTTGCTTCCATCGTAAGATCATTGAGTTGCAGGGTGTTGCAAGCTCATAGGAGATCTACATGTGAGTATGGTCTGTTGAATTGTAGGTTGCAGGTTCATGGGAGATCAACTTGAAGTACTATTGAGTGCTTGGCGAACTGGCAGGGTTATTACTGACTAGTTGGAGAGGTGAACACCAATTCTGTTTGTGAGTTGGTTGTTGGGACCCTTTTTTTGTGTAGGAGAGTGTTGTGTGAGAAGAATTACTGTACACTTGAGGTGTGGCAAACCTCTGTAAGGTGAAAGAGTGTGGCGGCTCTTTGTTGTATTCTTTTCTGTAAAGTGTTAATACAAGATAGTGTATTGTCTCTCATATTCTGTGCTATTGGTGAATTCTAGCTACTTGTGTTTTTGGTTATTTTTGCATTTATAATTGCTTATATTTGGTAATCATATTGTGCTCTTTTTGAGGAGCAAGATCTAACAAGAGGAATCAGAACAGAGGTGTGTTTGTTCTTGGACTTCTCTGACAAGTGGTATCAGAGCTTTTGGTTGGGATACTAATAGATTGGATTAGATCTGGTTAGTGTGTTTTGATTACAGGTACTCACAGGGTTTCTATTTGAGTGGGAGTTGAGCAATGACAGAAGACAGTAAGCTACGAATGGAAAAGTTTAATGGCAAGAACTACCAATTGTGGAGGATGCAGATTGAGGATTATCTGTATCAAAAAGATTTGTACTTACCGTTGGGAGGGGTTACTTACAAACCCTCGGATATGAAAGATGAAGAATGGGAGGTTCTTGATCGGAAGGCTCTGGGATCTATTAGATTGAGTCTTGCATCATCTGTGATTTCCAGCTTATCACAGTGTAAGACAATGGTGGAGTTGATGGAATCTTTGGCAAATTTATATGAAAAACCCTCAGCTTCTAATAAGGTATTTCTTATGAAGCATTTATTTAATTTGCAAATGTTGGAAGGTGGATCTGTTCATAGCCATCTTAGTGATTTCCATGGTTTAGTAAACCAGCTAAGTTCAGTCAATATTGTATTTGATGATGAAATTAGAGCTCTCTTAATCTTGTGTTCATTACCTGAAAGTTGGGAAGGTTTGGTAATGGCAGTTTCTAATATTGTGTCTCCTTCAAAAGTCTTAAAAGTGGATGATGTTGTGAGTGTGATCTTGAATGAAGAGATACGTAGGAATAGCACAGGTGAATCATCAGGAAATGCTTTGAGTGTTGAAGGTAGAGGAAGGCAAAGAGAAAAGATAGAGCATGGGAGATCAAGGTCCAAGACAGGCAAGAGATCCAAGTCCAGGCATGGCAGAATAACCTGCTGGAAGTGTGGAAAGCAAGGGCACTTAAAGAGAGATTACAGATCAGGTATAGATCAACATGAAGAACATGAAGAAGAAGCAGATGTTGCAGATTATGCTGCACAGGATGCTCTGGTATGTTCTTTGGATAAAGTAGAATCTTGGGTTTTAGATTCTAGTGCCTCTTTTCATGCATCCCCACATAGGGAATTTTTTCATGAGTATGTCCAGCGAGATTTTGGAGAAATTTATGTAGGGGATGGTAAGCCTTGTCAGATTGTTGGCAAAGGGAAAGTGAAGCTGAAATTGTAGACAGGTAACACATGGGTGTTAAAAGAGGTCATGCACGTCCCAGTTCTGGAGCAGAATTTGATTTATGTTAGAAGTTTGGGTGATGAGCGTTGCACAGTAACTCTCACAGCAGACTCTTGGAAGGTTACCAAGGGTACACTTGTTGTAGCTAGAGGTAAGAAAGTAGGTATGCTTTATCTATCTACTTGTACTACTGATTCTCTTTCTGGGTTTTCTACTTCAGCTGTAGATTCAGAGATGTGGCTTGATAGGCTTGGTCACATAGACAAGAAGGAGATGCTTGTTCTTGAGTCAAAGGATATGCTTTCAGATTTGGAAGGTATAGATCATGGTTTCTGTATGTAGAAGAAGAAGGTAACGTTTCTTGAGGAATCTGATGTTAGTGATAAGAACAGAAAAGCCTTGGTTTTCAAGGAGAAGGTGACGGACATAGTTCAACACAAGATGCAAAAGAATTCTGAGTAGAGCAAGGGTGATTTGGACAAGGATTTGATCCAAAAAGAGCTCACGAGAAAAAGTCAGGTCTCACAAGAAAAACACAGAGACCGACGTTGGCAGGAAAACTGATGTCGACGTCCAGACAGGGACCGATGTCAGCTATGTGTAGACCGATGTCGGTGACTCAGGGCATTTTTTTGATCGGCGTCGGCCAAGGGGAAAATGACGTCGGCAAGGTGGCAGTCGCAGGAAACTGACTTCAGTCATTTGCAGACTGAGATGTGACTGGCATCGGTTACTGAGAAAAATTTTGGGTGGACAACAAGCTGTCATGGAGTCTCAAGCACCCATATGGAGGACTGAAGGTGTAAGTAAGTTCTTAAATTCATCATTTCCCTTCTTTACACTACTTGTTGCTCACTTATGGCATAGGACCAGGAAGTTGTTGAAGAAGCAGAACAGGTAGATCCAGGAAACAGTGGGAGCTAGGCATGGATGAGGATGTGATTCCTTGGAGGAGAACCAAACAGGTGTTTTGGGTAGAGTGGCCAGCTAGAAGTAAGCACTGAGAGACGAATGGATGTTCAGGATAAAGAAGAGCAGAAATGGATACGTGAGATGGAAGATCAGGGTATATGGTCTTGTATTAGCTACAGGGCAATGGAGGTTTGATCATTGTGTTTTTTTTTACCAGGTTGGATAGTATTAGCTACACTATCCTATTTCTGTATGATGTGCTTGTTGCAGGGTTACATATACAGGTATTGCTGAACTAAAGGTAAAGCTAGTTCAGGTGTTTGTCATGGAGAATCTGGGAGCAACAAGATTCTTTGGCATGAGTGTGTTTTAGAGACATGGTAGGTCACATGTTGACTTTATTTCAGGATGATTGTGTGAAACCGGTTAGCACGCTGATGGTTGGATAGTTCTATGAACAGGTGTCTTGATTCACATAATGAGGTTGAGTGCATGGTATGAACTAAACCTAAGTTTTCCCAAGCAGTGGGAGTTGTCACAAGTTGGAGCCAATCCGGGAGAGAACCATCGAAGGACAGTTCAGTGGATTCTTATAGGGACTAGTAGCAGTTGCACATGCTATGCAGGTTCAGGTTATTTTTTACATGGTTTGTAGATGTGGATGCGGCAGGTGATTTGGATGACAGGTTTTGCACTACAGGTTTGTGGTGGTTGGTCTTCAAGAGTGATCTTGAGGAGGGATACAAAGCCAAGGGAACAAAGTAGACTGAGTACAGGTACAGGTATAGGTACATGTAGCAGCTGTTTATCTCCAAGTGGGAGATTGTTGAGTTGTGGAGCTAAAAGCTTCAACTCTTTGGAAATAGGTGGAACAAGAAGGTTGCTGAGATCCAAAAGCACCGGCGTCGGTAACAGGACTGACGTCGATCGTGACCAGTGTAGAAGGCCATCGACGACAGCAGGGAGTCGGCCGACGTCGGCAGAACCAGACTAGCAGGGACCGACGTCAGTCGCCTGTGTGTTCCAGAACTGCTCGTTACACGGATAGTTAGTTAAGTGAATGAAGTGTTTGCATGTAAAGGCCAGTTAGAGTCTTTGGCTGTGAGGATAATTATCTAAATTAAGAGTCTAAGTTAGTGTTTGAGTTAGGGATCTATTTATAGACCCATTGGCATGTATTGTAATTAAGCATGAGATAGAAAGGAAGGCAAGTAAGTTGCTTCCATCGTAAGATCATTGAGTTGCAGGTTGTTGCAAGCTCATAGGAGATCTACATGTGAGTATGGTCTGTTGAATTGCAGGTTGCAGGTTCATGGGAGATCAACTTGAAGTACTATTGAGTGCTTGGCGAACTGGCAGGGTTATTACTGACTAGTTGGAGAGGTGAACACCAATTTTGTTTGTGAGTTGGTTGTTGGGACCATTTTTTTGTGTAGGAGAGTGTTGTGTGAGAAGAATTACTATACACTTGAGGTGTGGCAAACCTCTGTAAGGTGAAAGAGTGTGGCGGCTCTTTGTTGTATTCTTTTTTGTAAAGTGTTAATACAAGATAGTGTATTGTCTCTCATATTCTGTGCTATTGGTGAATTCTAGCTACTTGTGTTTCTGGTTATTTCTGCATTTATAATTGCTTATATTTGGTAATCATACTGTGTTATTTCTGAGGAGCAAGATCCAACAAGAGGAATCAGAACAGAGGTGTGTTTGTTCTTGGACTTCCCTGACATAATGCTCATTATAATTTGACTATCAAGTTTCAAGGCAAGCCTAAATATAAGATGAAAAATAATGATAGCAAAAATGAAGATAAAGTTACAGTGTATGCTATATCACAACCACCACATCAACTTCAACTACAAGCTCTATCAAGTTTCTAACAATCCAATTATTTGGTGGTCACAAAGACACATAAGAGCACCTTCATGCCATGTTTTTATCTATATATTTTAAAAATTATGGTGTATAATTTCTTAATATTTTTCCAAATATGTTATGTGGTGAAGCATTAGATTGGTTATTTGATTTACCTAGTGGGTCTCTACATTCATTCATATTCCTACAATAGGCCTTCCTGCATAAATACCTTATAAACAATGGAACTAGAAAAATAAATGAGAGCATTAGACATATTATCAAGTCTAAGGGGAAGATATGCATGATTAAATATTTATATTTTTTTGTTGTATACACTCATTGATTTATCAAACATGTGATCTCACAAAACAACACATCTATATCAATAGTCTTATAGAACATATCAAAGAGAAGTTACTTAGTACAACATGAAAATAATTCAATCATCTCACTCACATGGATATTTACCTTATGGAAAATGACCATACCTAAAATATTAGGGATTCAAATGTTTCTAATACCCATAAACCTACAATAAACACACCCACTCCTAGTCTCAAGAAATAAACAACACCCACAATGAGACCTATCTCAAGTCAACCAAATATTTTTTTTCAAAAATCAATATAAAATAAGAAAATGATTATTTGATAAAAATTTGATTAACCTATTCCCTATGCTTAAAGAAAACTCAACATTTAAATCAAGCTTTTACAATGTAAATGTATTTTTTAATTATCATAATAATTGGGAACATTTAAAAAATTGACGTTTTGCTTTACATGATAAAATTCAAGAATTCATTAGTCAAAATTATTTTAATGTATTTTGGATTTAGTGGACTAAATAAGCTAAAAAAGGATTATTTAGATTATAAAAGAAATATCATTTACTATTAATATCTGAATGTAAAAAGCAAATTGATATTGAGTTTACTATTTATAGAAATGACAAGATGATAGGGTACTTAGTGTAAAAACCCAAAGTTGGTACAAGCCTATTTTTAATACCTTTTCATATAACTTTACACATATGGACTATTAATGATGAATGCAATATCTATTGGCACATTTGTTTGGGTATTTCATTTTTATTTCATACATTTTTTATGGTCAATTGTCCCCTATTTTTCATCCTTTAATTATTGTCATGGGGATCCCCATTTCCATTTATTTTTATCTTTTTGTGTTTTCTATATAAGCTCATAGTTTCTAATAGATCAAGGCCCAAAAACTTGTCTGTGAAATGTAAAATTATCCAAACATAACTTGCAGAGTTATTTTGGGTCACATTTTATTTGGGTCATCCTTTTTTCTTGTTTGGGTCTTGTTGGGTCAGCTTTTTCCTACCCATAGGTCTCCTAATTCAAAATCAATATCTCTATAAATTTAAATCTAATATAAGGCATTAAACCTATAACACTCTACATTATCAAGAGCTAGACAAAGATTGAATTTTTCATTCACATAATTGATGAAGATAAATTTTAAAGCTACAAAGGTTGAATATATATTTTCATGTTTGTGCCAAGGGTAAAATAGGAGAAAGAACATTTAGGCTTGCATTCACAATTTCATACATACACATTAGTGAGAGAACTAAATTAGAGTTTGATCCCTCTTTGGAGTATTAGAAATGTAGTTCAACACTTGGTTATTCAAAGGTGATTGGCCAAATTTAGTGCAACTCAATCCCTTTCACCTGACACCCCTTATTTGATATCAATTCAATTTATGCAATAACTAGGGTTTCATATTACAAATATCTCTAAGTAATATTTTAGATGTGTCAATTTCTCAAAACTCTTAGTAAACATAGGCATAGGTGGTATAATAATCACAATTTAATTATTATCACAATGGAAAAGTATGCAATCAATAGACAAGTCCACTATCAACAAACAAGACCACACTCATAGTTTTCAAGTAGTGCAAACCTGTCTAGACATAATTTCAGATTTTGTTTCTAGACCTAAGCTATCAAAGTCATGGTTTATCTTGTTTCTCACTTTCAAATATCTACTATAGTCAACAAAAATATATAAAACACTAAGTATCTTACTCTTATTTATACTTACTACATTTAGCATATGCCACTTGTCAATTAATTTCAATTGTCAATTCTACATTACATTCAGATTTATGCTTAAATGTCATATATTAAAAATTGAATAAGATTTTATTTTATATACTTATTAAACACTATTAAATAAAAAATATGGTAAACATATTAGTGAGCCCATTTTTTATTTAACTTTTCTTTTTTGATTCTTGTTCTAGGGTTTAAGCTGAATTCATGATATTTATACACTAAAGAGAATTTTGATTGTCCTTTCTAGGTTTTGATAAAATTCTTCTCTATATTTTTTTTGACCTAGGTGTTTCACATTGAATTCATGATTTTCATACAAAAAAATATTTTCTTCTATTGGATTTTAATTTGTTTTTATTTCTTTTTTCTTGCTTTATGGAATTATGCTCCAACAATTATAAAAATCATAGGAGTTGTTGTTTAATCAAATCAATCATCATTCTTATCTGAGCTATGGTGTGAGGGGTAGTACTCTAATAATCAAGACATTATATAAAAATATTTATGGAATATAACATTCACACACATAACAAGTATATAATAAATGCATAGGGTTTTGGATTTTTAACCCTATTAAGTTTTTTGGTTGTTTGTTTTTGTAGTGCACTGGTAATGATTAACTCTTAGAAGTTACTCTCAATGTACCTCAGAGATGAGATAGTATGGCTACAAGATGGTGGGATCCTTCATGGTAAATTACCCTTTAGGCCTTGTTCTCTATTTATGATTGGTATCAGTATATCTAGGAGCCTAAACTCAAACACACCCAATCTAGTCACACTTATCAATATCCTTTATTTTTATGATAGATTGTTTATTAATATTAGGCTTGGTATTTATTGTATTCAATTTTTTTGGGTTTGACAAGTATAAAATGGATACTGTATGTGAAACTCATAATGGTGATCACCCTATGGATTTACTCATCTCTAATGATGATGTACCTTATGCTTATGATAATGAATGGACTGATGATCACACTTGTATAATTATTGATGCTACTTATATCAATGAGAAATATGACTATGATAGAAATGATTATGAATATACTTATTAAAATAAAAAATATTGGCATAATAGTGAATATGAAAATGAGCACACTAATTTCAAAATTGAAGAGCCAAATTCCTTTATTTTTCCCTTCCATGCCTCTTTTCATCATAAATTAGAACAAATATAACATACTAATAATGAATATATTATTTCCCTTAATCTATAATAGGGATCAAAACGTGAATAATCCACCATTATCACATCTTATTTATCTCTCAAATTTACCACTACACTACATCTCATCAATCAATATAAACTACAAAGGCATAGGCCTCAAATAAAAATGGCAAATAATATGAATACATGTGTTATTACCTCTTTATATAGAAAATGTATATTATGTACATGCATATGATATTCCTAATTATTATTTAGACATGACTAATGATATACAATATTGTGATAATCCTTCTCTTCCCTTGGAATTGACAAATAATGTTGCAACATCCCATGACTCTTCTTCCCTTTTTGTTGAAACACCAAAGGATGAAAATGAATGTGATGTACTATCTTATATATATATATATATATATATATATATATATATATATATATATATATATATAATGTGATACAATTGCTTTAGATTCAAAAAGTGATGATATTTAATATTATGTGAAGATTATCAAGTAAATCATACTATATCCATAGAATGTGATTTTCATGATAATATCACTTGTGATGTCTCTCGATTCTTTTTAAAGATAAAATAATCCAATGAAATACAATGTGATGTCTTTCCTTCTATAAAAACTCAATGTAATAAGAAGACCATGATATTTTATGATTATAAAGTATTCATTTATTTACCTTAGAATGAAATCATAATCCATGCAATGATATTAATCCTAACTCCATTATACCAATGTTTAAAGTAGACAGTCAATTACAACCCATGAGCCTTTACAAAAGACTAATAACCCCACTAATCATATTGTGTCCATGATGCATGTTATTGATGACTTCCAAAGATAAGTAATCAATCTTACTTTGAAAACTAGATCATGTTTTGCTAATATTAAAGATAATGTTATTTTAGGAAGACCCCTTACATGAGCTATCTATGAATATTCACCTCCAAAGGATTTTTTTATTCCTATACTCCTATTGTTTGATGGTCATAGATATCCTTGTATTAATTTAATTAAAAATACACATTATTTTGGAGAATGTGTTAATGATGGATACATCTTACTTAAATCTTTTCATAGAAGCCTAACAAGAGATGCCTTAGATTTGTTTTATAGTCTATGTAGTGGCTCCTTAGCTAATTTCAAGAGAATAGAATATGTGTTCCTATAATATTATCACAAACATATGGTGCCTAGGTTCACATTATAATGTATATAAGGTTTTCAATAGGGCTATGATGAGATTATCCAAGATCATATTTTAAAATTTAAGACTAATTTACATTCTTTAACATATCAACCCTTGAATTTAAAAAAATAATTCATCTTTAGTAGGGGGGGGGTCTTATATCTCCACTCAAATAAAGAGCCATGCATAATATTAATACTTATTTTGATAATTTATACATAGATGGATTTAAATATGCATGTGATCTTAATTTCATAACATATAAGGCTATTAATGCAAATGAATCAATGCCATAGTCACCTAAGAATAAAGCTTCCGATAAGAGGGTGGAATCACATTTGGCCTTTAATAAATAAAAGAGTCCAATTAAATTATCTCATAAGAAGGAAGAGTCAATGTAAATAAATATAATCAAGAAAGAGCAAGTTAATATCCTTAATAAAGGGAAATAATTAGTTTACAAAACACATTCTAATGTAAATAAATCTACTTTTAATAAGAGGTAACCACTTAAGTTTGATAGTTTTAGAGATTGACCCCATGACATTATATGAACATTTTTAGATTAGAAGTTAATCACCCTCCCTTATAATTAATATCATCCACCTCATCCTCTCAAGAAAGTAAAAGGCAAATCAATTTTCACTTAGCATAGTATTAATGGACATCAAGATAATGGTTGTTATGTATTGCAATAAAAGATTACATAACTTGAAAATAAAGGGGTAATGCATTTGTGAAAATGGAAAATAAGATAATAATATACACCTCTTCATCTCCTCCTACATATCATCCTAAAAAGGCCAAGATATCACATAAAATTCTTGAGAAGGAACCAATGGTCATTCGAGCTCTCATTAAAAAAATACAGAGAAGATATTATTGTAGATAATATATAAAAAAATAATACATGCACAATAGAATTTATTTGGAGTAGGGGATAAAATGAATGATATTTTTAGTATACACATGGGTATGATAAGGGACATACTATTTTTTTGATAACTTTGGGACTCAATACAATGAATACACTATTAATTGTACAATGGAATTTTCCACAAGGAAATGTAATTTTTGGATAGCCATGGTTATAAAAAATGAGTGAAAAAATGAATAAGGATAATACAAATTTATGTTTTAATTTAGAGGGTGATTAATTAACATTCCAAAGTAATATAATAAATATTAAGGACACTATGGTCCAATATAAAGCTACATATTGCACTAAATAGATGTGAGTCCCAAAGTAAATGCACCAAGCTTCAAATTAGCGATATGAACACCTAATGCATAATTTAAAAAAATCACAAGAGCACAACCAATATCAACCACTTCACAAGAGCACAACCAATATCAACCACAAGTATCCCACATAACTAATACAATTGTGACTATCTATACTAATATAAAGACAAAGATTTAGTATCAAAATCTAGTTATAAATGATGATCAATACGGTGCATAATTTTTATTTGCATTAGGATGGTCAACTCATTCTATGTGTCTTAGTTAGTTTCCTTATACAAGTGTTAAAAATTAAATAATATATCATTAATATATTTTTTCATATACAAAACACATCAAGGTACTAAGTAATAATGTGATCACATGATTAAAATTATAGAATGGAAAAACTCTTAAAACATATGCAACATCCATTCCACATAAGCAAAATATACAAATGTTCAATATGATAATGAATGTAATATATATATATATATATATATATATATATATATATATATATATATATATATATATATATATATATATATATATATATATATATATATATATATATATATATATATATATATAAAGTCACTCAATAATCAGCCCTTGGCCATCTACATTAACATCTCTAATAATTAACATGGGGGATCATGATAAAGAGGCCCCACTATCATCATGTGGATACCTCAATTGGGATAAACTCCTCCTTTCTTAATCCTCATAGATAAACACTCATGCCTATAAAGTGGTATGCTCATGATGAAATCAAATATAATCAACTAGTAAATTCTAACCCAATTCTATAGATGGAACTATGGGGGCATCTTTTACCTCATCAAATCAACTCTAATTTGGTTCTAATCAATTATGACTTCATCACGCCTAGATCTCAAATCATACTGATATGATGCAATTAACACATAATAATGGTGGATATAGAAGCTCTATAAAATAATGGGGTATTCTCACCAATTATTTATAGCACACTCAACTAAACCCATAAAAATTGCCTTACCGAACATGCATTTAGTAAAAACTAAAATTTTCACCCTATGATTTTCATCCAATAATCACCACCTCCTATAAAACAACAATGCATGATATCAATGACAAAGCTATTAAATTCAAAAATAATGATGCAAATATTTTTATAACATATATACATAATCATAGCTATAGGAGTAACATTAGGATCAATAGCTACTACCTCACCCTTATTTGATCCTCCACCCTAAGGCTCAAGGGTACCCTCAACCACAACAAGAAATAAGGTATACCACCAATGCACCATCCACCATATTATGTATGATATAATACACCTAACATCACCAACAACAATAATCTGAATCACTAGGTAAGCATCATTCAAAGTAATGGATTCCAACTCAGTCACACTAGGTCAAGCTCACTCACCATCATGTCTAAGAGTTATAACAAATTAGATCCATATAACTGGTGCCAAGGGCACATCTTGTCTAATGAAAAACTACCATGTAATGAGCTCAAAATGAAACTAAACATAAACATTAGACCAATGATCATTGAACTTGATGGAACTGTCCAAGATCCAATTGGTGAGAATCAAACACATGAACTATGAATGCAAAGAAAATAGAAGTAGAACTCCATTGTTGAGAATGAAATCAAAATAGAAAATAATTATGATAAGATTAAATTTATAACTCATTAATAATATCTTAGATGAGAGGCATATTTATAGGTACAAGAGAGGCATAGAGACAATACATTTGACAATGTGAACATAAGACATTTGCCAAATGAATTATGTGCTCCATGTGTAATATGTCAATATTGGTGGATAAATGTCAAGGGTATCCTCACCCACCAATTTGAATACAATTTTAACAGGTGCATGTGCACTCTAATTACCTCATTATTGCACCTACATGACCTCAATATTACATCTAAGTAAGCTAAATACATGTATAGGAATAATCCATAATAATAAATACAAAAAAAGAATATCATACACTAACATGCCCCTTAAGCGTAGCTTAGGTGGGTAAATAAAATGGGTCTCAACAACATGGCCTAATGAGGTACCCAAGTACAATACAACTATCACAAGGTGGAAGGAAAAAGATAAAACCCATAGGAAAAAACTCCTCCCCCCAAAAGAGAAAAGAATGAGAGGAATAGAAGCCCCTAAAGATGATGTTGATGCAGCCTGTACCCCAAGAAGAATATGCAATTAAAGATATTTAATCTCAATGAAAGGTTTGGTAAACATATCAACTATCTACTCTATAGTCTAGTAAAATCTAAGATCAATGACCTATCCATAAATGAGTTCTCGAATGGAGTGCATATGAATCTCAATGCACTTGGTTTATTGATGTTGGACTAGATTCTTGTAGATCTGTATGGTGATTTCGTTTTCACAAAAGATGACTGTGGGTCACTAAAAATTTATACCAAAATCATTAATAATCCATTGAATCCAAATAACTTTAGCAACAACATTTACATCCCTTCTATCTTTAGCCTCAGTGGATGATAAAGTAATATCATTATGCTTCTTTCTAGACCAACTAATTGGTCCTAAACCAAGTGAGAAACTATATCTTGAAGTGGACTTGCAAATATAAATATCACTAGCCTAGTCTAAATTTGTGTATCCAATCAAGTCAATATCAATGCCTTCTCTATACTTAATCCCAAAACTATGAGTACCCTAAATGTAGTGGAGAATCTATTTGGATGATTTCTAGTGTAGCTCATGCAATGTCTACATAAACCCAGAGACCATGAACATTGCTTATGAAATATCAAGTTTAGTGTGAGTCATATAGATGAGGCTAGTATAAATTTGTCAACATAAGGTATCATTAACCAATGGAGAAGAACACTCAGCCTCAAGTTTGAATCCAAAAATAAAGGGAGTTGGAGCTAGCTTACAAGCATCTATGTGAAACCATGCAAGCAAATCAAGAGCATAATTGGATTGTGTAATGGTAATCCTTGAGTTAGACTATTAAATCTCAATACCAAGGAAATAATGCAACAAACCCAAGTTAGTCATGGATAATTTATCATGTAAAGTAATTTTCACTATTGTAATGGAGGATGAATAACTCCTCATGATCAATAGGTCATCCACATATAAAACCATAATCAAGAGTGAATTTTCCTACCACAAGATGTAGAATTCAAATCAAAATTACATATAATGAACCTAACTATCAGAAGTAATGAATCCATTTAGGCATACCAAGCCTGAGGGGCCTGTTTGAGGCCATAGACAGATTTCCAAAGTTTACACACTAAGGAAGAATATTACACAAAACCTTGTGGCTGCTCTATATATATCCCCTCCTCAAGATCACCATGAAGATTGACACTCTTCACATCCATCTAATGAACATCCCAATGATAAGCTATGGTAATGAAAATAGTGAGTTGAATAAAATTCATTTTAATGACTGGAGTAAATGTTTCAGTATAGTCTATGCTAGGAACTTGTGAAAATTGTTTCACTACCAATCTTGCTTTAAAATTATCCAATGACCCATCTGCTATAAATTTTGTTCAATATATCCACCTACATCAAACAAGTTTCCTTCCCTTAAGAAGGGGTACTAAATCCCAAGTGTGGTTCCTAATTAAGGAACTATACTCTTCATGCTTAGTTGTATCCCACTCAAGAATGTCATATGCCTTATGAAGTGACTATGGATAATAAGAACAAGCAATGAAAACAAGTAGAACACCTTGAAATTATGAATGAGTCCACTTGACATTTGATAGATCCCCGACCCAATCACCTTCACTCTATAGAGTTTATCTAACCCAAAGAGGACCTAAAGTCAAAGAATCAGGAGGAGATTCTTTAACTTCATAAATGTGACTATGAATGGAATGAAGTGAATTACTATCACTATCATCATCTAAATTGGAAGAATAATCCTCATTGTCAAGTATCTGATATAGATGATATGAATCATCTAAAATATAATCATATCCTAGTGAGTCCAAGAAGGAGGGATAATATTCAAGTGTGAAGTTTGATGGACCCTCTTGAAAGTGTATAATATTCTCAATAAACTACTCATGCATGGTAGGATGAAGTAGCATACATCCCTTAACACCTTATGCATACCTAACAAATATGCAAGGCCTACTCTGACGTTCCATGGCCTTACATTTTTTATTAAGAATGTGGGCCATAGCTAGAGATCTAAAGAACCTAAAGTGCTTGAATTTGGGCTTTTTATTGGTCCAAACTTCAAAAGGAATGATTCCTTTCAATGTTTTGTGAAGAACATAATTTTGGATATAACAAGCATAGTTAATGGCTTCTACCCAATATTGTGGTGTAAGTGATTTGGAGTGTATCATACAATTTGATATTTCCTTCAAAGATCTATTCTTACATTATACAACACCATTTTGTTGAGGATTGTATGGATCTATTCATTGTAGATCAATCCCTTCTAAAGTGCAGAACTAATCAAAGTGATGACTAACATACTCACCACCATTATCAGTAAGTAAAAACTTGATGGTTTTACTTGATTGTTTCTCAATAAGAGCCTTGAAATCCTTAAAATGGTAAAATACCTCAGACTTTTGTTGAATAAAATGCTCCCAAGTATACCTAGGGAAGTCATCTATGAAGGTAAACATGTATCTAGCCCTATTGAATGAAGGGTTTGAAAATGGACAAGAGATTTCACTATGAATTATCTCTAAAATTTGAGTGGCTCTCCATGAATTTACTTTGTCATATTTCTCTTTAGGATGTTTACCAAGCATGCAACCTTCACAAACACTGTCATAAAAATGAACACGTGGAAACCTTATTACCATATCTTATTGACTAAGTTATTCTAAGTAGTGATAGTTTATATGGACAAATCACTCATGCCATAGTTTAATTACCCAATTAGAATGAGTGAATAATGTAGTAGAATGGTAATAAAGAGTAAAATTTGAGTAGGTGTATGACCTTGAATAGTGATTTGATTTCCTAATATCCACTATAGTATTACTATGAAACTCACTAATGACCATAAAATCTAGAGTAAACTCAACTCTCTTACTTGATCCAATATGGGTGATTTGGTAAATAGATAGGATATTAGTTGATAGTGTGGGAGCACATAAAACATATTTGAATGTTCCATCATCAAATTAAAAAAACCCTCTCCCACAAAATTTAATATAAGTGTCATCACCTATCAAAATAGATGGCATAGAACATGGCTCTAAAGATGAGGCCAAGTCTCATGAAGAAGCCATGTGATGTGAGGCACCAGACTCAATCACCCATGTGGATGGATAATATGCAAATGCAACAAGCACTTTTCCCTTACCTTTTACATTACTACTATCTTTTTCCTTAGAATGCTCCTATGGTGATGAGATCGATTTGATTGAATCAGGGACATTGATGTTGTTTTTTATCATGCATCTTTCTTAGTTAATCAATCGATTTCTTCATACATTTTATTTCATCATGCCCAATTCTCTTACAATAGGCACATGTTATCCTTTATTTTTTGGGTTTACCACCTAAATATGAGGACTCATATGATAATTTTGGCTTAGCATTTTATTTTTGACCCTTTTGTTGCTCTTGGTCCTTATTTTGTTTCTTCTCTTTACTAATTGAAGTCTTCAGTTTAACTTGACTCAACAAAGCATGTAATTTAGAGGACTTAGCCATTTGGATGAGCTTGTATTGATCCTAGTCAATTATTTGGAAAAATCATCTAAGGCTGACATACTCCATGTAGCTCCTAAGGCACATTTTGTAACATAAAAGGTAGAGACAAAAACTGAATAGTCAAGACCTAACTTGACAAGGCTAGAGAGGATCAATTATTCATCCTTTTTCTCTATGCCACATAATTTCAATTATAACGTAAGTGATTTAAGTTTCGTGAAAAAGTGTTGTATAGTGTCAAAACTACCTGGAATCAAACTAATGAGCTCATTCTCTATCTTATGACCCATACATCCTACTTTCCAAAGATTTGTTCCAAGATATTCAAAATCTCATGTAGTGATTTAGTAGATTCAATGTGAACAAGTAAGTCAGAAGAAATAGGCAAACACAAAAGTTCATATGATTCATCACACCTATTATACTACTTACTTTTATCTGCACCAAGTTCTAGTTCAGTTTCCATATTCATGGTTATCCTGTGTAAACCTTTACTTATAAAAATTTGCACTTTATATTTGTAGTCATGATAATTGAATGGAGTGAGAAGTGGAACCAAATTGTGATCCATGGTGCAGTTGAAGTAGAAACTAAATGAACAACAAGGGAGGCCAGGCATAAAGTAACCCCCCTAAAACTATTAGAAAGAACTTCCCCTCCCCCCCTCACCCCCTCCATAAATTACAAAAGTTTGGAACTTTATATTTTAGTGTGTATACAATCAACACATTAGTGTGTATATAGTTGACACTTTAGATGTTTGCACAATAAAGCCCATCAAATCTTAAAATACCATGTAGGTCCAAAGGCAAACATAAACACAAGTATAGAGTTGATTCATGTAAATTAAACTCATGTAACAAGGATATATGATGTGTGTAGACATCTAATTCCTAACACCATTGTGTTGAAATTGTCAATTTTACTTGAAATTTGTGAAAATGCATAATTTGGGCCAAAATCACTTAAACAAGAAAAATGGTTTGAGATTGTTGTATGAAAGTGCTAATTTAGCCTAATGTATATCTAAATAGGGCAATCCATTTTATGTGATTATTAATTTTTCTCAAATAATTTTGACTCAAAATGATGAAAATGCAATTTGATGATTTGAACCACTGAATTCCTCTAATTTGGAAGCACATGACACATCCACGTGTTATTTTGTGTTGACTTGACAATGTCCTAAATGGGATATTGGTTTGTACACAACTAACATCTTCTTCTAATTCCACTTTAGTCAAATTATGACCCAATAATATGACATTTTGACCAATTTGATTAATAATGTGCAACCAATTTCTAAAAAATTGCATAAAATTTTGATTAATCTCACTTAGGCAAATTAATCTAAATTAATAGCTTAAATGGAAAATCCATGGAAGCTATTGAATATATTTTAATTGGGAATTGATTTCTAGTATCTACATCATCAAATAACATCATTTGTGGGGTGGCTTCCATAAACCATAAATGCAATAAATATTAGGGCTCCCATGGCTCTTTTATTCCCCTTCCTTCCAAATATTTATGAGGGTATTTATGATTTTAAGTCTCCAAAATTGAATTAATTCATGACCACATATCTTGATCTCAAGATGGATGGTAATGGTTGATTCTGATCAAATTCAAAAATCTATAAATAAGAGAGCCAAGACCACCATTTTTAAGCTAAATTTGTGTAAACTTATTATGCATAATTATATCGACAACCTTTCTTTGTGTAGTGTTATAATGCTTAATTTGGAATAGGATAGATTCAAGATAGGCATACCATTGATTTAAATATCATGATCCTAGTTTCATTGGTGAATAAGAGATGATGGAGGAGCTTTGCCTTGCATCATTGCTAAAGACTTGGCTACCAAATCAAGGGAAAAATCACATTTTGAGTTGTATTTGGATGTTGGGAAGATCTTAGGAATGCATTATGTATGCTTTCTTTCAATATCTCATAATTGTGAATTGCAAAATCCTGTCAAAGGAGTTGTCTTAGTTAGCTATGTTCTTATGCATTTTACTTGAGTTTTATTGACTAATGTTTGATCTAACTCACTTTGAATTCCATATCTACATATTGGCATGCCCGATGGGATGACGCATCCCATTCAAGCAAGAAGACCAACTTGGCATCTTTAGATTTGCTAAAAAGTCCTTAAAAATCCATAAAAATCAAGTTTTAACATTATTTGTCTTGTGTTTTTGTGTTTTTGTTGACACATAGTTTACATAGTAACTGGTATCAGTTCTATGTAATTGACATTAGTTCTATCTAAGTAACATCGGTTCTTATGTAGGGCAGAACATGATAGAAAGATTAGGTTTTTTGAGCTTTCATGAATGTTACAATTTGATATTTTGGATTTTATGTCTTTGTTTAAACATTTTATTGCATGATATAAAAGGTTTTTCTAGAGATTTTATACTAATTTAGGCTTACACAAGTTTTTTTAAATAATACTTTTTGCCTAAGGGTTCAAAGGTAATCGACATCAATTTTTATCAATTGGCATCAGTTCTATTATAACCATCATCGGTTTTATTGTAACTGACATTGGTCATTGTATAAGAAAATAGAGAAACCCAAGAGCAAGTTTTTAAATCTTGCTTGTTTCATTGATATTTGAAATTTAAAGTAGAGGGAAACCCTATCAAAATTATAGGACACACATGGAAAAATGCCAAATTTGAACATGCTTAAGTCTTGAAAATTGCATTTTGGTGCTTAAAATGAATTTAGATGCTTTATACTTAGTTGTTTTGTGAAAGTTTTCAAAATTTTCAACTAAGTCCAAGGGGACAAAAACTTCACAAATATCTCAATTTGGTGCATAAAATAAACATTCACTTAAATTACAAATTATTTAAAGTGTTTTATTTATGTTAGATCATTTTATACTTCTTTATTTTTTACAAATGAAGGATGCATGTATACTCTCCCCCATCCCCTTTGGGGAACTTAGGTGACCAAAATCAATTTTTACTTATAACTGTGCCTTGTCCAAGGTGTGAAAATAATGTTGTTGAATCACTCCCCAAAACCCATATGGTTTGGTTGATCTAAACATAACCTTTAAAGTCTTTTCACTTGGTCATTTATTTTATGCAACTTGGCTTGTGAGTAGGAGTTCATAGCCTCCTCATGGGTTCTTTAGGAAAGATTTGACCTAGGGTTTCATCTCTTGACATTTTTTCAACCCTAATTCATGATGGGGTATATAAATTAGGGCACATATACTATGATTTCCAAGGGTTTGAGTGGCCAACCTCTCTAATCATAACAAAAACTCGAGTTAGGTCTGGTTAACTAGGGGATTCCACTAAGCAGTACATGAATGGAATTGCTATGCAAAGGATTAATCCCTTGAATAATAGGTTAACTGATATGAACTCAATTGATGTGAGGCATCTCTAATTTTAATCACACTTGGGACCATCTATATGGTCAAAAATTTAAGTTTTAGAACAATCCCACTTATCGTAGACATATTGTTGATACATGGCAAGTAGCCTGATGTTCCATGTCACCATACAATATATTGGGAGAAAGGGGGTGTAAAAACCCTACTACTTCATGCAATTTTATTTTTAGATTAAGACTTAAAATCCTCCCAAGAGCACATATATAGACAAAATTTAGTAATATGAATTGACCTTGTTAGTTTAGGGCTTTAGACATTATACTTAATTGCATTGATCTTTTCCTTTACTTGCTTGGATTTGATTGAGTCTAAAACTTGTTTGTTAACCAAAACATGTCAACCAAACACATTTTTTGTCCACCATTTTATTTGAATAAGGAGGTGTTATGCTGACCAAATCAAAATCATATTTTGCCCTGTTCAAATCCTCATTTGAAACATTGTGTTTGTCTTATCTAAAAAATGTTGTTATGCTACCCATTTGAGTTTAAAACATTTTCTAAAAATATCCAAGTCCTTTAATTTTTAATTCAAATTTGGAATCTGCTTTCTAAGTTCTAGGCCAATGTGTTAATTGGTTTACCATTTGCACTTGGTTTTAGTTAACTTGGGTATGATTTCCCATTTGGGTTAAAGGTCATTTTGTAGACTCATCATCATTTGATCATTATGAACTTAGGTTATCTTACATATCACTCACACTCTAAGTTATAGAACTAATTTCATACTTCCTATTACCATGTGGCAACATTGTGCTTCTTGTTTGGTTTTAGTTCTATACTTAAGAATTCTTATGTGTTTTCAAATCTTGAGTTTCTTAGTTTGCATTATTTCTTTCCTCATCAGAAAGACTTCCTTCTAATTTTCTAGTAGCAGCTTGTCCCTAGATTTATGGAATTAACATTTCTTTGACCTATGTTTGGTGTACTGGTTTACACTTTAGGTTTCAAAATTATCATATCCTCTTCCAGTTTGATGATTTTAACCCACCAAAGTTGAGGAAATTCATGAACCATTTCTTCTAATTATGTGGTACTACACCACCTTCTCTTTATTATAGTCTCTTTTAACCTTGTCACTTATTTGGAGGAAATAAAAACACACCTTGTTAATGTTTGCAAACACATACTTCAAATCTGAGCATATGTAGAGAATAAACCTTTTACACATGACTCAAAGGTATACTTGTAGTGGGGTCTCTTATAGCCCTAGCTATGAAGATGAGCACTTTTATTATGGACAAGACAATTCTATGGTATTTGAAGACATTCCCATGATTGTATGATCTAAAGAAGACTATTTCAAACATCAACCCCTAAAAGATAAAGATGAACCACTCCTAAGGTTGATTGAATCAGGTGATAGATTTCAATCATACTTTCCTATGGAATAATTGCATACCTTGGTTAGGGTAGAAGAACAACAGAGAGAATAATCTCTCACTCATATTGGAAAAACAAACATCTCATCTTATAGCAAAGGGAAGAAAGTGCTTATAGAGTCAACACACAATGATCAAGATATTGTCACCACGATCAAAAAGATAAGTCAATAATATGTAGACCGACTTATCATGGAATTGACTGAATCTTTAGTTGCCACTTATATACACAACGATGCTTCCAAGGAATAAGGGAATATGGTGGAACCAACACAACATACTTTAGTTGAGAACACACATACAATGGATCAATATGTCTCAATTAAGCAACCCAAGTAATGAAAGGTTTTATAACATGCTTTGTTAGACATGGAGCATACATTTTTAAATCATCAAGAACCTCTTGTTCCTTCACAGAACTAAGGACCAAAATGTTCAATGCATATTGAGGAAATTATACAAAACAACTTGGAAAGTTCTTCTCAACAAACATGTAATTTGGTGAATAGACCACAAAATACCCAAAATAAACAAAACACTTACAACTCAAGGTGACCAACTTCAAGAAATGTTTATCAACCCAAAAATTAATGACTCACTTACTTGACTCAAGGAGTGAACCAAAACAAAGTTGATGATCATAAGGTGTATATCCCTAATAAATCCATGCAACAAGGGCACACACTACCCCAATAGTTTTATATTCCACCCACCAATGCACCAAACATGCAAGAATGGAATTCAATGAAAGAAATTATGTCATGATTGGAGATAGGAAACCTAATCAAGAAGTACAAATTTGACAAGATATGTCCATATCCATTTGATTTGAGTATTATCCAAGTACCCTTTCTACCTTATTTTTTAAGGCACCCAAATTTAACAAATATAAAGGAAAGGGTGACCCTCATGAACACATTCATATATTTTTTATATTATGCCAAGAGGTAACTTACAAAAACATTTATTTGCTTCGCTTATTTCCACAAAGTTTAGCAGGATAAGCTTTAGATTGGATTCTTAAGTTACCCAAGGAATCAGTTGTGGATTGGATTGACCTATCTAAAAATTATATCAACCACTACTCTTATAATATTGAACATGAACTGACCATTATTAACTTATGCAAATTGAAACAATGAGATGGAGAATGCTTCACAACATATGTACAATGGTGGAGAGCATTACTTAGATGCTTTCAACATAATTTTCCACATAAATAGTTGGCTAACATTTGTTGCATAAAATCTACATCTTGAGGTGTCACACAATCTACAACTTGCTTGCACAGATACATTTGAAGAAATTATCGACAAAGGTGTTTCAATTGAGAAGGCACTTATCACCAAAATCTTTTTCAATATTTATTCACAAGGTTAAAAATAAAATCAAACTCAAAATCCTAGTCAAAATGTTGTAAAAAATAAACCCAAGGGGTTCAATAAAAACAAGAACATGGTTAGAAATTGAGTAACTAAATCAAAACATGTAAAAATAGTACAGGCTCTACCAACTCCAAATGTGCAACTAGTTCCACCTAATTCACCAAACACTTTGTAAAGAGTACCTCCCTAAAGGGTATTCAATAAAAACTTCAGAGTCTTTAGAAAACTAGGAGAGCTTATTGAGTCTATGTTCTAAAAGTTCATAACAACTAATTTGATTGTATGAACTATACCAAGGCCATTTATTAAAGATTAACCCAAACCCAATTAGTATTGGGCAAACAAATTTTGTAACTTCCATCATGTTATTGGTCATGGTGCATACCATTGTGTTTAGTTACAAAAATTTATTGAATATTTTATTGAGAGTGGTGAATTTGAGATAAAATTTAGTCCACATGACACTAATTAGGATATGGGATTCTAAAAAGATCCATAACCTAGACATAATTAACAATCAAAAAGGAACAATCAAAACCAAGGATAAAATTAGTGACATAATCAAAATTAGAATTAGGGTAAAAATTGTAATCAACATGATCATAATACCCATGCTAACAAACTGGGTTGCAACAAAATGCCTTGTGACTACAATAATATCATGGGATGCATTTTTTCAAACCACATTGCCACTGTTACTATTAAAACCCATGAAATGTCTCATGCTCCTTGAAGTACTAGACCAATTGTTATAGGGTCAACACCTTATCCCTCAAGTAATGCCATGTTGAGTTTAGGCAATTAAGTTTCACCTCGGTTTGTATGGGCTACAATTTTTGGACCTTATCCTTCCTCAAATTATAATGGCTCCTCACCAACTCAAAATTGCTCTAATGCATCTAGATGCCTATGAGTCACCCTCCATTGCCCTTTGACTTTGTATTCTAATTATAATGGCTCCTTGTCACCTCTAGATTTTGCAATCACAACTAGATGCTCATGAGTTACTCTTTAAGGCCCTTTGCCCACTTCTACTATTGAACCCAATGTAAACATTATGCCTTCAGATCTAAAGTTGAACACTATGCTAGCAAAGGATAAATAATCTCATCCTACTATTGAAAATCCTTATAGTCTATTGGACCAACTGAGTAAAACCCCTATGCATATTTATGCAGATGTCTAAAGTCTATATAACTATTTTAAATGGCCTTTTACAATAATCCATTATTCCCCAAGATATTAGTCCTGAGTAGTTCCAAAAACTTGTGGGGCATTTGTCTTCATTTTGACAACTCAAATTTGATTAAAAAGACATGTTCACTCTTGTTCCTAGCCATAACAACCCATTGTATATAGAGGTCATCATTAAAAAATATAAAATCAAGTAGATTATTATATATAATGGTTCAAGGTTGAACATAGTGTCCCTCAAACTAGTATAGATATCGGGCTACACTACAAAGTACATTCAGCTAGAGATGATCACCATAAAGGCTTAAAATAATGCTAAGAGGGAGTCTTATGGTACTATTTATTTGCCAATCATTGCTGAATCTGTGTCCCATCACACTTTGTTACATATTATGGAGTTTGAATTGCCTTTTAACATACTTATTGGTCATCTTTGGATCCATGAAGTACAAGCCATTCCATCCACCTTGTATTAGTTCCTTAAGTTTCCCTAAAATGGGATCAAGGTCACCATTCTTGCTGATCTATAACCTTATCAGTATTGCAAACACCTAGAGGCTATGTTTTGTAATTATAACTATTGTCCTAGTTCTGAATTCATTATAAATAATAAAGAAATAGTTTTGCATCTACCAAAATATAATTATATCAACCTTAGTGACCTTGCTTCCACTTTGGCTGATCCATTTCCCATAACTCTTAAAAAATAGGTTGTTATAGAAGATGTAGAAATTTCCATGTACCATCTCAAGGATGCCTTCCATATTAATAAGTTATCAAATTCTCTTAAATCTTTTGGTAAAACCAAAAATTCTAAAATCCCTAACATACCCAACATGATTTGGTAAAAGAAGAGAGAAACACAAAAGCCACCAATGGTATTTGTACCTACTACTTCACCAAAATAGGATCAAGAGGATTTCACTGAAGGAGACTGGTTATATTTTGATGACATTGCTGATTATTTTCAGAATCTAAGATATCCTATCCCCAATCAGATCATGGATAATTTTTATTATATAGGAAAAGGCCTTAGCCCATGAGTATAAGGAATATTGGAACCTTTATTAGCTGGTAGACCTAATTTGAATCAAGGTCTCAAATTTATACTGCTTGAGGGTGACCTCATGACTTTCGATAGTGATTCTTCTAAATCAACTAGTGATGAGATTCTTGGTAGTAACGTAGCCTCCAATTATACTCTTTTTAATGAGATTGCTGACATAAACTTATTTGATTCAAATTCAATTATGACCTTAATACCCCATTATTACCTATGCCTTTGCCATCCCTAACTCATTGATTCAGACCAATAAAATTTGGTCATACACCTTGATAGACTATAAAATAAAGAATCAATTATAGAGTATATGGGCCTCAAGGATAGATTACCCATTAGAAATCATAAGCAAGAATTTGATTTTTATTTAGATCCTTCTACCTAATTTAGAGAGTAGGCAAAATTTCTTGGTCATGAAGAACATAAAACATCAATATCTTTGGGTGAAAACCTCTTTGAGGCACTCATTGATCAGGGAAAAGGTAAAGAAAAAGACAAGCCCTTGAGTGAAAACCTATTTTAGGCACTCTTGGAAGGGAAAATTTTCTCATCCCCAAAGGACACACAAGGTCCATCAAGTCCTAGCTCCTTAGATAGAACTAACATCATGTTAGAATAATAACAAGTCTTTGAGTATCTCGCTCTTGAATTTCATAATATTTTTGCTAGTTGGTCATTACCTAAATTGGTGGATTTAGATTCATCACATTATCTAGAGATCTAGGAGGAACAACAAGAAACTGTAGTAGAAAAGAAGATCATGATCACACATTACCTGCTATTATTGAAGATGGTTCTACACTTCTTGTATAAAACACTGTTGAAGTTAACCTAGGAACATCTAATGGTCCCAAAATTGTTTACCTTGGAGCTTCTCTCATTGAGGAGGAGGGAGTACAAATTATATCCAGTTTGAAGGATTTTATTGATATTTTTGCATGGGTATATTTTGACATACTAGGCTTAGACCCTAACTTGGTTGTGCATTGACTTGTTGTTCATCAAGATGCCAAACTAGTCAAACAAAAATTGAAGAAGATTTATCCATGCATCACTCTATTGGTAAAGTAGAACTAGAGAAATTAGTGAGAGGAGGATTCATCACATTATCTAGATATCTGGGAAGAACAACAAGAAACTGTAGTAGAAAATAAGATCATGATCACACATTGCCTACTATTCTTGAAGATGGTTCTACACATCTTGTAGAAAACACTGTTGAAGTGAACTTGGGAACATTTGATGGCCCCAAAATTGTTTACCTTGGGGCTTCTCTCACTGAGGAGGAGGGAGAACACATTATATCCATTTTGAAGGATTTTATTGATATTTTTGCATGGGCATATTTCAACATGCCAAGCTTAGACCCTGACTTGGTTGTACATTGACTTGTTGTTCATCTAGATGCCAAACTAGTCAAACAAAAATTGAGGAAGATGTATCCATGCATCACTCTATTAGTACAAGTAGAACTAGAGAAATTATTGAGAGGAGGCTTCATCAGACCATTGTATTATTTTGAATGGATATCAAACATATTTCTAGTCAACAAAAAACCATAGGGCATACATATTTGTATTTATTTTAGAGATATCAACAAAGTATGACCCAAAGATGATTTTACTCTACCCAAAATTGACATGATTATTGATTTTATTATTGGGTATGAGATGATGTCCCTTATAGATGGATTTTTTGGATATAATCAAGTCAAGATAGCTCAAGAAGATCAACATAAGACTAAGTTCACCATATTGTGGGGAACATTCTATTATCAAGTCATGCCATTAGGTTTGAAGTATGTTAGACCCACTTATCAGTGTGCTATGAATATCATATTCCATGACATGATGCATGATATTGTTGAAGACTATGTTGATGACATCCTAGCTAAATCAAGAACATGTGCCAAACATCCTAATTTTCTACATAGAATATTTGAGAGAATTCTTGAGTACAAGGTCTATCTAAATCCCAAGAAGTGTATCATTAGCATAACTTTAGGAAAATTTCTAGGGTTTATTATATCATAAAGAGGTATTGAATTCGACCCTACTAAGGTCAAGACTATTGTTGAAATGCCTCCATCTTCAAATCTTACACAGTTCTAAAGCTTGTAAAGAACAATTCAGTCTATTCACAGGTTCATTTCTTAATTGGTAGATTAGTGCCACCCATTTACAAATATCTTGAAGAAAGGGGTCATGTTTTAATGGGATTAAGAGTTCTAATGAGCATTTGTGAAGCTCATTGCATATTTGGCCAACCTACTAGTTTTGATATCACCAACACTTGGGCAACCATTGCTTTTGTATATTGCAACAACTAAGCATGCACTAGGGGCACTTTTGACCCAACATAATGATCAAGGTAAAGAACATGTAGTTTATTATTTAAACTGCACATTGGTGGATTTTAAACCTAATTATATGCCTATTGAGAAGGAATGTTTAGCTATGGTGTTTGCATCCCAAAAGTTGTGACATTATATGCTAAACAACAAAACCATTATTATTGTTAAAGTGGATCCCATAAAATTTTTATTATCTAAATAAACTCTCATAGGATCCATGGACAAATGGGTCATGCTTTTAAATGAGTTTGATGTTGAGTATTAGAATCAAAAAGCTATTAAGGGGTAGGTTATTTTTGATCAACTTGTAAAAGCCCCATTATAGACACTCAACCACTCAGATTCACCTTTCTAGATGATTCTTTTATGACAATAGAAGAAGTACAACATGAACCTAAACAATGGAAGCTCTATTTTGATGGTTCCTTCACTTCTCATGGATCTAGAGCCAACATTTTATTGATTACATCATAAGGGGATCTTATTCCCAAGGTGTTTCATATCAATTTTCATTGTACCAATAATATGGCTAAGTATGAAGCACTTTTTACATAACTTTATCTTGTTTTGTAGTGGGATATCTATCACTTAATGGTCTATGGGGATTCTAAATTGATTATCAATCAAACCACTAATCAATATCAAAATAAAAATTAAAAGCTTATACCTTATAAGCATATTATGGATAATCTCAAGGTTCATTTTAAATCTCTATAGTTTGAAAAAGTACCAAGGGCCAATAATAGATCTACTGATGCAATGCAAATAATTGGGTCCATGATATAGATTGATAGTAGTGCTAAAGAATATCAGTTTCTTATTGAAAATATTTTGCATCCTACTCATGTCTTGCCATATTTAGAAAGGGTATGCACCATTTTTGGTCTCAATCCCCCACTTGAGTTTCCTTAGTTCCAAGACTTTTATAATTATTTCCATGATCACATTTTTCCACCTGACCTTTCCAATAATCATCAAAAACTTTTCCTTCACTGCATAACCTACTATACCCTCATTAGAAACATGCTTTATCATAAAGTCTATGATGGAGCGCTACTTCATTATTTATCTTTGGGAGAACCCAAGCTAATGCTTAAGGAGGCTCATGAAGGAATATGTGGGGCTCACACCAGCAATATAGTCTTAGCTAAAAAGCTCCTCAAAATAGGGTACTATTGGCCCAAAATGGGTATAGATGCTTGAAATTATGTGACGAAGTGTGTTCCTTGTCAACAACATGAAAATTTGATACATGCACCTTCCTTGCCACTACAGTCAATCATTACACCATGGCCATTTTCTATTTGGGGCCTTGATCTCATCAATAAAATAAACCCCACATATTCAGATGGCCATAAACATATTTTAACCACTACCAAGTATTTTACCAAGTGGATTGAGGCCATTCCTCTCACTTATGTCACCTAAAATTAGATTTCTAAGTTTATACATTACCATATCATATGTTGATATGGTCTCCCAACACATATTATATCCAATAATGGAAGATAATTTATAAATAGAGATGTTAAAGACCTTTGTGTAAAATTCAAAATCAAGCATAATAAATCTACACCATATAATGTGCAATGAAATGAATAAGCTGAGGCATCAAACAAAACCATTGTGGCCATCTTAAAGAAGATTGTCAATGATGCTGGCTGTAATTAACACTTGCATATTTTTCTTGCCCTTCGAGCTTATCACACTAGTCATCAAACCCCCATAATATCCACTCCATACTCCCTTATTTATGACACAAAATCCATTATCTTGATTGAGATTGAGCTGCCTTCATTATGATATTTTTTTGGAGAATATTGAAGATGATGAAGAGTATTGAGTATCAATGTTGTAAGAACTAGAACTTATTGAAGGTGAGTGTTTGTATGCCCTAGAAAACTTACAAGCCTATTAGAATAGATTGCATATAAGCTACGACAAGTTCATTCTCCCTCAGGAGTTTGAGATCAGTGATTTGGTCTTGAAAGAGAGACAAAATAACACAAATATTGAATGCAAGAAAAAGGGCAAGTTCTAACCCAATTGGATAGGCCCATATATGATTACAAGAAATAATGAATTAGGGGCATATTGGTTGGATAATCTAGGTGGAAAATAACTTCCAAATCCCATGAACATTATACATCTCAAGTAGTTCAATGCTTGACAAATTTTGAACCATTGTCTATAAGACCCCTTACTGGGGGGGAACTTATGCTAAATTTAATTTATCCCACCATTATACCCTAGACCATTCTTTCAAGAACAAAATTATTTTATGAATCTAGACAGTTGAATATTTTGACTATTATCACTTTGGATCATTTATATTCTAGCTTGACTCTTTTTATCCCACCTTGGACCATCCTCTTTTGGACCCTATTCATTCTAGACCATTCTCTTTAAGAACCATATTCTTTTCATACCTTGGGCTATTGTAACCTAGATATATTTTATCCCTTGACCAATCATGATCTTGATTATGACTCATAGGCACAATGAACACATTCAATGCCAATTATACAAAGCAATTCAGCCTGGTCAGTATGTTGTAGCTTCTTCTTATAGACAAGTGAACATGGATACATCAACTCATGATTTTTTCCTAATGAGTGGTTATTCAGATGTATCTCACACTATATACTATTAAATTGTTATTTTGTTGTTGTTTGGTAGGCATTATTACCTTCACAAGATCTCATTCTCACTGATTTATGAACATAGACTGTTACAATGTTTAGCTATTGTTTGAACTCTTACTTGTGGACGTGCATCTCCTTAGCTAAGTAGTTCCTTGGACCTTTTGTAAATATTTAATTTCTATTGCTTATTATAAAAACACAAAAACATTATAAAATGATTGACAAAAAGAATAAAAACAATATCTTACTCTTTTATTTATTCTGATCTCCATACTCTTTCCATTTTTCAAGCACTAATCTAAACGGTCTTGCCATTTTATGAGCCCATTTTTCCTTACAACATTAATATTATTTTCTTATCATAATTTTATTCTATCCCATTTCCTGAGAGAACTACATTTGGCCTGAAGTTCGTGTTGGATCTTGCATCCATAGAACTATGTAGGTAATGCCCACTTTTCTTGTATATCTGGAGTCAGCTTGACCACCCCCTTCCTTTTATTATTTTCCCCCCATTTTATTCTACATTGTCTCCCTATCATTGGAAGGCAAATTTTGTGTCCTTTGTTCTTGTTACATTGTTGTAGAAAGTAATGCATCTACTCCATGTAAATGAATGATTATTTTCAAACTGCACTAACATTGTGACTAACTCTTATTTGTGTGTTTATTTGATTTTTATTACTATTTTTTTGTGCTTTCATATTTCTTCATTTATTCCTTTCTCTTCCTTTAATGTTTCTTCTTGTTTCTTCTTGGTCTTTTGTGTTCCTATTTTGTCTTTTTATTTTATTTTCTTTTTCAAGTACCTCTTAATAGTACACATGGATCTTGATTATTCATATCTTGTTTTCATGTTGTTTATTAACTTGTTCTTGCTTTGATTTTATACACTTTTGTTCCTAATTAAATCTTGGATATTCATATCTTGATTTTGAGTTATGATACATTTATGTATTATTTTTATCTTTGACTTTGTTTTTGTTTAAATGTAAATAGTTGTAACTCTTGTATTGGTAATTTTTATCATTATAATTAGTTATAATTATTCACATTTGAGTCAACTCACTAAAATTAGAATGCAAAGTCATTACAATTTCTTCATACTTATGATTCATAATTTTATTTTTCTATATTAAGTACCAAGTGTTTTAGATCCAAGTCTCAAAATCAATGAAACTAAACACCGACTCTCAAGTGTACGAATGAAACTAAACACTAATGGCTTATTATGCACCTGACTCTATACAAGATGTGCATCTCTTGGCATTATGAGTCTAATCAAACAATGGTCAATTTTATTCATTCCTCATTCTATTTTCTCGCACTTTTGGGCAAACTACATTGGTTTGAGGTCCATTTGGACTATGTAAGTAGCGCTGGTATACATGATGTATCTTGGGTTAGCTTGTCCACCTTTGTTCTTATTTTCATCTCTTTCATCACTTTGTGCATCCTTATATACTTGGTTATTTATGATTTTTTAGTCATTATACCATCACATCTACAATTGAAACCACTCATCTTTAATCTATGCATTAGGTTATATCCTTGATCTATGCTTGCCAATTTTCCCTATTAGGGTATAACATTTAGATCAGTTGTCAAATCAAATCATCCCTACTGGAGAAAAATTAATTATCAGTGACCAAAATCAACCCTACTAAGGTAAACTTGTTTTATCAAATGATCAAATCTGATCTACTAGGGCACATTATTATTTCCTTTCTTTAGAGCAATGCTCTCTTGTATCTTCTAATTCCAAGATCTACGAACTTTTACCCTCACTATAGAAAATTCATAGTGTAAAACTTATCTTAGGATTGATCAATTCCTAAGCACAAAGCTTGGACCTTATTTTAGGTGTGTTCAAAGTGTGTCTCTTATATTTTTGGATTGTATCTTTCCCATTCCTCCCCATCTTTGGGGCCCATTATATTATAATTATATTTTGATCATTGAGAATCAATACATAAAGCAATAGCTTATGTGGATTTAATATCATCCGTGGGTTAATCTCACTTTATCTCTCCTTTTAAGAGTCCATCCTTCTCTTTCATCCTAGTATGTTCTCTCAAGGGGGCATCAAGGGTCATTTCCTTCCAACTTCTTCTTGACAACTCTTTTCTTTAAAAAGACGTTGCTTCATCTGAATGTCTTGCCATGCCTTCTCAAATAAGGGAAAAATGTAGACACTCAATTCCTAACACCATTGTGTTAAAATTATCATTTTTATTTAAAATTTGTGAAAATGCATAGTTGGGCCAAAATCACTTAAATAGGCTAAATGGTTTGAGCTTGTTGTATATAAGTGCTTATTTATGATAATGTATCCCTAAATAGAGCAATGCATTTTATGTGATTATTAAATTTTTTTAAATCATTTCAAGTCAAAATGATGAAAATATAATTTAACATTCTAAACCACTAAATTCTTCTAATTTAGAAGTACACAATATGTGGATGTGTTATTTTATGTCAACAATGTCCTAAATGAGATATTGGTCTGTGCACAACTAACATCTTCTTTCAATTCCACTCCAATTAAATTATGACCTAGTAATATGACATTTAGGCTAGTTTGATTAATAATGTGTAACCAATTTCCAAATAATTGCATAAAAATTTGATTAATCTCACTTAAAAAATAATCTAAATTAAGGGCATAAGTGGAAAATACATGGAATTTATTGAATATATTTTAATCAAGAATTGATTTCTAAAATCTGCATCATCAAATGACATCATTTGTAGGGTGGCATCCATACACCATAAATGCAATAAATATTAGGTTTAAGGCCCTCATGCCTCTTTAATACCCCTTAATTCCAAATTTTTTTTGAGGGTATTTATGATTTAATTCTCCAAAATTGAATTAATTCATGGCCACACATCTTGATCTCAATATGGATAATCGTGGTTGATTCTGATCAAATTCAAAAATCTATAAATAGGAGAGGCAAGACCACCATTTTTAAGCATCATTTGTGTAAACATATTATGCATAATTATCTCCACAAACTTTCTTTGCATAGTGTTATAATACTTAATTTTCAATAGGATAGATTCAAGATAGGCATAACATTGATTCAAATATCATGAGCCTAGTTTCATTGGTGCATAAGAGATGATGGAGGAGCTTTGCCTTGCATCATTATTAAAGAATTGAGTACCAAATCAAGGATAAAATCAAGTTTTGAGATGAATTTCGATGGTGGGAAGCTCTTGGGAAGGTATTGTGTATGTTTTATTTCAATAACTCTTAATTATCATTTACAAAAGCCCATTGAAGGAGTTGGATTAGTTAGTTATGTTCTTATAAAATTTTATTGACTAATGCTTGATATAACTTGATTTGGATTCCATATCTACAATGTGTATAGTGAAAATAAGGTACTACACAATAGATTTACACTCTGATAAAATGAACTATAGGTACAAATCGACACATTAAATCATGTAGATATAACTGATGTTGTCAAAGTGCATGATTTGGTATAGTATTCACCATTGCATTATACACATAGCAACAAGATGAATACCTAAGGTTATTGAATGTAAATTATAGTTTAATATTTAATATTATGTAATACACATAACAACATAGTGGTTTGCATAGAAATGAATGAAATCTTTTTATTAAAGGCACAAATGACAATGCATGCTCATAAAAAATGGACATTAGAATTAGTCAAGAATGCATCCACAAATGAGTAATATGTGTAATGATTACATAATTTATAGTAAAATTATAATAAATAGAAATCAAAATCAGTCAAAAATACATCCATGAGGAGAATAAGAGTGTGAAATTGTGGGTCAAATAAAGGAGAGGAAAAATTTTATTTTTCTTGTGAGGGGGTTTTACTGCCTGCCAAACCAAACCTCACCCTTAGTATTTGTGAAATAGAATGAATGTTAAAAAATAATAATAAATAAATACTTACATAGTTATTTTCCACAATAATATTGTTTTTGTAAAAAAAAAACCCTTAAAATTTCTCCATCATTAAAATTGTATTTTTTTCTAATTTTCTGAATAGCACCATAGTACATAAAAAAATGATAAATTTCAAAATTTGTAATGAAATTATGAATTTCAAAATGTTCCATAAAGAGGAAACCAAGGTGCAAAAAACCCATAAAAATTTATGAGTGATTGTTTACCATTTTATCACAATTGGAAAAATAACAATCATTTTTATCAACAAATGGATTTGTAAAAAATAACTTGTAGATCTTGCCTCCTTATCAACAAAAAATGATTTAGTCTGAAATCCAACCATATTTAATCCTAATTATATATCTATAAAAATTTATTTATATATCCAATACAAGTAAAATTCATGTAAATACTAATGAAGTTCACAAATTAGAGAAGAAAGGACTACAGATGATACACATAGATCTACAAGATTCTCCTTTATAATCTCAGTTAGAATACAAACTCAAAAACTAATAAAGATTTCAAGAAATTAAAAATACAAAAATGTTCATTACCATAAAATAGCTTTGATACCATGATGAAATTGTCTAAGATTCAATTGGTAAGAATCAAACATGTGAACTACAAATGTGAAGTAAATAAAAGTAAAACTCCATTGTTGAGAATGAAATCAAAATAGAGCAGAATTATGATAATATTGCATTTAGACCTCATTAAAATAACTTATATGAGAGGCATATTATAGGTTAAAGATAGGCATAGATCCAATACATTTGTCAATGTGAACACAAGACTTTTCCAAATGAATTATGTGCTGCATGTGTAATATGTCAATATTGGTGGGTAAATGTCAAGGGTATCCTCACCCACCAATTTGATTACAATTTTCACATGTGCATGTGCACCTTAAATACCTCATTATTACACCTATGTGACCTCAATATTACACTTAATCAAGCTAAATACATGTGTAAGAATAATCCATAATAATAAATAAAAATAATAATATACTACACTAACATAAGAAATAACTAATATGACTCTAATGTAGCTAAAATCTATCTTCATTCCACCCTGCAAACCCTTGGTAAGGTCTCCAAACAATAGAGTCTACTGATAAATGATCAAAACTTTGATGACCCTTGATGGTCCCACTCAAGATAAAACATGTAGTGCCAACTCATCTCTATGCAAACATATATGGATGTGCTGAGTCACCATGGGGCATATGCACATGACGTATCCTATAAATATGCTCATATGAATAGTTGTGTAATAATGTCACTAATCCTAATCCACCACCAAAAACCTCTTGGGTAAATTGATGCAAGTCCCTATATAGTCAAGCTAACATCATTTATCCCTAGGAATACATGGTACTATGATCCTCAATATCCTGGACACAATGATGCATCTTGTATGAAATATAAACATCGCCACCATCAACAAAAATAAAGGATGATATCAATACAAATTTTTTTTTTCATGCATGTAAAGTTTGATATTATAATCTTAGAAAACAATATAGTGGTATGCCTATCTATATATCAAACACCCATAACATCCCAACCATATATTTATGGGCCTATCTTATCCACTATTTCCCACCACCACCCTACAAGATCACACCTATGATAACTATGATAAGTCTCAATACCTCCATACATCCTCAAGTGTAATAGTAATCTTCCTTATTAGGAGTTAAAGAGTACAAGTATATAAATCCCATCGCTCTGCCAATGCTATCATCTTATGCATGTCATATGAGATCAGATCTAGCCATCCAATGTAACCTAACCTAGCCCCATCAATATTATCTCTCTCTATGTCACTCAATGGTAATTCTCACACAATCTCCATCATGTGCCCATGCCTAAAATCCCATGCTCACATGTTTCCCTAAAATCACAAAAAAATGACATCAAACTCAATAAAATTATACAAATATGGAAAAATAAAATAGAGACAATCTCAATTTGAGCCCATAAAATATCATAAATAATGCTGAATTAAAACAAACAACTCTAAGAAAAATGGGATAGGTCCACGTAATGTCTAGGTAGAAATGCAGCTAAGGGACAAATCTAGCGGATAATGATAATAAAATAAAATCTTAAAAAGTCATAAAAAATACATTTTTTGTAATTTAAGAAATATGTTAAAAATACAAGTTTTCACAACATATCAATGGTGGCACATTGTTAGACTATAAGGTGGCCTCCATTTTATTAAATCAAGTTAGTCCAAAATTTCATTTTTGAAACATTGTTCTCAACCAGAGCTCAAAATCACAAATTAACATTATGCAAATGAATTAAAAAATTATATTCACCCAAAATATTTATATGGCTTGACCTTTTTTTTAAAACATTACATTACGTAAATATAAAACCTACCAATTAATACCTTTGAAATTTACACATGATATGTCGAGTGTTACGTATTGAAATTAATCCCTATTAGACTAATGGGAATACACACAATGTGTTCTTCTTCATGGTCATATTTCCATCACTCCTACCAACCATTTCAAATTTTTTAAATAAGCATTTATTTTCCTATATACGGATTACACCACATATCTCTTAATACATCTAGATTATTTCTATATAATATTTCCTTCAAAAATCATTGTATGATACCCATCAATCATATTCATCAAACTTACATTAAAACATTTACAAATTTTTTAAGTGTTTCAATCCCAATGTTTCAAAATGGCTAAATTCAAAAGCTACTTAATCCAACAAATTATAAATGGTCAAATTTATATAATCTTACATTTATTTCAACATGATTCATTGATACTCCCATCCCTCACATCAAAACGGGGATATACATTTGGATTATTAAAAAAATTAAGCCTTCACAAACAATATTTATGGGATTACCCAATTTTGGCACATTATACATGGTTTATATTATCTACATGTTATAGATTTATGACAAAGATTTAATAGATTTATGATAGATTATACACATTGGTACAAAGTGTAGGGGAATATGCCATGTAGGTGAACTCTATTGGGGAAAAAAAGGAAATATAAATTAAAAAATATTAGTAGCATTATACATATTCAGAGGCATATGTACTACACATACAAAATACATATTTTAAAGATTTAGAATGACTCATAAATCAAATATGAGATATATATTGGAAAATTGGTAAAAATTATAGGATCATATGCCATGCATGTTCACTCACTTTATATACTTAATTATATATTCATATAAACTTTGATGTAATTACATGGGCATATGCAAACAATTACAAGAATAAAAGTACAATTTTTCACATATAACTATAGTTGAGCATATAGATACATGGCATTCTATATAATTTTTTACAAATTTAGGGGTATACATTTTTCAAATTTAAAAGGCATGATAATGTTCATGCACATACACACTACAGTGAAATTTACTTATTCAATAAAAAATGGTTGATATTTTGCTTCAAATTTATTAGTACTGTGGTTATGATGGGGGCATGAATATTTTCATTCTCTTTCAATCATACAAATAGAATTTAGATCTATTTGCAATGGTGAGTTTAATTTTGTAATGGGTAATATATGTTTGAGTCTAGAGACACTCAAAAAATTTAGAATTAATTCTAGTGAACTCATTGTATGGTTCTACTTTTTATGAAAAGTAATGTACTTTTGAGTTTAGTGACACTCAACAACCTAGGTCATACTTTTAGTGAATCCATTATGGGTTTAGACCCTTTATATTGGGGTTAAAGATTAGATATAGATTAATTACTTGAATAATTTTGGTTATGGTTTAGTGACACCTAATTACCTACTACTCTCCCATTATTTCTCATAGGATTGTCCAGTTCCTTTCAATAGGAAACAAATAGGACTAAAATTATCCTTTCTCTACTTGATTGGGTTAGTTGGTGATCCATGACATCTCCACTCTTTATATCGTAAGCATTCTACATAGGTGGAATAATAATACATGAATATAGGTGTACTCATTCCTTAATTTTTACCTTTAAATCTCATTTTTATAATTTCATATTTCATATATGGATATTGACTACTCCATGTGTTATTACAGGTTTGCTAAAATGAATGCCTTGCATAATGGGAGTTACCCATCAAAAAATAAAGTGTTTTATACATACTTAGGTATATCATTCTCATTTAATTTAGTAATTTAATTCATATAATAAAGTGGGGAGGGATAATTTTAGACACCCAAATTTGGTATAAGCCTATTTTTAATACCTTTTCATAGAACTTTACACATATAAATTATTATTGACAAAAGAAGTATCTATTTATGCATTTGTTTTGTTCTTTCCTCTTTATTTGATACAATTTATGTGGTCAATTGTCCACTATTATCAATACTTTCAATATTTTCACATGGATCTCCATTTATATTTTTTTTAATATTTTTATGCTTTCTAGACAAGTCCATAGTTTCCAGAAAGATTTAGGCTTGTGGACATGTCTATGAAATGTGGACTTGCCCAGGCATAACTTATAGAGTTATTTTGGCTCATATATAATTTGGGTCATTATTTTGGCCTATTTGAGTCTTGTTGGATTAGGTTTTGTGTGATAATAGGTCCCTTAATTTGAAATCAACATCTTTATAAATACAAAACTACTATATGGCATTAAACCCCTGACACTCTACATTATTAAAAGCTAGTGTTTTAAAAAGTTTATTCATCTAGTGATAATATATCTTGTATGAAAATAAATAAGGCACAAATTAAAAAAGTGAAGCTCAAAAATGTGGAATTTAAATTATAAATAAAGAAACAACTAGATTAAATTATGGTATTAAATTGTTAAAGCTAAATCTGAAAGTTACAAAGGTTGAATCTATATTTGTATGCTTTTACCAAGTGTAAAATAAGAGAAATAACATCTAGGTTTGAATTAAATTTTTTGCACATACACATTATTGGGATAACTAAATTTGATTTTGAGCCCTCTTTAAATTATCAAAGACATAGTACAATGCTTAGATAATAAACAGGGATTAACCAAGGTTAGTCAACTCAATCCCTTTCTCTTGACACCCCCTATTTAATATTGATTCAGTTTGTGTAGGAACTAGGGTTTCATATTACAAATATATTCATATGATATTTCATATGTATCAATGTCTCAAATATCTTAATAAACACATGCATAAGTGCTATAATAGTTACTATTTCATTATTTTCACTACAGACAAGTTCATAGTCAATGGATAAGACCGCATTGAATAACTATCTAATGAGCACAGGCCTATCTAAACATAACCAAAGACTCTATTTCCAACCCTAAGATATTAAAATCTTATTTTATCTTGTTTATCATTATAAAAAAATAATAAAATTCTAAGTATCTTATTATTATTTGTACTTACTACATTTAGAATATGCTACTTATCAATTAATTTCAATTATCAATTCTACATTTACATTTAGATTTATTCTCAAAAGTCATAAATTACAACCTGTATAACATTTCAATGTTTTATACCTATTAAAAATAGTGTAAAACACTTATATTTTTATACTTTGTTATGCTCTATGTCTATGCACAGTCATAAAAAATAGTTTGTAATAGGTCTATGATTGCTTGGATCAAAAGATAGATTGTCAAAATCTACTAAGATGCTACCAATAATGTTTAAACACATGAAACAATCAAATGTGTCCACTATCTATTGAAGTTATCTCTATTTATTTTATAATATATTCTTCTAAATATCATTAAGCCTACTTTTTAGGATGTTTTTTGTGTAATTTATTTTCCTTTATCATATGTGCATATTATGATTTTTTCCTTCTTTGCCTTGAAAACTTAGCTTCACTTCTCACACTTTCTTGACCTAAAAAATGGGTTATAATTATGATTTGGATAACCCCAACCACAACTTACTATGAGTTTGAGAATTGCTTATGTTCTAATACCTTGAAGAGGGATCAAACCACACATAGTTCTCCCTTCTATATGTATGTGCGCTCAATAGTGGTTTGCTAGAATGCAATTCATCTCTTTGGCTTTTGACACTTGACAATATGCAACTTTAACCTTAGTTTATGTGTTTAGATTTGTCTTATGGACTATTCCTTCAAGGGTTTTCAAATTTATATGCTTTAGGATAGTGCCTCAAGGATGTGAAAATTTATTATTCAATGTACAAGTGCAATGCTAGATAGAAACAACATTAGACTTGATGTGTATATATAGATGGTTTTTTGGGTAGTTTTATTGCATAATCGACATTAAAAAAGTGTGGGATGATGCAAAGGAGGTATTTGAATTTTAGACCTAGCCATTTTAATAAATTGAGACACTACCAGAAAAGGCTAACACTATTGGTAATCAACAATGTTCGACTATTGCCAACATTGTCTAGGATGGAGAAAATAAGAACATGGAATATGATAACAACCTACATAAGATAATAGAACTTTTAGGAACATATTAGGGATATATTTCATATGAATGATAAAATATTGGGAATAAAAATTTGTATATAGGGTGCATGAGTCATACATGTATGCACAAGTCATATATTCTAATGATAGGTCAAATAATGATATTGTCAGGTGTCTAATACTAAATACACATGTCTAAAAATGTTTCCCTTTTAGTATAGTATTCAAAATTATATATTAAAAGTATAAAGTACAAAATTTGATACCTAATTATAGTCACATTTGGTGTATTTAGGTATGCCCCAAATACCTAGTTTGGTCCATGTAAAACCTACAAAGAAACATGAAGAAATTATTTTCTAGTTAAGATATAAATTATAAAACAATATCTATTATTAAAATATTTGAAATTGAAAAAACAAGAATGAATACACTTGTTGGTATGTGAACCAAGATTCCATCTAAATTCATTAGAGAATGAGGTGATTATGCCCCAAGGATATGTTCTTATACAAACCATGAGATGATAAGTATATGCCTCAAACCTAATTGGATATTGAAAAGTGATAGTAGTTGAGCATCACAAAATCCCCAACTACAGTACTAAAAACACAATCATAACTATTTTGGTGAAACCTATACTAGGTATGCATGCCAATGGTGGAGCCTCATGTTAGGATCATATGTAAAAGGTGAAACCCTACATCAAGGTTGTATGTAGATCTAAAAAATATAAATAAGCTATTATAAATGGATTTTAAAATCAAAGTTCCTAGTATTATCATAATTTTGATCATATATGTATAAAAATACATGCATGAAAAACATCCATGCCCTAAAATCTGATCTATTTATATCTCAATGTGATACAAAATTCCATAAAACTATATCTTACTCAATCCAATTTAATAATCTGACCCAATACAATAATCTAACCCATGTAATATGATAATTATGTTCTACCTGATCTATGTAATGTGTCACATCATGTCATATAATTTGTCACCTATTTGTCATGATCTTGTAAATGCCCCTACATATGCCCTAAATATATGCAATTTTTTCCATTTTCCATAATCTAAATCACAATATAAATAAATCTAAGTCAATTTATCTCATCAAAATTGTAATATGTCCCATCATCTAAATCATAATATATCCCATTTGAATCATATTACATCCTAAATTTTATCATAGTTTGAAATGTATGTTTATCAATGCATGAATATATATGACAAACCCACTAGTATGCCCCCATTTTGAAGTTAGGGATGAATCTTGAGAATCAATCATCTCAAAATAAAATAGTTATATGCATCATATATTATACATAAAATATGTAAGCATGTAAAACATGTGTGCTGACATGATTATATTATATTATCATATAAATATTTTCTCATTCACACAAATATGAAACATGTAACCCAAGGCATACAAGTTTCATGTCAAGTGGATACAATAATTAAAAACGTAATAATAATCATCATAGAGATATGTATGTAGTAATAATCCACACATAACGTACATAATCTAAATCATGGTATCAAACACAAGAAGAAGAATATATGATAACAATCACAATAACCCAATATCAACAAGAATGATAAAATCACACACACACATGTACACATTGTCATGATCATGATGCACACAAGCACTCAAGACATGACTCAAATCTAACTCAATATAGATAACATGGCCATGACATGGACTAAAGCATCCTCAACATAAGTGACACATGACTTGACACAACACAATCAATGCACTCATAGAATCACATAAGATAATAATCAATGTGACTATTTAAACTTAAAAATCTAGATGTGGAGGATCTAGGGTTAATAATATAGAAATGAATAAGCACAAGGGTGTTAAACATATATATATTAGGCCAATTATTTGTGAAACTTAGATAGAACATATATTGAATTTATTATATTGAGATATGCTAAAAATGGAAAGCAAAGCTATGCTAGATATTGCAATGATAGTGAAAACAAGACACTGAGCTAGTTCTAATGCTAATATATATCTATATCTGAAATAAGTAAGAAGTAATCTAGGAGAGTATTCTAGAATAATCACCAAATTTTGGATTTAGTGGCTCTTTAGCCTCAAACACTTTTGTCAGCCTTGGATGATTACATCGATGCTAGTGTCTAGGTTAGACATAGGTATTTTGTATGGAATACTTGTTAGAATATGATGTGACCACCTGGATGATTTTATGTTTTTCATCACTTTTGTTTGGTGAATTTAGATTTGGTTCATGGATTATCACTCCTTGTCAAATAGTAAAACCCTATTTCTTCATCCTCATAGTGGATTTGGAAAAAATGGGTTAGTGAGTACACAATGTTGAGATACCCCAAAGACCCCTCTATCAATGAGTACTACCTACATAGACAATACTTTGAAGAGGACCTTGAACTTATATAGTTACATGTTGGCTTGTGTGTGAATCATGCAAGTGTGATAAACAAGAATAAAAATGACATAGTTTTTAACTTGGAAAATTAGCTCTTAGGTTGATCCTTCAGTAATTCAAACCTATATATGTGTTATTCTTATGATTTATATGAAAATAAGATAAAATATGAAATCTTTTTATCTATTGAATGCTTTTGATAAGTTGCTTTGGTCTATTCTAGGTGTAGGTGAGGAATGATCTTATATTTACAACAATATATTTGGATAAATAACTCACATTAAAACACTTAGGCTGAACATTAGGATATATTTCATTTATAAATTAGATGACTTTAGGGCTTTAGATACTTGTGTCAATGTAATCATATGACTAAGATGCAAGCGTTTGAGTAGTTTGAAAATAGGTGCATGTCTAGAAATTGTAGGGATGGAGGATAAACATATTTTAAGCATTTTGGGCAAGATAGAAGGCTTGGGTCATTAACATAATATTGGTTAGATTAAGATATAGGAAAAGGGGTATAAGAGAATAGATGCAATACTTGTAAAAGAAAGAAAGTTTAACAACTGATAGGAATAACCAATGTTTAAGTTTGCCAAGTGTACGAGACCGAGGTGATATATAATTTATATATAGTGTCTAAATTTCCCCCCTTTAATCTAGTAATTAAATTTATAGTTTAAAGGAAAGGAATGTATACATGGGTGTGTGTAACACACCTTATCTTTACTTGAGTCCAAATTGAGTGATTTGATGGCGACTGATTTGTAACCAAGAGCATGTTACAATATATAATCAATGCATATAATATAAAATTGAAAGTATTAAAATGATTAAAATTGAAAGAGTAAAGTTTAGGAGTACACATGTGTATCGATGCAATTGCCTTGCCTATTGGTAATTTTATTTGAAATATGTATCATTATGAATCACTGAAACTGAGATTAGGAAAAATATATAAATATAAAAAGTGAATATATCAAGGAGAGAGAGAGAGAGAGAGAGAGAGAGAGAGAGAGAGAGAGAGAGAGAGAGAGAGAGAGAGAGAGAGAGAGAGAGAGAGAGAGAGAGAGAGAGAGAGAGAGAGGTCCTTGCCCCCAACCTTGGAGAAAAGGTGGATTTACACCTAGTAGTTGAGACTAACTCAATTGTGCAACCTAAAAGTGAGTGTAAGTGAACCAAGTCAACTCATACTATCAAATTGGTGAGTATGGATTATACAATCAATTATAACCTAAAAAATTGACAAGATTTAGTGATTTAGTTATCTCAACCATACCAAAAAATGAACCAACCACTGCAATAGATTGGCTTAATATAATTCATAAAGGTCCAACCTAGTAGGTGGTGACAGTCCCTAAGAATGTTTATAATATGAAATTGATTTGGATTCTATAATATTAGGTGCACATTACATATCATATGCACTTGTTTAACCCTAAATGTGGAGATGGAATCCTTTTTTACTATGGAGTATATAGGGTTAAGAATATAGAAATTGCAATGCACAAGGGTAATAATTAGATCTACAACAAGTCAATTAGATAATCAAATAAAATATGTTGAATTTATTAAACTAAGATAGGATAAATATATAAAGTAAAACTATGCTAGATATGGAAATGATAAATAAATAATATACTTAGCTAGTTCTGATGCTAACATAATTTTGGATTTGGAAGAGGTAAGAAATAGACTAGAAGATGATTTTGGTATAGTCACCAAATTCTGGATTAAGTGCTTATATATCCTCTGACACTTGTGTTAACCTAATATTATTGCATCAATGCTAGTGTTGAAACTTGATGTAGATATCCTATACAAAATACTTTTGGTAAAACAATGCAACCACCTAGATGCTTCTAGGTTTGTCATCACCTTTGTTCTAATGCATTCAGATCTAGGTCATGGAATTTTGCTCTTTGTGAAATTGGAAGACCCTAGTTCTTCATATTCATAGTGACCTTGGGAAAAATAGGTTAGTGGTCACATGATGTCAAACTAAACCCAAATACCCCTTTATCAATGAAGATTGCATACATAGCCAATACTCTGAAAAGGGCCTCAGACTGATGTAGTTCTCACTTATGTGTTGGCTTGTGTGTGAATCATGAAATATATGAAAATAAAGTATAATAATAACCTAACTTGTAACTTAGGAAATCAGGCTCTTGGGTTGATTCTTCAATTCTTTAGACCTGTAGATGTGATATCCCTATGATTGATATGGAAATAGGATAAAATAGGGAAATTTTATTTAATTGAATGCTTGATAGAATGATTTTGATAATTTTCCTTATTCTCTTTAGGTATTTTATAGGTGAGGAATGAATGAAGGTTGATCTTCTATTTATATTAATACCTTTAAATAAAATCTTGTATTAAATCACATAAGTAGATCATTAGGATACATTCCATTTGTAAATTATATGACTTTAGGGCACTAGACACTTACATCAAAGTAGAACACTTATATTAACATAGGTGTTTATCTAGGATGTAAGTGTTTAAGCAAGAATAAAATAGGTATAGGCTCATAACTTACAGAGGTGGATGATAATAAGGTTTTAAGAATTCTAGGCATGATAGAAAGTCTAGGTCATCAACAATAAGATTGGTCAGACCAAGAGATAGGCCAAAGGGCATAAGATAGAGTAGATGCAAGAATTACAAAAGTAGGAAAAGGTTCAAAACTGAGAGGAATAACCAAGGCATAAGTTTTTCAATTGTACAAGATTGAGGTGCTATATAATTCACAAAATATCATTTACAACACATTAGATATGTCTCATGTTGAAACTGTATATAAAAATGGTACCAATGCATAGAATTCTACCATAAATGTGTATGTTAATCATATAATTGTGTACTTTGACCAATTTATAAACTTGAACTAGTGTGTGTGATATGTTACCATAACATGCCCCCACTATACATAGAGAAATGTGAAAATTGATATAAGTGCCAATGTAGAGAACATATTTCCAAAACATGCCCCCACTATAATATGGATATGTTGCATATTGAATAGGTGTGGAGAACATGTTTCTTAAACATGCCCCAAATGTATATCTAAAACTATAAATGTGTGGAAGCCATGTCTCAATGACATGCCCCCATTAAATTTGAAACTATAATGTATGTGGAAGCCATGCCTCTAGTACATGCCCCCATTTGAGGTGAGGGAAGAAGAGAAACTAGTAGTTACCTCACCTCAAAGGGATATGATAACCATATAATTATGAATGAACCATGCATAATATAAGAGAACATGTCTAGGTAAATGTATCATTAAAACACATATAATGTGATCATATAAAGGTATAAAGTGCATGATAAATATCATAGAAACATCTAGATAGTAACAGTACAATCTCAACAAGAAAATCAAGCACACACATAACAACATTCAAAATTGATTCAAAAGGAAATGGTCTAAGGAGACCTCAAACAAGGGGCATGTTCAAATGTCACATAATCGAGTGGACAAGACTTATTAAAATGTCCACAAAATCAAGAATGACATATTCAAATGTCTATACAACAAACAATGACATATTAAAATGTCAAATAAGCAAACAAAGGCATGGGGGTCACAAATAATGGAGTATATTCAAATGATCAACAAACATGACAATAAAAAATCAAGACACTCAAGTAAGAGCATAAAGAAATCATAAGTAACCAACATAAAAATATCATAGTAGCCCATGGATCTAATGTTTTAGCAAAAAATGTCATGTATATAGCATATCAAGTACACTCTAGAAGATATAATCATGGATAAAGTCATGTGTAAGTACATATAGGAGCTCAAACATGATAATGTAAAGTGACCATATAATTGTATAACTTGTATGTATCATGATCATAAAGGTGGATACCTTGATATCCTTGTGATGTGAGTAGTGGGAAATCCCAACATATAAAAAGGCATAGATCATGAATCCGTGTTTGCCTATATCATAATAAAATATAAGTGTGAAAAATGTGTATGCCTAAGTAAATGATATGCTATCCATCAACATTTAACTAACACATAGATGCCAAGGAGCCAATAAAATATTTAGATTCCAAAAATATTTTTGGATTTTTGAATGTTTTGATATTTTTTGGTATTTTTGGAATATGTGAAATCACTATCTAAGGATATCAAGAGGAGAATCATTATCTATGAAGAGTTGTGGATAAATATCATGTCCTGATCGATATGTGCCATATTTGTGCATAGGAAAATGATAAATTTTATCATGTGCTTTTGGTAAATTTGTACTTGGTATCTTTGTTGTGGAGTTATTTTACTTTATTGCTGGTAACCATGATTTCCCAAAATTTACCTTATATTTAGTCAAAAATAGAATAATATGTAATACAATAGATCATGATTTGGATCCAAGTGTGACATTACATTGAATATATCCAACACAAAAATTGGATGCCATATCTTTCTTCACATGTTCCATACCATATCCCAGACATGTAAAGAATTTTAAGGTACATATATTGAATTCACAAGTTGGGTCAACTATAATATTTTAACCTTGTTTGCTATCAATGAAAGGTTCAATGTTTTGATGTTTTGAGGAATGATTGGTAATTTCTTCATATGAAGGCACACATTTGACATTACCCTTTTAGGTACTTTTTGTTCTTTTTGTACTTGTTCCTTTTGTATCATGTTTTGATCTTATAAGTGTTTAGGCAATATATCTTGTTCTATTTGTTATTTTCTGTTGGATTTTATTTCATTTGAAGGTTCTTGTTCTTTTTCATTGGCCAAATGTATCTTTGAATGATTTGCATTAGTATTACCAATATAGCCCAAACCTCGATGGTCTTTCTGGTCATATGTGGAAATATGATGAGTGATGCCTTGGGAATGTTTTCCCAATCCTTGACCATAATAACTAAAGTTTTATAAATATTTCATTTCAAAACCATACTATTTGGAAAATTATGCATCATTATTGATAGATAAATTTCTATCCTTTCCCTGATCTAATTTTTATTTTCGAACCTTTTATTTTTCTAAGTTTGATATTTGCAACTATTTTTATTCTGAAGTTTTCTTTGGTACCCACATTTGTTATTTTAGAACTTGTGTTTTAGGTGAGGTACTCATAATGTGAGTGCCTTTCATGAGTTATGTATCAATTATAGGATCACCACTATCTTTGAGACTTTTTATTTTTTTGTGTAAAATAATGATCTATATGATCCCCATGAATTATATGATATGCACAATAATACTTGGATTTGTGTATAGGATGTATAGGAGGTAATTTGATCACTTTATTATGAAGCATTTCTCTTAAGATTTCACATGGTCTCTTAGTAAATTTTGGTGTAATAATATTTGGATCACTTGTTTTAGATGTGTTCTATTATAGCTTTTCATTTGGATAGGAAACTTTGTTTGGCACACCATTGGTAGATGAGGATGAAAACACATGATTAACACTACCATGTGTTGAATTTTGTAGGTACGTAATCTAACTTTACAATAATGTGATATTTGAACTAAAATTATTTTGCCACTCTTATATTGAATTTATCAAAATGATGAATTGATATTTTAAGGATTCACAAACACAAAGTCTAGGTACCTCAAATTGAACATACATACATACATACATACATACATACACCATCTATCTTACCCCTTGAAGGAGTGATAGAATGGACCTAGTTAGAGGAATAGTAACTATCACCCTCTTTATAATCAAGAGGAAGAGGCTCAATATTATTGCAACAATATTGGTAAAGAGAAGTTTGAATTTTATCTCTATTATGATCATTCTCTGTTTTAGTTGTTTTGAAATGATTAAATTTTGAACCCCTTGTTGCCTTAATTGATCGAATCATACATGAAACATAAAAAGTAATAACTACTATCATATATTGTATAATGAAGTAACTAAAATATGTACTCATATTGAAAGGGATTTTGGAAAAGGTAAAATTCATATTTTTAAAATTTTAACACTTTGAAATCAACAATCAAAATTTAAAAAATAGTAAATCATGAAACCCTAGGTCAAATAGGGTTTTAAGACTAAATGTTAGAGTCACCACAATGTGCAAAATGAAGATAAATCAATATACATTTATTGGCTGAGAAATAGTAGAATATGAAACAAGTTTTTTAGGAGAAATAGGAAATGAGATGAACCCCAAAAAAAAAAGGAAAACAAAAGTATAATGTACGGCTTGTAGGTCTAAATTTACCAAAAATAGTAAAATGCTAAATTTGAAAAATCCATATAGTATTTGGGAAAAAAGAGGTTTTTATCTATATAAACATATTTATGAAAAACCTTTGAGGATTTTGAAATTTTATCTATTATGAATCATAAATATTCCAAATAATGTGGAATGCTTCACAGGAAAAATCGTAGAATATTCCCAATAAAAAATTATAAAATTTGAAAAAAATAATTTATTTCTGAGATCTGAGAGAGGTTTTTGAATAAAATATTATTTTTGACAAAAACTATAAAATAATTACAAAATAAGTACACCATTCTCCTTGTATACCAATATTTACTAAAAATAATAAATTACAAAATAATGAAAAATTCATACCAAATTTTGGTGAACAAAAAGAGGTTTTTTAGTATACCAACATGAGTAGAAAAGCCTATGAAGAATTTTTAAATGGAGTTATTTGGATGTAGAAATGCATTAATCATGGAATAATCCATTTAAAAACATATGCACATGAAGGCTTGGTGACCAAAGGACGGTAAGACCCTAGGGTAAAGTTTTAGATTTGTAAATCTATCACAACAAGCAAAAACCTTAGAAGGCTTGGAATACCTAGATATTTTTTTTTGAATTCATATGAATCGAGTCCACCAAATGTTTAACCCTAAAAATATAGATGTGGAGGATCTAGGATTAAGAATATATAAAATAATAAACACAAGGGTGATAAATAGATCTATAACAGACCCATTTTTTGTGAAACTCAGATAAAACATATACTAACTTTATTATACTAAGATATTCTAGAAATAGAAAGTAAAAATATGCTAGATATCACTATGATAATAAAAACAAGGTATTTAACTATTTCTAATGCAAATAAATATCTAGAATTGATGTGAGACTTGTAGAAGTAGAAAATATCTAGAATTGAGAGGAACAACCAAGGTCTGAGTTTTCCAAGTGTACAAGAGTGAGGTGCTATATAATTCAGAAGTAACATCTATAGTGACACAAATTAATGATCAAGTAATGAAATAATCATTAATAGTTACTCATGGAACATGAAATTTAACATGTAATGGTTATACTATAAAAACATAAATTCACACACGAAAATCATCACAAAATGTAATAATAATTGTTGATCACACCATGCAATAATCATCAACATCAAACATGCATATAATAAGTAATTGTATTTTACAAAATCAATTAATTTCATCATCACAACATATAAAATTATAAAATCCATATTATATATCACCTTAAAGAGTATACTCAAGAGAAAGTCATGTATAAGTAGTCTATGTAGCAAAAATATGATTAATGAAATGTTCAGAAAAAAATATAAGTTGATAAAGTGTACCAAGATATCCTAGTGTAGGCATGCATCAATTATTTAAATGTATCCTATAGGTGTAAGGAATATCCCACATTTTAATGTCTATGTGTTATGTGTATCCTTTGTGTCTTGGATGCCACTCATGTATACCATTATAAACATGTGCATATAAAATGGATATGTAATCTACCATGTATATGATAAATAACACAAATCAATCATGCCACTATAAAAGTATGGCATTTATAGGTACTTATTATATATATATGATCTAAATTATGTTAATCAATAATCCCATCGATGTCATAGTCATACATATGTCATATATTATATATGTCATAATCACCAATTGCATAGACAAAGTCATTCATTACTTTAAAGTCATCATCCTTATCATATTGTATATTTATATATTATGATCTGTATAAAAAAATGCACCATATTTTAGAATTATATTATTAAATTCATTTTAATCTTTATTAATCATCATGCACATCCTATACCCTTGCATTCGGTAGGTCAAATGAAATAAATTACTCTAGAAAACTATGTGTGATAAATGAATATTATTTATACATTGGCCTATGTGTAATGATGTGATGTGGCTCATGAGTATGTGGATCCTATGGATGTAGATTTGTCATTAAGCTCTTAGGAATACTTGCATCCATATTACATATCCTTGTTAAGTCTACACATATTGGCACTTAACAAATGGTAATAGCTTGAGATTATTTTTGTGAAGTACTCTTTACTTGATTAATTATATGATCTATAGTTTTCTCTTTTATTTGGTATCCATACTTGTGTGTTTTGATTTTTAATTATATTCTTACTAAGAGTGTTCTTTTCAATATTTCTATCTGTTTGATATGTAAGCAAATCCCCCTGGAAATTGAATGAAATAGTCATATTGATCTCATCCAATTTTGATTCCATTTTTAATAAACATGAGTGTCCCAATATTGATTTGAATTGTGTAATAATATGTTTCACATAGAATAATTATTGAATATTTTTAGTCCCAAGAGAAACTAGTATAGCAATATGCCTTATTGCATCCTCAAAGTGCTCATATCATGCGACTAACACGCATCATATCCCACATATTTAAGAAAAAAATTATGCAAGCATTGTGTATTACCTTGTCATCAATTCAAATACACATTCTATGTTCAAATTATATAATATCTTGAATGACCATTGGTTCTTTCTTAGGAATGTTCTAGTATACATATATATTTGTATATTACGAACTAGAAGGAGATGGAGAATCCAACCTTGTAGGAGTATTTTTAGATTTTCTAGTTGTAATAAAACCTATATCCACAAGTTTTATATTATTTTTCAATACATAACCATTTTTATCTCTATGTCCATTAATATGATGATAGTTATAAAATGATCTTACACTAGTAGTGTTAGGTGATGTGTGTAGTGATGGTGATTAGAAGATAACATGATTAAATTATTATCAAGGTGTGTTTGTAAAATAACATTTGGTCTATATTTGAATCTATTAAAATAGATTAGTTGTTTCAAATTTTAATAAGACTCATATGAGTTGAAAACTTAGGAATTATTTTTTTGGGAGATTCTTTCTTATCAATAACTATATTTAGAGATTCTTCTTTATCAATTTCTGTGTTTATATAAGATAGATTATGCATAAAATACTTCTGATGGATTATCTTATTTTTATTTTCCTTCTTAGGTGAATACTCACTTTTATAACTTGTAGGTTTTGACTTTTGAATACTAGCATAGTGTATATGCACATATTACCATCCAATTCAATTATATGACTTATATTCTAAATTCAAAATATCAACTGCATTTGGAATATCATTTATTTCATGTTTCATGTTCATTATATGATTAATAGGTATGGTTATGGTTTGGAAGGATTAATTCATATGTTTAATCTCACCATATATAAGTGTATGAGACTCATCAAAAATATGCCTATCATTACATTTCTTAGAAACATTATCATAATCCATATCAATAGAGATGTCATTGCATAATTTAGAACCGTCATCACATTAGAAGGAATAACATCACATTTAATGTCTAAATAAGGAATGACATCACATTTAATTTATATATAAGGAACAACACCATATTTCATTTATAGAGAATAAGTTGTATAATATTATATTTTAAGAGGAGTAACATCACATATACCTTCACCAAAAACATCATTGCAAGGTATAACATCATAAGAATCAATATGTATATCATCAATCCATTTTTTATTGTATCAAATTTCTTAAGTAGAAGTTTAGTAGCATCAAAAAATGTGTTAAGTAATTTATTTTTACTTTACTATTTTTCTTCCCTATGATTAGTGGAAAGCTTCAGGGAATGGGAAGGATAATTGATTGATTGAATTACAACATTAATTTTATCTACCTCTTATTCACTATAATTGTACAAAGATATATCACTAACATACTAATATTCCACATCATCATAATCATTGTCAATAGAGTGACTTTTTTATTCTAAAAAGCATGCTACTTATCCACATAAACACTATCATTAGACACACAAGCATGATCATCTATATCCACATTTTTTCACTCATTGGTAAACATAAGGTACAACATGGGTAGATAAAAAGGAATCCATAGGATAAGTCATATTAGGGTTTTATGGATTAAAACATATATAAAAATTATAAAACCCTAAGGTGGAAAGGAATAAAAGAAGAAGAGCTACTTCTAGGATTAGGGCAAACATAGAACTCTAGGGTTTTAAGGATTTAGAAATCAAATATCACAACCCTAGGAAAAATAAACACGAATGAAAGGGAGATTATAAATCCAATATGAAACTTAGACCTTAATACAATTTTTTTTAACCCTAATAATGAAGGATGAAACACTAAAGTAAAATACCTATGAATTTTAGTGCTCAAGGCTAAGATCGACTTCATAATTTTTTAAAATTTATTTTGGATTTATTGATCTAAATAATCTAAACTTAGGATAATTCAGATTACATATTATATATAATTTACCATAAATATATGATTTAAAAATAAGATTGGAATTGAGATTAATATTTATATAAATAACAATAGGATAGGATATTTAGCTTGTTTATGTTCTATATGCTCTATACCTATGCACAATCCTCATAAATAGTTTACAATTGATATATTATTTATAAACTTAGGAGACTATCAAACTATGATAAGATACTGATAATAATTATGAGACACTTGTGTCCACTATATATCACAACCATGTCGATATTTTTTTTCCAATCTATTATACCACAGTTTCCTATACCTACCTATCAAGATGTTTTATGAGTACTTTCCTACCCTAGGACCTTTGTGTAGATTCCAATTTTTTCTTCCTTTTCCTTGAAAAACTAGTTACACTTTTTCCACTTGCTTGACCTAAAAAAGAGGATATAAATATTGGTTGGAAAACCCCAACCACACCCCTTTAAGTGATTGATCATTTCCTATCTTCTAATATTTCAAAGAGGGATCAAACCACACATAGTTATCCTACCTTTGTGTTTTAATGCTCTATACAGATTCTATAGAATGCATTATATCTCTTTGGATTTTGAAACATGATAATATGAAAATTTTCCTTTAATTTAGGTGTTTATACTTGTCTTAGGGATTGTTCCTTTAAGAGGTTTTTAGATTTGGATGCTTTAGGATAGTGTTTTAAGGATGTGTAGATTTATTCCTCAGTGTGCAAGTGAAATGCCAGATGGATTTTAGATATAAATGGCCTTAGAATTAATGTATATATACAAGAATATTTGATTAATTTCCCTCCATAATTAACATGTGAACCATATGGGCTAATCTAAGGGAGGGATTTAAATTTGAAAAAAAACATTTGAAGAACTTGGGACATTGCTAGTGAAGGTGTACATTGCTGATAACTCGTAAGGTATAATTATTTTCACTGCTATCCAAGATGGAGAAAATAATAATCTATAATGTGGTGATAATCTAAAAATTTAATAGATTATTTTGACATAGATTAGGGAGATATTTAATATGAATGACTGAAAATTGGGAAGGCCAAGTCCATAAATAGCTAAATGGTTATGGAAAATGGTGTGAAATATTAATATGTGTATGCATAAGTATTTAAGTCAAGGATAGGTCAAAAACTAATATTTTCAAGTTTCTAATACCAAATTTATTTGTCTAAAAAAAGGATTATCCTAGACTATCAAACTTCCCTAGGAAGGGGTACTATCAATAAATATAATCAACCTCCTAAGGATACTTCCCAATCAATTTTTTTGAAGAAAAATGACAAATACCAATGTGCCCAAGAATTAAATGGTGACAATGATGATCTAATTCATGATGATACATACTTGGGAGATCCTCAAAACCACCAATATATGGTTTAATACTACATTTATAATAATGTTGGCTTCATTTAATACATATATCAACATTTCTATTTTTATGACATCTTTGCTTATTTTTTTTACATCATATGTTCTTTGATTTATATAATGGCCCATGCTTATTTTTATTTCACATGTTATGGATCTTGATGTTTTATTGCTAATTGAGATTGCTACTACATATTCAACGTTACACTACATATTGAATATTTTTACTATGACCCTCACTTATTTGGAAGTGATACAGGATTTATTATCCGTATCTATGTAGTGAATATCTCATTTGATTTAATTTTTCCTCTCCTATGGTTTTTATATCCAACACTTAGTGTGTTGCATTAGAAAATTCATGAGTAATACATTACATTAGTCATGCTCACCTTCTTCTAAAGATTCATTGACACATCATTATTGTGACATATTGTACATAGATTATTGTGTGGTATCAATTTAAAATAAAAAAAAAGAAACAAAAACATTAAGAAAATAGAAAAAATAAAAAATTTACTGAGCTTTATCTTGATCATATGATACATATCATTCTTATTTGCCTATGCTAGAGGATTATATAATCATGTTTGGCAAAATTACTTTTCTTGGTATAGTTCAAGTTGATGAGATGAAATATATACAAGCTACATATGGTTAATGGACATATAATATGTGAGAAGGGAATATTCACCCAAGCAAATTCTACAAGGTGACATATTTCTAGGTTACCATTATATATATAGCTACTTTACATAGATCACACATACCTTGTTTTAATTTACATTTAGAGTATGTACCTGGGTTAGACATGTGCATATTACATGGATATAAATATGTTATACCTTGTGATCCACACACACACACACATCCTTGATACCACATCATTATGACTAAATTATTGGTTGTGATTCATTTCTATACCTAGCCTTGTTAGAGGCACATCACCTATATTTGATACATAGTTTGATTGAATATAGGGGAAAAATACCCAAATGTATACTTAAGATTTATATTTATATATTTTGAATTCATATCATCTTGGGACACATTATTTTTCCCTATCACTTTAGAGCCTATTTTCTATATCTTTCCACCTTAAATGAAATACAATTTTTTTTCACATGATCCTACATTGCATGAACATGCATATAAAAAATATGACTTAATGCCTATAATGGGCACGCATTAAATTACCTATAATTTAACATCATTGATAATGTATCACTCTTTTTGGATCCAAATTACTCATATGCCTTGCACTACTACATTAGTGGGTAACTTTACCCTCCACATAATTTACAACTTAGCACACTATGATTTTTCATACTTCCTTTATACATGCTTATATCTTACACATCATTGTAAATTAATTATATAATACTAGCATGGGAATTCTACTTGCCTGGTCCTTATGAGTTATTATTTTGACATATACTACAAATGCAAGTACATACTCACCATAATTATATTCATCTTACCTATGAGATTCATTGATCATATCTATACTTATATATTCCTATGACACCATGATACCCACATATATATTTCCATGAGACTTATATTGACATATCATTTTACATCATACCTTTGTGTCATATAAGCCTACTTTATTTTATATAAATATTTATATTACATATACCTAGAAACATGATACATAGATGGACATATCTTATTATCTTAGTCATTTTATCCACATCAAGGAAATAAGTTTTCTCACTCACCATCATTAATTGGTGGATTCATTCACCTTTGGATCTTTTCACAAAGTTAACTATATTACATGATTCTCAAATGGACCTTGGTCTATCTATCCTGCTATATCTCCCATGGGACATTTTTTCCCCACCCATCTCATCACCTTCATTAAGGATGCATCACATATATTAAGCCATACGTGAGGACACATTATAAGACATTGGTATCAAATAGAGTAATATATTTTGCATTGACTCTTGTATGATGATATTTTTCCTATGTCATATGACACTTATAGTCCTTATAATTAACATTAGAAATTGAACTATGTATGAAATTTATATGAAAATTGGGGCATGATTAGTTTCCTACATCTAACCTACTATGAGACTTTGCATATAATATTTCATGATAGTTACATGTGTTTATACAAATTTAAAGATGATATAATCTATTTTAAATCTTATTACACATGTTGCTTGTAACTTTATTGTTTTGACATGAGTGACTACAACATATATTATTCAATTCCTCACCTCAAAAGGGGGGAATATATAAAGACATAAAAAAAAAACATTGAGGAAAAAATGGATCAAATGTTTACCCATAAAATTTTTTAGAGCACTTTTATCATAAGGGGAAATCAAGCATACATCTAACAAAGCCATTTTTAAAAGTTTTTTCTTTTTAATGGAAATTTAAATATAGATTTTTAGACACTAAAATTTAATCAATAAATGCTTGAAAATGATTGTTCTTAACACCTTTACCTTGCTTGGTCAATTTTCCATTATGAGAACCAATAATCTCTAAGGAAGAATTTAAAGTCTCATAATTACTATGCATATATCCTAGACTTCCCTATTTTATCTATATTCATCCATATTCGGCATATACCTCATTATCACTTTGGTTTTATAATCCTCTATTCTTTTTAGAAAAGGGTACACTAGGTAGACAAGGGTACACTATAACCTTATCCACGATGCTCCAATAGTCATCTTTTCAAAATAAAATAATTCATAATGTCTATCCCACACAAATGAATAGGTTGGTGATAAAAAATATTTAAAATATTCTCTTATAAAAACACATCAAGGGTCAGACTTGAACCTACCTAACTCTCATTGACAAAATCACCTCTTTTATGATTTTAAAAGCATCTATATTCTAAGTATATATATTACAATTCTACTACAATACCACAATCCTTGTCCAAGTCTAAAGTTATTTTATTTCAGGTTATGGGCATCATTTTTTAAGCATTAAAATCACATATTTATAATTTTATTCACAGGAACTTACCTAAATGGAGAACTACATCAACTTGAGGCCTTCAATCTATGTAGGTAGCACTTAGTTAATAAAGGGTTTTATAAAGATAGCTTGACCATTTCCATGTCCCTTATTTTTTCCTCCTTTTGTAGTTGATATATTTTATGTGCTTGTGTAGGATTAAGGAATTGATTTTAAAAATATTCTAAGCATAAAATTGACCTCTACATAAAATAGGTTATCTACAGACATAGGTGAATAAGACTTGATTTTTAAATCCATCTCACAGTCTTTCTGGATAAAATCATAGTATTAGGCAAAAATACATTGTCACCTTATCCACTTTCTATGGCCTTGTCCCACTATATAACAAAGCATGATTTTTTGATGCATCTATGTTTTCAGGTTATTTAAACTAGTCACAACTCAAAAAAAGTCAACATGGTCTAAATTAATTTTTTTTAAAGGAAAATTCTTGAAATCTATCCCTAGTTTTTATTTTTAGTAATTTAAAACTTCTATAAATTATGTAGATCTTTGTATGTATTGTATTCTATTTTATTTAACATCTTAGATCATATTTTAATAGTTTAAATTTATAATTAAAGTTAATTTTAATTCATAACTAAATCTAGTGTAAACATTTTGGTGAACCCTCATTTTATTTCAAACATTATTTATTTCTTGTTGATTTTTGGCTTAGGGTTTTAGTTTAATTATGCAACTTCTTGAAAATGAAAAAATATAGTCCTCAACCTTGGATATTATCCATAACATAATGATTCAATTTTTTTGACCTTGGAATAATCCAAAATTGAATTTTTTGGTCTTGTCACCTTGGATAAATAATGACATAGAGGTTATTTCTTTCAACTTAGGATTGAATTTTATTGTTTTCCTATTCAAAAATCCTTTGATTTTCATTTCACTTTCTTTTAACTATTTTTTATTAATTTATTAATTATGTTTTGATAGTTTTAAAACTACTTAGCTATTGTTGTGAAGAGCTATGTGGTGTTCTATTTACATACATCATGGCATGAGGGGTTTATCCCAATACTCATAGTCATAGTACATAGCTAAACATAGACTTTAGTTTCCTCCTGCATCACAATATATCAACAAATCCTAGGATCCCCTTGTTTACAATAATAAAAAGCCTTTTTTATCTATTTGATTTGAGGTGCACATGAGAGGAGTATATCCCCAGGGAAGTTACTCTAAACTTACCCTCAAAACATGGGTTAGTGGGATATATGAATGGTTTTACCTCTATAATTATGGTTGTGAAATATTCAGCTAAAACTAATCAATGAATGAGCAAGTATATCTGAGAGGTGACACATCATTCAAACCCTTGCCTAGATCACCCTTTATTCTTGATTTTTGTTTGGATTATCTTCTTACATGGTAGATGTATTTGATTCATATTGTATACATAATCATTCATTCTATTACTTTGTATTATATTGTATGCCTCTAAGGCATAGTGCTAAATTAAGTGGTATTCTTTTTTCATATATGGAGCTTCTTTTGGTTTCTACTACAATAGAAATTAATAACAAAAATGAAGTTTACATTAGGAATGATACTGATTGTAATGAAGAGGAATATGATATTGAGGTTGTGACATACATTGTGTAGACACTTAAATTTGTACATATATGTTAAACTAGTCTTGTATACTCAAAAAATGTTAGTGATGGCTCTACCCTTAAGTTCTTGACCTAAATGATTATCATGTTCACCATCTCATTGTGCCTAAATGATTATCTCATAGTCTAAACTTGATATTACGATTACTAAGATCACCTATAGCCCATAATATGAATAAAATATAATATATATCTTGCACTATCAATTACAAAACTTTGACAACTTTTTATCTTCCTAGACACTTGCATTTAAACTTGGACACTAGCATTGACGCTTCTGCCCCTGCTCCAACACATGTGTTTGTACCTCACAAACACTTAAATTTGAAAATATTTTGATATGTATGGGTTTAAATATTTGATTTAATTAACCATTTCATGATAAAAATTTCAAAATATGTGACATAAATACAAGTTTAAGCCCACTCATTATTCGTCTAGCAATCACCTCTCAATCTTATTTTACACAATAAAATATCAATCACAAAACTAAGCTATTCTGCCCTATTTTTTAATTTATAAATTAATCATAGGAGTAGTCATTTTATAAGTCTAAAAAATTCAAAAAACAACCCATGAGTAATATTTTCCAAGTTACAAGCTAGATCACTATATGCACTCACAAATAGCATATTACACATTTGTTCACACATAAGCCCACATAAGGGGGAGAACTGTATCTATTTGAGGCTATTTTTAGAGTATATGGCTATGTAGGAAATACTCACTGATAAAGGGGTATTTGAAGTCATCTTAACTTCACTTGAGCCCACTAACCCCTATTCTATAAAGTTAAATGCCCTAAAAAGAGGATATAGGGTTTTAATCAGAAAATATATATTGAGAACCTGTGCACATAATACAAATATAAAATCTATAAGGTGATAATGACATAATAGGAATAAGTGGAAATTATAAAAAAAGAGATTATACTATAATTTATATAAAATCATTGAAATCAAGATAATCATAATGGTGCTAGTGTCCATAGGGAACCACAAGTGTTTGGGATGACATAAAACAAAAAATGTAGAAGCTGATGATAAGATCTATATTTTTAGACGATCCAATTCTACCCCTGCACTACTAAAATCTACCTATGCATCATTGCATAAGGTAAATATAATTTTTCTTTCATATTTTTATTATCATAATATAGAATGTGGTACTTTTTATATTTGGCATATGCTTAGATTCAATATATCTCATCAAAATATTAGTAGAATCTAAATTCAATTAGTTGTCCTAATTTCAAATTAGCTTACTCATTAGTTGATTGGTATACTCTCTTTCATATTAATATTTATTTTCAAAAAGGGTTAAACATTTAATGAACCTGAGTTCTGAGTCTTTTTTATGAAAAACTTAGCTTGCTTTAGGATGTTTAGCCTTTTAGGGTTTTTGATTTTTTTAATTTGTAGATCTAATTTTTTCCATTTATTTTATAATATTTGTTTGAATTTATCAAAAATGGAAAATATTAAGACATATCATTTTGAGACATATCACAGATTCATTTCCAATCACCTTATGACCTAATAATTGATAGTTTGGCCTATGAACCTATTAAGCGATGCACTTGAACAATTCCTAAATGAGATAAAATGCTAATCAAAATAAATAAACTAATTAAACTAGATTAAATGATTAGATAAATAATCCATTTAAAATTAATGATATCTAAAAATAAAAATTCAAAAATTCAAAAAATCAAGCTTCTTTATCATTGCTTTTGTGAGTTGTCAAGCCCTCACAAAATATCTAACAAATATATAATTTATAAGCCATGCTTATTAATTGAAAACCATAATTACATGTACCCTTATTAACTTAACTAAGGTTAGACTTAACTCACCTAGGGTAACTTTGAACTCATTCCATGCTTAATTTTAACCTAACTCAACTTGGGTGAGGCCTAATTTTAGAGGCTATAAATAGAAGGCCTCACCTAATGATCTTTAAGATTTTCTAGTCCAATGTTATTATGCCAAAACACATCCAAAAAGCTTCATAGTAGTGTTACCATGCCAATTTCATAAGCTAACCCAAGATAAGCCCACCAACATTATGAAGGTGCCAAGGAAAGGTGAAGCAATAGAGATTTATTGACAAATATTTCTTGAGTACATAGCCAAGAAAGTCAACTCAACAAGCAATTTGAAGCTACAAGGAAGGTAAAAGGAAGATTTATTTTATTTTCTAGTTATGTTTTCATTGTGTGATTGTTATATATTCTCTCCCTAGTGTCTACACTATAGGTGTTAGTGTTTAGTATGTTTGTTTTGATTTGATTTTCTTGACTAACACTATACTAATCTCCCCTCTTGGATTCCTTGTTCACATTAATAGCATGCCCGGTGGGATCACACATCTCATAAACCTTATAAATATGTATTTAGATCATTATTTGATGAATTTTTGCTCATTTTTCATATAAATTTCATGTCTATTATCTTCTAGACTAAATTATGGGATCGCCCTACTTATCGATGAAAATAACTTACTAATCAGTGATATCACCCTGCTAATCAGTGAGATAATAAACAACGTGTTTTTATTCTTACAAAATGATGATATTGACCTATAGAATGGAAAATTTTCTCTATATAAAGATAGAATCACCCTATTGAATAGTCAAAATAACCTAAAAAATGGTGAATTTGCCCTACATATCGATGATATCACTAGGCTGTGAAGTGACTAACTTTTGGAGGCTTGTTTGGGGTCATCTAACATCTATTTTTGATGCTTTTATTTTTAAAATCATGTGTCTTCTCCTAAATTTTCAAAATATTCCATTAGTTTACCTTCAAGTTACATACATTTTTACAAAATATAGAAAATGAAGGTACTAATATATTTTCTTGCAGGTTAGCCTTCTAACTTGTTGCTTGTAGGTTTTGATAGTTTATGATTGATTTTTGTGTCTTATTGAGCTAACTTCCAGGAATATCACTCTTGCCAAGAAACAAGAAAACCCCTAGAAACTTTTTATAGGACCCAAATACCAAGTAAAAATGTTTTTAACACTTTAAAATTCAAATAACATTTACATGTGGTGTTTAAAAATCATTTACTTGCTCTATTTTCATTTTTTTAAAGTTCACAACTCAAACTATGCCAAGGGGCTAAAATTCACATCATATTTCACTTGGTTTTCTAAAAATGAACTTAAATTTATATTAAAAACTCTTAAGAGCTTGCTTATTTATCATTTTACTTGTTATTTGAGTTGTCTTTACAAAATTGACTTTGTGTGTATGCTCTCCCCTCATCCCTTTTAGGGAACTCAGGTGACAAAAAATGCTTTGTCTTTTGCTTTTTGTCACTTATTTCAAGTGTAGAAAGGAATGTCACTAAGGAAATCTTCAAGTTTTGAATGATTTGGGTGACCCTAAAGTCCTTTTATCTTTACTTTATTACATCTTGGCTTGTGGGTGGGAGTTCATAGCCTCCCTATAAGTTCTCTAGGGAAGTGTTAAGCTGGGAATTCATCTCTTGACATCAATTCAACCCCACTCCACATTAGGGGTATATAAATTAAGGTCAACTTATGGAGATTCTTGTTTGAGTAGTTAAACAAGCTATATTAGTAAGAGATTGCCTTAAAACATAGGTTTAACTTGAATATCACACTACACTGAGTAATTGACAGATGGAGTGGTTGTGAAAAGGACAAGAACTTTTCACAATGAGTCAATTAACATGTATCCAAATGATGTGTTATGCCCTAGTGTTAATAACACATATGGGACCATTTAGAAACATGCAAACATTATAGTTTTTAGACAAATCCCACTTGTTGTAGATATATTGTCAATGCAAGGTAAGTGGATCAAAGTTTTATGTCATCATACGAAATTTTGAGAGAAGAAGGGGCCTATAAACTTGAATTTTCATGTGCATTTAAATTTTGGATAACAACATTATTTCCTCTTAAGAGCAAGTATATATATGGAATTTAATAGTATGAAGCCACCTTATCAGTTTTTAGGATTAGGGTGTTACACTTAGGTGTTTTTGTTGTTATTCCTATTTACTTGCATTGTTTTGAGTCAAAATTATGTAAGAGTATTCACCATGCCTAAATCAAGTCATGTTTTCACATCACTCTTTTGACTAAAAAGGTGTTATGCCATCCATTTGACACCACATCTTTTCCTTATAAAATTTTCAAACTTTAGTGTGTGTGTCACTTATTTGAAAGGGTGTCATTATGGTACCCATTTCATTCCATGTTTTTACCTTATATTTTTTAAAACAAACCATTTTTCATACCTTTAGAGAAAGATATCATCGTTACACTTCTCACATTATTTCAAAGATTTATTGACTTATGTCCAATTAATTTAAATCACGTGCACCTTTTGGGTCTATGTATAGTATTGTTAAGTCATCCATCTTGGTCTAGCATGTTTCCCATTTGAGGTCAAAGTCTTTTAAAACAAGTTTGAAGTTGGTCTTGTTAAGTGTAGATTCAAATGTAATTAGTTTATGCTTATGCCTCGCCTAATAATGGATTAAACATTTATCTCTCACTTTTGGATTATGTAACTTGGGTTAATTTCATGCTTTCTTTAGCAATATTTGTGCCTAAATTTTGGAGGTGCTTTATCTTTTGTATGCCTAAAGTCTAAGTTCTTTTACCAATGTTCAAGTGTGTGTTTAAATGTGAATGCCTAGTTTGAGTCCAACTGTTTCAAATTGGTTAGATATCCTACCTTGTCTTTAGACCTATTATGTTTCAAGTCTAGTTTTTGTGCCATGTTTTCAAAATACCTAGTAATTCCATTTTGTTTTAGAAATAGTATTATTCCAAGTCTAGATTTTGTGTTGTGTTTCCAAAAGACTTATAATTTTACCTTCCATTTTAGACCTAGTTGTGTTGAGCCTAGATTTGTGCCATATTCCTAAAGACCTAGAAACCTTTTTCATCTTTAGACCTAAATTAGAATTATTTAAAACACTTTTACTAAGTTTGGAATTCATATTTATCCATTCACTTGACCATTTGTTTGAGACATTTGACATTAGACCTTGGATTAATTTTAGACCATATATATCATTAATTATTTTAGAGAAGCAGTTCCATTCATAGATCAATTTTTAGACCAAGTTCTTAGCCATACTAAGTTTGGAACTTTTGCCATTTTAGATTGAGTACCTATTCCTAGACCAATGCTACTTTCAAACCTAGACCTATACCAAGACCATTTTCATAGAATTAGACCACCCTCTTTGGGCTAATTGCTAAACCCAACCATGTCAATTATCATATATTGATATCACCCTTATTTGGTCTAATTAATGTAACAAGTTCACCCTTTTAATGATAATGGTACCCAATCCCCTACTTATACCATTAATCCTCATTCAGTCTGCCCAAACAACCAAACTTCTTAGTGCCTAAGGATCACAATTCCAGGCCCTCATCCTTTGGCTTGCACTAGAAACCAAGCTTAATAATCTCCTTCCATTAGAATTATAGGCCATTCCAAATTTGGTAGCTCACTATTCCAACAAGGTTATAAAATTATGACTAGATAGAGCATAACTACCATCCTAGACCTACATCTAGTCTTTGTTAAACCCATCTTATATGAGCTTATTTACAAATAAATAATTATACAACCATCGATAATTATTCATCCATTACCAACATTAACCCAATTTAGAAAATCCATGCTAATAATTGAGCCATAACAAAGCCATTCATTACCCCTTCAAGAGCCATCATTTAAAGATCAAGAAGTGTCTAAATCTGAGATTTTACACTCAATTATATATCAAGGCCAATGAAACCAATAAATTCAAGATGTTTTTATTGAAACACCTATTTGTGATGAGTCAACCTATGATGAATCACATTTTGATCCTTTACTTATTATCAAAGAGTCTCACTATGACAAACCAATCTTTGTTGAGTCACTTCTTAATGATTATAACTGCTTTTGGGCAAAACATTATCTCAACCATTATCCTATTTTTCAAGGACCCACTTTTGACAAGCTAGTATATGTGGAGTTGTCTATTGACATTATTATCCTTATTGAAGAGTTTCACTTTGACAATATAGTCTCTATGAAGTCACCCCTTGAGCTATTCCCTCTTTTTAAGGGGCTTCACCTAGATGAGCCAGTCTATGTTGAAACCTTCTTCATTGAATATATTTTTTAAGAGCCCATTATGCCATCATAGGACATTAACTATCCACTACCAAACATTCAATAAGACATCATTATAGAAACATCCTCAATCAAAGAAGAATCAGAATTAGAGCCAGGTTCTATTTTTGACCCAAAATTAGATTTAGCATCATAATCAATATCAATGATAGTGTCAACATCAGATTTAGAGTCATTTGAGTTAGACTTAGATTCAGAACCAGAATACATTCATGGTTGTTAAAACATTGGTTACACATGTCTTTCAGAATAATTTGAATATATTTATGACCCTTCCATAGTTTTTGAGGATGATTACTTCAACATCGACACAAGTTATCCTAGTATCTTATACAAGGATTGTGTTGCCTCTTCCCATTCCATTACCATTCCACATGACATTAACACCATCTAACATAGCCATTATATTGAAATTCCACCTCCCATAAGTATTGATTGGGACTAATAGAATCACACCTTATTAAACTGAATCCATGGCAACATATCAGTTACAAAATATCAGGGGGATCAAGACCACATTTATGTAGAAGAAAAATAATCTCCTAGTGAAACCTTTTCAAAGGCACTAGGGGGAAATCAAAGTCCAAACTTAGCATCTTATAGTAATAACTATTTGAGGTGATAGAATAAAATCAAACTAAAAATTCAATGTTCCTTACTAAAACCTTCTCAAAGGTGATATGGGATAGTGAAAAAAAATTAATTACTGAAAACCTCATCAAGGTGCTACTAGTTGAGCACAATAATTGTTCACCACTTGATAAAGACATTATCAAAGATAACACTAGTATAACTTTCATTATATAAAATAATCAAATGTAATCTAATATCAAGCCCAAAAAACATAAAAATATGGTAGTCCTATCAAGAACATATTTAGAAATATTTGGCCCCACTACAACCAAAATAATATCGAATTTGGAATCGACAACATTATGTGTGCTCGATAATCCTAATATTCATTTGTTGCCCAACCATTATACATTCTATTATTATACATTTATTCATTCCATATCTATATTACATTTCTAAATTAGACCTTTTAGTTAATATTTATCTTTATTTACCATCCCTGGCCATACTTTCCTTTAAAGAGGCTATGAAGACATCTTGTCTCAAAGTTTGGAGGAAATAGAATCAATGACCAATGAAGATCACAAAAACATTATTGGAGTCCAAATAAGTAGTAAGTTATTGATATAATAGATATTCAGATGAGGTGTGGGTAATTTAAATATTTGACTATTCTAGTTGTATCATATGTTGATCAGGATGTGCATCTCCACATTAGCAGGAATAATAGAACCATATCTTTGACTTACCATAACTATTTACCTTTCATTTTCCATTTACCTTGACTTGATATTATTTCATAACCTTCCATTTACCTTACCTTATCACTTTGGGGTAACCCTATTATCATTATAGCCCTTTTATCATAACATCACCTTCCTTGTACCATACCTTCACTATTGACCAAAGTGGTTTTCAACCTCCATTTCTGCCTTTTGACTTTAGTTCCACTTCATTGGTTATTCGGTCACCTTAATAATAGGGATTAATATCAAGTATCAATAAATGATTCAATATTCTAGATAGAGGTAATATGTTGGACCAACTTCATAGTAATTTGGAAATTACATTCTTCATTGTTATCACATTCTACCTAATTTTGATGCTACTAATTATAACCACCTTTGAGAAAATTAGTACCATTAACCCATGCCATTATCTCTTAATTATAACCACCTATGGTAAAATTAGCAACAACAAATTTACCATGCATTACTGCATCACCTTACCATTCCTATGCTATACTGTGTCATTTGCCTAAATTCATGAACTTGTTGATAACTAGTTGAATCTTCCATTGTAAGGCAAAACTACAATTACTTGAGGTCCCATTGGGATGATGTAGGTAGAATTCAATTTAATTAGAGGTTAGATTAGTCACCCTTTCCCATGATCTCACTATTTTATGAGAATTTTAAGTTTAAATGCTCTCGCCATTTTGCAAGCATTTTTCAGCCACACTCTCTCCATTTTATGAGTTAGATCATTTAGTATATCATCATTATAAATTGAGTTGAGATACTTATAAAATTCCAAAAACATTGGTAAAATATCTACAAAATCCTAAAAGTAAAAAAATTATGAAAATTGGCTTTGAATTTCCATGCAAAATATAAAGCCATTAAATATTTTTGGGATGGGCCATCTTGTTTATTCAGTTTATTTTTGAACCACCTTGGTATTTGTACACCCATTTATAGGATACATACATAAAATTGAGGTCCACATAGAATATGTAGGCAACACTTGGCTACATGGGGTATCTCAGGTTATCTCAGTCGTACCTTTTTATTTTCCAACCACTTTTTTGCCTTAAAGATCTTGGGACCCTTAACTATTTCATGAGTACTCAATTGTTATTTAGTTTCCCCATCCTTACTAACCTTAAGCCTTATGCTCTCACTATTTTATGAGTTCCACCATTTTGAGAGACCATACCAATATTCCTCTTTAACACAATCATGTTTTCTTTATCAACATTTTTCTTTTATCCCATATCTTGGGAGAACTACATTTGGCCTAAAGGTTGGATCTTACATTCATAGAACTATGTAGGCAGTGTCTATTTACCTTGTATATCTAGATTCAGCTTGGTTATCCCCTTCCTTTTCTTCTCTTTCCCCATTTTTTAAATTTATTTAATTGTTTGTTATAGCCTAGGGGTAATGTCTATCATCTTTTTTGTGTCGTTGATTCCCTATAACCTAGAGGCAAACTTTTACCATTGTTCTTATATTGTTATACCTAAATTATTACTACCTGGATTAGGGGTCACCTTGTTTCCAAGTGTAATGCCTTTATTACACATTCATGAATAATTTGTTTTCTATTTGCACTAACATTGTGATTAAGCATTGTTTGTGTTTGTTTGATTTTGTTCTATTTGTTTTGTTCACTTTTTGCTTCTTGGTGTTTTGTTGTTTGTTTATATTTATTGATGTTTTATTGTGTTTCTATTTATTGGTGTTTTGTTTATTTGTTTTCATTGTTTTGCATTGACTATTATGTATGTATTCATTGGGTTATTCCTTGCACATTATACTTAAGTCCATCCATATTCATACGTCACCATTATCATCATGGTTTTTATCATTGGTGTATTATTTTCACTTATTTATTAGATCATGTGTCAGTTCTTATGTATATTATGGATAATTTATCATGGTGTTCTATATCATCATGCATACCATCATTTGATACAATAAAAATCAGCTTAGGGGATCTTATAAGCAATGATGCTATGGTACTTCTCCTTGGTCAGCTAAAAAAATCCCAATTTATCTAAATATTACCAAAATATAGAGTAATTAAATCATGAATGACTTTTAATCCTTGATAGTTAGGACATGCATCTCCATAAAAGTAGGTTGTCCAAATTCATATTTCTCCTTTGTACTAGCTTACTCTTACTCTATGAGTATGGAATTAATATGTAATTCCCCTTTTCCAATTTGCCATATTGTCCCCAACCACAGTGTCAATGATTATAACCACCTTTGGGCAAATCATTCTCAATCTCTTGTCCTATAGGGGAATGTTTTCGTTGTGTTAATGATTATAACCACCATTAGGAAAATAATTATCTTTATTCACCTAGCTAGGGTATTTTTCATTTTACTAATGATTATAACCACCTTTGGACAAATCATTATTTTCACCTTGTTATGCCGATGATTATAATCACCTTTGAGTAATCATACTTTTTATCTACCTAATTAGTGTATCTCACCATGCCATTGATTATTACCACCTTTGGGCAAATCATTATTTTCTGCCCCCTCTACCTTTAGGTCCCCTTGTTTTCCTTCTTTTAAGGGACTAATCGTCGATCTTATTTACCGCCCACTCCCTTGAGGGGGCATCCAAGGCTCATCCATCACCATCAAGAACATTAGGCATAAAGAATCTTTTAATTATTTAAGAATATGTTATTATACCTATAGATTTTAATGCCTTCCCAAATAAATAATAACTATAGACACCCCATTCTAGGCACAATTGGCTTTTGACCAGACTTTAGATTGATTTATACCAAATAATGAAAATTAAGCCTAAAAATCACTAAACATCCCAATTTCATCATCACATCATTTATTATTGATTAATAATCATGTTGAGACATAATTATTTGTGGTATTATCTCATACACAATAATAACCTCTCATGGATTCATCCCCAGTTACCTTACGACATAACAACTGGCAGTTTAGCCTATGGAGCTATTTAGCGAGGCACTTGAATTTTTTTTATAAGAGCTAAAATGCTAATTAAAAAAAACAACTAATTAAACTAGATTAAATTATTACATAAAAAATCCATTTACAATTAATGAATATCTAAAAATAGAAATTCAAAAACTCAAAATATCAAGCTTCTTCATCATTATTTTTGTGAGTTGTCAAGCCCTAAAAAAATATCTAATTTGTGAGCCATGCATATTAATTGAAAAAACTAATTACATTTACCATAATTAACTTAATAAGGGTTAGCCTTAACTCACCTAGAGTAAATTTGAGCTCATTCCATGATTAATTTTAACCTAACTCAACTTGGGTGAGTGTTAACTTTGGAGGATATAAATATAAGGCCTCATCTATTGATCTTTAAGATTTTCTAGTGCAATGTTATTATGGAAAAATACCTCAAAAAATATTCATAGTCTTGTTACCATGCTAATTTCATAAGCCAAGCCAAGATAGTCCAACCAACATTACCAAGGTGCCAAGGAAAGGTGGAATAATGGAGCTTCATTGACAAAGATTTATTGAGCACATAGCCAAACAAGCCAATTCAAAAATTGGTTTTGGAGCTACAAAAAAGGTAAAAGGAATATTTATTTTGTTTTCTAGTTGTGTTATCATTGTGTGCTTATTATATATGTTCTCCCTAGTGTCTAGGCTAGAGGTGTTAGTGTTTAGTATGTTTGTTTTGATTTGATTTTCTTGACTAACACTATACTAATCTCCACTCTTGGATTCCTTGTTCACAACTTCAACTAAATTACTGGTTTCAATGCCTAAGTCAACACAAGTGGTATTTTCATCTCCTTTGGTGTCTTATCAAATATAAAATCTAAATCCCAGTGGGTCTACTATGAAAACTCTTCTCTAAGTTAATCAAGATTTGGAAGCTAAGGTTACAAACATTGAACAAAATGCTTTGAAACCAACTCATGTTATTGATTCACAAGATGCATTACATAATATTTTAGAACTTGAGATATCTTTGCACCTTTTTCCAACTAGTATTTTAGCACCTATTTTCACACTTTATGATGGTGAGGGTGATCCTGAACAACATATTTGATCTTTTTATGCAACATCCATTGATTATGTTTCTAATGATAAAATTTTGACCAAATTATTTTTATGAAGTCTAAACGACTATTCTTTGAGATATTTATATGATCTAGTAATACAATCAATAAGAGAATTTAAGCCTTTGAAAGATTATTTTTTAGCATATTTTTAAATCAACATTACTAAAAATATGTCATATGAACAAATTATCAAGACAAGACAAGGAACCAATGAGCCTATTAATGAATATGTCTTGAAGTATAAGACAACATTAGCTAAAATGACCAATCCAATTGTACATAAAGAGTTTCAAAATATATTTAAGCAAAGTTTTCTTACTCCCTTACATGAGTCTTTTATTTTCAAGAAGTTAAAATATTTTGATGATTTATGCCATATTGTTCAAGATAGAGAAATGAAACTTATTTCATTGAAAAAGCTTAAGTATGCAGAGAACACACCGACTACATCCACTACCAAGTTTCATGTTGTTAGGATAAAATAAAACATAGATTTATCCTCAAGTCACATACAAGAAAAAATATGAAATGAATCAATCAAAAATATATAAAATAATCATAAACATGCACAAAATAGAAGACACTAGATTTAATGTGGTTCACCCAAGATGGACTACATCCACCAAAGTTGTCCAATATATTATTTCTAGTAATACAAGGGAGAAACAAATCCTATAAAAAAACCTATTACACCTCTCTACCTTATTTTCCTCCTCTCTATGTACAACCCTATGTTTCCTCTTTTATCTCAGGCATGCAATAATACATTTTAGGGCAAAGAAACCTAAACATAACCTTTATCATCAGATCTATAAACCTTTAATCAATGGCCCAAATTGATTATGAAACTAAAATTTTACAAGGAAATTTGTCAATAAACCCCCTTTGCAACCCCCCATGTCATCACAGATACAAAGAATGGGATCTAAAACCTAGTTGAAATAACATCAAATTTTTAACCTCTGATCTTGGAAGATAATCAGGCTTCACACCTAACACATATCAAACCAAGTTATATGGTAAAATCTACTGAAGATAAAAATAAATTAATAAAATAGTTAATACAATGTCACAAAATCCTAATCAGATCATCTTATATAATGCTCCTAAGAGATAATTTACATGATTACTTGATTCTCCAACTTCACTCATTTTGAAGCTAGTGTAGTGTTATCTCATATCTCTCCCTCCTCCTATGGTGGTTGATACGAGTCAACCTATACAAAAGGACATGATACCAATGCTTATTTTGACTACCACTAATATGTTGGGTATTCTCAAAACATATGTTTCAAATTGAATTGCAAGATACAAGACATTATAAATAACAAACAAATCACCTTTGAGTATTATCCAAAAAATTCAGCATCACAACCTAATGATCATCAAAATCAAAATATATTAAACAATCCATTACAAGATCATTTTAAGGAAATGCTATAAGTGCACATGGCATATCATGCACATCATCCTACATCACATTATGGGTACCATGGTATTATTGGTACAATTACATGATATCTACCTCCTATGGTTTAAAAGCATTTCATTTTATGATAATAAGATTGTTGATAATGACTCAGATCTTCATTCATTATTTATCAGAGCACATATTGATCATTAACATATATATAGTGTTATTATTGATAATAGTTATAGTGATAGTATATATGTGCCATGACATTTATCACTCATTTGGGATACAAACATGATGATTTATTCCCTTTGATAAAGATGGTTAAATTAGTTGATGGGAAGGCATAACAAGTATTTGGTGAGATTGATTTACCTTTGTAAGTTGGTCAAGAACATGTGACCACAATATTTTTAGTTATAGCACATACAAGAGTATTTGATATGTTATTTGGATAACCTTGGATTCATAAACTCCAGGTGGTACCTTTCATAGTGCATGGTTGTCTTAAGTATATTCATGCCAATAGAGTAATAACAATTTCAGAGATTTAGTATGAATAACCATTGTAAAGGAAAAATTTGTTTCACAACAACTAATTATACAACCTACTTAGGTTAATCATGAGTGAAAGGGTAATAAAAATATAATCCACTTTCCTAGGTGATAATACTTGAGAGGCCATTTCCTCAGAGATATACATTGGATTCTACGAGGTCCTCATTTACACCTTCATGACCTAAATAATTATAAAAAACAAAGAAACATATTTTAGAGAGGGTAAAAAGACCCAAAATTACATCACGTAAATCATATATCATTAAACAATGGTTTCTAAGAACCACTTTAGCTTCTATTACTACTTTGTGACCATAGAGTCCTTTACGACATACATAAAATATTAAAGATTCTCCAAATTCAGATTTGACACATATACATGATCATTGGCAGCATGACTTGTTTATTGTACCATATTAAACGTATATAACACCTTATGCACATCCATTATATGGTATCATAGGATATCACTCTCTTTCCAAACATATAAAAAAATCTAAAAATCTGAAATTCTAAAAAAATAAATACAAAAACATTCAAATAAAGTAAAACTACAATTTTTTTTTTAGCATTTCACATGTTTACTAGCTTTTGCATATGTTGTATACTTTATGTTAATAGATAAAATATCATTTAAAAACACACATATGTTTCATAGGTACTTAAGTGTGATATAAACATACATTATATCCATGATACATGAGCATTTAAATGTTGGACCTTTCTTCTTCCTGCATGACACACTATGTTGGGGGCATCTTGCTTCTATTTAGTCATGATTGACACAAGTTCTATTATTCTATGATCATTTTCCATTATCACATTGAACTTATACACTAACATTTACACATGCCTATGATCATGCTACTATCTTACATAGTGTACTTGATATGCTATTCTACATGAAAATTTTCTAACATATGTATGTACAGACTAGTATGACATGCTCATGCTAGATGATTATATTTCATTTATTTCATCTTATCACATGGATTACTTGAGTGTAATTCTAGTTTGCTTCCTTATCTAGCTTGCAAAAAAATTGAACATGTTCATTAATTGTTGGACACAATGCCTTGAGTGTTGGTTATTTTTTTTATGTAGACATTTTAACATGTCCTTCCATTTAGTGTGTGGAATTTGAACATGTCTCTTGTTTATGGTATCCTTAGACCTCTATTTACGTGACATTGAGTAATCTTGTGAGTGTGCTTGTTTGTATTTTAAGCTTGTTATTTTTAGATGTTTATATGATCCATATCATGCATCTTAAGGTTTGTTGTGACTTGATATTACCAACTTAATTGATATATCTACTTAGACATGATATTACTATATGTTTCTTTACTATAAGATTGAAATACAAATATCATGGTTATATTATCCTTTTGAGATAAGGTGACTATCAATTTTCATTCCCATCATCTCAAAAGGGGGGCATATTAATGGTGGCATGTCATAGAGACATGATTCCACATACATACAATTGACATAATTGGCATAATTTGACATAATTTACATGATTTAGATATACACTTGGGATGAATCTTATATATTTGACACATATTTGGGATATATTTTTTTAGATTTGTGATACATATTAAACATAGTTTATAAAGCAAAGGTAGAGGTTAAATTTTTATAGATACTTAATATTAAGACACATTTAAGGTGCATATGCCATGAAAATGCATCAAATTATAGACACATTATTCAAATCATATTACGATTCATGCACCAACCTTACCAAGATGCACAGTTTAAGATTTTATTTGATCTAGCAGATGGATTATTTGATTATTGTGATCAAAATTATTCACCTTCAATATATTTGGCATCAATTTTATTATTATGGGTTGATATAGTTACACCATTTGACTTGAGAGATATTGGTGAGATTATGTTTACATTTGAGTTATGCAATTAAGGTTTAATACTCTCCATGGACTTGGAATAACTCACCCTTACATTGGATTGGGGGAATGATCACCATCCAATTACCCACTTGACATATCTAAGGTTTAGTTGTGAACCTCTCTCCAATGCTTCATATATGAAGCATCATTACCAAAACAAAACTATCAATGGGAAAAATGGTTGCATCGACACACATGTCTACTCCATTGATATTTTCTTTCAATCAATTTAAAATTATTCATTTTTGGATTATATGCACTAATTAAACTTGTAACATGCTCTTGGTTACAAGTCATTCACATATAATAAATTCAAATAGGACTCAAGTCAAATCAAGGTGTGTTTTACACACCACGATACACATTTCTTTCCTTTAACCTAGTAATTTCATCCTAATGCATTACTAGACTAAAGGGGTAATAAATGTAGATATTCAAATTTATATTTATATGTTTTTTTATTGAGGTTAAAGGGGGGGGATTTTTTTGAACTAGGGTCCCCAAAACCTAGGATAAGTACAAACAAAGGAGAAGTAGAGGTCTACCATAGACCAAGAAAGGAACTAAGACAAAATAGGGCTAGATACAACCAAAACACAACCTAGTTATAGTAGAAAATATACAAAAAGATAATGAAAGATAAACCTGAACCTAATCCTTTTGAGATTAGCATCAATTTTAAACAACAATTTTACTTTATCAATGTCTTTATGGCACCCATTACATTGACCTTTTTTGCCTTTCCCTTTGCCAATAGTCTTTAATTCGAATAACTCTCCAAGGTGAGCTTTGAGGTTTTCAACATTCTAAATCCCCTCATTCATGGTAGCCTTGCTATAATTTACTAGGAAACTAATGTTATTTTTAATCTTCTCATTCTCATTTTACAACATAACCACCCTAAATTGGAGACTCTATAGTTGTTGGTCTACCTCCTTAGCTGTAGTGATTTGATTTAGTCTAAGGTTCTTCTATTACAAAAAGCTAACCTTCCCTTTAAGATCCATGAGTTCCCTCATGAACGAGTGCATGATATAATTTTACAAATATAATTCTTAAATAATCTTATCTACATTCTCCTTTCCTTTTAAGAAAATAACAAGATTATTAAAATTCTCATTAAGATATTGTTGTTGCTTATCAGAGGAATTCTTACCTTTGTCTTTAGAGTCATCTCTAGAAATTCCTTTCCCAACTTTAGGAGGCTTTGGTTGGGTAAAAATATCAACATAATCCCCATTAATGTATTCATATTCAGGCTATTCTATCATCTTCAACTACAATGAAGTCTCCCATTGAACACCCTGTTTTTACCCTACTTGCCCTGTGAGTCCATAGATCTCTTGGTTGCACCCCTCAAATTTTTTTTTGATATTGTATTGTGTCTTAGAGGGTTTTACCTTAGAAAATTTAAATGATTTATTAACATGTATCTTAAATTATTTGGCCTCTACATTCCTTCTAGTGCTTCTAAGGTGTTTAATCCACACCTTTTTACTTTTCCTAATATCCACTGGTTTGTCCTCCATCGACCTATTTTGAGACTAAGAGATATATAGAGTGATCTAATTCATAACCTTAAAGTATTTATGAATAAGATATATCACCCCTTCATGTTTGGGAGCTAGCTAATTACCTTTCTTATACTTTAGGGAAAAGACTTCAAGTGAATGTAAGATGAAGAAAGGGAGGATGAAGGGAATGCCATGTCTAAATAATTCAAAATCATGAACAAGGACCATATAATAATGTTAAACATACATTCCAAGGTGACATATTACATCATATGATATGTGATCTCACCATACATCATGAGTAGTGAATCGTGGTTGAACCCATTATGCAACATTTATAGAGTTTCCCCTTCCTCTAGAAATATATCCTTATCTCTCTTATAGTCTCTCGCAGACTTAAAGTTTTTTCTTTCCTCAATTTAAAAAGTTGTTATATGTGAAATCAAATATTTTGTGGTCTTTAGACTTATTCCATTATTATTGATAGTTCTATCTTTCCAAGCATTAGCAAAAAGGGTCGATATATACCTGTCATGACCTATTTTTCCCTGAACCCTGTAAATCCACCAACTTAAAATGCCTCCCAAAGTCTATCATTATTCTTTAATTCTTGTATAATTTTAGGTTCTATTATGTTTTTTAAACCCATTATGATCCTAGTAAATCCAACATAGAGGTGAAAGAGACTTTCCCAAATCTAGACAATAATCTCCCTAACATAAAATAAAGATGTAGTTTTGCTATTTTTGGTATTCGACCAGTCTAATAGTTACACTATCAAGTCTAGAAGCTTCTCAAGAATACCAATAAAGGATAGTCAAAACATTAAATAAAAATCACTAATATTAATATAAAATTCCAAATATCTCAGTCCCCTAGGCTTTAGAGGGTTCCCCAATTCCTCATATGCAGTGTTCATAAGATAAAACTTCACTTTTTAACCTTTGGACAAGGTCCCTAAGAAGTTCTTCAAAATCCATCCAAGAAGTTTTCCCCAATGAGGCCACACCCTTATTTTTGAATCAATATGAAATATAATTTACCTCTTGATATATGTGTTGAATAAGGACTTGATGCAATGAGTCTAGAATGCCTATAACTTCCTCTATAACTTGTTTAATGGTATAGCTAGTTACATTTTCCCTTGATAAAAAATTCAAGATATTAATAGAATATCCCTCTATTATGATTTTTTATACTCCCAATTGTTGTGCCAACTTAATACCCCATAGGGCCACAAGTGCTTTAGCCTAGTGGTTAGAGTTAACTCCCATATCTCTAGCATACGCTACAACCAAATTTACTTGATGATCTCTTATAATAACACCTCCTCCAACTAGGCCTATATTCCATTTCAAAACTCCATAAAAGTTGAGATTCAACTATCCCAAAGGAGGGGGTTTCCATTTAGTTCTTTTTCTAATCTCCTCTTTAGATCAGGTTTGCCTAACCCTAAAGTATCAATTTGCCAATTATGAGCAAAAATTTGTTCAAACAGGAAGAGACTTTTACCTTTCTTATTAGGATCAATGTTGTAGTTATCCAAAATGTTTTCAAATATAATTTTTTATATTAATTCTGTATTAAATTTATTCTCTCTAAAAATCCTATTATTGCACTCTCCCCAAATGCCCCAAATGATATGAGGCAAAGAAAGTTTCCAAATTTTATTGAGGAGGGTGTTTTGAAGGGGACACTCCCATGACTACCATACTTCCAACATGGATCCTACTTGAACCTAGCATAAATTAAATTCAATGAGAAAATAGCTCCAATTTTTTTGTGAGAAAGTGTAGTCAATGAGTAGATGGAATACAAATTCATTGTTATTTTCACAAAGGACACATCTATTAGTTAAAACAAATCCTCTTATTGTTTAATTATCTATGGCAAGAATTCTATTCTGAACTGTCACCCAAAGAAAAAAACTTATTTTAGGTATAATCCATTTATCCCAAAAATTCTCTCAATTTTAGATCTCATCAAGATTCTAATCAAGAAGATCATACCCTGACTTAAATTTATAGTGATCATTAAATGACTCCTTCCATATACGCTGATCCTCTCTATTAATGCAAGGTATATTAACATTTGTCAAAAAGTTTTTTATATTAGATAACCTCAATGAATCCCCTTGGTTAATGTTATCTAAGCTCAATATTTTATAGAATTTGGCACCATCTACCACCTACCAATTCTCTTGAACTTTATACCCATAGTTGTTTTGGATATCTTCTAGTAGATTTGCCATATCTAATTTTGATTGAGTGGATGATCTAATACCCATGAGTATTTTCAAAAGTCAACCTTGTGACCATTTCTAATCTACCATTTAGAACTAATTTTAATCAAATCCTTATTAGAAATCAAGAAATTCCAAATGTGGGAGTTCTGCACAAAATGATCTTCTACAAGAATGTTCAATGGATAATGACCCTCTAAGTATTTGAAAGACTAAATTTTAGCCCAAACAATTTTAGTATTGATAAATCTCCACACAAACTTACAAATAAGAGCTTTATTCATCAAATGCAAATTTATTAGGCCAAAATTGTCATATTTGTTTTTTAAACAAACTTTATTCCATACAACAAGATGGAATTTATTTCTCTCTTCAGTATCATCCCAAAGAAAATTCCATTGAATCTTAGATAAATTATCCTCAACGTACTTGGGCAAGCTAAAAATTGAAAGAAGATAGATAAGAAGACTCTGAAACACACTTATGATTAGTAAATCCTTCCCTACCTGAGATAAATACTGACTTTTCTAGGCTGCAAGATTTCTTTGAAATATTTAAATTAATGGAATCCATGTTGTCAAAGAGAGATTATTCTAAAAAGGGGCATGCCAAGATAAGAGAAGGGTAAAACCTTGATTTGGCATCCCGAAATAAAAGCTATTCTAGCTTGTCTAGCAACTGACGTATTAAAAAAATACACCGAGCTTTTGTCAAAGTTGATTTTCTTATTATAAGCCTACTCATACGTAATCAATATTTCTATATTCTTAAATAGAATATTCAACCCAAAGAGTGGTGTCTTATGCAGATTGATGATGGGAGATGGGCTTCATATATTGAGTTGGTTTAAAACCTTTCAAATCTAATGAGTCAATAGATTTAAAAATGAATATACTAAGAGATTCAACCATGATGATGAATAGAAAATGGTATGGGGGATCCCCTTGTCTCAATCCTTTATTACTCTGAAAAAATCCATGAGTAATGTCATTCACAAATATAGAAAACATACAACAGATAATTCAAGATCTGATGATTTTTTAAAATTTGTCTTGAAAATAAAATTGAGCCATAACAAAAAACTCCAATCTAATCTATTATATGCCTTAGCCATGTCCAACTTTAACACCATTGAGACTCTTTTACTATTTTACATAGAGTGTATAGATTCATGAACCACAATCACACCATCTTGAATTTGTCTAATAGGGAGAAATCCTCCTTGTTGAGATTGAATGATTTTTTCTATGATTGGTTGCATCCTTAGTGAGATCAAATATGTGATGATTTAATAAATGGAATTACATAAACTGATGGGCTGGAAATAAAAAAAATTCCTAGTCCCTTCCTTTTTAGGAATTAACACAAGAAAGGTGTGGTTGAATTCTTTTAACATTTAAGCGGTAGAAAAAAATTCATTAATGGTTGTAATAACATCATCTCCTATAATATTCCATTTTTTTTGGAAAAAGGCAATGGGGAAACCATCTGGCCCAACAAATTTGTTTAGGTTCATCTTTGAAAGCACATAATTGAGATCTTACTTATAAGTTACTATAGTGAACACTTCATTATCCTCCTGATTTACCAATTCTGGGATCATATGAAGAAATTCCTGCCCATATCTGATATTATTTTTAAAGTCAATTTTATATAATTTTTTGAATAATTTGACACTCTCTTGATTAATGCAATCATAATCAAAAGTAAGATGTCCTTCACTATCATTTATTTCCTTGATAGAATTATGCTTTCTATGTTTAAAGTTTAAATATAAAAAATTCGGGTGTTTCTATCTCCTTTCTTAAGCCAAATGTTTTTAGATTTTTGTCTCTAAAGAGTTTCTTCCCTTATTGAAATTGTTTGATAATCACATAAAATCTAACTTTCTTTGTTTTGAATTTCTATATCATATCCCTTATTTTCAACCTCTTCTTCAATATTTTAAATTTCAACTGTTAAGGCTTTTTTTGAAAGTGAACATTGCCAAAAACTTGTTTGTTCCACTGTTTAATCTTGATTTTCATGTTTTTCATTTTTTTGGCCAAATTGAACATAGCTAAACCATTTCCACTTGGAGACCACCAATATAAAATCCTATCATGAATGTCAAGATGAGTGAACCACATGTGTTCCATCCCAAAAAAATATCTTTTTACCTTTGTAACTTGATCCTTTATGCTCAACTAAGGTAGATTATGATTTGATCCAATCTGAGGGAGAGCCTTAAGAGTTAAATCATTAGTTTCTAACCAGTCAAAAGAAATAGAAGCTCCATCTAAACTGAATTGAATGATATTTTACCCAATATCTTATTGCTCTAGGTGAATTTAAGCCTCTTAATTCCATATCAATCATCCTTATGTCTGAAATAAGGGAAGAAAAATCCTCCATGCTTTTTGAAAAATCTTGATTCTTGTTTTTTTTCTCCCATGGATGCAAAGAAGAATTTAAGTCTCTATCTAGAATCCAAGGAATATCCCTATAATTATTTTTGAGAAATCTAATATCTTCCCAGAGATTTTTGTGAGTTAAAATAGAGTTAGGAGCATATATATTTGATAAAATACATTGTTTATTGTCAATCACATCTATAAAAATAAAAACAACATGATGTTGAGATTTGAGGATAGGTTCCCCCATCAAAATTTTAGAATCCCAAAAGGTAATCATCCCTCCAGAAGCTTTAGATGCACTAAAACAAATTGCTTTTGCCTCACTCTAATAAGCATTTTTATTATTCATAAAAAAAATTCCTCAATCTTGGATTCTTGAATAACTAATGTAATAGGTTTATGATTCCTTCTAAAATCTCTAAAGACTTTTTGTTTAGAGGAACTATGCATCCCTCTTATGTTCTAAAATAACAAAAGCATGATTAACTAAGGGGTGAAGAAATACCTCCTTTGAATGGGAGGGTTTTTTGAAATTCATCTGCTATATAAACCTTAGTAAGGTTTTTGAACATCTCTTTTTTAGAAGATTTTCCAACTTTGGGTGGTGTCTTGTATGCAAGTCATTTGCTTCCTCTCCTAGTGAGTATCAAAGATGTAAATTTTGCTTTGGAGTTATTCTTGGGCATTGATTCTATCTATTGTGAACCTTTTACCTCCTCTTTAGCGAGGCTAATAGGAAGATTACCTAATTTAGACATATCCAATCCTTTTTTTCCAATCTTATTATCATCCTATGATTTCACTTCCTCAATCTATTAGAGTAATTCAAACTAATTAGGAAATTGAGGTATTATCCTCTCTTGAACTTATAATTCTTTATTTTCAAATTGACTAATGATGGTGTCTACTTCTATATCTTTAATGTGTTGATTATCCTGAAAAGGGTTTGATTTAGGAAAGGAATGGATAAGAAATCTTGGTAGACCTTCCTTTACATGTGCAATCTTATCTTCAATCTCTAACATAGTCTTATATGTATTTAAATCCTTTTTCTCAGCTTCTTATGAAACCTTATCACCAACCTCTAACATAGTCTTGGTTATGTTTAAGTATTTTTTCTCTATTGCATCCAATCCCTTGACATTAGCCTTTGGGTGCTCTAAATCCTTAAAAGAAAACCCTCCTTTCCTTTGCTGAGAAGACAATTTGGAATAAGAAGAGCACACTTTTTAAGAATGCCCTAGTTTGTGATACTTATCACATAAGAGGGTAGATGTTTCAAATTAATTTTTTTGAGATCTGATGTCATAGGTGGTATGAAGAAATATTAATGTTAGAATTTTTTGATTCAAAAAAGTGTTTACATAGAACCTAGCATGAACCAACCTAGATCTAGCTTTGGTAACATAATCAAAAGCCATCAAATAACCAAAATATTTGACAATGCTGATGAATAAATCTTCCTCCTAGAATTCAATGGGTAGACTAGGTAACCTCACCTAGATTGACATTTGATTTATTTTCTCTATTTTAGGATTAAACCTCGAATGCCATTTTTTAAGGAATAAACTAGATTTTCTAAAAACCAAGGTTCCCTGGGCTAAAATGTTAACACAATATTCTAGGTTATTGAATCTGATCATGAAAAACCCATTCACCATTACAAGTATATCCATGTGACCTTTAGGATTCCATTTTTATTTTTCCAAAGTTATAAAAGAGTCAATATTGGGTCTAGATCTCATAAACTTGCCTACCAATGCTTGTTCCATTCTAGATGAAGCATGACTTATGAGAGGACTGACTTGGATATGAATGATTTTGCCATATTTGATAGTTTTAAGATGATCAACTAGCCTAATTTATTTCTTATCCATTGATCTAATTAATTTTTAAATCTAGGACAACTTACCTATCACCTTTTTAGGGTTTTCATTTTTTAAGCTGTTAGGGCCTCTTAAAAGATTCCCTCTATCTGACCTTGTTCCCCTAAAAGGGAATCAAACCTGTGCTCCCACATAATTCTCCTAACCCTATTCCATCACCTTTCTCTCTTTTAAATCTAAGTTTGAATTTTTTTTCCTACTTGCCTCCATCTTCACACTGCACTCTCCTACTCTTGATAACATGGGCTTTATGCAAAGGTATTAGGATTATGTTGTGATATTAAATATTTAATGTAGATTTATATGTTATAATAATCTTATATACTTGGAAAATATTAATCACAAATCTACCCTTCAATTATTGACTTGCCTTTCAGTTAAAAGGCTTTTGTTTACTAGATCACTATGCCTAAATATTTATATTATAGTCTAACCTTGATATTTTAATTACCTAGATCACTTGTAGCCCCCAATATGATTAAAATATGATATATATATTGCACTGTCAATTACAAAACTTTAATAATTTTTTATCTTCCTAGATACTTATGTTCAAACTTGGACATTAGTATTGATGTTAATGTCCTTACTCCAACACATATGTCTGTAACTCACAAACACTCAAATTTTAAAAACTTTCAATATATACATGTCAACCTATTTGCTTTCATTAACCTTTTATGAGAAACATTCCAAAATGTGTGATATAAATACAAGTTTAATCCCACTCATTATTAATCATCAAACACCTCTCAAACTTACACCATACTAAGAAAATCAATTACACAACTAAGCTATTCTACCTTATACTTTTATATTTTCAAATCAGTAATATGAAGAGTCACATAATAGATATAAAGAATTAAAAAAATAGCCCATGAGAAATATTTTCCAAGTTATATTCTAGATCACAATAGGCACTCGTATATATCATATTACACATTTGTTCACACATAAGTGCACATAAAGGGGAGAATTAAATTGGTATGAGGCCCTCTTCAAAGTATATGTCTATGTAGGTAGAATTTATTGAGAAAGAGATATTTTATATTATCTCAACTTCACTTGAGTCTAATAACCCCCATTTTACAAGGTGGCATACCCTAATTAGAGGATCTAGGGTTTTGATAAAAAAATGTTATCGATAACTTATGCGCATAATACTGATAGGAAATTTTTAATGTGATAGTGACATCTAACAAGTGCAAGTAGAAATTCCATAAAAGAGTTTGTACTACAATCTAGATAAATGTGTTAAAATCATGATAATAACAGCATTGATAGTATCCATAGGGTGATGTAAGTGTTCACCCTGATAGAAAGTAAATATATATAATCTAATAATGGGATCTATATCTTTAGATAGTCCACTTTTGCACTAGCATTACTTAGATCTACCTACACATAATTGTGTAAGTTACGTACAATTTATCCTTCATATTATGATTATAAGAATATTGAATGTGGTACTTCTATATATTACATATGCTTAGATTCAGTATATCTCATTAGAATATTGGTAAAATCTAAATTTACTTTATTAGCCTAATTTTAGAGTAGCTTACTCCTTAGTTTATTAGGCTACTCTCTTTCATATTAATCCTTATTTTTAAAATGGATAAACATATTAATATAAATTAGCTTAATCAAGTAGATCAAGAGCAAGTGAAAGAGTTATCTAAATTTCATAAAGGTCCCCATGCATACCATCATGAGGTGAATAACATAATTAACATAATTATTGAATCTAAAGTTGAGCATCGGTCCTATTTATCCTCCTCATCCTCTCAACATTTTCCCTATTATGTTTTAAAGTCTGCTTATTCCAAGGTTATTACTTTTACCATTGAATTTAATCTTATTTATACACCCTTAGTCACCTCTACCCATTTTTATTTAGGAGAATCTATTGTTTTCCCTCATATATCCATGAATAAGCCTACTCATTCCAACTACACCCCTTCCATTACTAGAACCAATGCATCCCTTGATAAATGCCTTCTCATGTAGCAAACCAAGCTAGCTAATATTAAGCAAACTATTTCTCATATTAGCCCTTCCTTAGATTCTTTCACCTTATTGCATAACCCTTTGGCTCCTCAAATTTCAACTTATCCTCTTCTAGTTGGTTTTGTGGCTCCTAATCTTACTCTTTGTGAGGGAAAGGTTAATCTAAAACAATATTTGTGTGCCTTCCATCTAACTTGTCTAGATTATGTAGATAATGATACATTTTTGATTAATCTCATTCTATGAAGTCTCAAATATCATGCTTTTATATGTTTCTATGATCTTCCTCTCCAATTAATTACAACTTTAAATCCTTTAGAAAATCAATTTTTTGCACATTTTTCTATAAATATTGGAGAAAATTTATCCTATGCTTAAATTAAAAAGATCAAATAAGGTCCAAATAAGATACTCAGTGAGTATTCTTAAGATACAAGACTATGATTACTAAAATGATAAATTAAATGGATGATAATGAGCTTCAATTATCAGAAATATGATTGTCATTGATGTCAAAAGGGAAATTATGTACATGTCATTGATGTTCAAGATTGTATATGGTGATTAGAGAATATTCAAAGGATCCTATCAGAGGTCAAGAATGATTGGAATGCTTGTGTACATGATTGGAATTCATTAGCTTCTTCACATTGATCATCTAGACATTTTGGGTCTATGACTACAAATATGATAAGGCATTTTGTTGACATCATCATTTCCACATGTGAATGAGAATGGGGGAGCTAGTCACATGGTTGTGATCACATTAGTACCTAGTAGTTATGCACCAGATTTAAAGACATGTAATGAAGTGAATTTGAAGATATGGGCATGCAAAGTTGGAAACTTGAAGAAAATCCACTAAGTTTCTATACTTAGCTAAATTTGAAAACAAGGCTAAATAGAGCCAAGTAAGCACATTGATGAGGTCAATGTTTTCACACATGGAGGTGTTAGGATAAAATGATCACATGGGTTTATTCATTTTTTTGCCTAGTTTATATGTGTTATGTCTTAGGTCATGTGACATAGCACGACAAAAGATATGCTTGAGAAAATTAGGGCTCCATGGCATTTTGACAATGTTTTCCAACACTTAGTCAAATTTATAGTTTTCAAGAAAAATCTCAAAGGTGTTAGGTTGTGGAGCTAAAAGCTTCACCAGGATGCAAACAAGAGAAGTTAAAAAGGTTGCAGAGAATTGCAAAATGAGTTGCAAGGAAACCGATGTCGGTCTAATCAATCGACATTAATCAAACAATAATGAAGAAGAAATCGACGTCGGTTACCAGTCGACCGACATCGGTCAGGGAGGAGCCGACGTCGGCAGCCTGTGCATGAACATGCAATTTGCATGTTGATTCTGGAGAGTCTATTTTTAGACTGTTAGTTTGCATGTTAAAGGCTAGCTATAGTCTTGAGTTGCGCATCTAATTATTGTAATTAAGATAGTCTAATTATTGTAAGCATGAGATCTATATATAGACTCATGGGCTATATTGTAAACTAGTGCTAGGGAGTAAGAGAGCAAAATAAGCTCCTTCAGAGAGAGGAGAGCAATGGTGTGTTCCTCCTAGTGCCACAGTACCAAGTGTGGGTGTTGGTTTGGAGAATCAGAAGGGTTCTTTGTATTTGTATGATCTTGGTCAGTAGGTGTGCATGGCTTCTATTGGAGATCTACAATGGTGAGTAAGGTCTGGTGATTTGCAGGTAGCAGCAGAGAGCAGGAGATCTACTTGGAGTATGGTTATGTACTTGGTGTATTGGCAGCGTTGTTTTTTATTGGTGGAGGTGAACATCAATTCTATATTGGAGTTGATTGTTGGGATCGAGAGAGAGAGAGGGAAGAAGGTCTTGAGGTGTGGCGAGCCTTTGAGGTGGAAGAAGAAGTGGCATCTTCTTTATTGTATTTTCTTCTGAATGATTATTAATACAATTGTGTATTGTCTCTCATATTCTTGTGTTGTTTCATATTTCTAGTTACTTATTCATTCTGGTTAAATTCTGTGTTTAGTTGCTAATACAAGAAGTAATCATATGTGCTCTAATTGAGGAGCAAGATCCTGATAAAAGGCATTTTTATGAAGACATATTTTGTACCTATGAAGGCTTTAGGATCAATTAGATATATGGATGGAATCCCCTATGCAAGAGGATCATATTCACTAATTTTTAGGTCATCTGACTAAGTGTGATAAGAGTTATGCAGGTGCAAAGTTAGCCTTCTAGGCAAAATGAAATGGTCTCCATACTTAGACAGAATTTGCGTAAGGTCATGCAAAGTTGTCATGATTTTATAAATATCATCTATGGACATTTTTAAAAGAAATAGATAGTAGAACTATTATGGGTTTTTAATGAGCATCTTACATATGTGGTCTATAGGCTCAAAGGAGAAGGAATGAGCTTAGAATTGAATTATCTTTGCTCTTAGGCTGGATAGAGTTTCTCAGTAAAACCCTAAGGTTTATGTCATGGTGTTAATATGAACTTTCTATTTTGATGGTGATTGGCTATAGCCTGGACCCAATAGATTAAGTTATAACTTAAGCCTTTATCATCATTATAAAACCAACCCCTTAACTTAGATATTACCAGCTCAAATAGTAATTAAAGGACTTAATATTTCCTAAGTCTTAGACTTTATATTATATCCTAGCTTGATCAATGGCCTATGCTTCATCATACATAGATAATCTAATGAAGTGAAGCAAAGTCAAATTATCAAAGGCTCATTTGAGTAAATGCGTTAGTGATAAATGTCACATTCACAAAGCTTTTTAGACAGAGACCCAATGAGTGTAAGCTTATCAGAGTTAATGATCGAGCTAGTTGGAAGATCAATGGTTTGTGATTAATTAAAAATTACATATTTAATGGAATGTGATGAAGTAAAATTGTCAAAGGTCCCTTCGAGTGAATGTGTTAATGCTAAGTTTCACATGCATATGAGTTTATTAGATAAAGGACCAATGAGATTGAGCCTATCAAAGATAAATATTGAGCTTATCAAAACATCTAATGGTGCATGGGTGATGATGCAAAGGAGATCTAATGAAGTGAATGGACTCAAATTCTACAAAGTGATCTATGTTTATCGATATAGTGGCAAGTTAAAGACTAAGCTGGTTTGAGAAGATTAATAGAGTGAAAGTGATCCAAAGATATAGGAAGCAATAAGATGGGATAAAGAGATCGATGTTTAACATCTTGATAGAGATAAAAAAACATGCATCTTTTTAGGTCCACTGGCATGTAGAAGCTCAAATTAGGAAGATCAATAGGCATATTTTAAAGATGATAAAGCTAAAGTTTAAAAGCATACAAAGATCAGATAGTTAGTGTGACCCTATCAGAATGTAATTAAATGGACACATTTTAAGGTTGAGTCATTTGATTATGGACCATCAGAATGTGGTGCCAAAGGCAATATCAATGATCGATATTTAAATTCATGTCCAGACAAATCATTAGTTATAGGAATATGTAAGATCTTCCATATAAGATCTATATCTCAACATAGATAATGAAATTAATTGATCCAACTGATCAAATCTAAATTAAATATCCTTTACATCAAAACTTGAGTCTAGTAGATGTTATATATAGTAAAGAGACTTGTAATTATGGCATGATGCATAAAATTGAGACGTGAGAACTAACAGTTCAAGTCTTAATGAACTTAAGTCCAGAATTGATATGATGTGTCATGAGTATTTGTGTGTGTATGATATTTACATATTTAATTTGATCTACATATATCTTTTAATCTGTATTGAAAGTATTTAAATAACTAGTTTTAATTAATATATTGATTCACCCCCTCTCAGCATCTAGTTGTGTTCCAACATCAATATATTTTTACTCAAGGTTTTCTTACTCCTTTTCAAGATTATATCATGTTTGATAAGTTTAAATCCTTTGATGAACTATGCCATGTAGTTAAAGAGTGTGAGCTCAAATTGATTACATTGATTAAACTCAAGTATAGCTCCAATGTTCCTTATACTTCAACTATCAAGTTTTAAGGTAAGCCTAATTATAAGAGCAAAATTAATGATTACAAAAAAAAAAAACAAAGTTATAGTAAATGTTATATCAAAACCACCACACAAGCTTCAACTATAAGCTCCACCAAGGAGGAAATTCTCAAGGCTACCTTTACCTCCTCATGTGTTACTAAAGCTTCTTTAATGTCATGTTATTTCACTTCCTCTACCATTAGAACTAGATATATCTGGACCTCAATATAGAAGCTTTGATAGGAATACATTTTATGATTATCATATATGCATAGGACATTCTACTAATTGATATATTAATCTCAAGTAGAAAATCCAAGAGCTCATTGATGAGAACATTATTGAAATTGGTACACCTAATAAAGAGGCTAAGCCACAATAAAATGATAATGTAAATCTTAAAATGTATAAAGAGACATTTCCAAATCATGAAGCACAAGATAAAAATAAAAATTATGAAGTACGTTATGCATATAATGTTCATCCTCCTCCATCTTCATATAGACATCCACTTGATAACATCATTGGTATATCCAAAATCAAGCTAGCATCATACCCATGTATTACATTTGATGATTTTTAAATTGTTGATGATGATCCCAATATACACAAATTATTCATTAGAGCATATTTTAGCATATAAACAATCTACAGTGTCATGATAGAGAATGGATCAAGTGAAAATGTGTGCACCATAACACTTCTACATTCTCTTGGTTATAAAGATCAAGCTATACAACATACATCAAGAGTTGTGAAAGCATTTGATGGTTAGGTACATGATACTCTTGGGCATATTTTATTAACTTTACAAGTGGGACCTCTCATATTTCCCACTCCTTTCTTAGTGTTACCAAACACAATTATCTTTGATATGTTTTTAGGGAGACATTGGTTACAAAAAATACATAACCAAGTGGTTAAAATTTTAGGCATTTAATATGAATATCTTATGGAACCATAGGTACCTACTCTTAATACATAATAGTTGGTTGACATATTTATTGAGAAAATTGTTAATGAATTAGTTTATACAAATATACAAGATCATGATTCACATTTAAGGAATTATTTTATAAAATGAGTTTTTGCACCTACTTATGAACACAAACATATTTCAATTTCTTCACCTAGTTATGAGCATGAAGATATTAAAATTTGTCCATTTATTATTGATCATAATACATATGAGCATGATGATTTATATAAAAAGAGCAATATAGATACTCTGAAGTATAAAGTGGCACATAATATAGGATTTTTATATAATACAACATCATAGGTTATTTAGAAGGCACCTTCATAGGTATAGATTATTACATCATGTCCTCCCATGCATGAGGATAACAATTTAGATAGATATATGAGTAGTGATTCAGAGGGTTATTTTTCAACACATGGTTCTTATTTAGATTTAAAATCTTCTAATTTGGCACAGGTTATATTGCATAAGAGATTTATCCTTCATATCAAATAGTTGGATACACATATGAGCATCTTATCAATGAGATAATTGGTTAGAAACATGTTTAAGGTAATGACCTTAATTAGCTTACTTGCCTAGTACCTACGTGTAGATAGTTTATTTGATCTTTGCTTTTTGGTTGATTATTTTTGTACATCTAATCCCTTTTTAAAAATCCCTTAGATCTATTTTAATTTTAGGGCACTTACTCCCTTATCTTTTTCAACCTAATTTAAACAACCAAAGATAACTATATTACTAAGCTTTCAATGTAACCCTTTGAGATATATATATATATATATATATATATATATATATATATATATCTTCATGATTTACCTCTCATTTATACTTTCACACTCACATCTATCTAATTTCACATGGGATTACATGTCCATGTTTTCCATATAGATATACTTTACATTGGGGGCACCTTGCTTGCCTTCCTTCTTACCTTGTCATTCTTTGCTTTAGAATTTTGTTGAGGGTTGTTTGAATCTCCCTCTCCTTTAATTTCAAAAATTTATTACTTAATATGTTTTTCAAAGCTCTTTAAAGTTTAATTTATGCATGATTTACTTTAAAAATATGTAAAAAACACAAAAACATTCATAGATTTTGAAAAAGTACAAAAACATCAAAATATTTGCAAAAAAATCCAATCCAAGAACTGTAGGCATACTTTCATATTACTAGGTTACATATTTGCATATGTCATCTATCTTTTTGTACATTGCATAAAATATTTCATTACATTTTCAATACATAATGCTTCTAAAAAGGTATTTGAGTGTGCAACATGACAAATTTCTACAAAAACAACAAATATTCATAACACAAAAGAACTTTATTGATCGAAAATCTTGCATACAATCAATTAGGATAACACCACACCATTTAGACAATAATGCACTACACCCTCATCCTCTATTATGGTATCGTCTTTATGAATTTTACATATCTGATTCTAATTATAACACCATCACTTGCACTTATTCAATAGGTTTTCTTATCACATAATAGAAATCATACTCAAATAATTGTCATATTTCAAACTTAAAGCATAATTCTCCATGGTTTTTATGTTTGGATAGCCTTCTACCCAAGAACCTTACTTAGTTGTGGGCACGCCATTATACTATATGAACACTCTTACATGCTTTATTTATCTAAAACCTCTTTTCCATGTTGAGCTATAATGAAAATATATGTCTCTTTTTCACTAAATACTTTACATGTATCATGATGAATATGATATTCACTAAACATTATACATAGACACATGTTATCAAAATATGCTAATTTTTTTTTATATTCTTATTAAATATTATTGTTTCATTCCATCATATGCTTTAATGTTCTTATTTTATGTGGCCCTTGGCCTAATGTATCTTCGACATACACCCTCATGCTTAAATGACATTATTGTGTCTTGTGTGTGAGACCATTGGCCTTCTATGTTTGTAAAATATGCACTTGTCCCTTGTATTCATCCTTTTAGCCCTATTTCTTACATTTATGCAAGATTTTATAACTCTATGTGACATTTTACATGTTCCTTATATTCAACATTTATATCTTCTTGTGTGACATTGTGTGACTTTGCTTATATGTTCATTACTTGCTACTATGGTGTCATGCTGTCTATCATGTACTACTAAGTATCTAATTAAATACATCTATGATGCCATGATACATATCATGCACATACTAATTATGTGCAACAATGCTTTATCTATTTAATATTACGCTCACAATACATATGCAAGACTTACAAGTTATTTACATGCTTAATACACAGCTTAATTACTTTATTCACTTACAATGATGCATTACAATATCTAAACTTTTAATACACTTCAATGTTACATCTTTTATATTCTAATACAATTCCAAAAATTTTCATGCTAGCACTTGATTACATCTTTCAAAACTTCTCTCACTTGTTATTTTGAGACAAGTGATTTGTAGGAAATTCCCCTCATCTCAAAATAGGGCATCATAATGGGCTTATCTCTAAGCTTTTACAAGAAATACATTCTAGGTTTGATAGTTTAAAATATGCAAAATTAGAATTTTTATATTTTGGGGGCATTCAAATTGCTTATGCACTCCATTCTTACAGTTACTTGAGCACAAAAATACTTGTGTGAATATGACTACAAGATTTTCAAAGTTTTAAAAATATCAAATTATCACTCTTCACATTATAGGGGGCATGATATGCATTCATGTCCAATCTACTAATTTAAAAAATTTAGATTTATCTTTTTCAAGTATCAAAATTTTAAGAATTTATAGTTCAAATATAGATCTGTATACAATAATGTGATTCATCTTTTAAAAGTGGACCACAAATGATATTAGTGATGCTCCATGCATTGATTACACTTTAACAATCCATATACTAGTTAACACTTATTATTTTCAATTCATCAAGTGATCCATGTGTGGGCTTAGTGACATTCCACATCTTGGCTGTACTTTAGTGAACCAATTTTTTGGTTCCCACTCCTTCAAAATCATTATATATTTTTCTACGAGGGTTAGATCATATAATTATTCCAACTCAATCATCTTCATTGATTATTCCAATTGATAATTGATCATTCTCAATTTTCCACATGTTCAACACTTCTCCACATGCCTCAACTAGGGGGCATGTATATCTCCATGACAAAGATAAAGTGTGTATACACACTCGAGGATCACATTGCCTTTACTATAGTAATTTTATGAATCACTAAAATAAAATGGGGTAAAATGTAGACACTAAAATTTAATCAATAAATATTTGACAATGCTTGTTCTTAACACCTTTACCTTATTTGGTCAATTCACCATTCTAATAACCCAAAATCTCTAAGTACGCCTTCAAAGTCTCACAATTATTATGCATATATCCTAAAATTCCCTGATTTATCTCTACTTAACCCTATTTAGAATACACTTAACTACCACTTTGGTTTTAGAAGCCTTTATTCCTTATATAAAAGGGCACACAGGGAAAACAAGGGTGCATTATGGCCTTATCCAGTAGTGTGGCCTTATCTATAGTGTTATAGTAATCATATTTGAAAAATGACACACTTCATAATGAATTTACTGTATAAACCAATAGGTCGATTATTAGAAACATTCAAAATATTTTTCTAAAAAATCACATCAAGGGTCACACTTGAACCTACCTAACTCTTACTGACGAAAGCATCTCTTTTATGATTTCAAAAGCATCTATCTTCTGAGTAAAGATTCCTATTGAAATTTTTATGCAATACCATAGTCTCTAGCCAAGTCTAACATTCTTTTATTTTAGGTTAAAGGCATAATTTTTCAATCATTATAATCAAATATTACTAGTTACATTCACATGTTCTTCCCTAAAGGGACAATTGCAATAGTGTAATGCCTTTAAGATATGTAGGAAATACTCAGTCAACAAGGGGATTTCTAAGGATAGTTTGGCCATTACCACATCCCTTATGTTTTCCCCTTTAACATTTGATATTTTTTTGTGATTTTGTAGGACTAGGGAATTGATTTTACTTATATTTCACACATAAAATTAAAATCCATGCAGATACAAGTCATATACAAACACAAGTAAACAAGCCCATATTTTTGTATCTAGTTCATAGTCTATCTGGATAAAATTGTAGTAACAAACAACCGTGCAGTGTGACCTTATCCACTTTCTTTGGCCTTGTCCCAAAATACATGAAAGCATTGTTTTATGATGCATCTATGTTTATAGGTTATTTAAAGTAGTCAAAACTCATAAAAAATCAACATAATTTAAATTAATTTGTTTGCAAGGATAATTCTCTAACCCTATCTCTAGTTTTCATTTTTAGTAATTTACAACTTCTGTAAATTTTTTAGATCTCTATATTTACTGTATCATGTTTTATTTAACATCCTATATCATATTTTAATAATTTACATTTGTAATTAGAATTAATTTTAATTCATAATTAATTCTAATGTAAACAACATCCACCTAAACATTTTTTCATTCTGCATAGTGAGAATATTGCTAATAAATAGTTGGGACTCTCCAAAGAGAAATTTAATCAAATTCCTTGATCAATAAGTGAATTGGGTTCCTAAAAACTCCCAAATAAGTGTTACCTATGATTTAACACTTGTATAAAAAAGTTTTAAAGTCAAATAATCTGAATATGAACATTATTTTTCATGTTGTACATACATTTAGGAAAAATAAAAATTAGGTGTATTTGTTCCTATGCTCCTATTTTAAATTTTAAAATTCAATTTCATTTTTTCAAATATTTACCATGATCAAGACATGGCATCGATTAATTATTGGCAATTGGCCATTGTTGACATCGATCCTAAAGTTTTCAAATTTACAAAAGGTATGGATGGATGCATTTCATACAATATTGCTCATATTCTTCTATGGTAATCCAAGGGACACATTTTATTTATGTATTATTTTGATGCATGTATGCAATACTCACATATGCATGTTAAATAAGGGGCATTATGTAAACACTTAATTTTTGTATAATCCTTCTTTTTACAATATTTTGAGCACTATTTTGTGTATATGGGTCATCACCTTGAGTTGGGGTTTTTTGGGCTCTTATTTATCTTTATTCTTCTTTGTGTTATCTCCTAGTCTTATTTTATTATATTTTTAATTTTGTCATGTTTCTATTATGTTCATGAGCTTTTTTTCTCTCTCTGTTGTCTATTTTTACTTGATACTTCCTTATAATAATGTTCTTCCATTTATCCTATCTTTTTTATATTTTTGAGACCTTATTCCCATGGTCACATCATGGGATCCATTTTTTGGTTTTAGTTGGTTTCTCTTATTAGATTTTGTGTGATGATAAATATTTAATTTAAATCATAAGAATCCTATCTATACAAATCATTTAAGCATTGAAAATAATATTTAGAGGGGTATTTCTTATTTTAATCCATAAATTATATGAAATAATTACTATTGAGGTTCCACACAAGTTTCATCTATTTTTCCACTTCAATTCTAGGCACACTTTGCATTAATCTATCTCTACTCAAACACTTGCATTTTATACCAAAATTGACCTAGGAAAATGTGCATATAGTTTCATCTCATACATAAGGAGAGAATATAGATATTATTCTCTCAAATTCTCCATTCAAACTATACATGAACTATGAGGGGTTTTATTATGACATGCAAGATACATAATTGTAACTCCACCTTGGTGGATGCTTGACCCAAGTAATTCTTCACTTATATTTTTCTCTAACATCTTATGGAAACCTAGGTCAAAGACATTGAAGAATAAAATCATGAATTTTTGTCCTCTGATTTATATAAATACAAGTATAAGAAGACATAACATCTAGTGGGACACAAACCCAAAAAGTTAAAAAACCTAAAAATTAGTGCATGACATGATCAACATAACATGATAAGTATGATGGTAAAAGACCAAAGATTTTGTCTAGTGCATGATTGATGTAGGTGATGATCCCATGGTGACACAGTCAAAGGGTCATATTTTACACAAAGGTAAAAATAGACTTTTACAACTCTTATCCACATTCAAGAATCCAAAATTTGACAAGTTGGGACTTTTCCAATCGTTTTTATTCATATTGTCCATTACTTGTTTCAAATTATCAAATTTGCTAGTTTCAAACATTTTAGTCACTAGGGCAGATTGGAAAGTATTGTTTGACATTTTTAAATAATAGATATCCTAAGTGCATAAGTTTCAGCTTAACTGGTTTATAATATTACACCAAATCCAAATATTGGGTGAATAAAAAAGATGCATCCAAAGCTAGGGATAGATCATTGTATGTTAAATGGTGACACATAATTTATGAAATTATTCTTGAAAAATAAGATTGAATTCCTTGTGAATGAAGCATCATTATCCAAAATTTATTATTTCCAATTATTTGTAAAATTAATATTTCAATAAACTTAGTGTACTAATTCAATGGTGTATATTGATAATTTAATCTATTACTACATTGCAATTAGAATTTTATTGAATGAATATCGATTTATCAATGCTAACAAAATGTAAATAATGATAGCATCATAAGTAAATATGGAACAACATTTATTATAGTCATAAAATAATACCTATTTTGATTTATATAAAAATACACCACCACTAATAATTGATGCAATGCAGAGTATAAACATAAACTATATACCATTTAGTGAAAAAGTATATTACATTTATATTTGTTGCATTCATTGAAAGGAAACATTTTAAGAATTAAAGCATTAGATAGCCTTTAAATGTACTACTATAAATAAAATTTATATCATAAACACCTAAAAACTATAGTGGAAGTCCTTTCAGTAGATGACCATCAAAATGTACTACTGTAAATAAAATTTATAATTGAAATTATTTTTTTAAGAAGTCAAACATTAGATAAAATTCAAATTTATTATTGTAATTAAAACTTAAATTATAAATACATAAACGTATAAAAGTTATAGTATGTAAATCCTTATAGTAGATAACCTTCAAATGTACTACTATAAAATGTTTGACAATTAACACCATCAAAAGTAACATGTATACATAGAAGCTATGCTTGGTAGAATAAATCAACATGTACATTTATTTTTCTGCTCTCAAATTTTCTTTGACATGTTTCTACTTTTTATCCTACTCCTTGTTTTTATCTATATGCTTCTCCTTATGTTTCTCTAGATGTGATTGCTTTGATTTGTGCTCAACTACCACACCATTGTGGACTTTTTCATCAACAACTTAGGATGTATTCAACATATTAATAACCATATAGAATTTATATGTCCATAAATTCTTATCTCTTGATCCAAAATCATGTTAATAGTGTGATTATGTTGGATTCAATGTTGACTCAATACCCAATTCCACATTGTTTAGCTGCAATATGTACACTAAATTAATTCCCAAGATAGTTGGTGTTAGATAAAAATTAGATTAATTATTTATTTTTATTTTTTTTCAAACATGAATATTCATCCATAAAATTCATGCATTCTTACTTCAATCCTATGGTCTTTATTTGCTTATAATTAAAACTAACAACTTATCTCTCAAGTCCTTATAAGATTGGATACTAACAACAACATTTTTAATAAACCATATTATTCATCATGCTTATCATTTAATTAATTATTTATATTATTAAATTAATTATTATTGTTTTTCAATTCAAAAATATACTTATTCAAATAATTTTTCTCCTTCTCCATTGTATTCAACTTTTCATTAAGAATTTTAACATAATTGTCATATGCCCTTGCTTCCATTTATAAATTATTGATTTTCATGTATGGGTCATTCAAGATTTTTTTGTGTGCATCATATCATTATGTCCTAATAAGGAATACTAAGTAATTTTTATTATACATTTATTATCACTCACTTTTTTAGGTTCTCATTTAAAGCTTTGAATATTTATAAACTTTCATGACTTACAATTTGGGTTCAATCCTCTCAAGCAAATTTTTTATATTCAATGTACAATTAAAAATATCCTCTACATAAAATCCAATAAATCTAAAGTTACAGCATTGAATTATAAATTTTAATCCCCATACATTATATATTCTATGTCACTCACATGTTTGTATTCATTTTTAGTAGGAATTTCTAGTAATTGTTCATCAATTCCCACAACCACCTATTTCATGATAGATTCCATTCCACAAACCTCAGTTTCATTTTTTAGTAAAATATATTTTGTTTAATGTGTCAATAATGTATAAGTAAGAACATCTACATCCTTTACATCATCAAAAAAATAAATCCATTGTATTTTGTTATGACGATATGATGATATTTTCCATCTCCATTCATAATTTCCACCACATTTAACATTCTTTGAAATTTTATGTGCTCCAGTTGAATAGTTTGTACACTTGGTACTATTTATCCAAAGGATTCTGACAAATATATTTCCATTTCCAATTTTAGAAAATATAGTTACAGTTCATTACTGATTTCCAAACTAAATGCTTAGACTTCTTCATTCACACCCTGATCTTCATTTTTTAAACCAAAATATTATATTACTACATTTTTATTATTTTTATAATGTATTATTTTCTCTACATACCAATGGTTTCATAGGTAAAATTTCATCGTCATCCTTTACATTAATATAAATATTATTATTTGCTCTTTTAAGAAACTTAACCTCCAACTGTTGGTATGTAAGCATACCAACATATTAATTAATCTGAAACATGAAACGATGATTTGAATTTTGTCTATCCATAATTTAAAACCATTACATATATGAATAATGAATTTTCCCAATCCACTACTGAAACATTTGAGGTAATTTTTGTTTGAATCTAGTAGCAACATATGAAGCCCATTTCAAATTTTTCCTTTTCATAATTTTCAAAACATAAACAACCATACACATGAAAATATCAATATTTCTTTTGGTGAAGAATAATTTTGGAAGTGGAAGCTCACAAATTGATTTTAAACATGTATTTTTTAAATTATCTATATTAATGTCATTCTTTTTATTGATTTTAGCTAGTAAACCAACAAAATTTCCTACTATTTACACTCACATATAACTATACAAAATTTATAGCTTCCATAGGTAATCTAAATAAATATTAAACAAAATTTGGACAAGTTTAAAATAAATGCCTTCAAATTTTATTTCACCATCTACCAAAATATTATTTTCAGCCATCACCTTAAGTTGGTCATCATCCAATATATAAAATGGCATGTTGATCATTTAGACAACCCCAAATTTATTTAGAGCCAAAATCAAAATATCACACGACATGAAAACCTTTGAAATATAATATCAAAACATGAAAAAATCATGTCATTCCAATCTATATGTGACTTATTCTCATGATGTTTAAAAATGAATATCTGCATTTCTTAAGGAACTTCATTTTATTCCACTACTGAATTATTTATCCTCTTTTCTGGCCCAATATCAACCATGATTCTAACCATATTCTTACCACCCCAAGAATTCCTACCTTCTCAAGACAATATGACTCAATCTATACGGTACTTCTTTCAATGCTTTCTATCTTAATATTTCCTTCTAGAAGGGTGAATTCCATCAATGGATTCCATGTGAATGTGTACTTAAAACTTCAACCTAAAGATTTATATTTACTAAAACTTATGAAAATAAAATTAATATTTACTTCATTGATTAGAATACAAACATTAAATGTACATTTTATTTCTCATGTTGATCACTTATTAGATTGTTGGTCGATAGGCAATAAACTAAGTATAACTATTATCCATTAAATTTAATGCATTTTTGCTACCAAAAAATATGTATTATTCTACAATCGAATATATGACATATTAATGGATTATTAATAAATGTTTATTAATATTAACCTATTGAATTATAAGACCTATTAACCTGTAGGTGAATACGATTAAGGCAATCCATCCTAATAGTAAATTTGTATCAGTTGGTAGGATAAAACATTACATAATAAGGGATTATAAATAGTTGTTTATTGATATTTACCTTCTAGTTAATACTACCTACTAGCTTGTAGGTGAATATAAATAATGCAAACCATTAATATGAAATGTATTCACCTACTAATGAAAATATATTGGCCAATAGGCCAAAACATTACATAATGATGGCTTATAAATAGTTTCTTATTAATATTAGCCCTTCGGATAATAATACTTATTAGCCTACAGGTGAATATGGATAATGCAAGAAATTAATGTGTAATGTATTCACCTAACAATTATTATGTATTGACCGGTAGGATAATACATTACATGGAAATGGATTATATATAGTTGCTTAATAATATTTTCCTACCAACTAATATGTATTATATACAAGGTGAATAACAATAATATTTTTTTATAATCCATTAATATATTCACCTACTATTGAATAAGTGTAGACTAGTACGCTAATATATATTAGCCTATCATCCAATACATGATATTATTCAGTAGACTAATTAATTATATTCTAAGCATTGTTGATATTAACTAATTTATAAATATAAAAATTACACTATATATTATCTAAATTAAATGACATATAAAACTACATTCACACATATTTAAACTATTGAGGGTTTTGAAGATATAGTAGATGAATGTCAAGATATAAAGTAAACATCACACCTCCATCAATAGAGTTTGAACTTAGCATACGTGTTGTAATTCAAGTTAATGTGTATGGAAACCAATAAATCTAGATTAGTGTTTGGTTTGAAAAATGGGAAAGGAAATGGGAAGAGTAAATATGAAGAGGAAAGGGACCCAATGTTAATAAATTAAATAAGATATGCAACAACAAAAATATGGCTACCTCCAATTATAATTGAAGAAAATGGTAGGACACTAACTCCTAATTCCAAATAACTGAAGGATGTACTAATTATGTATAATTTATATGGATCATGCATGATGGTTGTAAATGTCAATGAAAATGAGGTGCTTTAGTTTATATTAAAATAAATCCCCATTGGAAAGGAAGACTCCCTAGATGGATATTGTAAAATTACCAAATTTGACAGGGATAATCTATGTATAAATTATAATAGGGTTAAAAAAAATCAATTCACTACGATACTTTTTGATGTGTTTAATATTGAGGAGGATGTAGAGGGAATAACACCTAATCAAAATTATTTTATTGGAAAGCCTCTCTCCATGGCATGAGACTAATAATACTGTAAGAGGATATGTTTTTCAAAACAAACATCCTAGTATATTTTATAAAAATGATTTTTAGTGCTAGGTTCTATTAACAAACAATCAGAAAGCAAAAAATGTAGGCTAGTTTTTTGGGAAATAATTTTTTTTGTGAAGGAATAAAAAATGATGACTGAAAGGACATAATATACCTTTGTGTCATGCATATTAATAAATAATGAAAATTGAAAATTGTGGAAAGATCTAGTAAAAATATTGTAGTTATAAGAGAGGATATTCTATCTTAAAAATGTGTAGAATAAAAAGACATTATGATAAGAAACATGCAAGAAAAACTTATTGAACTTAAATAAAATATTGTAAAATTACAAGCACAAATAAAATTACAAGGAGAATGAAATTTAGTCTTTTGAGATTTATTTGGAAAAAAAATGAAATTCACATCAAATAAGGAGTTAGAAATGATAATACACAAGATCAGTTGCAACAAAAAATGAAGGTACTAAAACATAATCTCATCCAATCAAACAATTTAAAGATTCAACAATAATTTTTTTCACTTCTTAAACAAACCATAGAAGAAGAAAAAATAAGAGTTGGAGGGAAGTATACTTTATATGGATAATGATATTAAATATACAAAGGTGAACAAAAATAACTATTATCATTTGTAAAAACCATTATAAAACCAAGAATTGAATATTAATGACTCAATGACATATAGGGATAAAATCTTAGAGAAAAATATCAAAAGAGAGAGGATTTGGAAAATATATTGTAAATAATAACAAAAACAATAGTGGGTTTGGAAAAATAAAGCTAAGAAAGTGATGTAATGATAAAAGAAATGTTGAATGCTTTATTATTATTGCTAAATGAAAGTATTTTTAAAATTAGGTGCCCAACTCTATACATGAAGCCACAAAAATAAAAGGGCTTAGAAGCCCATATATAACTAGGAGTTACAAATAGAAATCCCATCGGCTATAAAAAACAAAATAGCTCAAAAATAATAGGAAAATAACATAAAGATAATTATTATTATTTATCTCCAAAAACCTTGTCCCACTTCTGGTCATGCTTTTCAAGTCTATATCTAGGCTTAATAGCTATTGAGGGACTTTCCCTTTCACTTTTTGGCACCCATTTCATTTGTAATTCTTACTGGGTGATGCCTTAGTTTTATCCATCATGTCACCTAATAAGTATTTAAGAGATTCAATGCCTACAATATTGTTATTGATAATGACCTTACCACCACTAGTAGTAAAATATTCTCTTTCTACTCCACATTCTCCTATTCTAATAAATACACCTTATCCTTATATGTTTTCAACTAAAATTTCACATCAAAGAGATTATCTTTGTTTTTTATAATGTTAACTTAATGCATTAGCTTTTTAGCTTGATCCTTGAGGGTAGAGTGATCCCTAAAGAGCCACCTAATGAACATCTTTTGAAGGTTGATCTCCTCACCCAACTTTCCTCCTTGTTTTGATTTCTAATAAAATCCCCAATTATTTCAAAATATATGTTAGGATTATTTGTATCAAGAACTACTAATGGGTATTCTATTTTACCCTTTTTCTTGGCTTCTTTAGTAAATATTTTGTCCCATGTTTCCTTATCTTCCAAGGAGAAGACAATTAATTTTATTTTTAGAATATATAAGCCCTATACATATCCTCAGTTACATCTTCCTAAATTTCCATGGGGTTCTCATGTGAGGTACCTTCGTAGTTAAGAGGCTCCTCTTTGCCTAAACCAGCTTTCAAAGGTTTTGAATTGCTCCTTAAACTACATTTAATTTGACTTCCCTGCAAGGTAGACTAATTCTCTTTTGTATAAATTCCCCCTTTCTTAACATTATTTAGAATCTTAACTTCCTTCTCTTCCTTTGAGACATGTTTTTCTATTTTCATAGGGGGCTTGCTTCCTTTCTTGATCGGCTTGTGTATTTACCCGCCAGAAAACACTCAAGGCCCTTGTTAATTCCTTTTAAGTATTTTAAAATTAAAAAATTTATAGCTTGATGAAGAGGGAGAAATTTCTTACCCCTTTTGACATCCAATACATAACTCTCGAGGGAATGAAGAAGATAGAAAGGAATATTGATAGGTACATCATGTCTAAAATAATTTAGAAAGATGAAATGAGATGGGTGCGCTACCTTATGCCTTCCTTCTAGGGTGATGTAAATCATGATTTGTTTATCCACCTCTTTGTACGGTTATGGGAAAATTTCCCAGGTGAACTCATTATGTAGGGGAGTGAGTTCCTCTCCCTCGAGCAAAATTTTTTCTTCTCCTTGTAATTCCTTCCAATCTTATAGATTTTAGTGATCTCCATCTTTAGACCTTTAACAAGGGAAATTAAGTCCTTTGTGATCTCTATCTCGACCTTATTAATCTATAATAACTTGTAATTCCATCCCTTCACGAACATCTCAGGCACATGTTCATCCTACCCTTCAATTCACTACATAAAATTAGCCATGTTTCCTTGTTGTAGGGTATTCCATAACTCTTCATTTTCCTTGATGTTGTTGGTATAATAAGCTTAGTCCTATGAAGACACTACCTCATTTTTTACATTTTTGAGAAGATATTGAATGTTATTAAGGATTCATCTATTGAGATTGACGAATGTAATTCTCAAGTGAGACATTTAATGATAACATTTGATGATTTAAAAACCAATTAAATAGAGAAGCTAGAATTTAAAAAAAAAAAGTAATTATGGAAAAGATACTAGAGTGGCATGTAATGGGAATTACAAAATGTAGTGAATCAAGCCATGGAAAGGAAGGTAAAAAAATAATGACATTAGAAGCATCATTCACACACTAATCCATAAGAGATATTACAATATAGTAATGTTAGCTTTATTATAATGTTTTGTAACCATTATGGTTCAATTTGAATCTATAAATTTATTAATTCATTAATAACATACATTTGTAATTATAAAAATTATATTTTGTAGAAATATGCATATACATACATATTCTATAGCTATTAGTCATTACAAAAATATTAATTTACAATTACTTAATTTAAATATTTAATAATTAATTTAGTTCATATAATAAATTATGTCTAATTTTAAGTGCATATATGCACTCATTGTCTATATCAAGAAAAGGAATATTGTGGAGTAGAATATTGCCAACAAAATTTATATATTCCCAACAAATTTAGTAAGGAAAATATCCCTCCTATAGAAATTATTTAGAATTTCATTACATATTGTTGGTCCGTAATCTTATCGATGCTCAAATGGCATTCCAAAAAGGGAACGAGTAACCGTTACATCCTTTAATGCTTAGGAAAATAATGTAGTCTAAGAGTGGGTTAAATGACTATGTTACTAAATTGGTAAATTCAAACATTAGAATGCTTTAGAATGACCCAATAATTTGGACTTCACAACAATAATTACTTCAAAATATCCATCTTTAGTACTTCAAAATAATAAAAATAATGTGACATATTGGTGTGGGAAAGTCATATTGGATGCACAAAGGCATTGAAATAATCTCACATGCAATACACAAAATTATATTATGTATGTATTTCTAGCCTCTAATAAGGAAAAGATTGTAACTTTCGATAAAATATTTCAATGGAGTGTTCCACGGTCCCTCAATTTTCATTTTTTTACTTAAACTTAAATAATTCTATGATTACTTGTTCATCCATTATTAGTATGCTTAGAAACTTTGGGGTTATTTCCCCAAAAATTGTAGACTTAGATGGGTAAGCTTTATCTTAGTCATAAATTGGTTATTTCTAGCCTCTAATAAGGAAAAGATTGTAACTTTCGATAAAATATTTCAATGGAGTGTTCCATGGTCCCTCAATATTCATTTTGTTACTTAAACTTAAAGAATCCTATGATTATGTGTTCATCCATTATTAATATGCTTAGAAAATTTGGGGTTATTTCCCCAAAAATTGCAGATTTAGATGGGTAAGCTTTATCTTAGTCATAAATTGGTTTGAACATAAACAATAAGACTAACATCTATGAAACCATAAAAAAATACAAAAGAGTGAATTAAAAATGATGACATATCATACCTTCTAAGGTAAGGTTGTATAATTTATGGTGTAGCATGAAGTGGTCTATTGATTAAACTAAATTAAAAATCATAAGGTATAATGGAATCTTTTATAGGTATTGATTAAATTAAATTTTGATGGTGATGTAAAAGTAAATTTGTGATTAATTGGTGGTATAAGGGATTTTATAGATTAATAATTAATTTAATATTGACTTTTAATTTAATTTTATTTAAAAAAAATTATGTGGAAAAAGATTCTAATAATCAAGAAGCAATATGAATGCTTAAATAAGTTTAAAATAAATTTTAAAGAGGTATAAAAGCTTAATTATAAAGGGTAATTTTAAAATTATAATTAATGACATGAAGTTGGAGTTTAAACATGAAAACCCAATAATAATGAAGCTAAATGGAAAACAAGCTCAAAACTATATCATTCTAGTGTGTAAATAAAAGTGAAAATAATGGCATGCCTTACGTAACTAACAAACAAATGTGGATAATGGGTAGTGAAGGTGCCATGATAATTTATTTATTTATTTTTAAATTTTTGGAAAGTATCAATATTTTAATTAATCAAAAAATACAAAGTATATAGATGGTTATAATAAAAAAAGGTAGTTAGTTGTGGTTTGATATCAATACTTGTATAAAATATAAAAACCATAAAATTATAAAACAAAGATAGATAAATATGAATATACAATAAGAGTATCAAAACAACATATTAAAACACATTGAAAAATATGAACACTAAGCACATGTAACAACATCAGAGAGAAGAAGTGGTAGATCATCCTTAAAAGGTAAGAGTAACAAAAGAGGATGGCTCTCTTGATAGTGTAGTTTGAACTATCCAACTATATTGATAACTATTTAGTTGAGTCAAAGGCATGAGTACACCCAACCTAGGTGTTGAAACCACTATAATACTAGTTTGTTCATTGCTTTGCACTGGAGAAGACTAGTGAGATGAACTAGTAGAATTTTTTAAATGTGGTTGAGGATTTCAACCCCCAAAGTGATGAAGTTAGGATGAGAAACATTTACATGAGCAACTCTACTGATGTCTCGACATTGGTGGTGACCTTTGAGGTGGTATATCTATAAGGAGCCTACTCACAGTACAAGGAGCACTCTCACAATGATTGAAGAACTTTATGTAAATGATGAAATATAAGGACACATTTTTATCATGTGTTTGGATTTGTAAATAAGTAAATGTGAGCACAACCACTTTATCATTAAATAAAACCTATTGAGAAAGAGCCTCATTATTGAAATGGTGGCATTCCTAGATTTTAAAAGCTAAAAGAGATTTAAATATCTAGAAAAAATTTGAATGAATTTTATGTATGTCAACCACTAAGAATGATCTCCAAACAAATCCATCCTATAATTGATGGACTCTATATGGAAAGGTTGAAAAAATTGTGCATCTATTTCTAGGCATCATGAGCTTAAGAAAAAGTCCAAAATAAGTGTTTGAATGTCTTAGATATAGAACATGTAGGGCACTTGGGATGAGACACCATAATATGTTTGAGCCTTTCCCCTAGTGGTAGACCCTAGTTTAATAAACACCAAAGAAATGGGTGAGATTTGGTTATACCTTGGAATTCCATATCTAGTTGAGACAAGAAAACCATGTCTGAAGAGAAGAATTTAGACTCCACCAACTAATTAAAATTATGTGAGCCAAAGAAAAGGGGAATATAACCTGATATAACAATCTTGGAGAGTAATTTTTGAAATCATTGTCACAATTCCATCACCTATTTTTACACCATGCCATTGGTGGTTGATGGCCAAGTTTATAAAACATAACATCTAACAAGATCTCCTAAATGAATAATATATAAGGCATATCAAAATATATTAACTTGTATTTTATCTATAAGATGGGAAAGGGAATCCAGTCTTTAGAAGAGATAAGATCCATAACTATGTAAATGCCTAATTTAAACAACTTAATGGATTTATACCCAGAGATTCAATAAGCAGGAGGCAAATACTAGTCATAATAGTGACCATGATAAAGTTTTGTCAATAGAGGAAGACAAAATATAAACATATCCTCAACCCATTTGAGAAATAATTTCATATTTTCAAAGGCTTTCCATATACCTTTGGCCATAAAAGTCCCTCAATTTTTATAGAGTTAGAGGTGCTGAGCGACATATGAAGACTAATATCATTCCTTTCCATAGGGAGAGCTTCTAGAAATGTAATTCCAAAGAAATCATTTCCAAGCTTTATGACCTTTAATATCCCAAACAACCCAGTTACACATAGATAAACACTCTATTTGTAAGTGCTAATAATACCAATTCCTCCCTTATCTTGTGGGAAACAACAAACACACCATGTCACTCTATGGAACATTTTATTTTGCTTAGCACTAGCCCAAATAAAGTCTTTAAGTAATTTGTAAAATTTATCATAAGATTATTTTGAGGGTTCCTAATACGAAGAGTAATAGACATGAGTGGCAACAGGAATTTTAGTGCATATTTGAAACTTACCTGTCAATGACAAAGGTTTAGTGATTCAATAAGAAATTGTAATCTCAACCCTCTCTAACACATATTCACACAAATTAGATAGAGAGTTATCAAGGGAAAATAAATTTCCTAACAATTTATATCCTTCATCTTTATTGATCCAATTCCATTGGAAATCCTTAAGCCAATTTGGCAATGGAATCATGTTCTATCGAAAACATTGAGTTTTGGCCCACTACAAACTAGACCATGAAGCTTTACAAAAGACGTCAATATAGTTCAATGCTTCTTTGAAAGAAGCCTTATTTTATGCAAGTGTAAGGGAAGATTCATTTACAAAGTGTTCATTCTTGAGCTGACTCGTATTAAGAGGCACAATTTATATTATAATCCTTTATTCAAGTCTACATGTATGAAGGTAGTCAAATGATTCAATGGATAAAATATAGTGTATGAGAAAGTGGACATCCTTATTTGATAGAATGCAATAGGGTAAATGTCTCACGCTAGGGAATTTTTTAAAGAACTTGGGAAAAAATAAGTTGTATAACTAGTGGTGAATCTTGTTGAAATAGGATTCATTGGGGTGGTGAATCTCACAAAAATCACCATCGTACCTATGGTGAAAATGGAAATAACGTATAAATTTATTATGGATATAAAGGTGAAGCTTGCCTATTTTTTATAAATTAATAATGTTAGAGTAGGGGTTTATTATTTTCCCATATTTATTTATTATGGACTTTATTCCCTCACTTGGATTTTTCCTACTTTAATGGATAATCTTGCTTAGGTGTAATTGGAGTTAGAGATTGACTAGAGGAATAGGAAGTAACTCCCTCGACCGACTATTTTGGGTATGGGAGTTACTCTTCTATTCTTTCCTTTTTGACCAAATGTCATGGAGATTTATAGAGATGATTTACACATACACTCCCCTATATGCACATCTCACTTTTATGAGCTTTGGTAATGAAAGATTGGGATTTGCCTCTTATTTTGTTTTGTGCAATATTTTCATGTATGCGATTTCATTTTACTTGCAGCTAATGTGTTGAGTACTAGCTTGTCTTATGCCTATCAAAAACCCATGCACTCATTTGATCTGAAGGTCTTGGCATCCACTCTGATATGGTATCATATCACCAAGCCAATATATGCTTATTTGGTTTTTAATTATTTTTAGTTTTATTTGGAATCATGAGTTATTTGTAAAATAAAATTGTATTCTTGTTTTGCTACCATCTCCATTACAAAGAGTTCCTTTATGCAAATAGATTCTCCTTATCTTACATTATATTACATGAAGTTATACATGTAGGTAATCCCTCTTCTTAGCTGAACCACCATAAATACCTATGTATGAAAGACAATGGCCTGGTCCTATTATCTTGTAATGTAGTAAAGATTTGTTCATAGTGCCTCAACATTTAACTTGTTGTTTAAGGTTAAAGGCTACATCTTGGCATTACCCTCTAGTAGATCCATGACCTAATATGTAATCTTGACTCTTTGAGGTTTATTTTTGGCTCTTATGACCTAATTAGTGGGCTTACTCCCTTCCATGTGTCCTTTGGCCAGTTTTATAGCTTGCTCAAAGCCATCACCCTCCTCTATGACTCCTTGCCTGAGCTTCAATATTGCCTCCATAGCTAGTAGATTTGGGTTCTTCACTCTTAAGATCATATATAAATGTGTCACATACTCATGCAGCCACCACCCACCTCCTTCTTATGCCTACTAAAATAATCTAGTAGGTATTTTCATTGAAAACCATGTTTTTTACAAAAATAATTTCTAAAACCACTCTTGGTAGAAATTCATGGTTTCAAAGGGATGGTTAATCTAACCTCAAAAAATTTAGTTTTTCCTACATAGTCTAATTAGGACCTCAATCCAGCATAAGTTGGAGGAAGGATGGCTGTGAGCGATGGTGTGAAGCTGGCGGTCAGACGGAAGCCCCCAGGGAGGATCGACCTTCGCTTGGGGGGAGAGGGAAGGAGTTGGAGCCAGTATATGTCAGTGAAAACACAAAACTGAGGAAAATTAATGGATGTTTGCTGAGAAGCCAAGAGTGGCCGATACTAGTTTTATCCCCAGAGGTGGTGAGGGAAGGGGTGGAGTAACTGTCATCCCATGCTCTAATCTGTAAATTCTTGGGCATTCATATATCGATAGCGGCCTTGAAAGCTTGGATCCGCAGGACATGGCAGATTCAGGGGGACTATGACATTATGTTAGCTGGAAATAGCTACTTCTTGGTCAATTTATCTTCTGTGGCTGATTGAAATAGGATTTTTTAAGGAGGCCCTTATTTCTATGACCGTAATGGTCTATTCCTCAAACCCTGGTACATAGGGTTTGACTCAGCCGAGGACCTTCTAGTGTGTGTCCCTGTTTGGGTTCATTTGTTGAGACTTCCCTTGGAATTCTGGAGAGAAGATATCCTCTGTCAGATCATTGCTATGCTAGGCACATCAATGGCCATAGCGCATCAAACATTGGACAAAAAGGTAATTTCTTATGCCCGTATTTGTGTCGATATTAATTTGAATAATCCTCTACCAGATTCTCTAGAAATTTGCTTGGGGACCTCCTCTTGGATTCAAGACATAGATTATGAGGCTATTCCCTTTCACTGCCAAATCTTCCATGTATATGGACACCTACACCATCAGTGCCCTCAAGCCTCTAGAGGGAATGTTTCAGCAGAGGATTCGTCTAGACCCCGAGAGGCTAATGGCAGCAAAGGAGTTGGCTAGTAGACCCATATTGGTATAGCTCAGACTTTTCCATACAGTGCTTTAAAATGGAAAAATTGACTTAACTCCATAGGGACAGAGCAAGGTACATCAAATTTTATGGGGACTAATAAAGATGGATTTACTCCAGTCTGATGCTGTGCTAAAAGCTGGGGGCACAAACAACCAAATTTTGACAGCCAGGTCGAGTGAGGTTTCAACCATTTTGAAATTTTGGATAATATGGCTATTGAGGATGGCATCCCAGAAATCCTTCAGGGGGAGGAGGTAGTGGAGTCCAAGTGACTTGTCTCCAGTGAGGGCGCTCAAGACATAGAGACTAGACCAACCTAGGAGTTCATCCTGGAATCACAGGTAGAGGTTTGTATGGTCTTGACAGTCCCAGAGGATAAAGAAGTCCATTGGGTAGACTTGTCCAAAGAGGTGGAAGCTACTAGGATAGAAAAAGGTTCCTCTTCAGTGCTTCGTCTCATGCAAAGACCCTTCAAGAAAGCTTCAGTCTCAACTCCTACAAGAGCTGGACGTAGGAAGGATCAAGACAGAATCAAGCTCACAAGAGATTTATTGGTGGAGTTGGGGCTGATTAAGACCCTAGATGAGTACTTCCCCCACTCCACGTAATGATTGTCCTATCATGGAATGTAAGGGGATTGCATAGCTTCCCTAGACAAAAAGCCATGCATAAATTGATGATTGATCAATCTCCAGACATCCTTTATTTTCAAGAGAAGAAACTAGCAATTGACTCTTGGTTTTCTTGCTTGCCAAAAATATGGCAGTTCAGTCACAACCAATGCGTGGGCATAGTGGGGTCCTCTAGCAGGTTGGCTGTATGCTGGAATCCTGAAAGAATAATGCCTATTAGTTGGCTTGCTGAGAGCTCGACCCTGTCTATGATAGCTTCATCTACGGAATCGAGGGAGACCATTCTTGTTACGAATGTTTATGCCCTAGTGGACATCCCCAGACAGTTGAAGCTCTGGAACCATATCAGATATGTTAGAAGCTGCCACCCCTTTTTGCCCTGGATATTGACTAGAGATTTTAATGCAGTGATCAACTTGGAAGAGAAGAGGGGAGGGTTGCCCAGGTTGGGACCCTCTTCGGAGATCCTTAGGCAAAATATCAACCTTCTGAGACTCTCAGATGTCAAACCTCTCAACGAGATCTTCACTTGGAGCAATAGGAGAATCGGAGATGCGGGGATAGTAGAGCGCCTTGATAGATTCCTTGTCTCTTCCTTCTAGTAGTATAGCTCCACTTCCTTAGCCTCAAAAATTCTTGACTGGAGAGGTTCAGATCATTGGCCAATTAAGCTCACTAGCAGTCAAATACGTGGGCCAAAAAAGCCACCCTTTAAGTTTTAGCTCATGTGGCTGCGTGAGGCCTCACTTCTTAGACTGGTGGAGTAGTGGTGGAAATAAGGAGGGCCTAGTTATGGCACTGCCATGTTCACCTTTGCCAAAAAATTACAGTTTGTTAAGAGAAAGCTAAAAATTTAGAATATACACAATTTCAAGAATCTCCATGTAAGGAGGAAGAAGGCCCAAGACCACCTGGATGTGGTGACCAGGCAGAGTCATGACATCAGCGTTTCTAAGGACCTCCTTTAGGCTGAATCTCAAGTGGCTAAAGAGTTAGCTGAGTGGGAGCTTCGCGAGGAGATATTCTGGAAGCAAAAAGCTCAGATTGATTGGCTCTAGGAAGGGGACAAGAACACCACTTTTTTTCATAAGTCAGTTTAAGCGAGGCATAATAAGAACTTTATCTCCTCCTTAGTTGGCCCAGATGGGACTCGGTTGAATTCTTCTCAAGCTATTTCTAGAGAAGCTATCCGGTTTTACTCGGACCTCTTTTCAAAAGGACCACCTCCTTCAGAGCCGACAGAAAATATAGTGTTGTCCTGCATCCCCTCTATGATTACGCCAGGCTTAAATGAATCTCTCTTGCAGCCTATTGATAGTGCTGAAGTGGAGGGAGTGGTTTTTAGCATGAAAAGAGGCAAAGCCCTGGGACCTGATGGCTTCCCTATTGAATTCTTCCAGGACTTCTGGAATATTATAAAATAGGACCTTTTGGCAATTATACAGGAATCATTTGCTAACAAAGACATGCTCAGGGCCTTGAATGCTACTTTCCTTATCCTAATTTTGAATAAAGATCAGGTGAATCAGCTAGACCATTTCAGGCCCATTGCGCTTTGTAATTTGGTCTACAAGATTATCACTAAGCTTATTGCAAAATGACTCAAATGCTGCCTCCCCCTGATTATTTTAGAGGAACAAGGGGGATTTGTTTCTGGCAAACAAATTTTAGATGAGGTGGTTATTGCCTTCAAAACTATTCACTCCATGAGCACCTCTTAGGAATGAGCCATGCTCATCAAGCTAGACTTAACCAAGGCTTATGACAGGGCTAGCTGGAGATTTCTACAAAAAATCATGTAGGCCTTTGGTTTTAATTCGGAGTGGATCCAATGGGTTCTAAGCTGTGTTACCATGCCCTCTTACTTGGTTCTTATCAACAGACAACCCACTGAGCTTTTTTGCACCTCAAGAGACCTCCACCAAGGAGATCCATTGTTACCGTACTTATTCATCATTCTAGCTGAGGGACTTGGGCGGCTTATCAGGTTCCAGGTGTCTCAGAACATTGTACAGGGCTGGAAGTGGGGGGAGGGACTTGTTACGTCCCATCTCCAGTTTGTAGATGATACTATCTTAGCTAGGAGAGTGCGTATTAGGGAGGTAAGAGCCTTTCGAGGCACCCTTGATATATATCTTGAAGCTACAAGGCAGAATATTAATGACCACAAGTCCTCTATTTTCTTCTTCAACACTCCTGTGCCTATTCAACGGAGGATTGCGGATATTTTGAGATTTAAAATTCAAGCTCTCTCGATAATGTATTTGGGGATTCCTATTGTGATTGGAAGGCAACCAAGACTCTTTTGGCAGAATGTGCTGGACAAACTCAGACAAAAAGTTAGCCATTAGACGCATAGATGGCTCTCCATGGCAGGAAGGGTCACGCTTCTACAATCAGTGATCCAAGCCTTCCCTATATACTGATGCATGGTGTAGGCCACCCCTTTGTACTTCCTCAAGGAGTTTGATGCCCTGTCCCATCAATTCTTATGGAGTGGTAATTTACAAAACACCAAATGGAGTCTTATCAACTGGGACACTGTTTGCCATCCAAAAAAGGATGGGGGTCTTGACCTCCGTTCGGCCATCCTGGCTAGGCAAGCACTTGCTGCTAAACTGTATTGGATATGGTGCTCCAATCAATCCCAATCTTGGGCTCGCATCTTAGCTGGTAAGTATTTTTTGGGGGTGGATCCCTCTGACATCGCCAAGATGCCTCTCGAGCGAGGAGGTTCTATGATTTGGCAAACTCTCAAGTTGGGAGCTCACTTGGTAAAACACAACCTTTTCTAGATTTGCAACAACGAAATAGAGGCCCACTTCTGGGAAGACTCATGGGATGGGCTACCCCCGCTCTTGTCTTCACATCTGAATTTGCAACATTTGTGTAATACCCTCCAAGCTGCATGTTTGACTATTATGGCTCACTACAAGGAGGAGTACAATTTGGGTGTAACTACTGGTTATAGATGGAAAAGTTCTTTGGATTGGCCTCCGGGTGGCTCCCAAGAAGAGTGGCTAGAACTCTCCCGGATCCTAGAGTCAAGAAGGTGCTGATCCTTATAAGGATAGGATGTTCTTGCCTGAGGAGGAGATTCTACAGGAAGCTACTCGGTCTCTACTAGTTATCAGGCCTTGACTAAATAAAGGCATGGAGAAGCTAACTTTAATTAGGGGCAGAGAATCTGGAGCTCATTCACATGGCCCAAATGTAATTTTTTTCTGTGGACTTTATTCTATAATAGGTGCTTTACCTGGGACAACCTACGTAAGAGGGGGTTTTAGGGACCGTCCAAGTGTGTTCTATGTTGTAACAATGAGGAAATAGGGCCGCATCTTTTCTTCCACTGTACTTTTGCTAAGCATATCTGGCACTATTGGTGGAGTGCATGGGGATGCCCCTGCTGGCACGTTTCTTCACTCGTAGAATTTTGGAGCTGGCAGGGCCAACCTCCATCTAATTTGTTGGTGTTAAGAATAACATGGATGGCAGGACCATCTTTTATTCTGTGGAATATTTGGATTGAAATACATAGGTGGATTTTATGGCAGTCATACTTGGAGCTTAGCGCCATCTGGGAGAAGATCAAATCCTCACTGCTTGAGACTCTCTCAGTGAAAGGATTTATTAGTGCTAACCTAAGACTGGAAGACAGGGGAATTTATTCTTGCTTGGCTGGAATGCCTTCAGCTATGCCCTATAGCGCTCCTCCCACGCGCCATGTGAATAGAACCAGGTCACAACAAAGGTTGATTGGTAGGAGTGGAAGTTGGGATCCCCCCCAGGCTAGCACAATCAAAGTAAATACTGACGGCTCCTTGAGAGGCAACTCAAGAGAAGCAGGCATTGGAGGCATGGCTCGTGACAGTGTGGGGAATGTTCATTTTATTTTTTCTATTTATAAAGGCTGGCATTCTAATAATCTCATGGAAGCAATGGCTATCCTGTAGGTGATGCAATAATGTTGTCAACAGGGGTTGGATAGATTTATTTGTGAGTTGGACTCTCAAGTTGTTATAAATTTGTTAAATATTCATAATTTGGATAGTGTGGATTGGCAGTTGGCGGTGGTTGTTCGCCAGGCCCTCCAATTGAGTAATTCTCTGGAATCGATGATTTTCAAACATATACTCTGGGAATGGAACGGAGTTGCAGACTGTCTTTCCAAATGGGCCTCTGAGCAAGGGCCTCAGTGGAAGATTCTTGATCATAGGTTGTTACCTCCAGATTTTTCTCAGAAGCTGGACCTTCTGGTGGACCAGGAAAAAGCTTTGTAATTTTCTTTTTTGTTGTTTCTTCTTAATAAATTTTTACCCCTTTTAGTCAAAAAAAGAAATTCATGGTTTCCCTTTTGGTGGGAAAGTTCTTTGAAAGTAAAAACCTTTTTTTTAATAATATAGTGACACATTATTATATATATATATATAATATTATATCATTATGTTTGTAAAGGTGGAGAAGGGGTGATAGTGTTGTTAAGCATGAAATATATTAAGGGGGGTGAATTAGTATATTATATATCTTTAACTTAATCTGATTTCTTTTCTTTAACCAATTAATCACACATTCAAGATATGCAATAAAATTGAAATAATAATATGCACCACACAAGAGAGAGAGAGACACCAGATTTTTATGTGAAAACTCAAAGTGGGGAAAACCACAGAGAGCAATCTCAAGTATATGAATAAGCACCAACTCAAATTACAAAGTTCACAAGCACCAACTTGTAGGAGCACCAACCCCTTTTCCGATCACCAACACAACTATTTGTGAACACCAACCCACAGAAGCACCAAGCCCTCTTGTGTATAAAACACAACTATCTCTCAATGTTGTTTACTCAATAAATGATAGAACTCTACAACATCTCCTACTTTTTTCTCCTCTAAAACAAATACAAACCATGCACTCTCTTGCATATTACAAATGGCTTCTCAAGCCTTTATTTATAGCTTTCTAGATTACCTTTGGCATTCACCCTTTGTGACCCTTCAATATTCATAATAAATGGTGCCAAAATTGCATGACCCTTAGTATCCTTGCATTTGAAAAGTAACATGGTGACCCTTCATAGGTAAATACATCCTTTCCTATTTTGTCTTTATCTTTGTGACTTTTCATATTCCTCAAAGTGTCCCTTCATGGAAAAATATGCCATACCCTCTTTTGTCTTCACATGGTGACTCTTGGAAATCCTCAAGATGACTCTTTATGAAAAAATGCATCCCATTCCTCTTTTGTCTTTGCCCCATGACTCTTTGACTTCTCCATGGACCCTCCTTTGACTTATATGTAGCCAAAAATATATTCATTAATATTAAATAAATATTAACACACATTAGCCAAGATATGAATATAAAAAATACCATTAAATACAATAGGGCCTTTATCACTACTAGACCTTTGACATCAATGACAATATTTCTAACAATCTCTCCTTTTGTCATTGATGGCAAACTGAAACTGAAATTGCCACATCTTGAAACCTACACTGCACATGCCAACCTGAACATACTACCATTCAAAAAATATATAGTAACTCCCCTTTACTGTAGAAACCTATACCTATTCCCTGTACCTATTTTTGTACTTAATTTTACACCTGTACCTGTACTTGTTTCTATTCTTCTCCGCCTTTGACATTAATGGCAAAGGGCCTATCTTAGAGCTAACACTTAGGTCCCCCTCAACTGATGCTGATCCTCAATGGTAGAAAGTAAAAAAAATTACTCCCAAATTCTCTTGTAGATAATCAAATGTGTCTTTTGGTAGTGCCTTTATGAAAATATCTACGATCTACTTTGTAGTACTGATATATTCCATCTTAATCTGTTGATCTGCAACCTGCTCTCTCAAGAAGTGATATCTAATGGAAATATATTTTGTTCTTGAATGCATCACTAGATTATTTAAAATGTTAATAGCACTTGTGTTGTCACAAAAAATAGAAATATTCATCATATTTTACCTTGATATCTTCCAAAGTTTGTTTCATCCAAAACACTTGAGTACAACACAATACCACTATAATGTATTCTACTTCAGCTATAGAAAGTGATACTGAATTATGATTTTTGCTTAGCCATGATACTAAGCTATCATGGAGAAATAAAGCTCCTCCACTTTTACTCTTTTTGTCATCCAAGAAACCTACCCAATCTAAATCTGTATAAGTAACTAAAATGAAATCTCTACCTATGGGATACCACAATCCATAATCCAACGTCCCCTTAATGTATCTAAATATTCTCTTCACCAACTGAATATGACTATATTTTGGAGCTAACTGATATCTTGCAACCATACCTACTTCATGCATGATGTCTAGCCTAAATAATGTCAAATATAAAATACTACCAATCATAGATCTATACAAAGATTGATCTGCAACATATGAATCTTCATCTTTGCTCTCCTTATTTTTAGTACTTTTTGGTGTGCCAACTAGTGCATAATCCTCAAAACCAAATTTCCTCAACATTTCCTTGACATATTTACTTTGAGATATAAAATTTCCTTTATCTGATTAAAATATTTGTAACCCTAAGAAAAATGATAATTCTTCAAGCATAGACATGTTTAATTCTTTTTACATATTATCAAAAAATTATTTTGTCATCTTTCAATGTTTTCTTCAAAAATAATGTCATCAACATATACCATAACAATCAATTGATGCTCACCTTCTGTTTTGATGTAGAGATTACTATCAACAAATCCTCTCTTGAAACCTTGATCTTGCAAGTACTTATCAAGTCTTGCATACCAAGCTCTAGGAGCTTATTTCAATCTATACAATGTTTTTTTCAATTTGCATACATGGCTACTAATATTTGAGAGAATAAATCCCTCAGGCTACTCAATGTAGACCTCTTCTTCTAAATTCCTATTTAAGAAGACTTATTTGACATCCATCTGAAATACTTTGAAAGTTTTAAACACTGCATATGAAAGAAACATTCTAATAGCCTCTAGCCTTGCCACTAGTGCAAAATTTTCTTCAAAATCTATTCCCTCAATTTGAGCATATCCTTTACATACTAATCTTGCTTTATTCTTGGTCACTTCTCCATTTTCATTCAACTTATTTTTATAAACCCATTTTGCTCCTATTACATTATGATCTTTTGGTCTAGGCACTAATTCCCAAGTATCATTGTTTTTTATCTAATTTAATTCTTTATCCATGGCTTTAACCCAATGCTTATCATGTCTAGCTTCTAAAAAAAAGTTCTAGGCTGAATTTTGGATATTAAAGAGAAATTAACTTGCTCAAATTCACTTACCATCATTCTTCTAGTGCAAATTTCTTAATTTATGTCCTTGATGATGTCACTTTCATTATGATTTCTTTAGACATATTTGGATGGGGTTTTGGTGTCCTTTTTCTTCTTCTTCTCATCTTTATCTTATTCTTCAAAGTCTTCCTTTTCAATGATTTCAGGGATTTCTATTGGATCATTAATTTTTTTGCTCCATCTTCTTTTATCCTGACACTTGCACTTTCAACTATTTTCTTGGTTATTTTGTTATAACAATTATAAGATTTATTTTTTTAAGAATAACTAAGAAATATACCTTCATCTACTCTTGATTCAAACATACTCAATTTTTTATTAGTTCTCTTTATGAAACATCTGCTACCAAAAAATCTAAAATAATCAAATGTTGTTGGTTTGTCTTTCCTTAGCTCATAAGGAGTCTTATCACTGTTGACTCTCAATAATGCTCTATTCTGAATATGCACTGCTGAAGCAACTACCTCTCTCTAATATTTATATGGTATCTTGGATTCATTTAGTATTATCCTTGCCATCTCCTGAACTATTTTGTTTCTTTGTTCAACTACTCCATTTTACTATGGAGTTCTAGCTACTGAATAATGTCTCTTTATTCCATGGTCTTCATAAAACTCAATAAATTGATCTGACATAAATTTTTCTCCTTGATCTGATCTTAGGCACTTAATATTTAAATCAGTTTCATTCTCAACTAATGCTTTGAATGCTTTGAAATGTCTGAAAGCTTCTAATTTTTTCTTTAAAAATATTACCTAAGTCATACATAAAAAATTATCAATAAGCAACATGAAATATTTCTCACCTTGAGTACTTTGAGTTCTCATAGGTCTACATAAATCAGCGTGAACAAGATCTAACATCTAAGTGGTCGAGTACTCTTTTGTTTTGAACCACCTTCTAGCTTGCTTCCCATGCTGACAAGGTTCACAAAGCATATTGGATAGCTTTGTAATCTTTGAAAGATTTTGACTACTTGTTTCTTTTTGATGTTGACAAGATTGTCAAAATTTATGTGTCCCATTCTCCTGTGCCATGGCCAAATTTCTTCAATCTGACTCAAACAAAATCTTTGACCTTTGATGTCTAATAACATATACAAATTATTGTGTATTTTTTGAGCATCTACAACCAACACATCTGAATATTTTCTCCTAATTTTATAACCTTCTGCATAAAACTTTAGTGTGTGCCCTTGATTATACATTTAAATTACACTTAAAATGTTATGCTTAAGACCTTCTACATACAAAATATTTTTAGTTTTAGTTCTACCATGATCCAAACTTAGTGTACTTTTTTTGACAATTTTGGTAGTAATATTATCTCTGAATTTCACTATGCCACCATTGATCTTATTCAAGGTTATTAACTTGCTCTTGTCTCATGTCATGTGCCTCGAACATCCACTATCAATGAACCATGGATTTTTTTCATTTCTTGCATGCAAAGCTATCTATAACAACATAGATTTTTTAGGTTGTTTCTTCTACCATGAAACTATCTAAACTTTCTTCTTGATGAATGGAGCCTTGAAACTCCAGTCTTTCTTGACTGACTCGAACATGCTTCTACAGTACCAAGCTATGTATATAAAGTTGTTTCACTTGTAATATATTATGGCCTCTTCATTAAAGCTTGATAGAGGAGCAAATGAGTTGTGGCTTCTACTTGAATCTGTATGAGTTTCTTTCTCCTTATTTTTGAAAATTTTAGCCCTTTTTTAAAATTCTATTTTCTTATGACCATATCCATTACAATAAAAATAGGACTTGTTTATGTATCTCTGACATGATTGCCTTTTGTAGCTATGTTCCTTCCAGCCTTCTTCATTTGAGATGTCCTCTATATTCTTAACTTCTTCTCTTTTTATTTCCTTTTTTATAAGAGCTTCAACATAGCTCTTTCTTTTTTCTATGTTAATCTTGTCTGTGAAAGTAGTGGCCTCCTCTTTCTCTTTTTCAAATCTGATACCTATCTTATCTGACATTGATATTTGACTTTCTAATATCTTATTCAATATATTAGTGTTATTCTTAAATTTTGAATCATTGTTTGCTCTATCATTGATTGCTTTATTTGTTTTCTCAAGATCTACTTTTAAAGAAGTAATTTTAATAACATATCTTTCACATTCTTCACTTAATTTTTACAACTATGTCGTTAGATCTTTTTTATTTTTCTTAGCTTATTCAAAGTATGCTTATAGATCTTCAATTATTTCCTTTGACTACTTTTCAGTTTTCTTGATCTAGAGCTTTAATCTTTGATTTTTCTTCTCAAGAGCTTTTAATTCTTCTAAGGCACAAATGAGTTATCCTTCCAGATTCACTTTAGCTTCATCCTGTTCATCTTCTTGATCATCTATAATTTTGCTTGCAAAAGCATCTTCATGTATGTCCATGAATAAAATCTCTTCTTTTTCTAAATCACTAACTCCACTATCTTCAGTTGAGCTAGGATCTTTAGAATAAAAACTCTTCTTCTCAAATCCCTTGAATTTTCTTTTGAAATTCTTCTTATATGTAAACTTTCTTTTTTCATTGTCATCATTACCCTTATTTTGGCACTTAGCTACAAAATGTCTAATCTTTCCACAATCAAAACATTTAAAAGTTAATTTTCCTTGATATTTACCTGTGCCCTTTTTTAGATTGTGAATGAATTGAGCTCTATTATCATCTTCATCATCACTAAAATTGTCACTTGATTCTTGAATATTAGTCTTTTCTTTATTTGATGTCTTGAAAGTAACTTTTCTCTTTGAGGGTTTCTCTTGTTCCATCTGCATCTCATATACCGTAAGAATACCATGTAGCTCATTCATCTTTAGCTTGGCTAAATTCTTCATCTCTTCAATTTCCAAAACTTTTGTATCATATCTCAATGGTATAGATCTCAAAACTTTTTGTACCATAATTAATTCTTCTAACTTTTCTCCAAGATCTTGAATCTGATTAACTATTTGATCAACCTGTAAAAGATAACATGCTATATTTTCTTCCTCATCAACCTTCAAACTCTCAAACTATCTTCTGAAAGTCTAAAGCTTAGCTTGCTAAACCTTTCCATCACCTTTGTAAATATTTTTAAGTTTTACCCAAGTTTCATGAGAAGATTTACATTGCTTAACTTTAACAAATTTTGATTTACATAAACCATATAAAATAGCATTTATAGCTTTAGCATTATCTTTACTCACCTTCTTTTTCACCAGAGTAGTTACAAGTGTCTGTGACTCTTCATATTCCTCCACCTCTGCTTGCCAAATGTTGAATCCAAGGACCATCAAATAAGTCTTCATCTTTATACTCTAAAAAGCATAATTTGTCCCATCAAACAAAGGTGCCTTATTTGTAGAAAAACTTTCATGTGATCTAACCATCATGCTTTCCAAATCTACCTTCAAGCTGTAAAACATTTTTCAAAGGAACCTAGTCTGATACTAATTATTAAGCATGAAATATACTGAGAGGGGGGGTGAATCAGTATATTATATATCTTTTACTTAATCTGATTTCTTTTCTTTAATCACTTAATCACACATTTAAGATATGCAATAAAATTGAAACAATAATATGCACCACACAAGAGAGAGAGACACCATATTTTAACATGGAAATCCAAAGTGAGAAAAACCATGGAGAAAAATCTCAAGAATATGAATAAGCACCAACTAAAATTATAAAGTTTGCAAGCACCAATTGGTAGAATCACCAAACCCTTTACCGAGCACCAACACAACCACTATTTGTGAGGACCAACCCACAGGTGCACCAACCTCTTGCAAAGATTTTTGAGAACTAACCCACATGAGCATGAACCCCTCTTTTGTATAAAACACAACTATCTCTCAATGTTGGCTACTCAAGAAATGATAGAACTCTAAAATATCTCCTACTTTTCTCTCCTCTAAAATAAATACAAACCATAAACTCTCTTGCATATTACAAATAGATTCTCAAGCCTTTATTTATAGCTTTCCAAATGACCTTTGGCATTCACCCTTTGTGACCCTTCAATCCTTATGAAAAATGGTGCCAAACTTGTATGACCCTTCATATCCTTGCATTTGAAAAGTCACATGGTGACCCTTCATAGGAAAATTCATCCTTTCCTCTTTTGTCTTTATTTTGATAACTTTTCATATTTCTCAAAGTGTCCCTTCATGGAAAAATACACCATAACCTCTTTTGTCTTCACATGGTGACTCTTAGAATTCCTCAAGATGACTCTTTATGAGAAAATGTGTCCCATTCCTCTTTTGTCTTTACCTCGTGACTCTTTGACCTCTCCATGGGCCCTCTTTTGACTTATATGCAACTAAAAATATATTCATTAATATTAAATAAATATTAACATACATTAGCTAAGATATGAATATTAAAAACACTATTAAATGTAATGAGGCCTTTATCACCAATACTATACTTTTGACATCAATGACAATATTTCCAACAAGTGTTTATTATTATTTTTTATAAAATAATATTATAAGTTTTTTGGGGTGTTCATATCATCAAGGGAGAATTTTTTGATTATTTTTTATAAAAACAATATTTTGTGGTTTATTTGTTAAAAGGAATTTTTTAATTGTTTTGTAGAATCTCTTCATATCTTTGCATGCCAAAGATCAAAGGGTGAGGTCTAGTTTGGTAGGTAGCTAAACTCCTTTGCATTGAAACAATAATTTATCTTTCTCTTGTATGTCCACATTCAGTGTACTCTTCTTAAATGCATTATCATCTGAGTCTGATATCCTCCTTTTTGCTTTGTAAATCACATCTTTCTCATGCATTGATTATTCAAGATGATTCTTGGTTATGCCTGATGTATTTTTGAGTGTGTAATGTCTTTAGAATTTTTTTGGGGGTTCACTATAGATAATTTAGGGAGGTGTATTGTACTTGTGTCACTCTTTCATTCTATTTTCACTCTTTTTTCTGCAACAACAACTACTACTACAATAAATTTATTTATGCATAATGGATATAAGTTTAATTAATCCTCTAACACCATTTAACTATCATGAATGGCAAATCAAAATGCAAATTATTCTGAAGAGCAAAGGTTTACATTACATTACAATGGGGTTAGAAACTAAACTAATTGTAGATGCCAAAAAGTTAAGTGGTAAAATCATAGTGATGAAGCCTATGGTTTGTTGTGTATTCATGTGTCTCATGATCTCCTCTTTCATATAGAACATGGCAAAACACTAACTGAAGTGTGGACCACTTTTTAAATGCTCTTTGGGAAGTGAAATGTGATGAGAGCTCATGAACTAGAAATGAACTTATCAACCTAAGTCATATCAAATTTGACACTCTTAATGATTTATTCACCAAGTTCAGGTCTTTGAGATTATAGTTGAAATAATCTAGAATATATAAGAAAGATGAACAACTTATTCTTTCTATATTCTCCAAGTTAGGTCCTAATTCTTTAGTCTTTGCCTCTACTTTCCATGCCACTAAAAGTGATCCTATAGATGATATTTTTTTATTATGTAACAACTTAGTCTTATACACTTGGAAAGCTTAGACCTTATTTATTCATCTTAGTTCTACAATTGCCTTACTCTTGCAAGCCTCAAATCTACTCTATCTTGAGCCCCTTGGACTATTTCTTAGTTTGACTAGCCTTATATTGATGACACAAACATCCCATCTTACCTAGAATGCTTAAAATGTAATTATCTTATACCTTTATAAGTTATGAGCTTATCCCTACTCTCCTACTCCCTGGACACTAAAGTCTAGGATAGATAGTAGTGTTGACATTACTATCTTGACCCGACGTAAGTGTTAGTGCCCTAAAGTCATCTAATTTGATAATAAAAACATATTACAATGGTTAGCCTAAGTTATTTAATGTGATTTATCTCTCAATAGGGTTGGTATAAATACAATATCAACCCTCATTCATTCTTTACCTTGTAATCAAACCAAAAGAGCATTCAAGAAGCACTCGAGTTACCAAAAGGTTTTTTATTCTAACTTATTCTAATATAAGTCAAAGGAACAACCTAGATACAAGTATTAAGTACTAAATTAGTTGTCATAAGGTCATATTTTCCAAGTTACAAGGTAAGTCACTATTGTACTTCCTTTTCACACATTACATGATTCACACACTAGCCAACACATAAGGGAGTATTGCATGAGTCTGAGGCCCTCTTCTAGAGTATTGTATATGTAGGTATCACCCTTTGATAGTGGGGTCATTATAGTTCAGATTGACATCATGTGCCCACTATCCATTTTCCCCCAAGTTCATATTTAAGATGAAAATCTGGGGTTTTACCATTTTACCAGAAGTGACAATCCATGACCTAGATATGAATGCAATGGATTAAAGGCAAATCCAAACCCAAAATAATTTATGTGGTCACATCTTATTTTAATTGATATTTACATGATACTAATGTTAAACCCAGATAATAGTGCCGATGCAACCATCTATGGTTGATGTAACTATCTAGAGAGTTAAAGGCACTAGATCTAGAATTTGATGACTATTCCAAAATTTACTTTATGCCTACTTTCAGCTTGTACCAGATTTAGATTTACATTAGCATCAATAAAAGCTAAATACATCACTTCTTTTTCATTTTTATATAACATAATTATACTTTCCATTTATATCTTATCTTAGTTTAATAAATTCAGCATATAGTACATTTGAGTTTAACATATTAATTGGCCTACTGTAGATTTGATATTCACCTTGTGCCCTATCATTTCTATATTCTCAACCTTATATACCCAAGTAATATTCCATAATCTATATTAGGGTTAAACATGTTCAGGCACTACATAGAAAATATCCTCTTTATATGCCTTTGTTGTTGACTTGACTCGAGAGCAAGACAAGTTAATACAAATGGGCACATTGAAGTCCTCAAAACCAAGCCTTAATTTTTGAGAATGGGAAAGAAAAGAGAATAATAAAAAATAAAACTTTGAAAAACAACTACTAAAAATTCCTCTTCCAATGATAAACCTAAGAAAGAGAAGGTTAAGTGTGCCTATTGTAAGAAAAATGGGCATGATGAACATAATTTCATGAAAAAATAAATTGACCACCTAACTCATCTTATAAAAAATAACAATTTAGGTTTTCTTGAGTCTATCAAGCATAATTAATCAACTCAAGATTATTCTAAGGCATAAGGCAACAACAAAAATAAATAAAAGGGCAAGGCTATTGTAAAAATTGTAGCTCCAACATCTTCATGGGTTATTGACTTAGGTGCTTCCCACCATATGGGTTCTTCATAGGTTGAGTTTTATTATTTAGAGCCTTATAAAATGTATTTAATCACCTTGGGTGATGACACTTATATATCATTTTTAGGGAAAGGGTCTATTGAAATGGAATGAAGAACATTCAATAATGTTCTAAGTATTCCATCTCTTTCAACTAATCTCCTATTAGTATATCAAATCACTCATATCAATAAGGGCATGAGGGTGGAGTTTTTACCAAATTTAGTTATCATGAAAGAGTTACATAATTATTCTATAGTAGAAGTGGGAAGGGTATATCATTAGGCCAAGTTATATACCTTCTCAAATTTTGCACTTGATTCTTCTCTGACTGCATTGCTAACTCATTCAGATGGAGTTATCAAATTATGGCATGATCAATTTGGCCACCTCAACTACCGCTACCTAGAATAACTAAAAAAAATGACACGGTCATAGGCTTAACTTTAGTCCATTTATCTAAGGATCCTTATGAGAGTTTCACCTTGGAAAGCATCCCAAAGAAAAATTTGACAAAGGCAAAGCTTGGAGGGCTTCACAAGCATTAAAGTTAGTACACAATGATGTATTTGAACCTTTTCCTATCTATATTTCATGAAAGATAAATATGTTCTTGCCTTTATTGATGATTTGTCAAGGTACATATGGTCCAATTCCTTAGGTATAAATATGAAGTTTTAAACAAGTTTCAAGACTTCAAAATTCTTGTATAAAAATAATCTAAGAAATACATAAAGATTATTAAAACTTATATTGGGGGTATGTAAATAATAGATTTGATTATTTTTTCACTATAGAGGGGATTTATTTTCAGCGTACAACTCTATATAGTCCTCAAAAAAATGGATTTTTAGAATGTAAGAACAGGTCCTTGAAAGAGATGGAAAACTACATGATTCACACTAAGTCACTTGCACCATAATACTGGTTGAAGAAATCAATTGTGTTTACTACATTCAAAATAAGGTTCCCCACAAATATTTAGAAGGCATAACTCCCTTTGAATCTTGGTATAATAGGAAACCCATAATTGAGCATTTAAGAGTCTTTGATCTTGAACTATGGCTAGTATACCTAAGAATAAATGTAAGGTTATGGAACCTCAAAGGAAGCCTTGCATATTAGTAGGTTATCTAGATGGTGTCAAGGGGTAATGACTTCTTCATCTGACCACACATGAGTTGTTCATCAAGAGAAGTGTTCACTTTTAGGAGAGTCTCTCAAAATCAACATATGACACTTCTCCCACTTCATTGGACTCACTTGGATTTGACTCAGATGATTCAGATCAAGTTCAACATGTTCTAGAGGTTGAGGACACATTTCAATTTTGATAGTGAGAATAGTGATGGGGACTCATCTCCATCAACATCTAGACACACTTTAGAGGATGATGTTTCTCTACCTGACTCATCCATTTTTGGTCCTCTTTGGGCTAGGCAAACACTATAGAGTATAGGCATATGGGTTGGAGATCCTTTAGATGATGGATTAACATGTTTAGAGTTTCATAGTCATCCACATGATTTTTATGCATCTACCTTAGATCTACAAATATTTCAAGAGGCATAAAATATTAGTTAGGAATAAATATAGAAATTGATACAAAATAATTTCATAGAATCACAATAATAATAGATATAAATAGAGATGCAAAGAGAATAGAAATAAACATGCAAAATAAGAAGACCAAATTTAATGTGGTTCACCTAATGTGGGCTACGTCCACCAATAAAAACTTGCTCATATTTAATTACAATCCATGAGAGTACAAACTTCTCTCTGATCAATCTTCTCACAATTATAATGCACAAATATTGTTTGGAGCTGCACTCAACAAACCCTCCTAAATTCTCACCTAAATTCACACACTCTATTCTTCCTTCTCAATCCCTATTTATCATGTTGTATTATCTATGAAATATCCATCAATATATAATACATCAATAAAATGGTATTTCAAAATAATGGGTACAAAATCCATGGGCAAAATCAACCCAAAATGGTTTCCCATTAAAAGGGGTATATAAAATTTACATATAGAGTGTGCAATACATTTAAAATGTAAAATATTAAAAAATACATTGTAATTTAGAAATAGGATCCACAACACAACAATCTCTCACTTGGAGACTGATTTCTTTTGAGTAGGCTTCTCAACCCTTCACTATCAACTATGAAGGCCAATCGAAACTAAACATAGCTTCAGTTTCTCCCTTGTGACCACCTTGGTCATCATGTCTATAGGATTTTGACTGGTATGAATCTTCTCTAACTTCAACTTCTCTTCATCCAAATTTGTCTTGATGAAATGGTCCTTAACTATATATGCTTCATCCTAGAGTGGAAAGTAGAGTTCTTTACTAGATATATAGCATTTTGACTATAACCAAATCATTTCATTCCACTTGTTTATGCCCCAACTCTTCAAGCAAATATTATAACCAAATCATTTCTTTGTTTTCCTTTTTATTAGCAACATACTCAGCCTCTGTGGTTGAAAAAACCACAAGTTTTTGTAGTCATGAAATCTAGCTCACTACTATGTCACCTATAGTAAATACATATCCTATTGTACTCCTGCTATCTAAATCTTCAACCATGTCTGAATCTACATAACCATGAAAAGTGGTGTCCAATCCACCATAACTTAAAACTATCCCTATGGCCCCTCTTAAATACCAAAGGATCCCCTTCATTACCTTCCAGTGTTCTCTACCTGGATCACTCATGTACCTGCTTATTGTTCCCATTACATGGGTAATATCTAGCTTAGTGCACACCATGGCATACATCAAGATTCTAAAAAATGATGTGTAAAGTATATGTGACATTTGGATTCTCTTCTCCTCTATCTTGGGAGACTAATCCTTTGATAACTTGAAATGACCTTTCAAAGGAGTCTCAATAGTTTAGCATCCTACATACTAAACCTCTCCGAGACCTTTTTGATGTACTCTTCCTAGGATAAATTTAGCTTTCAATCCTTTCTATCTTGAGTTATTCTCATAGAAAGGATTTTTTTTTCTACTCCCAAATCCTTCATAGCAAAGGAATTACTAAGTTGGTCCTTGAGTACCTTTATTTCTTGCATGTTCCTACCTGCAACTAACATGTCATCCACATACAGACAAAGATAATGTAATCACCATCATCAAAATTCTTGATATATATGTAATGGTTTGAATGACACTTGGAGTATCCCTACTCCACAGTAAAACTATCAATTTTTTGTACCATTATCATGGAGCTTATTTCAGGGCATACAAGCTCTTATTCAATTTGTACACCATTTTCTTCTTTTTTATGACCTCATATCCCTGTAACTGCTCCGTATATAATTCCTCCTCCAAATCACCATGAAGGAATGTAGTCTTCAAATCCAAATTCTCTAAGTGAAAGTCTTACATTGCCACTATCCTAAGAATAGTCCTAATAGAAGTCATCTTTACCACTGAGGAAAAAATCTCATTGAAATCAATTCCCTTCTTCTGTGCAAACCCCTTTACCACCAACCAGGCCTTGTAACTTTTCTTGCCTTTATTGTCTTATTTTACTCTATACACCTACTTTTTATACAATACTCTCTTACTTTCAAGTGGGGTTACCAAACCCCAAGTCTAATTTTTCATGAGACTGCTGCTCCTCATCCATAGCTTGCTCCCACTTCTTCCTGACATTTATTTGCATTGCTTCTTCAAATCACTCTAGCTCTAAACTGTCAGTGAGTAATAAATAATTAAGAGAAGGATAAAAATGTTTAGGTTCCCTTCTTACCCTAGAAGACCTCACCATAGGAGTCTATGGTTCTTACAAAGTAGGTTCTTGAACTGGTTGCTTAGACACTTTATCATCTATAATGTCCTCCAGTACTATGTACTCTTTTCTGGAATCCTCTTTTTGATCCTACAAATAACCATTATACATGAATTTTTCATTAAAGACAAAATCCCTAGACCTAAATATTTTCTTGTCCTTAAGACTCCAAATCTAGAAACCAAATTCATCCTCACCATAACCAATAAAGGTGCATTTTTTAGAATTAGCCTCTAATTTGATCCTATCATCCTTATCAATATGAATGAAGGCTTCATAGCAAAATATTCTAAAAAATGAATAATAAAAATTCTTACCAGACCAAGCTTCCTTAGGTATGCCTCCATCCAAAGTAGATGAAGGACCTCTATTTCTCAGATATACAACTGTGTTTACTGCTTCTAACCACAATATTGAAGAGGCAGTCTTGCATGTAACCTCATGCTGCTAACATGCTCCATGATAGTCTTGTTCATACTTTCTAACATTCCATTCTATTATGGAGTCTTGGAACCATCATCTATTTGTGAATTCCATTCTTTGAACATTAATCAAAAAATGCATTGCTATAATATTCTCCACCATTATCTGACCTAAAACATTTTAACTTGAGACATGTTTCATTTTCAACTAAGGCTTTCCATATTTTAAAGATATCAAACACATCATATTTATTCTAATGCCATACAACCAAACTTTCCTAGTTTCTTCATTAATAAAAGTGACATAATAATATGACCCACCAATATAAGATACCTGAGCCAACCCCCATACATCTGAATGAATTAGCTCTAACTTATTATCCTTCCTCATAGGTCCAACCTTGAGAAACTTTACAATTTTCTATTTTCCATACACACAGTCTTCAGATAAATCTAAATTAGATCATTTCAATCTAGGCAACTGATTATTCAAAATTTGCATACCCTTTTGGCCCATGTGACCAAGCCTATTATGCCACAAAATTGCATCTACATCTGAATCAACTAAATTAAAATAATCATCACTAATTTATAAATACAATGTACCAACATTCTTACCTCTTGCTACCATAAGAGAACCCTTGGTCACCTTCCAAGAATTTATTGTAAATGTCACCATATAACCTTCATTGCCTAGTTGTCATGTAGAGACCAAATTCCATCTCAACTTAGGCACATGCCTGACATCCTTCAGTAGCCAAGTGTTCCCATTTTGTACCTTGATCTAAATACTTCCTTTTCCTAATATGTTTTAAGCGTCATCATCACCAAGGTAAACATTTCCAAAATCCCCTTGAACATATCAATAAAGTAATACCTATATGGTATATCATGAAAAGAAGCCCCTAAATCTAAAACCCAAGATTTAATAATATTGTCAATGAAGAGAATTAATGCATCCTGACAAACATTACCTGTTGCCACATTCACCTCCTTGGTGTCTTACTAATTTTTATTCTTATTTTAAAGAGACCAACAATCCTTCTTTGTATGCCCAGTCTTTCCACAATGCCAACATACCATCCTAGCCCTTGATTTTGACCTTCCAAGACCATTTGACTTTCCATGCTTTCCTTTTTCTCTAAACTTTTGTCTCCTTATACTCTCCATCACCAAAGCATCACCTAAAGTAGAAGTCTCCCTAGAGATTTTTTGTCACATTTCGTCACTAAGGATTACTCCTATGACATCCTCAAACTTCAACTTGGCATTATTAGAGACTGAATTGCTCATAGCCATTACTAGGCTATTCCAACTCTCTGGTAAGGAACACAAAATAAGTAAAGCCTTGATTCATCATCAAAATCAATTTTTATAGAATTTAGCATACTCATAACCATAATGAATTCATTTAGATGATCAACAATTAAACCATTTTCAGACATCTTCATATTAAATAACTTTTTCATTAAAAATATTTTATTAGAAGTAGATGGTTTCTCCTATAACTTCCCTAATGCATTCATGAGACCTTCTGTGGTCTTCTCCTGTGATATATTAAACACAACCCAAGATGCAAGACATAACATGATGGCCCTAAGTGTTTTTTTATCAAGTAGCTTCCAAGCCTCATCTATCATACTCATTGGTTTCTTTACTTTTCCTCCTAGTAGAGCATGAAGGTCCTTCTGATAGAGATAATCCTCCATCTACATATTCCATAGACCAAAGTTCTATCTGTTGAAATTTTCAACCTTTGATCTATGATCATCAACCATAGCTCCCACTTGAACTAATAACCCTTCCTACAATTCAACACTTCAAAAAATACAACTTGAAGCTTTGATACCAATTATTAGGAATAAATATAGAAATTGATGTAGAACAATTTCATAGAATTATAATAATAATAGATATAAATAGAGATGTAGAAAGAACATAAATAAACATATAAAATAAGAAGACTAGATTTAATGTGGGATATATACACTAAAAAACACTTTCTTAGATTTTATTACAATCTACGAGAGTACAAACCACTCTCAGATCAGTCTTCTCATAATTACAATGCACAAATATTGTTTGGAGCTATGCTCAACAAACCCTCCTAAATTTGCACCTGAATTGACACACTTTGTTCTTCCTTATCAAACCTTAGTTCTCATGATGTATTACCTATGAAATATCTATCAATACATAATATATCAACAAAGTGGTATTACAAAATAATGGGTACCAAAATCATGGGCAAAATCAACCCAAAATAGTTTCCCATTAAAAGGGGTTCAAAAAATTTACATATAGAGTGTACAGTACATTTAAAATGTACAATTTTTGAAAATACATTGTAATTTAGAAATAGGCTCCACAACATAATAGTATCCTTGAGTGGGATTTTTCCATGCATGAGGAGTGTAACTCCTTAATCAGGAATCATACTTGGGATTTGACACTTCTTCCTAAGGGAATAAAAATGGTTCAATGCAGATGTATATATCAAATCAAGTATGTAGTAGATGGATCCATTGAAAATTTCAAGACACCATTGGTTTCCAAAGGTTTCTCATAGGTTCTTAGAATTGACTACACAAAGACATTTGCACCAGTCACCAAAATGAAGTATGTCAGACTCACACTTTCTATTACTACAACCAATCATTAGGATGCTCATCAGATGGATGTGAAAAATGCCTTTATTCATAGTGACCTTGAGGAGGATATTTATATGGAGTAGCCAGTAGGATTTATTAAGGATTCTTACTTTGCATGCAAACTTTAAAAATCCATTTATGGCCTCAAATAATCCCCTTGGGATTGGTATGCTAATATTTATTCCTTCCTTCTTTTTGTAGGGTTCACTCAGTGCCATTTAGATCTAAATGTCTATCTCTTCTGGTAGTATGATTCTCTTTTGATTCTAGTTCTTTATGTTGATGATCTTTTGTTCATTATGATCTCTTTTTCATCTATTGTAGTGGTGAAAGATGCACTTCATGATAGATTTTCCATGATAGGTTTGGGCTTGTTACATTAATTCCTTGGGATCTATATCTCTTAGTCTAAATCAGGTATTACTCTTACACAGCCTAAGTATGCTCTTGATCTACTTGCTCTATTTTGCATGGTTGATTGTAAGCCAATTCTAACTCCCTTTCTATCTGGAGTCCAGCTTGAGGTAGATTGTACTTCACCTTTGGTTGATTCTACCTTGTATCAACAAATTTTCAACATCCTTATCTACTTGACACATACCAGACTTAACATATCATATATATTGGGACTAGTCTCATGATTCATGTAGGAACCCCATGAGTTGCACTAGAAAGAAACTAAGAGTATCTTGAATTATATTTAAGGTACATATAGATTTGGGATTCATTACAGATTTGGCATTGACATCAACTTGGTTGGCTATATTTACTCAAACTAGGCTAGTAACATTTAGAATCATAAGTCCACTTTAGATTATAGTTTCTCCATTGGTTCAAGTCTGACTAGATTGTCAAGCAAGAATCAAAATGTTATTACTTTATCATCTATTGAGGTAAAATAAATAGGGGTTGTTAATGTTTCTAAACTACCATCTGGATTCAGGGGATCCTCATAAAGTTTGGTATCTAGTTCAAATGACCTACAACCATCTACTACAAGAACCAGAGTATTATTCAGACTTATAAGAATCTTGTCTAGCATCAGTAGACCAAACACATAAATATTCACATGCACTTCATTAAAGAGCTCATCCATGGGAAAATCATTGATCTGAGATATTGCTAGATGATAGAATAGACAACATACATTTTCACCATACCTTTCACGGAGAGAAAGTATCTACACTTGTGGGCTTTTATTGAGGTTTATAATAATGCAACATCATCTTCTAGGGGAACCTTCTAGCCTCTTATTTATGTCTCTCTTTTGGTGGGGGGTAAGTTTTTATTATGGGTTTTCTCCTTTTCTCTAGTTTATGAAAGATTGGTTTATACATCGATATCTCATTAGGTCTTTTTATCGAGACCCATTTTTTTAACCCACCTAAGATATGCTTGTGGGGGTGTTACAATAGGGGTTTATTATTTTCCCATATTTATTTATTATGGGATTTTTTCCCCTCACTTAGAGTTGTCCTACTTTCATGAATAAGACTGCTTAGGTGTAATTAGAGGTAAAGTTTGACTAGAGGAATAGGAAGTAACTCCCTTGACTGTATATTCTAGGTATGGGAGTTACTCTTATATTCTTTCCTCTTTGACCACTTTTTATGGAGATTTATAAGGAGGAGTTACACATTCAATCCCCTATATGAACATCTCACATTTGTGAGCTTTGGTAATGGAAGATTGGGATTTGGATCTTTTTTTTGTGAAATATTCTCGTGTATGTGATTTCATTTTGCTTGTGTCTATTTTGTTTAGTACTATATTATCTTATACCTATCAAAAACTTGTACACTTGCTTGATTTAGAGATCCTAGGATCCACTTTGATAAGTAAAATATTATAGTGGATTTCAAGTTTTCTCTCTAAGTAAAATACAAAAGCATTACATATATAAAATCATCTCATAACATAAAAAGGCATCACATAGCATACAAAAGCATCACATAGAATTAAAAAAACATCACTTTTACACACAAAATCATCCCATATAGATGAATAAAAAATTTATTAGTGAGCCAATAAATAAAACACTAAAAGGAAACTTCACATGACATTAAATAAATCATCGTAACAAATAAAAATTCTCGATGTCAAAAGATAAAAAATTTAAGTGCAAGATGACACTAAAAAATAATCACATAAGGGAAAACTATGCTAAGAACTCAATGAAAAAGTAGCTTGAAGTACAATGAAAGAGGACAATGGAAATTAATTCCAAATGCATGTATTATATTTCATTCTTTGTGTGTTAGGAGTCCAAACTCCAAAGTTGTAAAAATAAGATAATAAGTATGTTAACATAAACAAGATTGGAACCCCTAATTGGTGTTTTTAATCTTGAATGACTAAATTTAGAGGAATGCAACAAGGTAAAAGTAGAGCAATAGCATCTATGTCTAGGGAAGAGTTGGACAAATTATGAAAGAATATGCCAAACATGTAGATGTTATAGAAGCATTTTGATCAACTAAATAACATTTCAAGATTAGGTATATAAAAATGGGGATTGAATAAAAATAAACCTTTGGCATGGATGGATTCATGATGTCTCTTCAAGCTGTTGATTATCCACCATTATCTCATAGGGATTTCTAGATAATGTAAGACTAGAAGAATTTGATGAAATGAATATCTATGAATAAATACAAGAAAATAGAAGAGATAAAATTGAGGTATACTTATCAGGTTACCGTTCTTTGGATTAATGAATGATTTTGTACAAAATGAACTGACAAAAATTTTAGATAGAAAAATATGGATGAGTTTAAATCTAATTATACCTATCAATGAAAAAACCTTGGCCAGGGTAACTATTTTGCCTAAGGAAGAGTAAAATACTAGTCAATATAGAGCAAAGAGTATGTCATGTATAATCCAAAAATTTCATAATCATATCAATGGAAGATCGGTGTTTTACCATTTTGTTTAATAAAAAAATTAATATGTTAGATAAATAGGTATAAAATTTTGGAAAATTAGAATGTTAAATATATATATTTATTAACAATTTTGATTATAACTTGTTAAATATAGAAATATGTTGTTTTTGAAAACAGCAAGAAGAAATGTACTTAGCTTAGATCTACTTCCCAGTTAATGTTTTTATATATCTAATAGTGGAAATAAGTGAGAGACTAGAATGTGACTATGCATGATCAAAGGTAGAGTCTAAAACTACTTCTGGACTAGACCATGCTTCTTAGATAGTAGTGTAGTCCAATTGTGTCAATTGGATATGGATTTATCTGAGTTGGCTATGGCTAATGGCTAATAGTGAAAATAGATAAAGGTATAACTATGACAATGCAGGATCAGGAATATAATCTGAAGATATTCCTAGACAGGACAATGCTCCTAAGATAACAACATTGGCCAACCATAGTCATTTACTGTGGATTTGTCCATGTGGACTATGAGGAAAAATATTACTATTCCATCTTTTTATCCTATGTCTATTGTGAAATTTGAGATGTTTTTTATTCTAATATTGTCACTTGGATATCACTATTTTCCCCTTTTTGCTTTGGAAACCCTAGGGGTCTTCATGAGAGTGAAAAACCTAAAAAAGAGAGGTGGGGAGTGTAATGGGTTAAGCTGACCCCAACCATCCCTTGATGATTTATCATTGCCTACACACACACACACACACACACACACACACACACACACACACACACACACACACACACACACACACACACACACACACACACACACACACACACACACACACACACACACACACACACACACACACACACACACACACACACACACACACACACACACACACATACTCTAAATAGGGAATTAAGCCACACATATCTCTCCCACCTAGAGTGACTATGAAATTATGTTCCTTGACTATATGGATGCAGGTAGAAATAAGGATTTGATACTTGACAATAATAACTCTTAACCTATTTTGAGATGCTTTAGAATTTTATTCTGACTTTTCCTTGTGAATGATCTTAAATTTGGGAACAATAATGTAGATTTACTTAATGTTAAATATTATGTAAGTGTTAAATAGATAGTGTCAAGCTAACAATTATGAATGACATTTGATTTATATTTATAGTAAATTTTTTTGAGAATTTACCTTAATTAACCTTATGAAACATGCAAGAAGACTGAAATTAATATTTTAAATTTGGAAAGTAGTTGTTATTAGGCATGGGGATAAGGCCATTACAAATGGATAAGTATGTGCTAGCAAACCTGTATTCATAGCGTAGACTTGTTCTAGAGAATGAGGGATAGGTGTTAGGATTTGGATGTAATATGAGAGTGATGTAATAAAGGTTTGAGAATTTACTTATAAATTTATGTTTAGTACTGATGAAGAATATAGGGTCTACCATGCATATATATAAATGGTTTAGAGGAATGGCAAACAAGAATCATCTATTTGGGTGCAAGTTGAGAGGTTTAGGAGTGTCAAGAATTAACATTATCAAGTACCTATGATTAGATTTAGGTATCTATAATGAGAAAAAGAGATGATTTTACATTATTTATGAGTGATATGATGGTTTAAAAACCAATTTATCATATTAGGGATCAGTTTTGGCATATAACTAAAGACTCGAAGGATGTCCCGATAGGCTTAATTACTATCACATGCCAAGTGGTGACTTCCATCATCAAAATCAATTGGCCTAAGTATTTTTTAGTTGAATTTTTGGAGATACATGATAAAAAACTTCAATTTCAACACTTTATAAAGTTTAAATATACTTTCTTGTTAGTTTTAATACTACTTTTTTACTGGAATACCCTAGAAGGACTAGTGACTCTTTAGCATAAACTATGACCCTAAAGTAAAATTTATAAAATATGTATTTTTGGAGGAAAAATGGTAGGCAAATTACAAGGAGTCACAAAATAATTTAGCACTTTGTTTGTTTGAGTTGAGAGAGCACATCAATAATATTGTCAGGGTACCAAAATGCTTCATTAATGAACATAAAGAGAATATGTATGACACATTAATGAGAGATAAAACTTGGGTTGTGGCTACATGGTTTAAAAAGGTTCATCTTAATCCATTTCCATTCACAACAATAAAGGAGTTTTTATTACATGAGTTATCACATTAATGGGGTAAAACTCCAAACTTAAAAGGTAATTCCAATTTTTTTAAAGGTCCCCATGCAACAAGATCATCTAAATGACCTAAAAAATAGTTAAAAATCTAAGGAAGAACCACAAACCAATTAAGGCAACACTCAAAGAGGTGACTATATGTCACATCATATTTTTTTGGTGTTGGGATTGAATGCACTTATTTATGATTAAGTATTACAAAAACATGATTAATAATGATTATTTTTTGCAATCAAGGATTTACTTTATTTATACGATTTCAGTTTTGTCAAATGATCTTATCATGTTTTAAGCTTATATGACAAAATTGATAGATAAATGTAATATAATTATGTGGAATAATTATTAGCTATCATCTTTACTAATTCGTATCATGTGATTGTGATAGCATGACTTGGAAAACTAATGTTTATTTACATGTTTATGATGCAAACACATCCCTTTGATGTGAGGGAGAACATCATCAAATAGGAGGAACTAGATACAGACTATGGGTAGTAGATAGAGATTCATATAGATTGGTTTGTGATCATTCTAGCTACACTTTAGACAAAGACATCTCTTTTCACCAATTTGGCATGGGCAGTGACCATTTGGGTTTTAGTTTTCATTACATGCTTACTATTGTGCTCTTTTTTATAGATGGTTTTATGGGATACATTGACCCTAATGATTTATATAGGTCATAAAATTGGGATATGATAGAGTACACAATAGTAAGCATGTAATGAAACACCAAAACCCAAATGGTGTATGAATAAACATATGCTTAGAAAGCCTTGTGTTCATGTTTGTAATATGAATAAATGTTTGGGTATGCACTTTTGGTTTAAAATTTGTGTCAGTAGGATTCATCACATTTTACAATTGTAGAGTCCATTTGTTATAAATCATTTGGTCTAAAACCCAATAGGTCTATATGGGCCATTCTAATTAAATAGTAATTTTTTTAAGGCATCATGTATTTGTATGACCTAGTTACAAATTAGATTTATAAATTCAAGTCTTCGTGTAGTCTCTATATCATGCCACATCTAGAGTATATGTTGATGCATGATTGGTGCATTTTAAAACGTTAAATTCCCCATGTTGTAGCTCATATGTGGCCACTTAATAGGTAGACTATGGATATCAGTCATATTAAAGTGATAACATTATATAGTTTTAATGGTATAATATGTTAAATAGAAATTTAAAATAATAATGAAATTTTGTGGAAATGAAATAAATTGTCATCATTTAAATAACACTAAAGTGGAGGTAAATGGCATAGAAAGTATGTCATTGGCATCATATGTTATAAATGAAGCATTGGATGTTATTCAATCTACCTCTACCACCAATTAATATAGTAGCTAGCTTCTTTGACCATGAATCTATCCTAGCTTTTGAAAAAGACAAACATATTTTAAGTATGCCACATGGGAAAGCTAGAGGAAGGTCATAAACCACATGTTTTGCACCTATGTCACTCCAAGGAGGTTGTATTCAAGTAAAGCTCTTCAATCATTAAAACTTCAACAACTATGTGCCCTATTTGGTGGATGGAAATTTATTTTTTTAGTTGAAGTTACTTTTATTTAATTAGAAAACCCTCAAAAATGTCATAAAAGAACACACCATTATTGCATAGATCAGGAAAGGAAGACATATTATCTAATAGAGGAGCACAACCTAGAAAATGAGGAACACGGATTGAAGGAAGAGAAGAGGGCAATAGATAAGAAGAAAAAAGACAAACAATAGGTCTTGTATTTAACTGCACCTTGCCTATGGTTGTGTCTGACCCTTTGACTACTTGTACTCTTGAAAAATGAATTATAAATACATTTACTATTGTTTTTGTATTATTTTTATTGGTTTCTAGACTCCACATTTATCATATAAATTGTGCTTTCTCTAACAAACTATGTTATATTTTGTCTTGAATTATATTTCAAAAAATTTGAAATGATTTTGAAATAACTATGTTTGGGTATCAATCAACTACACTTTTACCTTTATTGCATTTTCCATGATGGATTGCACTTAAATTATTTTAAATTATGATTTAATATTTTATCACTAGTAGTCCAATACCAATATATTACATAGAAAAGTCTTAAATCTATATAATTATAATCTAGTTTGGTCTTTTCATGAAATTATGAATCAGTTGTAATTTATAAATTGAAATGTTAAGAATATGAAGAGTTAAAAGGATAATGAGTTGTGCTAATTTTTTTAATGGTTTTTTATTCTAAAATAGACTGGAATAAAATTTGAGTGTCCCATATGGAATATGAGTTGTCAAATGTACAGTGATGAAAATTGAAATAAAAATTAAGACAAAAAAATTGAACCATAATTTAGGTTGTAACACCTTGAACAAGACACATAAACCCTCAAATTAGAGGCCATATAGATTTTGTAATTAGAGCACGATAAGATTAAATATTCTATTTTTATATAGTCTAGCAAAAATGGTCATATATTTAATAAGGCAATATTGACTTTTTTTTTTGGATTGATACTTGGGAGTTGTAAGGGTCCGAGGCCCTTTTAAAAAAAAGATACATTAAGAAAATATTGTGGTCTGGCTAAGCATATAATCATGCTGAGGCATAGGCCTAGACAAACAAAATAAGTTTTTAACAAAACCATACTAAAATACGAATAGTTTCTTACATATATCAGTATAAATCGACTACATAAGACCAAGAAACACAAAAAAAAAGCAACTTATAACATCTTACTCTAAAACAACCAGCTCAATCAATTTTCCTTGACTAGGCAACACTATCTCCATTGATGACCCTTTACCTGAACCTAATTTATTGTCAGCCAAAACATCCTAATTCTTAAAAACCTTCACTCTTCCAATATTTACCAATGTTTTGTTTGTCATCTCACCTTCAGGCTGCATGACAGTAGGAAAAACCATCCTTTTTTGTACTCACCCTGAATCCTACCAACACTACCACTGCTTACCCATCCATCATAAAGGATATTTAAATGAGCCTTAAACCACACCTTTACCTATCCATTTGATGGCCTTGACCCTTCCTAGTAATCACCTAATCTCCCTTCATTCTTCAAACCTAGAATGGTCATAAGTGAGTCTTCCAATATTAGTATACGTACTCCATGTTTCTATGAAACCTCCATCTACACTACACAAGCTACTTCAACATATTTCACAAAATCCACTAAGGCCAAGAAATGAAGCTACATTTCTTGAAACATAGACAAAGCAACAAACCCTAAGAAATCTCTTTCAAAAAAAGGCATCATAAAAAATGGACCTAATGGGAGGGCATCTAATTTCTCCATCAATTCCATTTTATACTTAGGCCACACAAAAAAATTGATCATTGCTAAAATTTTATCCCTATCTGACATTATAAGGCATATATTTGTTGTAAAAAGTGATGCCAAATCTGAGTTAACTCTAACTCTCCTACTTTACACCATAAAATCCACACCTAGCATCTGTTCTACTACTTCTACCACCTCTGAAGATGGAACCCAAAAAACATTAGACAAATGTGTTCGAGAGACTGACCCAGAAAAACCTATTTCATGGCTCTTAGCATGTCTAAAGGCAAGAGTCCAACTAGCTGATTCCAAGTTGAACCTATCCATCACACCAAAACTCTAAACACTGGGACTCTAAGCAAACAAGAAATCCAAAACCACCACCTGGATAGAATGCCTCACACTTAATGTTACTTAACAATTAAATCCCATGCCACAAAACAAAAAATCCATGATGAGAGGGAGTGAGGGATCCAAATCACTTAATTCCTTTATAGTTGACATCGTCAAAACAACCTCTCTCATGCGTAGTGCAACATCATCCATGGCACCTGAAGGATGCATCCAACCAACAAACATATTATCCTTGCACTCTTAAATCAAAATTTAGATTTGCGAATGATTTACTTCTTTTTCTTTTTTAAGAAACAAAATAATAAAGAAGAAAATGTTTTAAAAAAACAATTAAAAGAAAACAAAATTAAAACAACACAAAAAGCCAACCAAAGAAATCATCATTATAAAATGCTTTCCAAAAGAATTCATAATATTGATCAACCCTTTAGAATTCAATTTGCTCAAAAAGCCTACAATTTTCCCATTTATCTCTAACATTATCTAGTCTTTCCTCCTCACACTGGTCTATTACCGTATTAGCCCAAAAATATGCAACTTTATTACTTTCTCTAAAACAATGATTACAATTCCATCCTTCAAAAACTTCTAGCTTAGGCTAAATGGCATCTAATATATTTACAATCTTCCAAGATTTCTCCCTCATGCTTAATAATGCTAAAATAACCACCTATGAATCTCCTTCAATTTCTAGAAAGGAAATTCCATAATCCAAAGCCATATTAACTCTTACTACTAGAGCGTCAACTTTAGCTTCATTATTAGTGCCATATGATAGCTTAAGAGAAAGGGATCTAATTAGTAAAATGATATAATATTTTATAACACACCCTACCCCTGAGGCTCCTGTATTGCCTCTATAAGCTCCATCAAAATTCAATTTAAACCATCTAGAGTTTGAAGGAATCCATATTGCATCCTTATTATTATTATTTTTTTCTTTCTTATCTACTATTGACCCCTTAATAGGAGGAATTTTGATGAATTTCCATTCAATACACATTTTCATATCCCACTGTGACATCATACCCTTCTTTCTTTGTAGTTATGATGACACTAATTCTAAAATAGATAATTTAATATCTTTGATGGCAACAAACAATGACCTCTCTTTCTCTTCAAACATATGAGCATTTCTTTCTTTCCATATCAACCAAATGAGAATAGTTGGACTACATCTCCATAAGCTATACAAAATGTTCTTAATATCTCCAATAGGCCAAGCATCAAATGCTTTATAAAGAGATTCTGGCCAAGCCCAACTCCAATTAAACTTGTTACAAAGCTAAACCTAGCACCATCTTGTAAATTAATAATTAAATAATAGATGGTCAGTTGTATCTTCTTCTTATTTACAAACACTACATCTAGAAGGGACAATAAATCTAATTTTTCTCAGATGATCTTGGGTCAAAATTCACCCATTGATCACTAGCCAAGCAAATATTCCCACTTTTTACAATCCCTCTTTTCTCCAACAAAGGAAACTAACCCAACTTAAGCCACCATCTTCTACTTTTGCCATCTGATAACCCAATATAATAGAGTATATACATGCCTTAAAACCAATCCAATGCAGTTGATCCTTTTTATATTTAAGAAATATTTTCCTTAATTTGAGATGAGATTCCAAAGAAACAATTTCTTCTTGAGGAATCGGTAATTATTGAAAACTTTTCCAATTACTGGCAACATTACTAGAAACCAGATCTTGAATAATATAGTCCTTCACAAAATTTCTGCACTAATTAACTAGAAAAGCTTTTATCTGACTATTTGCAAATTCTTATACCAAAGGCCAGTGGCCATTCCAGGAGTCCAACTAGAAATCTGCTTTTTTGCCATTATTCATTGTCCATGATACACGTTTCCCTATCATCGATCTACATTTTAACATAAAATTCTAAATATGAGAGACTTTGGGAGGATAAATTATAGAGATTATTCTTTTCAAGGAATATTATTCAAGATATTTCACTCTTAGAAGTCTACACCAAAGTATTCCTGAATTCAAAGCCATTTGCCAAACCAATCTAGCTCCTAAAGATAAATTTTATAAAGAAAGATCCTTAATCTTGGCCCCTCCTTTGCGCTTCCTTTTAAACACACTTTCCCACTTCATCAAGGGAATATTTTTATCTTCCCCACAACCTTGCCATAGAAATTCTCTCATAATTTTATTCATAGAATGAATTATATGCTCTGGAGGGGAGAGCATAGAAAAGCAGTGAGTGGGAAGAGCACTTAAAACAACTTTAATTAACATAATTATCCCTGATAAAGAAAGCCATTGCCTTTCCACAAACTCAATCAGGATTTAAATCTATCCAATAGCTTTTACCAAATATTTTTGGAGCTAGATCCTTTAAAAAATGGAACCCTAATATATTTACTCAAACTTTTCCCAATCTTGAAACCTAGAATCCTACTTAAATTCTTTTCGACCTTAATATCACAATTTACAAAGAATATTTATGACTCACCCTGACTAACTCTTTGCCCCAAAGTTACTTCATAGGTACAAAAAATTCTTTTTATTTCCCTTGCTTCCTCTAATACTGCTTTATGAAATAAAAAATATCATCTGCAAATTGATGATGACTGAGGCAATCAAATTTATCAGCAACTTTCAACCCCTAGAGTCTAACTTGGTCCTGCTCTCCCCAAGGCTTCTACCATAATGATGAAAATAAAGGGAGATAAAGGATACCCTTACCTCAAGCATATTGAGATGGAGAAAAAACTAGTTAGACTTCCATTAAAAAGCATTAAAAATTTTAGATTGGACACACAGTTGAACACCCAGTCACACCATTATTTACTAAAGCCAACTTTAAGAATATTTCGAAAAAGAAAATGCCAATTTACTTGATCATAGGCTTTACTAATATAAATTTTTATCATCATACCTTTCTGATGATTAGAAATCAAAGAATGCATTATTTTGTGAGCAACAATAATACCATCTTGAATACTTCTTCTTGGAACAAAACCTGCTTGTTCACCAGATATCATTTTTTATAGAAAAGGTTTCAATCTTTCAGCAATAGCTTTGGAGATGATTTTATAAATAGTATTTCACAATGCCATTGGTCTATAATCCATAAAGGAATTCTGGGATTCTCCTTTAGGAAATAGAGAAATAAAAGTGGTATTAATTTTTTTTTGCACATTCTTTTTTAACCATGATTCTTCTACCATTTTTACAACATCCATGCTTACTATTTCCAAAAAAGATTGAAATAAAGTTGCTAGAAAACCATTAGATCTAGGAAACCATTATACATGTTATTTATGAGGTAAAAAAATCCATATGTCTCAAATAATTGCATAATGATCACTTATAGAGGTTACCATGTCTAATAATCACTTATAGACATGCCTAGGTACCTAGTTAGGGGACTGTGTGTACACAAAGAAGTAAGTGGATTAATAAATATAGAATAGACGATATAAATGCCCTAAAATATGGATTTCATACCAAAAATGGTTTCTAAGTTCCACATATCTCTATTTTAGAGTCAAGGTACAAGAAATCTCCCTTTAGGCCTATTAGTCTAACAACCTTATCAAGGCATGACTACTTGAAGACTAAAAAGAGATTGTAGAAATATGAGATCTAAGAATTAGTTCACATGGAACTTTGGAAGAAGGATAAATTAGTCTTAGAGAAGACTTAACTTAGATTAGTTAAGAGGTTAATAAATGGTGTTGAGACCAAAGACTATGAAGTATAATCTTGATCTAGATGGATTGCATAATACTATAAATAAAGAATTAGATATGAATAAGATACATGAATGCTAAGAGAATTTATCTTCTATCCAGTTAGAAAAAGAAGATCATAATCATCATCAAGCAAAATGTATGAATGATCTTGTTTATTTTAATTGTCATAGAGTTGGTCACATTTCTAGGTATTTGAATAATCGGTTGAATGAGTTACCAAAGAAAAATAAGGTGTATGGAGATTCTAGTTTGCAAGGAAGAGGTCACAAATGGGTATGGAAACCTAAGCTTGTCAAGAGAGATCAGACTGAGACCAAAGATGGTTTTTTTCCATGATAGACATGAAGGGAAGATAAGAGTTTATGTTGTTTACTTTTGCTAACAAATTTGGAGAAAATAATGATGTCAAACATTATTTCAAATTCAAATAGGATTGTAATTTAGAAAAGGATATGAATATATGGGAGTCTCCATAGTTTTTTATCTTTAATCATCACAAAGACCACCTTTCTGATTTCTTCTAGAGAAAAGGGTAAAACTAGCATTTCATTCATTTCTTTAGTAATAACTACTGGTATAACCTAAAGAAAAACATATTGAGCATGTAAATTAGAATAAACTTCATCATTCAATAGATTTTAAAAGAAACTAAAAGCCTCCCTCTTGATCTCCTCTGGAGTTTCCAAATCCAAACCTTGTTATGATTGAATATGAGCCATTCTATTCACTTTTCTCTTTGATTTTACTGATTGATGAAAAAAGTTGAATTTATATCTCCTTCTTTCAGCCAATTCTCTCTTGATTTTTGTTTCCAATAAATTTCTTCCTGACAAAGAATTTATTCATACTCACTAGCCAACTTTTTTTCCAAGTTAAAATTAATCACATCCATACCCCTTTGAATTTTTTTCTCACTTAGAGAGTTTAAGTCAGTTTCAATCCTAGATTTTTCTTGAAAATTATTCTTAAAGTGATCTCTATTCCATACTTTTAACTTTTCTTTCATGAATTTGAAGTGTTTAGCCATCTGCACCATTTTGGAACCTTGAGTAATTAGACAAATTACCCACCAAAATTTTACCAAATAAAAAAGGGAATGATCATGTAGCCACATTAATTCAAACTTGAAAAGACATTTGTTAGGAGGAGAATCATAATTAATAGAAAGAACAATCAGAAGATGATCAGACCTAGGAAATTGAGAGACCCAACAATCCAATTTTCTGTTATCTTGACTTTAATATAAGGAGGAAAAACCTTATCCAATATTTCTAATATATTTTATTTTCCCATTCTTATATTGTTCCAAGTAAACCAACCTAAATTTAGGGAAATATCTTCCATTTTATTTTGCTCTAAAAAGGAACCAAAATCTTGACTTGCCTAGGAAACTGAAAAAAGACCACCTTTCTTATCTTCTTGGCTCAAAATGATGTTAAAATATCCTCCCAACACTACCCTCTCCTGATGAAAATTTATTAAGAAGGCATAAACTTCTTCCCATATAGCCAACTTGGACCCACTTCTTTGGGGACCATAAATGTTAACCAATAGGAATTGTAAATCAGTCTGAAAGCTAGAAATTTTTCTAACTTGCCAAAATTGACCAAATGCTAGAATATTTATTTTAGAAGAAAAGGGAGACCAAATAAATGAAAAGCATCCTGATGCACCCTGGGCTTCCACAAATACCCCTTGCAAACATTTCCTAAATAAACTCAAACATCCTTCCTCTTCATTTTTATTAAGTTTAGTTTCTTGCAACAAAAGTAAATCAATTTTTTCTAAGTTTAAAAGGTGCTTAACAAGCCACCTTTTATTAGGGGCATTTAATACCTTAACCTTATAATAAATAAACTTCATACTGATAGAGGGGGTAATTTCACCCCACACTTTCTAACATCTAGAAAACCTTCTAGAGTGCCTTGTGTTCCTGCCAGAACTTCCCCTTTAGTATGCTCTACTTTCTTTTTTCTACTTGATTTGCTTTTCAGACCCCCTTTGGGTTTTGAAATTTTAATTTTGGAATTAGAAATAGTCAAAACTTATTTTGAATTCAAATCCCCTTCTGAATCTTCTTCTACCTCTTCTTCTAACTCCTATTTAGTTCCCAATCCTTGCTCCTTCTCACTAAGATTTGCCTGAACTCCCTCCTTAGACCCTCTCCACTCTTTTTCTTTTTCTAGAACCATTTGATTTTTTAGAACCATTTACTAATATTTAGTGATTATTACTCAAGGAAATCACAATTAATAATCATTGAAGATGGGGAAACAGTTTCTTTAGAACCAATTTTCACTAGTAAATCTTATGTTGCTTTAATTTTATCTGATAAACTAACTCCTACTGACTTTTCCTTATTACTTTCTTTACTTTTTAATTTTGACACATTGACAGGAGACTTCCTCCCTTTAGGTATCTCCTTTTATTTCCATTGGGGGCCAAATTTAACCATCTTGTATTGAAGGGTGCTCTTTTTATTCTTACAAATTTTTTGAATATGACCTAGTTGATGACAACCATAACATTTGAAAGGAATATTCTCCACATCAACCCTTTGCTACCACTCTCTCTCTATAGTTTTAATACTAAGAAACTCTAGAATATCTTGATCTAGATTGATTTTAATCCTAACCATAGCATAAGCATCTCTTTCCCCTTTCAATGACACTACATTTATTTCCATCAATTCTCCCACTAAGTTACCCAAAGCTAACAAACAATCTTTGCTCTAGTCTTCTAGAGGAAGCCCATAGAATCTTAACCAGGCTTTATAGCTTCCTCTTCTAGCTTTTATAGAATTAAAATTAGGCATCCATTTTTGAATCCATAAACCCAAACCATCTAAATACTAGTTTTTCACTTAAAAAAATTCATCTTTATCTTTTTGAGAAGGAAAGGTAGCTACAAAAAAAATCTTTTGGTAAAAAAATCACCTTTACTTCCATTCCATTTATATTTAATCCAAAGTTCTATGGCTTTGATTGATGGACATTTTCCCATTCATTTGAAAATTAGGGCACACTTTGAAAGAGTATGAATCTTAGAAAAAAATTGACTTGAAGACCAATCTAGGGTTTTATCTTCTCCTTTTTCATCCTTAACCCTAACATCTCCTCTAATCTAGAATCCTTCAAATCTGAAATTTCACAACCTTCTTTCTCAGGTTGGGAGTTTTTAAGAGATTCATCCCTCATCACTTCCTCCAAAGCCTCCATAGAAAGATTACTTCCTTCAACAACTTGTTGTTCTTGATGAATCTAACCTAACTTCTTTCCTTTACACTTTTTACCTATTTTATTATCCTCTTCATTCCACTAGTACTTTTATTCCTCAATTACTACTTCCATATTCTTTTGATTCATTTTTTTCCATGATTTCCCCCTGTTTTACCTTTTGCTTTCCTTAGATTTTGGCTAGGAAGAAAAATTGAACCTCTAAGCCCTTCTATGGATTTTCTTTTCTCACCTTGTGCACCTTTTCGATGATCCTTCTCCATCGCTCCATTATTTGCTTCTTCACTCACTCCTTCACTCAATCTCCCCATATTTTTTCCAATCAAGCAATATTTTATTCACTTAGTCTGCAAAAAAATTTAATCTACTACTAAAGCTTGATGGGGGTGGGCCTAGGTCTATAATATCCACCGAATGATCTGCAATTAAATCACCCCATTATGATCCATGTGTAACACATGGAGAATTTTGACCCCTAACTTAAAGTATCCCCATGACCACTTTATATTGTAGGCTATGATCTTCCCTTAAGCCATGATGCATCACAAGGTACTCAGTTTATAATTGAACTTGAGACCTAGGCGACCAAAGTTTTTGATCCTATCCACTCAAACTAACCCTTAGGGATTAACTTATTTTTTATCTATCTTAATAGTAATCTAATAAAAAGTGGTCTCCCTATATATAAATAATTTACTTTTCCTTTAATTATATCATACATCAAATCTGACAAACTTATAATGTAAATTAAAAAAAATACCCCTTGGAAACATACAATATGAGTACCAACATTGGTATGTACAACATGATTGATTATGTTTATCGATTAGAAAAAATATTATAGTAATAGGGATTTTGAAATGATCATAATGAATGAGGCACATTTTAAGCTTCCTCCTTACGCTACCATTGAATTGTTAGGTGACCCCTTATCCAACGGAAGCACAATTGATTACTTTCTTATAAGCAATTAAACACGGAATTATACCAGAATGAATAAGTAACTAGAAACTTGAGACATCAAATAATTTGAGAGACAATACACACTCTTGTATTAGATATTACTAGAAGAAAATACAATAAGGAAGATGCAACTTCTTCCTCCACCTCAAAGGCTTGCCACACCTCAAGACCTTCTTCCCTCTCTCTCTTACTCAACCAACAAATCTATAGCCTGAGTTATTATCCCTCCTTGAATGCTTCAGCTGATCTCCTTAACCTTACACCTGTAGATCTCCTTGACCTTGCTTGCTTCAATGCTTTTACTTGCCTTCTTGATCATTACAATACATGCCTCATGGGTCTTTAAATAGAATCCCATGGTTACAAAAATAGAAATCTAACTACTATAATTAGACACACAGCTCGTGACTATAATTAGTCATTTGACATGCAAACACTGGCTTCACTTAACTGACTGTTCATCAACAACAGTTCTGGAACACACAGGTGACCGACGTCGGTCCCTACTTGCCTGGTGCTGTCGACGTCAGCCGACTATCTACCGATGCCAGTTGCCTTCTGCACTGTATCTGGCCAACATTGGTCATGCTACCGACGCCGATTCTTATGGTTCTTCAGCATCCTCTTCTTCGTGTATGTAAACAGTTAAAGCTTTTAGCTCCACACCCTAATAATCTCCCACTTGGAGATAAATAGCTGCTACTGTACCTGTACCTTTACACCATCTATTTTGTTCCTTTGGCTCTGTATCCCTCTTCAAAGTCACTATTGAAGACCAACCACCACCAAACCTGTGATGCTATACTTGTCACTTATGTGATAAGAATTTTGTTGCTCCCAAATTCTTCATGACCTACTTCTGAACCAACTCTACCCTTAGCTCAGAAAACTCCCTATATATGAAACCCTGCAACAAGTAACACAATACAGTAACAGGATAATGTAGCTAATATTATCCAACCTGGTAAAGATAAAATACAATGGTCAAACCTCCATTGTCTGCAGCCTAATCAAGACTATATGCCCTAGCCTTCTATCTCACGTGTCCATTCACTCTCTTCTCTAATATGGGAATCCATCCCTCTATCCAGTGCTTCCTTCCAACTGAAAACTCTACCAACAAATACCTGTTTGGTTCTTTTCCAAGGACTGACACTCCTCATCCATGTCAAGCTCCCACTATTTTTGGATTCTACCTGCATTACTTCTTCCATCTTCCTAGTTCTTGACTATCAGTAAGCAATATAAATAAGGTGAACAATGAATATGAGGTTCACTTACCCTTTTTGACCTCCATATGGGTGTTTGAGACTCCTTGACAGCTAGCAGTCCACCCATCATCCGTTCCAGTGACCGATCTCAGCCATCTCCCAGTCTGCTCCCGACCGATGTCAGTTCCCTGCACTGAACCTAACTACTGATGTCATTTCCTTGGCTGACGCTGGTGTCCCCACTGCTAATGTCGGTCTTGATGACCGACGTCGGACTTCTCCTGCCTGACCTATCGACCCTGCTGGTCTGCACATGACCGATGTCAATTTCTGTCTGGCCGATGTCAGTTCCAAGTGACTGACATCGGTATCTATGTGTTCCTGTAAGTGATGAAATCTTCATCTACGAGCTCATCTTGGATCAAACCTCTGTCCATACTACCCTGCTCAGATTTGTTCAGCTCCTGTGACTGATCTCTATCCTTCATCTCCTCCATAAACACCAAGGCTTCTTTATTTTTGTCAAAAGCATCAAATTTCCTTTTTTTGTAATGAACTCTATCTATGCTTTCTGAATCTAAACACATACCTTTTGAATCAAGAACGTCCATTCCCTTCTTATTCATGTGACCAAGCCTATTAAGCCACATCTTTGAATCTACAGCTGAAGTAGATAAACTAGAAGTAGAATCAACAATACAAGTAGACAGATAAAGAGTATCTACTTTCTTACCTCTTGCTAGAACAAGTGCACCCTTGGTAACCTTCTAAGAGTCTGTTGTGAGGGTTATTGTGCATCCCTCGTCACCCAACCTTCCTAAAGAAATCAAACTCTGCTTCAGAATTGGAACATGCATGACCTCCTTCAACACCCATGTGTTGTCAATCTGCAATCTCAGCTGCACTTTCCCTTTGCCAACTATCTGACAAGGCGTACCATCCCCTAAATAAAGCACTCTAAAGTCTCCTTGTTCATACTCATGGAACAAATCTCTATTTGGGGATGCATGAAAAGATGAACCAGAATCTAAAATCCATGATCCTACCTGACTATCCAAAGAAAGTATGAGAGCATCCTGTACCACAATATTTGCATCCTTTACTTCTTTAATACCTGTATGTTGATTCTCTTTATCTCTCAACCAACACTCCTTTGTATGTCCTTTCTTTCCACAAAACTAGCAGGTAACACCTTTGGATTCGGATCTCCTTCCCAACCTTGATTTCCCTTGCTCAATCTTCTCCCTTTGCCTTCCCCTGCTTTCTGCACTTAGAGCATTACTTGATGATTCACTTGTGCTTCTCCTGCGTATTTCCTCATTCAAGATCACACTCACAACATCATCAACTTTTAAGATTTTAGAAGCAGATGCAGAATTACTTACTGCCATAACCAAACTATCCCAACTTTCAGGCAAAGAACATAAAATCAAGAGAGCCTTTACCTCATCATCAAAAACAATATCGACTGAAGCTAATTGGTTTACCAAACCATGGAAATCACTGAGATGAGTATGTACTTATCCACCTTCCTGCATTTGCAAAGTAAAAAGCTACTTCATAAGATATACCTTATTAGAAGCCGAGGGCTTTTCGTATAAATTCGCCAAGGACTTTATCAACTCTTCCGTTGTCTTGCACTGTGATAAGCTAGAAATCACAGATGATGTAAGGCTCAACCTTATGGAATTGAGAGCCTTCTGATCAAGAACACTCCATTTTTCATCCTTCATATCTGTGGGCTTGTGTGCAACCCCACCCAACGGTAAGTACAAATCCTTTTGATACAAATAGTCCTCAATCTACATCCTCCAATGTCGATAATTCTTGCCGTTAAACTTCTCCATTCATAGCTTACTTTCTTCTACCATTGCTGAACTCCCACTCAATCAAAAAACCCTATGAATGACCTATAATAAAAAACAATAACCTGCTTCCTGCAAACCGTAGCTCTGATACCAACTGTTAGGTGACCCCTTATCCAACAGAAGCACAATTGATTACTTTCTTATAAGCAATTAAACACAGAATTATACCAGAATGAATAAGTAACTAGAAACTTGAGACATCAAAGAATTTGAGAGACAATACACACTCTTGTATTAGATATTACTAGAAGAAAATACAATAAGGAAGATGCCACTTCTTCCTCCACCTCAAAGGCTTACCACACCTCAAGACCTTCTTCCCTCTCTCTCTTGCTCAACCAACAACTCTATAGCCTGAGTTATTATCCCTCCTTGAATGCTTCAGCTGATCTCCTTGACCTTACACCTATAGATCTCCTTGACCTTGCTTGCTTCAATGCTTTTACTTGCCTTCTTGATCATTACAATACATGCCTTATGGGTCTTTAAATAGAATCCCATGGTTACAAAAATAGAAATCTAACTACAATAATTAGACATGCAGCTCATGAGTATAATTAGTCATTTGACATGCAAACACTCGCTTCACTTAATTGACTGTTCATCAACAGCAGTTTTGGAACACATAGGCGACCGATGTCGGTCCCTGCTTGCCTGGTGCTGCCAACGTCGGCCGACTATCTACCGATGCCAGTTGCCTTCTGCACTATATCTGGCCGACGTCGGTCATGCTGCCGATGCTGGTTCTTATGGTTCTTTAACATCCTCTTCTTCGTGTCTGCAAACAGTTGAAGCTTTTAGTTCCACACCCTAACATGAATCTCTATGGTGGCCTAGGTCCTCCAAAGATTTAAACACTATAGACGGATTTTATGGATAGACGATTAATTAGCATTAATATACTAAATAAAGTGCATTATTGTATTGATGTTTAATGTGTTTAGGATTATGTTTAACACTAATAAGTGTTTAGATGAAAATTAGAAGCTCTTCATCATATAATATGCCTCTAGAATAATCATTTATAATTTTGATAGACTATTTAAATGATCTTTAAAACAAACATAATTTTTGCAAATGTAATCACATGACCATAGGCCCTATCCATAGTAAATTTTTATTTTTATCATAAAATATGGGATATTTAATATGATTTTGGATGGTCGGTTAAGTTTCTTGGCTAACATTATATGGATCATAGCTTGTGGCAATAAGCGTTAGTCTGTGGCCAAAGTTTAAGTTTCCTTTTTGATCTATATATTTATTGGAAATAATTATATTTTATTATTTATTTTATTAAACATTATCCCCTAAGGTGATAGTTATAGTTATTAGTAATCCACTAATTATTAGTGTTGTCTTCAAATCTTGCACCCTAGAAGAGGGTTGTTCAGGTCTCTTCTAGATTTGGGTAACGTTGGGACATTTCCAAGCCTATGGGTGTTCCTATAAGTGGAAATGAACATCTAGGTTGAAAGAACTAGCTCCCTATATTAAATTTTATGTAATAAAATTACTGAACCAATTTGTATGACTAAAAAGAGTTAGAAGTTTGCATAAATGAAAAGCCTAGTCTAAAATGGTGATACACCAAGACTTAGTTTCCACATGTATGCCCTATAGTTATGCATAATATAGTAGAATATAGTCTATAACTCAAGCTCTAGAAGATTTCAACGTAAGTATTTCAATGTAGAGACAAAATGAATGAGATCACATAAGGTAAATAACTAGAAAGACAACCTGTATAGTCAAAAAAAGGGTTACACATGCAAAATCTCATACAACTAGAATGCACTCTACATGACCTATTAGATCAAATCTTTGCTTAAAAGCATGAAGGATAGAGAACAAAAGGATAAGCCATCACTTGCTATTGCTGTGTGTCTCTTGCATGCCCAGACAAATACCTAGAACTTAGAAATAAAATAGACTTATGCTTCTTTTCTCAAAGGAAAGAAAATGGCAAAATATTCCATTAGGGCTTCACCATACTATTTGTGGATGATAAAAGAAGAGCCCAAGGGTCCTATTTATAGCAAAAAATGGAGATAAGAGAGAGCTCTTAGGTGCCAAAATAGAAGCCTCCAAAATAGTTTTCCATCACCATCCTAGTGAAATTGATTCCAGTTGTTCTCTCATTCAGTTGGAGTTTGTCCTCTTTGATTTTCCCTCTTGAAATGACTAGGATCACTGCAAAACCAATGGTGAGATGACCCTTCATAATAAATGGCTTAGATCAATACTGCAAACCTTATATTTTTCCTGAAACCTTCCATGTTTTATATTGAAAACCCATTTGGGCCTTCTAAATGTCTTTACTCGTGACTTGCTCCTTCAACTTCTTTGATTACTTCTAATTATAAAAGTCATAAGTCAAGCACGTTGGAAAAACTGATATGCACTATAGAGTTATTCAGGTTTTCCCAATGACTTTACTTCTTATTTGAAGACTTTAGGCATGAATTTGACATCCTATGACATCACTAAGTTGTACCTCAACAGCTAGTTGGCTACCTTGAATTTGATGTCATGTGGCATTTCATGTCTTTGAATCCCAATGACTAGTTGGCCACCTTGAATTTGATGTCTTGTGGTACGTCACCTCTTTGAATCTCAATGGCTAGTTGGTTGTATCAAATTTGACATCCTGTATCATGTCATGGGGATCTATTTAGGTTGAGCTTATGTTTTGAGCAATTTTCTTGAAGTAATTCCTTTGAACAATTTATCCGAAGGAATTCTTTTAGGAATTTTACCCAAAAGGTAATGGCTAGTTCCTTCGATAACTTTCCCCAAAGGACACTTGGGAAAGGCACAAGGTCCCTTCAAAAAAATTTGAAGGGCATTTCCAAAGGAAATGGCCCTTCAAAACTTTTTTAAAAGGCATTTCCAAAAATAAGGTGCCCTTCAAAAAATTCTGAAGGGACACTTGGGAAGAAAAGTGCCCTTCAAATTTTTTTCAAAGGGTCACTTGGACAACAAAGTACCCTTTAGAAAATTCTTAAGGGACACTTGGGAAGAAAAGTACCATTCAAAACTTTTTCGAAGGGTCACTTGGACAACAAAGTGCCCTTTAAATAAGTCTGAAGGGACACTTGGGAAGAAAAGTGCCCTTCAAAACTTTTCTAAAGGGTCACTTTGACAACAAAGTGCCCTTCAAAAAAGTCCAAAGGGACACTTGGGAAGAAAAGTGCCCTTCGAAACTTTTATGAAGGGTCACTTGGACAACAAAGTGTGATCTATGAATTTGACTCAAGAGAGGATGGTTAGTGTGGTGTTAGTTCCAAAATGAAAACAAAATGAAAGAAACACACTAATAACATAACATCTCTAGGCCTAGACACTAGGGAGAGCTTAGTTAACAAAAATAAATGACAAACACAACTAAAAATTAAGGAATAAAACACAATAATTCTTTCACCTTCCTTGGATGATCCAAATTCCTTTATATTAGTGGCTTTCTCGGTCTTGCGCTCATGAAATCTTCATCAAGCGAAGCTTGGCTACCTCCATATTTCCTTGGCACCTTTGGCTTGTGGCTTGGCTTGGCATGGTAACACTAGTTTCATGAAGCTTTTAGAACCAATCCTGAATTATAAATTTGCATTCTCAAGTCTTTGAAGATATTTGAGCATAATAACTTTGCACCAAAATAGCTTAGAAATGATGTTCATGGCCTCTCTATTTATAAATTTTTTAGATTGATCAGAATCAATCTGAAACATCCATCTCAAGATTGAGATGTGTGGTTGGGGATTAATTCATTTTTTTCAATTAAAATTGATAAATAGGCTCATAAATATTTGAGATAGAGGAGAAATTAAGAGGCATGGAGGACTTTGATGAGGTATGGGAGGCATGAATCTTGATATTGATGGCATTTATGGCCTAGGAATGTCTTCCCAAGAAATGAGGTCACTTGATGATGCAGATATTCAATATTCATTTATAAAAACAAGTATTCAACAAGTTTCCATGGAATTATTAATTATGTCATTATTTGGATTAATTATCTCTTAAGCATGTTTAAGCACTTTGTGTATAAATTACTCTAATTGATTAGAATACCTTGTTATTGGTTCAAAATTTAACTAGATTGGAATTGGAAGTCAATGTAAGATGCATTGGAACCATTATCCCATTTAGGATGTTATTAAAAATAAATAATAAAGGCACACATCTTATGCAAGATATTTGATAGGAAATATCAATCTAGAGCACCTAGGTGCAAATTTGGCATTTTGACTCAAAATGATTTGATCAAAGTTAGTTGGCCCATAAATTGCATTGCCCCATTTAGGGATACCCTAGCTAAAATTGGCACTTGAATATGTCAGTTTCACATCATTTAACATGTTTTAGTGTTTTTACACCAAATTGTGTATTTTAGGTGGAAATTGGTCAAAAGCCTAGTTGGAGGTCATTGGTGGCCAGATTTAGGTGTTTACACAAAGTGCCCTTTATAAAAGTTTGAAGGGACACTTGGGAAGAAGGAAAGGTAAGAAAGGCCCTTCAAAAAGGTTTTGAAGGGCACCTTGGGGCAAAATAAAGCTTGACAAGCTAAGGCAAGCAAGGCAAAGGGAAAAACAAAGAACAAGGGAAAAAATCCCAAACTAGGAGAGGTCAAAGGGAAATGAGAAGAAACAAATCAAGTGACCAAACATGAAAAATGAGAAAAGGAGAAATGAAAAGAGCTAGAGGGAAATCACAAATTGGTCATGCAAAAAATGGTCAACATTATAGTAATTTATAGGGGAAACATGCCCGCTATGTCATAAGACCAGTCACCTAAATCCTTCCATTGGGCATGGAGTCATGCAAGGTAAACAAGAGTTGAAATAATAATCCATTGCCAAAAACATAACCTAGAGAGACACACACATAGATGAAAAAAGGAAATAAAACACCTGAAAGGGAAACACTATGCTCCAAAGCACTTAGGGAGAAACAAACACAACAAAAGAAACATACCAAAACAAGTTATATACAAGGCATGGCCAGAAAGGGTCAAAACCAAGGCTTCAAATGGATTCCATTCACTAAAATAGGTAGCTCTTCTCCATTTATTTTAGATAGCTAAAAGGTGTTTCTTTGCTTTCACTTGCTAATGATGTAAGGGCCACTCTACAAAGTATCAAACTTTGTATGCCTACCTAGTTGTACTCTATCTTCATCCCATTTCAAGACCAAGTCACCTTCTTTAAACACTCTTTCCCTTACCCTTTTGTCAAAGGGTTTCTTCATGAGAACTTGATGGTGTTCTAAAGCTTTATGTGCATCATCTCTTGCCTCTTATAGCTGTATTAATTCTATCAATCTGACCTCCATGGGAGTATTTTCAAGTAATTCTAGCTAGTGTGCAAGTCTCAAGGTAGGGAGATCTTGTGATATGGATAGCCTAGTTTTTCTCCCATAGACAAGTACAAAGGGAGAATTACCAATTGACTTCTTGGGAGTGATTCTATCTACCCATAAGACTATCTTTAGCTTGTTATGCGAGATCTTTGATTGGTTTCTAATGTCCTCTTGATGATCTTGATGAGGTTCTTGTTGGTAGACTTAGCCAATCCATTACCTTGAGGGTAGTAGTTGGATGAGGTACTCAAATTAACTCCACTCTTTACTACCCAATCAAAAGTTTTAGCACTTATGAAAGCAAGTGTATTATCTAAGATGTTGACAAGAGGAGCTCCAAACCTCGTTATAATGTTTTCATAGAACTCTAAGATAGTATTTTCATTTACATCCTTCAAAGCAATAGTCTCTACCCATCTTGTGAAGTAGTCTGTAGCAATTAATATCCATTTAAGTCTAGCACTTGATGGAGGCTTGATCATACCAATAAAGTCAAGGCCCCATTGCATGAAAGGTTGGTCCACTTGGATAGGATTCAATGGAAGGGTAGCAATATTTTATTTGCCAACAAAGAAAGCACATTAAGGGCAAACCTTAGACCAAAGATAATAATCCTTAAAAAGACTAGGCCAATAGTAACCAGCTCTCATTGTTTTTGTAGCTATTATTTTGGGAGAGAAGTGACCACCATCTACACCATTATGAAACTTTTCTAGTAGCATATGAATTTATCATTTTTAATGCATCTTAGCAACACATTTCTCACATCCTTATTAAAGATAATGCCATACACAAGATAATAAAGTAATAGCCTTTAGCCTAAAATACCTTCTTTGAGATTTATTCAAGCCATTAGGGCATTCACCATTTTGAAGAAAACTAATGATGTCTTGTGTCCAACTTTTATTTTGCATTTCATCAGCTGGCTGGTCTTAAACTCGATTCACCAAGGCTTGTTCTTTTGGCTCTTGAAAGTTAGATGCTAAGTGCTCACATAAACCTTTTCCTCTTACTAGGCTAGTTACCTTGATGTCAATGTCATATTCCATCACCTTTGTGATCCATCCAGATCTCTTTTCATTAAGATCCCTACTTAGGAGAAACTCCTTGTTGCTAGGATGGGAGACCATGACATGGATCTTGTTTTTGGAAACCATGTGCCTAAACTTTTTCAAACCTCTAATGATGGTTAAATATTGTTTCTCAACAAAAGAATATCTCATTTCATAATCTTATAAACCTTGGCTGAAGAAAATAATTGGCTACTCAATGTCTTCATCATTATTTTGCATAAGCATAGCTGAGAGTGGGAGATGTTGTAATTGCTTTCTTGATTGCCTCAAAGCTGCCTTTACCTTCCTTTATCCAAGTAAAAACTTGGTTCTTTTTTATCATGATTGTGATAGGCTTTACCACAGTTGCAAATTTTGGGATAAACCTCCTTACAAAGTTTATTTTTCCCAAGAAACTTTTTATCCCTTTCTTGTGTTGAGGCAAAGACAAGCCTAGACTAGCTTCAATCCTTTTGAGGTCAATAGATAAGCCTCCTTTTTAAACAACATGGCCCAAATCTTACCTTCATGGACAACAAAGATGCACTTCTTTGGATTGAGAGATATGCTATACTCTCTACACTTCTCAAACACTTACCTTAAATGTACCATATAATCAACATCATCCTTAGAAAAAATGGATATATCGTCAAGGTAAACAAGAAAGAACTTATTGATCAAACCTTTGAAATCCATGTCTATTTCCCTTTGAAATATAGCTCTAGCATTGGATAAACCAAATGGTATCTTATTATAGACAAAGGTCCCCCACTTGGTGGTGAAGGTTGTCTTGAATTGATCCCCTTCATTTACCAATATTTGATTATAACCTGAATAACCATCAAGAAGTGAGAAATGTTGAGAACCTAAAACAACTTGCAAAATTTGTTCCATGGAAGGGAATGGGTAATGATCCTTGAGAGACACTTTGTTTAGATCACAAAAATCTACACAAATTCTAAATTCTCAATTCTTCTTTTAAAATGGCACAAGGTTGCTACCCAGGTTGAGTTCTTGATAGGAAAGATAATCCTAGACTCAATCAATTTGGTTAGCTCTTTCTTCATGAGTTCTTATAACTTAAGGTTGACAGGCCTTTGATTTTGTCTTACTAGTTTAGCTCCATGCTCCAACTCAATGGGGTGATGAGCTAGACTTGGGTCAAAGCCTTTCAAGTCCTTGTATTCCCAAGTAAACATGTCATGAAACTCTTTGCATAATGCAATAAAATCTTGCCTTTCCAACTGAGAACAAGCCTTGCTAATCTTCAAAAGTTTGTCCTTGTAAATCAGAACCATCTCATAGTTCTCTTCTTTTGTTGAGATGCTCATTCTTTGGTTTTTATTTTGAGCATCCTCATTGAAGACACTCTCCAAGGTAATCAGCCCCATGCGTATTATATTTGTCTTTAGTTGTATAATTTGCTCTTCATAATGATATTGCAACTTCTTTTAATTTCTTGAAGAGAAACCTACCTCATTTTGCAAGAAGTGTGCAATGTGTTCATCACTTTGAAATACTTTCCATGACACTTCATTATCCAAAATGAAAATTCTCACAATGATCTTGATATGGGATTGATATTTCTTTTATTCAACATCAAAAAATGAGACAAAATGTGCTCCTATTGTATCCAATCTATCAGCTTATTTATTCAAGTCTCTTGATATGGGTTGGATGTTGAAGGCATCAAAATCCTCAAGTAGATCCCACACCCTATGCTTGTAGGACTTGAGCAAAGGGTTCCTAGTTGTAGCTTGACTTCTCACTTGATGAATGACCAGCTAACTATCTCCATAGAGTTTCAAAAGCTTGATTCCTCTCTTCTTTGCCCATTGGAGACCATGAACTAAGCCTTCATATTCTGCCACATTACAAGTGCAATTGAAGTGAAACCTATAATAAGAGTAGTAATGATTCTTTGATGGGAAAACCAACATGACACCAGATCCTATGCTTATTTTCCTCCTTGAACCATCAAATAACATTTCCCACATGTCATCAAGCTCATGATCTTCATTAGTGAGTGAAGGAATTGAGATGTTCTCCTCATGCATGTAGTAAGCTCCCAAATTAGTTTCCTTAATGAAAGTGTAAATATCAAGGCCATGTGTTTCAGTGCTATACTTGTCAAGATAGAGGTTAGAAATACCTTCAAGAGGAGAAGATGTTTCACTATTCAGGATTGTTTCTTCCTCTTTACTAATTAGATAGTTTTCATTATTCATTATCTCCAAGTATGGCTCAATTTGGAACCTTGATAAGGGTTGAGTCCTTATTGTTACCTTGGTTCCATACCTTGTCTTGAAATCTAGAAAGGACCAATCAGCAGAAAGGTATCTTCCTATATTGGTCGTAAAGTCCCTAAACCAACATATAGCAAAGTGTGTTGGATGGTCCACCACCATAATATCTTGCATGATAGTGAAGCTTGGTTAGCCATGTAAAAAAAAATTCATACCTTTGACCAATATTACCATCTTGGTTGGAGTTCCATCCAGATGCAACATGCCTTTACTATGTGGCTCATAGTTCAAACCTAGCTTATCAGCCATTACTTTAGGCATAAAAATAGTGCTTGCTCCACTATCCACAATATAATTGTGGACAAAATTATCTCCCACAATGTGTGTGAGGTAGAATGGTGGAGGCTTTTCAACTTTAGAAGAATGCTCCAAAAGATGATGTGGAGAATTTGTGAGAGCCACACTATGCTACTTTGAAGATTGAGGAACCACCTGTATGCTTGCTAACTACTCTTGCAAAAGCTCCTTTTAACTAGGTACATGTAGAACCTCCCAAATGGATATACTTGTCTTAGTGCTCTTTAATGAGTCCACAATATTTAGAGATAGAGTATTCACTTTATCTTGCATTTTTGATGGTAATAAAGGAGTTGTAGCCTACTATGTTACAATCTTGGTAGTTACATTTACATTCTAATTTTGTTGATGAACATGGCTTGTAGAAGGTGCATCATATTTGATTGGAACTTTGTGTCCTTGAAGATGCATCACTTGGAACTATTTATGGCTCCTGGCCTTCTCCCAATGCTCTCTTCTTGGCCCTTGTATTAGCTGTAATTTACATGCCTTGATTCAACACAAAGTCATCTTTTACTTGAAAATTCATCATTCCCACACTTGGGTTGCTACGTTTTCCAAGACTATCCCTTTGGCTAGGACATGCTTCTTATATTGTCTTATAAGGATCAACTTCTTCTTTTGTAGTCAAATCATAGATGGTTCTTCCATCATCATGTGTAAACTGACCTTGAATCTACCCCCATTGGTCCACATGATCTTCTCCTTGCACTAGATTTGCATGAACTGGAACAATAGCCTTTATGGGAGTAGAATTTGGATTATATGCATTGGGCTGCCTATTGTAACCTTGTTGATTTTATCCTCTCCCTTGATAATTGTATTGGGATGGAGCTCTATATCCTTGTTGAGGATAGTATTGTGCATTAGGAAGAGCACTTGTATGATAGTGAGCTTGTTTGAGCTAAGCTCTCAATGATATTGTTTATTCATCCTTTTCCACAATATTATCCACCTTATTGGGAAAGGCTCTTGGATTCACATTGGCATTAGGAACTTGTGACATGTTTGGAGCTTCAACCAAATTGTGGGACATCAAAGGCATGGAAACTCTTGGACAGAGTCTTCTATCCTAAATCAAGCTATTCTTAGCCTCAATTTCTAGCTCATATGCACATGAAAAAGTGAATCCTACCATTGACTACAACATAACAACAACATTAGTACTAATCCCTTTGAGGTATGGTGGAAACATAAAGCTAGGAGGAGGTCTCATGATTGGTGGCAACCTATACCATGTTCTTTGAAATATCTCATTGAAATCTCCTATGGTTTCATTTAGACCTCTTCTTATTACATTCAACTTATGTATTAGAGAAGCATGATCACTCTTATTTTTGAATCTTATCACCAATAGGTCTCTAAACCCCCCCTCCAATGTTCTATACCAATCAAGTGATTTTCCTTTTAAATACATAGCAAGTAGCCTAATGGTTATGTTGGCCCTAGTAACATTATGGAAATTGCAAAAATTAGAGATGTCTCTAATATGTTCAAATGGGGTAATAGGACCCTCTCCATTGAAACTAGGAATATTTTTGGTAGTATTTGGAGGGATAGGGTCATATGCAGGAAGCTCTATTGGGTTTTGGATATTAAAAGCAAGGAAGGGTTGACATCTATCTCTCCCCTTTCCCCAATTTCTTTTCTTCCCTTATGATCCTCTATTTCTTCTTCTTCCTCTCCTTGAACTTCTTCAACCTCTTTTTATTCTTCCCCAAAACCTCTTTGCTAATGATTTAATACGTCTAGGAGTGGTTCAGGGTGTTGTTCCTCAAGAAAAGCTTTAGCTAAAGGGGCTTGGTCAAAAAATATCAAGGACCTTATGAGGACCATGTAGGATAATGTATAAAACTTAGTCTAGAACTAGGGATTCACACCCTTTTGGAGTCACCAAATGCTAGGTTAGGAGTAGTTTTACTACTTTAGGCTTGTTAAGACCAGCATTCACCTTGACTTAGCCATAATTTGGGTCCCATCGGGTGTGCTAGAACTATTGTCTCTAAATCTTTCACCCTAAAAGAGGGCTATTCAGGCCTCTTCTATATTTGGGCAACATTGGGACATTTATAGGCCTATTAGTGTGCCTATAAGTGGAAACAAACCTCTAGGTTGAAAGGTCTAGCTCCATGTATTAGCTTTTGTGAAATAAAATTTTTGAACTAGTTTGTATGTGTGAAAAGAGTTTGAATTTTGCATACATTAAAAGCTTAGTCTAAAATGGTGATACACCAAGAATTAGTATCCACATGTATGCCCTATACTTCTGCATAATATAGTAGAATATAGTCTATAACTCAAGCTCTAGAAGATTTCAACATAAGTATTTCAATGTAGAGACAAAATGAATGAGATCACATAAGGTAAATAACTAGAAAAGAGAACCTGTATAGTCCAAAAAATGGTTTCACATGTGCAAAATCTCATATAGCTAGAATGCACTCTACATGACCTATTGGATCTTGCTCAAAAGCATGAAGGATAGAGAATAGGAGGATAAAACATTACTTGTTGTCACTCTGTGTCTTTTTCATGCCCAGGTAAATACCTAGAACTTAGAAAGAAAATAGACTTATGCTTCTTTGCTCAAAGGCAAGAAAATGGCAAAAAATTCTAATAGGGCTTTGTTGTACTATCTGTGGATGATAAAACAAGAGCCCAAGGGTCCTATTTATAGTAAAAAAAGGAGATAAAAAAGAGCTATCGGGTGCTAAAATAGAAGCCTCCAAAATAGTTTTCCATCGCCATCCTAGTGAAACTGATTCTAGCTATTCTCTCATTTAGTTAGAGTTTGTCCTTCTCTTTGATTCGCCCTCTAGAAATGACCAGGATCATTGAAAAACTAATGGTGAGATGACCATCCATAAGAAATGGCTTGGATCATTTCTATGAACCTTAAATTCTTTTTGAAAGCTTCCATGTTTTGTACAATAGACCCATTTGGGCCTTCTAAATGGCTTTACTCCTTGATTTCTCCTTTGGGTTCTTTGATTACTTCTAATTATAAAAGTCATAAGTCAAGCATGTTAGAAAACTTGATTTGTACTACAAAGTTTTTAGGTTTTTCCAATGACTTTACTTCTTGTTTGAAGACTTTAGGCATGAATTTGACACCCTGCAACATGTCACCAAGTTTCACCCCAATGGCCAGTTGGCTACCCTAAATTTGACATCATACGGCACATCATGTCTTTCAATCCCAATGGGTAGTTGGCCACCATGAATTTGACATCTTGTAATATGTCAACTTTTTGAATCCCATCAACTAATTGGCTCTATCAAATTTGACATCTTGCAGCATGTCATGGGGATTCATTTAGGCTTGGCTTATGTTTTGGGCAATTTTCTCGAATTAATTCTTTTAGACAATCTATTTGAAGGAATTCTTTTGGGAATTTTGCCTGAAATGCAATGGCTAGTTCCTTTAGGAACTTTCACTAAAGGACACTTGGGAAAGTGTCCTTTGAAAAAGTTCTGAAAGACACTTGGGAAAGCAACAAGGTCCCTTCAAAATATTTTGAAGGGCATTTTCAAAGGAAATGGTCCTTCCAAACTTTTTTAAAGGGCATTTCAAAAAACAAGGTGTCCTCAAGAAAAGTCTAAAGGGAATCTTGGGAAGAAAAGTGCCCTTCAAAACTTTTTCAAAGGGTCACTTTGACAATAAAGTGCCCTTCAGAAAATTCTGAAGGGACATTTGGGAAGAATAGTGCCCTTCAAAACTTTTTTAAAGGGTCAGTTGGATAAAAAAAGTGCCCTTCAAAAAAGTTTGAAGGGACTCTTGGGAAGAAAATTTCCCTTTGAAACTTTTCCAAATGATCACTTGGACAATAAAGTGCCCTTCAGAAAATTTTGAAGAGACACTTGGGAAAAAAGTGCCCTTTAGAACTTTTTCAAAGGGTCACTTAGACAATAAAGTGCCCATAAAAAAATGTGAATGGACACTTGGGAAGAAGGCAAGGCAAGAAAGGCCCTTCAAAAAGGTTTCAAAGGGCACTTCAAGGTAAAACAAACCTTGACAAGCTAAGGCAAACAAGGCAAAGGGGAAAAAAAATAACAAGGGAGAAGAGCCCAAAATAGGAGAGGTCGATGCAAAAATATAAGCAACAAATCAAGTGACCCAACATAGAAAATGAGCAAGGGAGAAACAAAAAGAGTGAAAGGGCAAACACAAATTGGTCATGCAAAAAATGGTCAACATTCTAGTAATTTCCAAGGGAGACATGTCTGCTATGTCATAAGACCATTCATCTAAATCTTTCCATTGGGCATGGAGTCATACAAGGTAAACAAGAGTTGAAATAACAAGCTATGGCCAAAAACACAAGCTGGAGAGACACATGCACAACTAAAAAAAAGGAAAGAAAATACCTAAAAGGGAAACATTATGCTCCAAATCACTTAGGAAAAATAAACACAATAAAGAAAACACACCAAAATAAAGTATATACAAGGCATGAACAGTAAGGGTCAAAATCAAAGCTTCAAATGGATTCCATTCATTGAAATAGGCAGCTCTTCTCCATCCATTTTGGATAGCTAAAAGGAGTTTCTTTTCTTACACTTGCTGACGATGTAAGGACCACTCCACAAAGTATAAAACTTTGTATGTCTACCTAGTTTTACTCTATCTTCATCTCATTTCAAGACCAAGTCACCTTATTTGAACACTCTTTCCCTTACACTTTTATTGAAGGATTTATTCATGAGAACTTGATGGCATTTCAAAGCTTTGTGTGCATCATCTTTTCCCTCTTGTAGCTATGTTAATTCTATCAATCTAACCTCCATAGGATTGTTTTTAAGTAATTCCAATTTTTGTGTAAGTCCAAGGTAGGGAGCTCTTGTGATATGGATAGCCTAGCTTCTCTCCCATAGATAAGTACAAAGGGAGAATTACCAATTGACTTCTTGGGAGTGATTCTATTTGCCCATAAGGCTATCTTTAGCTTGATATGTTATACTATGCTCTTTGATTGGTTTCCAATGCCCTCTTGATGATCTTGATGAGGTTCTTGTTGGTAGACTCAGCCAATCCATTACCTTGAGAATAGTAGTTGGATGAGGTACTCAAATGAATTCCACTCTTTTCTGCCTAATCAAAATTTTTAGTACTTATGAAAGCAAGTGGATTATCTAAGATGATGACATGAGGAGCTCCAGATATTCTTTTAATGCTATCACAAAAATCCAAGATGGAATTTTTATTTGTTTCCTTCAAAGCACCAGCCTCTACCCATCTTATGAAGTAGTCTGTAGTAGTCAATATCCATTTGTGTCCATCACTTGATGGAGGCTTGATAATGCCAATGAAGTCAAGGCCCCATTGTATGAAAGGCTGGTCCACTTGGATAGGATTCAATGGAAGGGAAGCAAGCTTTTATTTGCCAACAAAGAAAGCACATTGAGGACAAACCTTAGACCAGTGATAATAGTCCTTAAAAATACTAGGCCAATAGTAACCAGCTCTCATTATTTTTATAGCTGTTGTTCTAGGAGAGAAGTGACCACCATCTGCACCATTATGGAACTTTTCTAGTAGCATACCAAATTTGTCATTGTTAATGCATCTTAGAAGCACATTGCTCACATCTTTATTAAAGAGAATGCCATCCACAAGACAATAAGGAATAGTTTTCAATCTAAAATACCTTCTTTGATATTTGTTCAAGCCATTGGGACACTCACCATTTTGAAGAAAACCAATGATTTCTTGTGTTTAATTTTGATTTTGTATTTCATCAGTTGGTTGGTCTTAAATTTGATTCACCAAGGCTTTCTCTTTTGGCTCTTGAAAGTTGAATGCTAGGTTCTCACATAAACCTCTTCCTCTTACTAGGATGGTTACCTTGATGTCAATTTCATATTCCATCACCTTCAGGATCCATCTAGCTCTCTTCTCATTGAGATCCCTACTTAGGAGAAACTACCTAGGAATAACATGGCCCAAAAGCTTACCTTCATGGACAGTGAAGATGCACTTCTTTAGATTGAGGGATATGCCATACTCTCTACACTTCTCAAACACTTTCCTTAGATGTCCCATATGATTATCAACATCCTTTGAAAAAATGGTTATATCATCAAGGTAAACAAGCAAAAACTTATTGATCAAACTTTTGAAAGCCATGTCCATTGCCCTTTGAAATGTAGCACCAACATTGGATAAACCAAATTGTATCTTCTTGTAGGCAAAGGTTCCCCACTTAGAGGTGAAGGTTGTCTTTAATTGATCCCCTTCATTTACCAATATTTGATTATAATTCTGAATAACCATCAAGAAGTGAGAAACATTGAGAACTTGAAACAACCTATAGAATTTGTTCCATGGAAGGGAGTGGGTATTGATCCTCAAGAGACACTTTGTTGAGATCACAAAAATCCACATAAAGTTTGATTTCTCCATTCTTATTTCAAATCAGCACAAGGTTGGCTATCCATGTTGAGTGCTTGATAGGAAAGATAATCATAGGCTCAATCAAATTGGTTAGCTCTTTCTTCATAAGTTATTCTACCTTAATGTTGATAGGCCTTTGCTTTTATCATATCAGTTTAGCTCCATGCTTCAACTCAATGGTGTGATGAGCTAGACTTGGGTCAAAGCCTTTCAAGTCTTTGTATTCCCAGGCAAAGATGTCATGAAATTCTTTGCATAATGCAATAAAGCTTGCCTTTCCAGCTGAGAATAAACCTTGCCAATCTTCAAAAGTTTGTCCTTGAAAATCAGAACCCTCTCATAGTTCTCTTATTTTGCTGACATGCTCATTATTTGGTTTTTATTTTGATCATCCTCATTGAAGACACTCTCTAAGGTAATTAGCCCCTTGGGTATTTTGTTTGTCTTCAGTTGTATAATTTTCTCTTCATAATGATCATGCACTTCTTTTGATTTCTTGAAGAGAAGCTTGCCTCATTTTACAAGAAGTGTACAATATGTTCATCACTTTTAAACACTTGCCATGACACTTCATTATCTAGAATGGAAGGTCTCATAATGATATTGATATGGGATTGATCTTTCTCTTATTCAACATTAGCAGCTATGTCAAAATGTGCTCCTATTGTAGCCAATATATCAACGTGCTTGTTCAAGTCTCTTAGTATGGGTTAGATGTTGATGGCATCAAAATATTCAAGAAGATCCCATACCCTATGCTAGTAGGACTTGAGCAAGGGGTTCTTGGATGTAGCTTGACTTTTCACTTGATGAATGACTAGCTCACTATCTCCATAGACTTTCAAAATCTTGATTCCTCTCTTCTTTGCCCATTGGAGACCATGAACTAAGCCTTCATATTCTATCACATTGTAAGTACAGTTAAAGTGAAAACTATAAGAAGAGTAGTAATTATTATTTTATGAGGAAACCAACATGACACTAGCTCCTACACCTACTTTTCTCCTTGAACAAAGAACATTTCCCACACACCATCAAGCTTATGATCTTCATTGGTGAGTAAAGGAATTGGGATGTTCTCCTCATGCATGCAGTAAACTCCCAAATCAATTTCCTTAATGAAAGTGTAAGGATCAAGGCCATGTGTTTTAGTTTTATACTTGTCAAGATAGAGGTCAAAAATACCTTCAAGAGGAGAAGATGTTTCACTTTTCAGGATTGTTTCTTCCTCTTTGTTGATTAGATAGTTTTGATTTTTCATTATCTCCAAGTATGGCTCAATGTGGAACCTTGCAAAGGGTTGAGTTCTTATGGTTACCTTGGTTCCATACCTTGTCTTGAAAGCTACAAAGGATCAATCAGCAAAAAGGTATCCTCTTAACTTGGCTGTAAAGTCCCTAGACAAGCATATAGCAAAGTGTGTTGGAAGGTCAACCACCACAATATCTTACATGATAGGAAATCTTGGGCAACCATGTAAAAAAACTTTTAGACCATTAATTAATCCTAATATCTTGGTTAGAGTTTCATCTAGATGTAACATGCCTTTACTATGTGGCTCATAGTTGAAACCTGGCTTATCAGCCACTACTTTAGGCATAATAGTAGTGCTTGCTCCACTATCCACAATACAATTGTAGACTAACTTATCTCCCACAATGAGTGTGAGGTAGAAGAGTGGAGGCTTTTCAGCTTTAGTGGAAGGATCAAAAAGATGATTTGGAGAATTTGTGAGAGCCACACTATGATGCTTTGAAGATTGAGGAACCACTTGCATGCTTATTAACTACTCTTGCAAAAGCTCTTTTTGACTAGGTACATGTAGAACCTTCCAAAGGGATATACTTGTCGTAGTGCTCTTTCATGAGTCCACAATATTTAGAGATGGAGTATTTACTTTATCCTACATTTTTTATGGTAATAAAAGAGTTGTAGCCTATTGTCTTGCAATAAAGGCAGCTGCATTTACATTTTGATTTTGTTGAGAAAAATGGCTTGGATAAGGTGTAGTACTTTGATTGGTGCTTTGTGGCCTTAGAGAGGTATCACTTGAAACTATTTGTGGCTCTTGGCCTTCTCCCAATGCTCTCTTCTTAGCCCTTGTATTAGCTATAATTGACATATCTTGAATCAACATGAAATCATCTTTTACTTGAAAATTCATCATTCCCACTTGGGCCACTGCCTTCTCTAGGACTATCCCTTTAGCTGGGACATGCTTCTTCTACTATCATGTAAGGAGTAGCTTTTTCTTATGTAATCAAAGCATAGTTGATTCTTCTATCATCATGTGTAAACTAACCTTGAGGCTACCCCCATTAGTCCACATGATCTTCTCCTTGCACTAGATTTATATGAATTGAAACAACAACCTTTATGAAAGGAGTAGAATTTAGATTATATGCATTGGGCTGCCTATTGTAACCTTGTTGATTTTGTCCTCTCCCTTGATAATTATATTAGGATGGAGCTATATATCTTTGTTGATGATAGTATTATACATTAAGAGGAGCACTTGCTTGATATTGAGCTTGCTTGAGTTGAGCTCTTAATGATCTGATTTCTTCATCCTTATCCACAATGTTATCTGCCTTCTTGCAAAAGGCTCTTGGCTTCACATTGGCAATTGGAACTTGTTACATGCTTGGAGCTTCAACCAAATTATGGGATAACAAAGGCATGGAAACTCTTAGAGGGAGTCTTCTAGCTTGAATCAAGCTATTCTCAGCCTCAATTGCTAGCTCATATGCACCTAGAAGAGTGAATCCTCCCATTGACTACATCATAACAACATTGGTACTAATCCCTTTGAGGTATATTGGGAACACAAAACTAGGAGATCTCATGATTGGTGGTAGCCTATACCATGTTCTTTGAAATATCTCATTGAAATCTCTTATGGATTCATTTTGACCTCTTCTTATTACATTAAGCTAATATATTAGGGAAGCATGATCACTCTTATTTTTGAATATTGTCACCAATAGGTATCCAAATCCATCCCAACTTGTAATGTAGCCCCCCTCCAACATTATATACCATTCAAGTGCTTTGCCTTTTAATGACATATCAAGTAGCCTAATGGCTATGTTGGCCCTAGTAACATTATGGAAATTATAGAAATTAGAGATGTCTCTCATATGTTCAGATGGGGTAATAGGACCCTCTCCATTGAAATTAGGAAGATTTTTGGTAGTATTTGGAGGGATGGGGTCATATGCAGGAAGCTCTATTGGGTTTTGGGTATTAAAAACAAGGAAAGGTTGATGTATATCTATCTCTCCCCTTTCCCCCATTTATCTTCTTCCCCTATGATCCTCTATTTCTTTTTCTTCTTCAACTTCTTCCTCTCCTTGAACTTCTTCAACCTCTTCTGCTTCTTCCCCAAAATTTCCTTGCCAAGGATTTAATAGGGCTAGGAGTGGTTCAGGGTGTTGTTCTTTAGGAAAATCTTCAGCTGAAGGGGCTCGGTCAAAAAATCTTAAGGACCTTATGAGGACCATGTAGGATAATGTATAAAACTTGGTCGAGAACCAAGGATTCACACCCTTTTAGAGTCGCCAAATGCTAGGTTAAAGGTATTTATACTACTTTAGGCCTGTCAAGACCAAAATTCACCTTGACTTAGCAATAATTTAGGTCCCACCAAGCTTGTCAGAACTATTGTCTCAAAATCTTGCACCGTATAATAGGGTTGTTTAGGCCTCTTCCAGATTTGGGCAATGTTGAGACATTTGCAGGCCTATGGTTGTGCCTATAAGTGGAAATGAACGTCTATGTTGAAAGGGCTAGCTCCCTGTATTAGGTTTTATGCAATAAAACTATTGAACCTGTTTATATGAGTGAAAAAAGTTTGAAGTTTGCATAAATAAAAAACCTAGTCTAAAATGGTGATACACCAAGAATTAGTGTCCACATGTATGCCCTATACTTATGCATAATACAATATAATATAGTATATAACTCAAGCTCTTCAAGATTTCAACATAAGTATTTCAATGAGACGCAGAAATATTAATTATAGCATAATCTAAAGTAAAAGGAAAAAAATATTTAAAAAAATTGGAGCATTCTAAGGAAGTAGTTTCAAGGGAGGGGGCTCCCAAATTTTTTAAAGGGGTAGTGGAGTGTGAATTTACAAGCATATATAGCAAAAGTGATCCCATGGAATAAAAATTATGGTGTATATTCCTATTTTATTAGAGATAATATTTAAAATTATTATCTTTTTATTTATAATTAAAGTTTACATAAATTTTGTCTACTCATATATTTACAAATGGTAAAATATCTTCCTACAAAATAGAAACATATATGGGAAACTCTAGTTATTGGTAGAATATCTTCCTACAAAATAGAAGCACATATGGGAAACTCTAGTGCCCCTTTTTTTCACCCCCTTAAACTTTCTATCTAAAAGTCCCCCTTTTTTTCACCCCCTCAAAGTTTCCCTCTAAAAAATAACCAGTGCGTCACTTTTAGGAAAAGATTCTAAAATTTTCTTGTACCATGCCTTTCATTTTTCATGGGATCACCTACTCCCCTCCATGGGACCCCTACCTAAGTGTTAATTAAATTAAAAATAAAAGTATAAAATGCTGCAGTACTTTTGGGAGAAATGCCAATTTTTTTGGTACATAATGTATACTTGTCCTTAAACTATATTAATTTATAAATGTATATACATGTGTTTGTTTTAAAAGTTTTAATTTTTTTTTAAAATCGTGTTATGAGAATATGAAAAAATTGTTGTGTAACCAATAAAATAGGAGATAATTAATTTTGATAGCTTTTTTAAAAGTTAAAAAATTGTAAAAATGGAATAACAATTTTAGAAATAAAAAAAGTCTTGCATTTTATTGATTTGTTGAGTAAAAATTATTGTTTCAATGAATTCCTATAGTTCCCTCCAGGATAGAAACTAAAAATACTATTCGTGAAAATAATTATTAAAATAATGACTTAAAAATTATTTTAAGAGCGCAGAGACTAAAAATACTATTCATGAAAATAGTTATTAAAATAATGACTTGAAAATTATTTTAAGCTTCCAAAATTTATAGCATTGAAAAGAAATAGAGATCGAGGTAAAATTTCTTACAAAAGATTTAATTGGCATTTCAATATTAGTTTTAAATAGTTTTATTACCTTTATTTCATGCCAATTTTTATTTTATTTTTATATTTTTATTTATCTATAATTAATTTAGTTTAAATTAATAAATATTAATATTTTTTTCAATTTCCAAAGTTCAAAATATTTTTTTAATAGATTTTTAGAATAAATTTTATTTAATCTATTTATACCTTTCATTTTATTACCACTAAAATTTTATACATTCATGATACCTTTTCAATATTAGTTACAAAAACCTAAAAACTTGTCATGAGTGTAATATTTGGTCCTATAAGTTCCTCTTTATTTAACTAGATTTCCCCATCTAACTCTTTTCGCCTCTCTAATTTCTAATAATTATAAGTTGGCACAAACAATGTTTTCAAATTTGAATTCACATCCACCTAGAAATAAATAAGTGTTGTATATAATTTAATATCAATGAAACAATTAGTATTGAACATATTATTGATACATGAGAAAATATAATTTATTTTTTAATTAAGATTAAGGGGGGTGGTTTGATTAGGGTCTCCAAACCCTAAGAGAAGTACAACCAAAAAGAAACCAAAGGACCTCTATAGTCCTTAAAAGAGACAAAAATAAATAAAACTAAAAATAGCTACGAAACTACCTGAAAACAACTAAAAAATAGCTAAAGATATGCCAAGAGCATAAAACAGTTGAACAAAACATAACTTGTCATTCTAAGGTTCCTAACAATTTCATTGTTCTAATTCATGGGTTTTGATTTTTAGAGGGCTAGTTAGTGCACAAGAGCGACCTAATGTGGGTCCTAGGTACACTTGAGTTACAATGTGTATACTAAAGATAAGGAAGTGAAGAGAAGAACTAAATGAGTGAACCTAGAAAGTTAGATTTTAGTGAAAAATATCTTAGGTTAGCCTCACCAATTATATTGAGGACCCATTTCCAAGCTCATTATATTTCATATATTGACATTTCATTTAATAATTAGACATTATTATTATATTTCACATGTATTGTGGATGCTTAATTTAATGTAATTCATTTATTTTCATTACAATTTTAGGACACTCTTTGTAACCCATCATTAAGATCAATAATTAAAAATTGTATCTAAAAGCTCCATATAATATAGATAATTAATTTAAACATAAGACACTTAACATATATTATAAATTTTTGTGGGATTTTATTTGTCATTAGGTCATCTCAAGATGACCTCTGTGAATAGTCATTACCCTAATGAAATTTGTATTAATGTATTTTATTGTAATAATTACAAAGGTTAGGAGAACTACTTAACATACAAGCACCAAAAATATTTTTTAGTAATTTTTTTACCATACATTAATTATTTTTACTAAGCATCATTTAATTTATTTTTATTTCTAAGATTGTGGGTAATAGGTTCCTAATAATCACTTAAATCTAAGCCTAAACCATGTTTAGATTATTAAGATGTTTCTTAATATTTATAGTATATGTGTGTAGTCCTAAAATAGTCTCTAATATAAGAATACTCTAAAATAAAATAAATTAGAAGACCATTATATATCCAACAAATACAAAATATATTTGTCCATAAAGCGATATGGTACTATAGACAAAGGTTGTGTGTAAAGGAGGTTATAAGGGGAAGAAAAGGGGACTATACACACACAATAACTAAGGAGATATAAGGTGAAGGCCCTAACTAATCTTAATGTATCATTAGACACAGAAGCAAGATCTATAAGGTAATCAAAGTGTCATTAGGTATTGACACAATAGCTAAAAATAATCTAAAGATCAAAAAATAAAGTAAATTGCACTTAGACACAAGCAAAAGATATGAATAACAAACATATATATCTATGTGTGTGTATGTTGTGTAATTATAATTATATTATAAAAGACAAGATATTTAATAACACCAACCAAAGTACAAAAGAAATATTATAGGTTTAGGGATACTTACCCTGGCTTGATTTCTTTATGCATTAATATCACCCTTGGCTTTCAACACTTTGTAAGAGATTATTGTAAGTGAATTTAAGGTGTATAAAAGAAGACCTAAGTGAACTAAAGTAGGGGAATCCATGTAGTTAGTATATCTCGCTAGTAAAAATCTTATCCTTGATATTTTCAAAGAACTTGTGCTAACTTGGTGTAAGAAATTTAACCTTAATTTCTCCTCTTCTTCTTCCTATGGTGGATTTATGAGCATGAGTAGTGGATCATGTATATTCTTTGAGAAATAAAAAATAGGAACCCTATAAATGTAGACCTAAACACTAAAAGTTAAAGCTTAGTTTTAGCTAGTCAGCAGCCAAACTAATGACATATAAAAAATATATACAAAAAAGGAATGCCTCAACTCACTAATGGCATTGAATAAAATAAGGTTTAATACAAGACATAATTGGTCATGATGATAACATCAAATAAAATCACATAAAGGGAAAAGGAAGGGAAAAATCTGAAATAAGAATCTAGGGGGACAAGATAGGTTGATATCATAATGATATTAAAGTAGTCATGCGAAGTATAATGCATCAAATAATCTCTCACAAAGTTCCATAAACTTACCCACTCCAATCTTGATGTACTCCTTAGGACATATATACAAGAATATTAATATATTCATAAATCCTACAAAATGAAATGTTAGTAAATAAAAATAAAGTGTATATAACTTCCATGAAATTCCTCTTCATAAAGTGATCCTCTTTAGTAGCAATTTGGCCTTCTTAATGCAAATATCACATGTGAATTTATGTGAGTGTGTTTCCAATGACAACCTTTTTATGGGAAGATGTCTACACATTATTATTATTATTATTATTATTATTATTATTATTATTATTATTATTATTATTATTATTATTATTATTATTATTATTATTATTATTATTATTATTATTATTATTATTATTGAAACCCTACTTTCACATTGATTAGGTGTACATAATGTTTCTTTCATTTAGGATAAGGACTGAGGGGTATCCATTCTACCAAATTTGCTTGGGGCATGATCTCAGCCTTATCCCTTTTAGTATTTCGTAAGATTTATATCTTGGTGGATGGCTAGGCAACATCTTTTACACTATTATTCTCATCATTAAACTACAACCCACTTAATTTATTAATATTTTTTTAATGAAAATCTCTCCATATTTTTTCAATGTAAGGTTGATTGGAAACAAGCTCTATGATAAATACATGATCAATTTTAAAAAAAAGAAATAACATTGATTTGATGCCATTTATTCTTAATATTTTTTAAGACCCCTTTATATGGGCATTGTTTCTATGTCAGAATTTCTTTATATTTTGGAAAGTTTTAGTTATCTCAATCAACTTATAGTCATTCCTTTTGAATACTTTTGTAAAATTTTATTTTTATTTTTTATTTAATTTGATTTATTTAATTAATTAATTAAAATTAGTGTTCCTTAGGGACTTGGTGGCAAGAGTTTTGAGGAAACTTGTTTTCTTGGATGACTATTGATGGAAAGTAGGGATATATAGATTAATGTGAATGGTTTCACTTTATATTTATATCACTATTTTTTTTAATAAATTTAATGTTGTTGAAAATTCTACTTGTATTAAAGTGGGGTTGTTTAAATGCACTAAGTTTTTATATATAAAAAAAACTAATGTTGTTGAAACTTTTGCTTGTATTAAAGTGAAGTTGTTTAATGTTATCCATGCAAAAAAAATCTAAATAATGTTACATCACATAATATATTTTAATAGTTAATTATATATTATATAAATCCCATTAATGATTGAGGAGGGTTAGCATAAAATCTATAAGATTTAAACTTCAATGGGTAAGGAAATATTCCATCCACTATATTATTTAACCTACCACTTTTTATTCATATCATATAAGCTCTTATTAATTTTTTTAACAATTAGTGTTCTATTATTTTTTTAAATATATTACAAATTATTCACAAAAATATGGGTGGAAAGGAATTATTCCCCTTAAATCCAACATACTAGGCCATGTGACCTATAAAGTATAAAAATATCAAAGTATCTAAAATGGTCCTTACATGACTATCAATGAAGATAACACAACATTATAAAAGCACCATATTGCTAAACAACAAGAGTAAGGAAGTCACTAGTGGGTAATCTTGGTCATCTAGTTTAGAACTACACGTAGCATTAGGAAAGCCATCACCTTCAAGAATGGGATCCCAACTAGTATTTTCATTTTTTTAGGATTCACAATCTTTATATAGCACTAGGCAATGACTAGCTAGAAATATGGATTATCTTGTTCCCTCTATGGAGAAATCACTAAATCCAACTTTAGGATTTTTTCATAGCATAATGGAAAATCCCATCCATTGTAATAATCCAAAGGATGAGATGGCATGTGTGGTTGAAACCATATTTCATGAATGCAAGAATGCTAACAAGAGTGGCTACACTAGTGCCCTACTAAAAAAATTTATCTCATGGTGAAGAGGGAGGTACATGAGCTATAGTACAAGGCACATTTCACTAATGGTCAAGTAATGCCTAGAAATGGGCCAATTCCATAACCACTTTATTGCCTTTTACTTGAAGCTAAATAAATATATCTAATATCACCATAGCTTAGATATAAGTAGAAAAGTTTTTATCAATTATAGTGTTATAACAAAATAATCAAACATGGGCTCAAGAATAAAATTTCATTTAGTTTGAAACATCCTTCCCCATGTGTGAGTATAACAACAAAGAGATCATCTCTCATACTAAATTCAATGTCATAGCTGAGTAAATTACACTTAGAGAGGCTAATGAAAAGGTTATAAATTTACGGTAGGCATATCATAACTCAACTTGGTGGTCATGGTAGATTAAGACTCATTTTAGATATGAGAAAGATGGTGGCCATAGATGCATAGAAACTGAGTTGTGTAAGTAATAGTGTCAGACCACCAAACCATCCATCTAATTTTCCTTGAGGGACATGCCACTAAATTTCAAACTTGTTAGATATGAGAAAGATTTGGGCCATGAATTAATACATAAGTATTAATAAAAAACTACATCTTTCCTCATTTGGTCATTCAAATTCCACTCAATGTGAAACTAGATCACAAAGTGGTTGGAAAGAACAATAACCAACAAGGTTTCAATAGTAAATGAAAAATAAAAGGCAAAGGAAAAGTACAACTATGTATAATCATAAACCTATCAAGCCATTTAAGCATTATATTAGACCTATGATGGATATTAAACAAATTAAACCACATCAATTAGGATTCTAAATGGTAGGAATAATATGGGTTTTAAAATCTGAATTTATTATGTATGTCCTACCGTAACTCATGATTTTTAGCTATCTAATGCATTCAGAGAAGGCCTTGTTCTTCAGATGCAGCCTAAACCATGTTAAAATCACCATATAGGATCTAAATCAAATATTATAGTTCATAATCAATCTATTGCCAAATATACATTATTTCATCTATATCATTATAGACATAAATATTAATAATATGTGGGGATGGATTTTCAATATTTAACAAAACCAAAATGCCTCTATTAGTGGGGTCGCATCCATGCTCAAAATAATGTGGCTGCCATTTTGGAGATATAAACATAAATACTCCACCAACCTTAGTCATTATTGTTGGTCAAAAAAATACTATCAAACCAAATACATTTACTAATAGTTATGAGAAAAAATACAACTACCTTTATCTCTTGTAGACACAAAACATCTATATCTAGATTTTTTTTTGAATATCATGCATCACATACTTTTTAGGTGGGTTCAAAAAACCCCATATATTCTATGAAAAAAAATCATAAAACATGATGATCTATGAACATATCCTCTATTTATAATCATTCAAGTGTTCCATCATAATTTTCAACAATATTTGTTAGTTGGTTTGCATGAAATTACCATGTCAGAAAGGATACAATTTTTAAAGCACATATTCTCCTTCTTTTTTAAGGAAAGGTGCACTTTAAGAGTGTTTAACAAACACCTTATGTGGGTTAATGATTTGAGGAGAAGGATGAGAGCCTTGAATGTTTTATTGAGATGTAAAAATATTTTTTATAATAATGGGGTGTTAAAAAGATATCACTTTAACTCCTTCTTAGAGGCTTTAGCTTGGGTATGATTGGACTCCTAAGAGGGTTGAAATACCACCATGACTAATTTAGAAGCATCTTGAGCATGATAACTTGAGTTAGTATTTGATGTCATAATTTAATTTCTCAAAGCACCCATATTAGGGTTTGAACCAATACCCTTAGTGGTCATATTCAAATTGAGATTTTTATTTCTAACACTTGTCTAGCCCTCTTTTTCACTTGTTTGTGCATTTTAGACTAGTGATTTAAAATTGGGTTGGATTGAGGGGCCAATAAATGAAAATATATAAATTTATGTTCATAATATTTTCAATGGAAACATGAGATTATTTTTGAAATCACAAAAGGTAAAACCTAGTTCATAATCAACCAAGATCTTTTGTAAAACAAATTAAGATAAGACAAAAATAAGAAAATAAATTAACAAATGAAAACAAATATATATACTCATAAATGAAATATATAAGAAGCTCCTCTTAGGAGACAATAAACTTCTTGGAATTTCACATGTTTAACCAATAAACTCCTTTCACTCTTTCAATCTACATAGAAAGCTGGTGTAAGACCATGGAAGCTCCTTAGAAAACCTTGAATAAGCATGCAAAAGAAAAAAAGATTGAAAAATCCATGATAAATCATGAAAAAACATACATACATGGGAGGAAAATGAAAAAATATAGGAATTACTAAGGATAAACCCCCTAATTATGATTGGTCATAATTTAACCAACTCTTATTGGCTAAGCAAAATACAAAATCCTATTGGCTATGGAAAAAACAAGCCTAACTTCTTATTAGAAAGGTTAGATAATAATGAATATTTAATACCAAGGTTATATGACTAACCTAATTTGAAACCTATGTGTGACATAATATCAACACCAAGACACCCCTTTAAGCACAACTTAGGGAAGTTGTACAGAATAATAAGTCTTAAATTAGATATGGGTCCTAACAACTAGGCCTAATGAGGTACCCTTGTATAATGAATGCAAATAAATGATATACCACAATGAGATACATCAAAAGGATATTTCCAAAAATAACTACAAAAATATAAGTGTATGAAGGTGTTAAGATGTGTTATCAAGATAACCCAAAAAATAGTACATAATACCCCAATAAAGTAGTAAAATAACACCCTCACCCACTTAATGTTGAATTGGGTGGGGTGGATGAAAAATATCAAAAACAAAAAATATAAGGTAATTTTGGTCAAGGATGGCATAAAAAGTAAGAGTTACGCCACAAAGATCTTATTGTTAGTGCTGGGAAATCTATTGCCTGGATCACAAAAGAACTCCAACATAGACAAATAGATGTTAGGGCCACCATAAATTACTTCACACTCAATTGAATACAATCAATACGTTTAATAAGCTATCACAAAGATGAAATTTACACTAATATAGGATCATTTCTTGGTAGTATGATCAGTACAATAAATGAAGTGGGAAAAAATTACATGAATATCATTGATATAAACTGCATAGGTGTTGTTTTAAACATTTCCATAAATGATCTAAAATCCATCAAAGATGAATGAAAATGGTATATTAATTTTATTACATGTGATGAGGTGCCATGTGTATAATCAATTCATACAGTGAAACATTAAAATAATCCTCCAATAAATACTCAATATTCTCATGAATGAACAAGTCTAAAGGGATCAAAAATAACTTACAATATTCTCATGCTTGAATGATTCTAATAAATGATATGAAAAAATAATATGACACATGTCTAAAGGAGGTTACAATAGGGTCAAGTGTATTATGCCTGAATATGTCTAAATCAAAATTATGTCTCACATGCCCTAGTATGTCGAAATGTAGAACAAATAAAGATATAAAAAGGTCAATTACAATGGGATTGTATTACTTGATTTACTTGAAAAGAGTGGAGGAAATAAATTAAGGTATTGATCCAAAATGAAATGGTCTTTGAAATGAAACACATGCTTGATAAATAATTTTGTGACGAGTAATCCAACATACAGGCTGGATGGGTGTCATAATGTCTTGTAAGTGATTACTAATGCCTAATCCATAATGACCCATAGAGTGGAGTAACCTGAACTAAAATAATTAGTGTGCTTATTGTATAAGGTAACCACATTAGTAAGATGGTTTAAAATGTGTGGCAAAATATTAGAACATAGAATAGGAATTAAAAGTGATAATGGATGAGTAGATCACAATCTAAGAGTGCATTAAGTGGATGTGTTCTACAGTCAGATAAAATGATAGATGATGGATGAGGTGAAATATAAATGGGGTTTATAGTATTAATATATTACTAAAATAGTGTAATAATTTCCTAAAAAAATTTATGAGGGTATATGTCATAGAGTTGGGAGAGACATAAAGTGGTTTATTTTTTATTGACCTATTCTCTTGAACAAAAGTGATCATGCCCTCTATAGGCATGGACCCTTCAGAGAAAAACATATTGTTTTTTGATTGTAAGTTATTATTTTCCTATATGAGTGTTTGGAGGTTTTACTTGAAAGCCATTACAATGAAAAAGATGGTATAGTGCCCAAAAAAATCTTTCAAAATGAAGTAAAAAACACCCAAAATATGAGAAAATATCCTCATTAATTATAATTGTGTGGTTTACATATTTTTTCCCTTGATTTCAAAGTACATGAAAATGGGAAACAATTTTTTTCTATATACTGTAACTATATATATATATTTTTCTCGAAAAAGAGTAGGTGTCAAAAAATGTTTACATAAATTTGAGTTACTAGTGAAAATATATGGCAGTGTGACAATTCAAGCCAAATAGTGCCGAGAATGCTTATGAGATAAAAAAAGTGTTTTTTTATAGTTCAGATGAAAACTTATCACATATCTAAAATCTTCTCAAAAAAATGTGCAACTTCAAAAAATTACATTCAATTTCATCACTTCATTTGTGAAAAATTGCCCATCAAATAAATGTTCCCTATACAGGGACATGAGCGTGTGTAAAAAAAATCAAGTGTTTTAGGGTGGTGTGATCTCATGCCATGCTATACTCACCATGTAGACTTTGATGTTCAAAAATGTATCATGTAGGAAATGGGGCCCTCAAGGACGTCCATAATAAAAATAATGCTCCCAATAAGAAAAAATGTAAAAGGGGCCAAAAGGCCAAGAGGAAGTGCAAAAGGGTCAAGATAGACCTCTAAGTTCCATGGGGATATGATATATATGTGTTTGTGGCATTTTGGAGGTGAAAAGGATGAGGCAAGGTTATGGTATGGTAGCAACACACTATAACAAAGAATGCAAGGAGCAACCAACATAATGGAGAGGTAGAAATGAAGAGTTGTTGGAGGAGGTGGTGCTTTTTCAAATTTTTGGGCTAAGGGAATTTTAACTTTAATTAGACAAACAATTAAGTAAAATTAAAATATATAAAATCAACTGTAAATCACACAAACTAATTTACAACTAGCTAAATATATAAATATGTTAAAAGTGGAAAATACATGAAAATAAACAACTTAGTTGAATTGGGTATGCAGGATTGTGATTGAAAAAGTGAAACATATTGTATGGTTGTATGAGGTCACTATGAATAAGAAATAGGGCTTCACATATACTTGGGATAATTCTACACTATTTGAAAAAGGTTATCCTGCACTAGTATCTCTAGGGTGTGTTGGCATTCAGGTATCTTTGCTTGTTGGTCTTATGTCCATGATCAAATTTATTTGGTTCACTGTAAAAGTTGTTGTATACCTCTTCACTTGGAACCTAGCTCAATAGACCATGAAGAATAAATGGAATAAATTGGAAAATGGGTTAGAGGCTAAATTTTTGCTTGACCTCAACATTGCCTATGTTGAGTGTTGCTTACATACTAATACTCTGAAGAGTGATCAAACTCCATGTAGTTCTCCCATACTATAATGGTTTGTGTTAAAAACTAGTGTAATATTATATGTTGGTGCAATCCTGGTGTGATTATGTGCATCAATAGTGAATTGTGACCTTGGAGGTTTATTCAGACTTAGATCGAGGAAACAATGGTTGTGTGGACTTAGAATTGGGAAGAATAGATGCTTTCCTCTCAATGTGGAGTTAGATATTATGGTGTTTTTAAATCATATGATCCTTTAGTGATAAAATGGCTATAAAATGTCAATTTATAGTGATATATTTGGAAAACACTCAAATAGGGCTTGTGAAATGTGTAGGATGCCATGTTAGGTGAAGTTGAATTTCAAAAATTAGCCATTATTTAATTAAATGATGTGGTTTGCATATTAAGACACTACCAAAAGTGGGATAGTCTTGAAAGAGTGGCCTTATCTGAAGAGAAGAAATAGCTAAATTGGAAATATACATCAGTTTAAAATAAATTTAGGTTGTTTGGAATGTAGAACAAGAAAATCATGTATCAAATTTTCTTAAGAGTAAGTTTCATCTACATAGAAGTAGAGGAATAGTGATTCAAAACTATGTAATTAAGCATGCACTAAGTGTTTATAAAAGAATGGTCACAAGTGCATTGTTTTAAAAATAGATGTTAATTTATGTGTCTTTAGGTGGATCACTGGTGGGGGCTATTAGGTGGAGTGGCAAGGACTGTGGGTGGCCCTGCAGACCTGTGAGGGTCATGGGGTAGGGAAACCCTAACCCATATAACATTTTTTTCATGTTATTTATTTATTAAAAATTTCTAGAAACAAAATGAACTAAGAAAAAAATAGATAATATTTTATAAAATCCCTGTAACTAAAAAATTATAGAAACACAATTTTTTTCAAAAAAGCATTAAAATTTTCCTGCAGACACCCTAATCCTCGTAAGAACTGAAAACTTTAAAAGCTTGTTTAAAATAAAATGAATGAAGAAAATTTTAAAAAACTTTTTGAAAATTTTAGAATTTTTCCTAATTTATCATAAAATTACTTTGCCATCTTGATTTTTCTGTATGTACTTAGAAAATTAAAAAATAAGCCAAACTCCCCTTTAAAACACTTGTTGATTCCTTTAAAAAAACATAATTTTTGTCTGAACGACAAATATAAAAAATGGTTTTCCTTGCTTAAAAATCTTAGAAGCTCAAAAAGATATAGAGATCTCCCAAAACTTTTTAAAAAAAAATTATCATTGTAACATACTAAAAATTATAAAATAAAGGCTTTGATGCCATGTGATATATTTTAAAATCTCAAAGTGTAAAACATAGTTCAAAATCAGCCATAATCTTGTTTGCAGCAAATCAAGACAATACATAAATAGAAAAATAAACTAGCAAATGAAAAAAAATTGTATATATTAAGAAATGAAATATACATGAAGCTCCTATAAGGATTGATAATAATATTCCTAGAAGCTCTCATGTTTAACCAAGAGACTCCTCTCTCTTTCCAATCTACATGGAAATCTAATGCAAAACCATGAAAGTTCCTCATAAAAGCTAGAAGAATCATAATGAACATAGGAGAATGAAAATTCCATAAGAAAACATGAAAATGCATACATACATGAGAGGAAAATGAAAAAAAAAAAGGAAATACTAGAGTTTCAACCCATAATTCTCCTCTTATAGCTAACCTAAGTTAAGTTGAAACTTGGGTGTGATAGAATGTCAACACCTAAAAAACAAGTATTGAGTAAATTGATCTAAACACTTGTTATACATGGTGATTATCTTCTATTTGAATGTACAACTTTTTATTGAGGTCATACAAGAAGTCAACTTAAATGCAGACACATGTTTTAGGATGAAATGAATAAAATTTATTCAATTTGTGACATACTAGTCGACCTAAAGAAGAGGTGAGTTGGTTAAGGAAACACAAAGAAGGCAAAGGAACACCAATGAATGTAAATGAACCAAAACCTTATGGATTGACCATTTTATGACAAAAAAATCATAGGTCCATGTGGAATAAAGGAGGGATTTTTTTACATACTAAAGACAATTCTTAAAAATAATAGAAGTGTGTCAAGAGTCAGGGAAGCGAAATAGAAATAAACCCTTAGTCATATTTTGCAATGTGTTCAAATTAATCTCATGATGAGCCCATGCACAATGCACCCAAATTTCAAGTATAATTTTATAGGGAATTCTCCCTTAAAATAACTAGTCAAAGTATATTGTTCTACCTATTTACAAGCATCATCAAATTTTTGGAAAAACAACTTTAGGTGGGGATTTGAAATCCTTACCTCATTAAATATTTTTGAAATGGTATACCAAGGTTATTGGTTATGGGTGCATCTCCAATAGATTCATTAATGTATACATATAATTTTTGACCGGGGATAGTTTTAGTTATCCATTGTTGTAGGGTACTTTTATGTTTTTCAATTATCATTTCACATTAGACTCTTATTAGAGCATGTTTCTCATGTTGTAGGTTAGTATTTGCTTCCCATTCTTATGATTTATCTCTCCTCTATTTTTTTTCTCCCTTCCTCTTGCTTTCTATTATTTCATGGATTTTTTTAAGTACTATAGAAGTATTCTTAGCTATCTAAGAATGTACCAGTACATTAGAGATTTGACCAAGAATGTCTCAGTATATTGTTGGTTCATCTAAGAATGTAGAATGTTCCTAGATCCTTGTTATGTGGGCCCTTTTGTGCCTTCATTTTAGTCTCATGTGCCATGTGTTACTCCTTTGTTAGCCTTTCTCACTCATTTAGTGTTGCATGCCTACTAATAGGGTCCTAATTTGAATTTGAGAAATCTATAAATACATATATATTAGTGCATATAGGACAAGCATCAATAAAAGAGCTACATGTGAGAATTGAAATCCAAGTCAATAATGATAATCATAAGTTTATGATTTTTTGAAAATATATAAATGAAGTTATTATAGTATAAGTTTATTTATAATCCTCATATTTCATTGTGCCATTTCTTCATGCCTAGTAAAAAGTCATACAGGGATTTAAGGCTTGCATCTATGATTTATTGTTGGAATTAAGTATTATTTTCAAACTTTTCCAATAATAAGGGATTGTTAATAATTGAGGGATAACACAATTACCTTAATTACTCCCTCATTTTTAAAATGTTTTGCAAGGTGTTATGAGTTAATTAAAGGTTCAATAAAGGAGTTTAATTTCTCATATATTTATATAGAATTTGGAAATACTAGTGAGGTATTTGGAGCCCAAGAATAGAGGAACATGGTCATACAATTTATTTCATATGATATCCCAAATTCTAATAAAGGAAATCATTTTTTTAGAGATTTGTGTATAATTACGAAAAAGTGAGTGAACTTTTTTGAGTCCAAGAGCATAGGAACATGGTCATCAAATTTGTTTTGAATGATATTATGGTAGTTCAATTATGTGAGTGGTTTTGTCCTAGTCATCCAAGTAAATTTCTACGTTTGCCACACATTATATGGGTTTTGTGTGCATTATTGTCTCGACATGTTTCCACCTAGTTTCACCTTCCACCTGTCTAAATATTTTTGACAATTTAGTATTCTTATCAAACCCCTCTTTTTTAGATTTCAATTATTCTAAATTATTTCTTTATTGTAATTAAGTCTAATTTTTATTGTTAATTTAGGTAACTCTAATTAGATCTTAATTTCACATTATTTGTGTTGTTTGTTTGGGTAAATCTGATTAGATCTGAATTACACATTTTTTATGGGTAGATGTATTACATTTTGATGTAAAACCACTTTACCATATTAAATTTTGGTCAACATTCATTACCCTTAATATTTTATTTCCTTCTAGGGTTAGATCTTGATTTCATTGTGGTAGATCTAATTTTTATGGGTCTTATTATATTTGTTGTAATCATTTTCCCTAGATTTTGTGTGTTTTTGACAAACCCTATTTTGTTTTTCTTTCTTTATCATTCAAATTATAGGGTATCTTTACATACTTCATATGTTTCTATATTATTCCATCTAAAGTGAGTATATTTAAGACCCATACTAGTTGAAATGATAGATTCAATTATAAATTTGTTGATTTTGTTGAAATTCCTTTGATTATCACTCGTGCTTATTTGAAAATGAAAACAATGTCTCTCAATTAGGTTAATATGCCTCCTACTGCTACATTTTATAACATGAATGTGAATGATAATGTTGTAAATAAAATAATGTGAATGATAATGCAAGTTTTGTGAATAATAATGTTTTGACTGGGACTTAATCTGATAATGCTTCTAACAATGAGAATGATAGAGTTTAAAGACTTATTATAATTTGAAAACCCATCTTGTACATATCCAAAAGAAATAATTTCAATGTTTTATGTGTTGAAATATGTTCAAATCAAAACCCTTAGTCAAGAGCCTCACATTGAATATATATTTTATTGGATAAACAATGGATATTTAGGTGCCACTAATGTAGATCAGCATTTTAGTTGGTCCCCTTCAACATTCTTCTCAAATTTCATCTCTTCTTTATAGTTTTTCTTAATTAGACAATGTTTCCATTATTTCCTTTCTACAACCATTTATCTTCTAAATCGTGACATAACTACCCTTATGTAAACAATGTGTAATATGCAACAAGTTAAATTTATTTCTTAAGGGTCTCAAAATATAAGTAGTGGGGTCACTGCATGTGATATATTACTCAATCCCTCAGTTTATGATGTTATTTCTCATTGTTTTCCTATAGGTTTTGTAGCTCTAACTTTTTTATTATTCAAGGTTAATGGGGATCCTTCTCGTCATGTTAAATATTTCTATGTTCCTTTCCTATATTTTTTGTATAATAATAAATTGTTGACTAAGGTATTTCCTAGTATCCTTATGGATTATGCTTTGGATTGGTTTAATTAATTTTCCATGTGGATCTGTGCATACTTTCACTACTTTAGGAAATTATTTCTTAGCCCATTTTTTATCAACATTAGAATGGATGTTACATTAACTAAAATAAGGACCTAATGAGAATGTTAGTGAGTATGTGTTTTAATTCAAGACAACAATTATAAAATGACTCACCAATTACGTGATAGTGAATTAGAAAGTATATTTGCTATTAAAAAAAAATTGTACATTAAAGATCAATTTATCTTCAATATTTATCCATGTTTCAATGATCTTTGTCATGCAGTTAGAAACTGTGAGGTCAAGATTTTAGATGCCAACATGCTTAAATATGAGACCAATGCTCTTACCTCTATTAGAGAAAAATTGCAAGGTAATTCAACTTTCAAGCATAAGAGTAGTGACAATACTCTCCAACCTAAGAATGAGGCAAATAAAGTAGTGAGTTTTTTGGACCAATCATCCAACAAACTAATCTTATCATTGTTAAGGATAACTAGGTTACTTCTCACATTTGTGGTGAGCAATAGTGTTTAGATTAGTAATTAAATAATGTAAGTTATTATTACATCAAGTAATAATCACATAGGTTAGTGCTCATAATATATTATATTGTGTGTAAATAAAAAAATAATGTAATTGAGTTGATAATACAACTCACATAGAGATTTAGGGATAAGGCTAAATAATATAGGGAGATATTGTAGAGATTAGGATGAGAATGATCTCCTTAGTTGTAGGATATTTTAACCTATAAATGTAACTTGTGAAATTAAATAAAATGTATTGATTTGAAAGATAGACAAAATATTATGCTTTACATATTTTTGAGCCTTCACCTCCACTAAATAATGGATTAATCTCATTATCTAGTATTAGAGTAGGTTATCCTTATGGGACCTTTCTACAATTTGGTCTTATTATTCACAAGAGAATTGGAGTGAAGACCATGTCAAATGTCCTTACCATTGGAAAGACATTCTTTCTTTGTGGTAGTGATAATGTAGTGCAGACCACTATAAGTTTCTTGGTATTCTAAAAGATTTTTATAAATATATATTTTTATAATTTGTTATGATTTAGTTTACTCTGTGTGTGTGTGTGTGTGTGTGTGTGTGTGTGTGTGTGTGTGTGTGTGTGTGTGTGTGTGTGTGTGTGTGTGTGTATTGCATATGTTTTGGATCAGGTTGTACAATTATGGTTTGGTTTGATTGCATGAGGATCACATTTACATGGAAAGTAATATTTAGCTTTGGTTTTAAACCTGTTGGTTTTGATCTTGTCTTTGAATCAATAGAAACATGCATCATTGGTAACTTACAGTCAGTTTGGCTTCCCCTATTGACTCGACATCGACCCTTGATCAACTCACCATTCAAAAGGTTTTGCTCAGCAATACGTCTATGAGGATATGAAAAGTAGAACATTTTTTTGACCATTTTTTCTTTTTGAATGGAAAAACTTGTAGCCAGGATTTCATCACTGCCATGATGGATTTGATGGAAGTCAGTATGAAATGACAATAAGAAATATTCAAAGCCATTCCTCAAAAATACATGCTCTGATTGAAAGAGATCTCAAATCTTTTCTATCTTCAATGCATTCTAATGGCTTTGATCCTCCATCACCCTATTTTTTTCTTGGCTCAAACCTTAATTTTTAACAGTGACCTTGACCTTACAGAGAGCATCAATGACACAGTTTCATTGAAACCCCAATGTCCATGATTGTTTGCAGTCCCTACAAAAGCAATGGTAGCCTCAAGTTGCTTCTTTCCTAAGCCACATCATAGTACCATTGGCTTGGCAAGCATGATCCAATCCAATTCAATTTGAGCTAATTGGCTCTTCAAGTGACATCCTAGCTCATTGATTCCTGTACAAATAACCATGGCTTCTCCATAAGCAATGGAAGATTTTTAGGGTTCTTTTAATGTTTTAAGTTTATCTTATTAATTTGTTTTAGGTTTGGTTTGTTTTTTGTTTTTTTATTATTTTATTTTAAGTTTTTATTTTATTAGTATTTTGTTATAAGATTTGTTTATATTTTTTGGTATATAGTATAATATTAAGTTTTTTACGTTATTATTTAAATGTAAACTTTTTTTATGTCTAAGGTCTTAATAGGATTTTAGATATAATGTTTTGGTATTAGGTGTTTATGTATTTATTGTGTTAGGTTTGAAGTAATATTTTTTTAATTGTGATTAATTAAGTGGTTCAATATTTTTGGTTTTAGTAAATCCAATAGTTAATTGGGTTTTATATTTGTGTCTAGTATTGTCATTATGTAATAAGGGGTTTGTCATAATCTACTAAGAGTCAATTGGTACTCTTTTAGTTTTTTTAATGTCAAGATTAGTTTTATTTGTCAATTGTCATTTTTGCATCATTTTATATAATCATTTGTCATTTTATTATTGTCAATATTAGTTCCATTTTTAGTCACAAGCTTCAAATAAGCCTTTCAAAGGCATTCTCAATAAAACAAGATTGTTTGTGATCTTTTTATTTTAATAAGTTCTCCTCTTTAATGTAAAAGGTTCAGTTATTGTAATGGATGAATTTTTGGTTGAATCAATGTTCACAAGATAAAATTAAAGGGGTGCAATATAGTCATGTGATTCCTCTCCCCATATGAGCCCTAAGGGGGGAATGTTAAGGATAATTGGGTTAGTGCTCACATTTTTGGTAAACAATAGTGTTTAGATTAGTAATAAAATAATGTAAGTGATTATTACATGAAGTAATAATCACATAGGTTAGTGCTTGTAGTATATTATATTGTGAGAAAATAAAACAATAATGTAACTGAGTTGATAATACAACTCACGTAGAGATTTAGGGATAAGGCTGAATAATATAGGGAGATATTGTAGAGATTGGGATGAGAATCATCTCCTTAGTTGTAGGAGATATTCCCCCTATAAATGTAACTTGTGCAATTAAATAAAATGTATTGATTTGATGGACAAATAAAATATTGTGCTCTACATATTTTTGAGCCTTCGGCTCCACCAAATAATGGATTAATCTCATTAATCACAACAAAGAGAATAAATATATTTTAAAAGATTGAATGAAAATCCTAAAAACATGCTTAAGTGGTTAATTTATTTCAATATGATTAATTTAACTCTATTTATAGAAATGAATCTATCAAGAACCTTGCCTAAGAGCTATGATTAAGTACATAATATGATTATCATAGAGTCTCTAGATATTATTCAAACATATGCTTTACTTTGAAACATAAGATGCAAGACCTCATTGAAAGTAATAAAATTCAAGTAGAGGGTCTCAATGAAAATTTAATAAATCAGTGGCACAACAAATTCAACATTTGAAAATTTTCACAAATCCTCTTCCAAATAATAGCAAGGAGTAAAAGAAAGAGGAGGAACCCAAGCTTACCAGTATGAAACACAAGAGGTAGGGAAAGGAAAAAGACCAGTTTATTGGGAACCATACTAGAGGGAAGAGCATCAAATGAGAAAGCACCGAGACCAAGAAATTGGTCTACTATTTTGAATTTGATTAGTTGGTCCTTTTTTGCTTTTATTTTGTTAGGCTTGGGGTTTTTGCAGAAACTTAGTGTCTTTTAGGTGGTAGGAGGTTTTTCCTGTTGGGTTCTTGTTTTATCCTTTTTTGTTTTGTTGTTGTATCACACTTATCTTCTAGTTTTATCTTGTTTGGGTACGGGACCATTTCAACCTGGTACTTAACATATCTAATAAAAAAAATGTCACTCAAACTAAAAACCAATGTAATGTTCATAAGATATCTCAAAAACAACTATGACAAGAATCTAAATCCCATGCATTGGATGGAATCATAGGTGTGGTAAATGCAACACATAAATAGCCTCCTAAAATTATAATCTATGATTGTGAATTATAAAGGATGACTCTAATAATAGACCACTCTTCACTCAGGCTTTAATTGATATACATTCAAGGATAACAAATGGAATTATGTTTGATAATGTTTCAAGTATAAATTTGTATATAGTGAACTTTTTTCTTAGTCCTAGATATACAAAGGGATTTAATCAATACTACCACTATTATTAATGGATACGATGGGATATCTAGGAAACCACTTGGAGGCATGACCTTACATGTAACAATGGGGCCTAAGGACATGTTTTTTTAGTTTCATGTATTATTGAAAAATGGGACATATGACATGTTTCTTTGACGCCTATGTCTTAATCAAAGGAAATAAATTCCATCAACACTACACTAATGTTTAAAAATTGTAATAAAAATTAATAAATTATTATTTAAGGCACCACTTATGATTATCCAACACAAGTTCAACATGAGGTGTTACCTAAGGAGTTACCAAAGTAAAAATTATTTATAAAATATCAAATGTGCATTCCTAAAGTTAAAATATCTAATTTTTCATCTACTAAGGTACTTTCATCATAACCTCTTATATCTATACAAGAAAATTATCCTATAAATGATGTGATTTTTTAAGTTGATAAAAGGATAAGAGAGTGTGCTATCTAACAAGAGGGTACAATGAATAACATAGTATTTCTTATGATAATGCTCATAATGATGATGATTACCTTGATGATGCTAAAATTGATGATCATAAAAATGATAATGGCAATGTATTTCCTAAGATTCATGTACACTTAGACATCATGATATCAGTCTTGATGAGATGATTACTTCTACTTATATATAGTATGGTTATGATTTACATAATATTATTGGCTAGCTTTGTTTTCTAATCAAATATGTTTGCACCTTGTTAGAAATATTTTATGTCATTGCATTTTATTTGTTAGTTTTAGTGACTCACCCATTGGATCATGGTATAAACTTGAAACAATGGAGAAATCACCATGTAAAGGGTGATTTTCCTCTGCATTTGAGAGGGGAAGCTCCCTCTTTGGATATGGGTCATTTTGTGTTTTTGTGTGTTTTTAACTGAAAAGAACAAAAAGGAAATAGAAGGGGAAAAATAATGGAATGAGGTAGAAAAATATGGAAGAAGAGAGAATAAGGGGAGAAAACCATAATGGAGTAGTAAATGCAAAGAACCGTTTGAGTTACTCAGTAGTAAACAACTTAAATGGACATCCTTCTCTTTACTCAAAAATGAATACAGGAGTAGCAGTGGTTTTGGGGACAAGGAAGAATGGTTGGAATCCCAAAGTCTTCCTAAAAATATGGTTACACATTGGGTATGGATCTTCATTGAGATCAAACATATAAAAACTTGTGGACATCAAGGGAGTGCATACAAGAGGGTTTTCAATATAAAGTCTAGAGGCCATAGGTTTTGCATAATCAAGAAATTACATAGTTTTAATAGAAACTTTATCTACGAATAGAATAAAAAATTTCATAATAAAAGACTACTAAAATCCATGGAATCCTAAAAAACATTTCTTGCTTGCTTGTATTCATCACTCAAAAATTAAATTACATAGTTGCACATAAAGTTACAACTAACTCTCTCCAAGAGCATGAGAAAGAGAAGGATCTCAGAGAGGGAGAAGGAATGATAAGAGAGGGAAGAATAATTAACCACTACTTGACCCCTTATAAATTAATGTAAGACTTTTACTTATAGGAGGGTCTAACCCTAGATTTAAGGAAACAAACTCTAAAAATAAAATTTGGTTACACATTCCAGGGTGTGTGTTGACTAGGTCAAATTGCATGAGAAAACTACAAAATCCTCTAGAATAAAATGCATCTTATGGAATGAGGGGAGGATTAATCATAATTTAAACCCAAAACTACAAGTTAGGGGGTCTTTTTAAGCACTTATTTTTCATCTCCTTCCTCTTTGTTATAAATATATTGTATTTCTTCTTCCATTGAAGAGTATACTTCTATTACTGAAGCTATCATTTTGGTTCCTTGTTCAAGTAATTTCTCAAACCATTCTTACATAGCCCTTCCCATGTTTCATATTCTCTTGATTAACAAAAAGAGACTTTGTATCTAACGTATAATCAATTAATATTGGCTTAGTCAAGCTGACTAATTTCTAAATCACGGAGGTGAGTTATTCCACCTTCTCTTTTAGTTGATCCTTAGTCACTTTGTCTTGATCAAACTATTAGCATATTATTGTATTACCTTAGGTTATTTTATAAGGTATATTCCCTATGATTATGGTTATAGTGGTTTTAACCACTTAGGTAGGTAGGTTTCACGGGCCTAGCTATTTTACAATACTTGATGCTTTATGTTCCACCCACGTCCTTATTTTTTGGGTGTTCTTTTTGTGCTTATATAATAAGATTTCCATTGTATTATTTTGTACACTTGTATATTAATTGATTTATTCATATCTTTCTTTAATCTAATATGGTATTAGATCATATGGTTTAGGAAGCTTGGGAAGGAGCCTATGGAGCAAGAGAGGATAGTCTTATCAAGGAGGAGCGTGAAGCACCCGATGGAGAGCCGTGAGAGGATTTTTTTTCCTTGTGCCAATCATTCATCTTGGAGGAAAATATCAAAAATTCATTTGAGCATTATTTTTTATGATTCTTATTTCCATGAAATTCTTTGTCCTGGGATTCATCTGTTGAATCAAACAGAATTAAATTTCGCTGGGTATTTTACCTAAAAATTGCATTTGAAGTTTCTTGCATGGTCACTTCTATATGATTTGGGGAGGAGACCAAATTTTATTTAAGAACTATTTTTGATGTGTGAAGGCTCTAAATTTTTTATTTTGTGGGAGAAGCTCACTAGATCTAACGACATCTAATTTGGTTGAGAAACAGGTTTGTAATCAACATTTGAAAGTTTCACAAGTCGGCCATTTTCCTGCAACTACCCATGTCTCTTCTAATTGGTTGATTTTTATAATATAAATTTTTTAAAAATTATATTCATGTGAATATATTTTAATTTTCAATTATTTTAATTTATTAAAATATTGAAAACTAAAAACTTTGGAATATAAGCCATATTAGAGCCCCATCAGTGATTAATTATCATAAAAGTGTCTAAGTGGCTAAACTTTTGATCATTTTTTGGGTTTTTTAATCTGAAATACAACACAAAATTAATTTTTGAAATTGGAGTTGTATATCTCTCGATTTAATTATTTTATCCATTTTTTGGTGTTTTTAAAGATAGAAAGTTTAAAATCTCTCAAATGGTGTTGATTTTTTTGTTGAAAACTGGAGGTATTGACTAATTTGTGGTTTGAATTAGTGGGTAAGAGGAATTTTGTGTAAATTTATTATAATTTTTCTAGTATTTGCATTTTTTTTGTAAAAACTAGGTCAAATAGCTAGTTTACAACACCTCTTGTTGCCAGATTCATAAAAATTGATAGACAAAAAATTTAGTTTATGAAGTCACAAGGTTTTGATGATATGTGAATATCAAAATCTTGATCAAATAGTGCTTGATAAAGAGTAAAGACCTGCCACTGGTATCGATGACTATGATAAACATCATCATGAGGCTCTTATGTTGTTAAAATTGTCAGTAACAGATAATTTAATTTCAGAGGTTAAAAATGCAACCAGTGCATTAGCTTTGTGGACTAATCTTAATTTAAGTATCAAGCTTCTAAAGTTGATAGGGTATTGTATTTGAAGAATTTGTTATTTTCCACTAAGATCCAGGAAGGTGGCTCTATTTCTGAGTTTTTATTGTAGATTAAAGACATTAGTGACCAGTTAAACATTGTGCAAAAGCCTATTGATGAACAATATTTGATTGCTCTGGTTATGCAGAATCTTCCACCTTCATTTGAATCATTTATGGAGTCCTTGCATATTATTGTTGAGACATAGACTTTGGACTTTGAAAATTTATCCACATTGTTATTGTAGAAGGAGAGATGATAGGAACAATTAGTGTTGTCTACATCTACTTCTATAGAGAGTGCATTCTTCATCAAGGGAAATGGTAAGCAGTTTGGTAAAACTACTAGTTCTTCAACATAAACTTCACAAGTGGTTATAATAAGAGATTTAAATGGAATTTTATTTATTGTAAGGTAACTTGGTCAATTTTAAAAATATTATAGGAAAACACAATAGGATATGGCTAACCCCAAAAAAATCTCATGATGAAAATATAGCTAAAGGTGAAGGTGAGAAAACATCTCATGATTTTGATTTCTTAGTTTCCAGTGGTAATTTTGTGATGGATCAAGCTTGATACTTTGATTCAGGGGCATCTCGCCATTATACATACCATAAGGCTTAATATGTGAATTTTATTGAAAATGTTATTGGTAATGAATGTGTATCTTTGGGAAATGGTAGAACTCATTTTGTGAATGGATATGGTTATGTTCAAATCAGTTTTAATGGTGCATTTTGGTGTACATTTAATAATATTAGGTATGTGCCTGATATGAAAAAAAATCTACTTTCAATTAGTGAGATCACCTTAAAATTTGATTTTGTTGTAAAATTTCAAAGATAACAATGTTTAGTCACTACCAAAGATAACAATATTATTACTGTTGGGATTGGTGAGAAAAGATTGTATAAGCTTGTAAATCCACATAGGGCAAAGGAAAGTGTACTTGCAATAGTTGATAGCACAAGTTCACTATGATATAAAAGGTATGGGAATTTGAATTTCTAGTATTTGAATACATTGAGTAAGACTAAGATGGTTAATGGGATCCCTTCTATTTTAGATAGTCATCATGTATGTATTGGATGTCAATTAGGGAAATAAATTAGACATTCATTTGATGCTGGTAAATCTTCAAGAGAAAAAGGAGTATTGGATCTGGTACATGCAAACTTGCATGGTCTAATGCAGACACCTACCCCTTCTAGATCTCATTATTTTCTATTGTTGGTTGATTATTTCTCTAGGAAAAAGTGGGTATACTTTCTAGTGAATAAATATGATTATTTTTATAACTTCCTTACTAGGAAAGTTATGGTTGAAAGATAGGCAGGACAATCAATGAAATCTCTTAGAATGGATAATGGGGGTGAGTTCATCTCAAAATAGTTTAAGGATTTTTGTGCCACTGAAGGCTTACATAGACAGTGCAGTACCCCTTACACACCTTGGAAAAATGGAGTTGTAGAAAGGAAAAATAGGATGGTGATGGAAATGGTTTATTGTATGGTCCAAAGCAAAAATGTCCCATATAGATATTGGGCAGAAGCAATGAATACAATGGTGTACATCCTCAATATAAGTCCTACAAAATCATTGGAGAATATGACTCCAGAAGAGGTTTGGTTAGGTCTAACTCCAGATGTAAGTGCTTTTAGAATTTTTGGTTGTGTAGTTTTTGCAATTATTCCTAGTCAAAAGAGAAGTAACTTGGATATGAAAATTAAAGCATACATGTTTGTTGGGTATAATAAGTAGTCAAATGCCTACATATTACTTGATTTTTTTACTAAAAAAGTTATTGTAAATAGAGATGTCATATTAAATGAATAGATGCCATATTTCATAGAAACTAATAAAGTTTCATATATTGAGTCATTTTTGTCTTCTAATGATTATATTATAAGTTATGATGTGAAAGTTGACCAAGATTATAGTTCATCATTAGAATCACATTCCAGAGAGGTAATTATTACAGGTCATTGTGAGGTTCCAAGAGAGCAACCACATAATCCAAAGTGGTATTCTACCATAATAGAAGCATTAAAGGAGGAAGACTTGCCACAAGGTGTGGAAGGAAGAAGATTGAGATCAAAAAAGCAATTTGGTAATAGAGGTAAGCAATATAATTTTGCTTTAACAGTTGTTGTTTCACATGTATTTGAGCCTAATCCCTTATTAGAAGCCAAAGTGAAACATTAGTGGGAATCAACCATGCAATTGGAATATGATTCCTTGATGAAAAAAAAGACTCAGGAGTCCATGGAGCTACCACCAAGAAATAAATCCATTGGTTCTAAATGGATTTAAAAGGTAAAATGTAAAGTAGATGGTTCTTTGGATAAACACAAAGCCAAACATGTAAAATTGTATGCACAAGAGGAAGGGTTTGATTATGAAAAGACTTTTGCTCCTACTATAAATACGGTAGATTTTCATTTGATTGTTGCTATTGCTACTCAGTTTGGATGGTAGGTGCACCAAATAGATGTCAAGAGTGTTTTCTTGAATGGAGATTTAGTGGAGGAAGTCTACATGGTTTAGCCATAAGGTTTTCAATTTCTTGACATAGAACATCTTGTTTACAGGTTGATCAAGTCCTTATATGGGATTAAGTAGGCTCATCGAGCATGGTATATGAAAATAGATTTATATCTTAGGGAGTTTGGTTTCAAAAGATGTAATTCTAAACCAACTCTCTATGTAAAGGTGTCTAGTGATGATATATTATTTCTCATTATAGATGTTGATAATATAGCCATCAATGGGAATAGTGTTAGTCTCATTCAACAAATAAAGGTTGATATTTTTTGTAATTTTGACATGATAGACTTAGGACTACTGAAATACTTTTTAGCTATTGAGTTTTGGCAAGGTGATTGTATTGTATTCATGTGACAGAATAAGTATGCCAAATCATTGCTGGAAAGGTTTAAAATGATGGGTTTTAATCCAACTTACACACCTATGAAACTTGGAGCTAAATTTCAACTAACACTGCTTCACCTCTAATTAATGAAATAGTGTATCAACATCTAGTGGGTAGTCTCATTTACCTCACTACCACTAAATTAGATATTTGTTTTGCCATGAGTTTTTTTATCTCACTTCATGTCTAAACCATAGGAAGTGCATTGGTTAGCTGTAAAATGGGTATTAAGATATGTCAAAGGTACTCTTGACTTTGGCATACTATATAAGAAGTATGTAGATTTTGATCTTTTATAATATTTTGACTCTGATTGGGTAGAATTAGTAGATTCAATAAAATCTACAATAGGCTATGTATTCACTCTTGGTTCAAGATTTTTATTATGGTAGATAAAACTACAAACTATAATAGCATTATCTTCAAAAAAATTAGAGTATAAATTTGTGGTCAGTGCATGTTGTGAAACTATGTGGATAAAGAAAATCTTGGAAGATCTTCAGTTTGAGTCATTAAAGCCTACTCTAATTTACTGTGACAACCAAAGTGTTCTAAAGATGGTGAAGAATCCATTATTACATTCCAGGACCAAACACATTGAGGTTCACCATAATTACATCTAAATTTGGTTACAAATGAAGACATCAGTCTCTCCTACTGCCCCACTATAGAGCAGTCAGCTGATATAATGACCAAACCACTTAGTTCAAACAAGTTCATAAAATTTAGGGATAAACTTAGTCTTTTTTCTATTTTAGTCATTAATGGAGGGTATTATCATATTATTGTATTACTTTAGGCTATTTTCTAATGTATATTCCCTATGCTTATGGTTATAGTGGTTTTAACCACTTAGGTGGGTAGGTTTCATGGGCCTAGCTATTTTATGCTACCTAATGCTTTTGGTTCCACCCACCTCCTTATTTTTTGAGTATTCCTTTTATGCCTATATAATAGGCATTCCATTATATTATTTCATATTCTTGTACATTAGTTAATTCATTTCTTCATCTTTTTTCTAAATCTAATACAAACTTGTTTATTAAAGAGTTGATGGTAGTTTGCACATCCTCTTTTAACCCTTCATGCATAACCTTGCCTAGGTGAATGTGTGAACCGTGATAGTTTACTATTATGATTTATTCTCTTGAATTCCCATAAAAATGAATGGATACTTCCACAATTTGATCTAGCCATCAAGGTCTGATGACTACATTGTAATCATTGGGGTTTGACAGTTGCTTGGTGACCAATGGGGTCTTATGACTAAATTATAATCGTCAGGGTCTAATGACTGCATTACAATCATTGGGGTTAAAATTAATTGATAGGGTTTGATAACTACATTATATTCATTAGGATTTAATGGTTTCATTATAATCATTAGGGTTTGATGACTATTTAGAAGTTGACAAGGTCAAATAACTTCATTACAATCATCCAGCTTTGATGACTACAATGTAGTCTTTAAGGTTTCCATTGACCAATGGGGTTAGATTAATGCATTATAGTCATTGGGGTCTAACAATTATATTTTAGTCATTTGGGTCTGATAACTGCATTAAAATCATCGAGGTCTAATGGTTGTATATCAGTCATTAGGGTTTGATGCTTGCATTACATCTATTAGGGTCTGATGGTTACTAAGTAGCCTAAAAACCCTAACTTGATAAGAGCATAGAATAACTAAGTCATATACTAAAATTTTTGGTCCATTTTTAAAAAATCCCTTGGGAAAATTGATTGGGGCAAAAAAAATCATGAGTAAAATTTTGGGCAACAACATCTAGCTCTGATTGGGGACCTGCATTTTCAAAATGAAAGGGTGAACTCCAAAATTTTCTAATTTTCACAAGGTAAGCTTCATTCATTAGGCTATAGAGTCATTTTGACAAAATTAAACCTTTTATAAAAGGGAGAAAATAAATTCAAACAAAAACAAAGAAGCACAAAAAGAAAAAGTAGAATGTGAGAAAGCCAACACAACCAAAAAGGGAAAACAAAAACTATTTACAAAGGACCTAAACACATAGGAAGACTAGACATAGCCCTTGACAAGTTAGTTGAAATATGAGGCTTTACAAATACATGAGTGAGAATAGCAATAGGTTTTTAATTATGTCCATGGGAAAGACATGAGGCATGAGAGGAAAGATAAACACCGACTCAGACATTTGAACATAAGAAACTGAGATATTAAGACTACTTACATTCATAAAAAGATGCATTACACTTATACTTTGATCATGAATGTAAAGATTACATTTTGATTTGAGACTTGAAATATAAACCACATGGAACATACCTCCAACCTCTTCAACTTTTAGTTGTTTTTGTGATTCTTCAACCATGAATGACTAAATTGACTCTCCCATAAACACCTCCAAAAATGAGCTTGGGACTAAAACTTCTTGACACTCAACATGTCCAAAAACTTTTTGATAATTATTCCATGTTACATATTCAAATCATATTATGAGCTTATGTTGAATTTTACCACACACTTTCTCTTCACCAGTATGAATCTCACTACTTTTTTGACTCATCACATGATCTTGAAAGTAGGTTAAATTTTCCTTTACAATGCATTTTTCTTCAACAACATGTTTTGTATTTGTTGGTTCTTCTAGTCTAATACTAGAAGACTCAATGATCATAGGGTTGTTTCCTTTACTACAAAGAGATTAATTTTTAATTGGGCCAACTTCTTTTATTTTGACTTGCATAGCTCCAAAGAAGTTCTTCAAAAACTAAACTCTTTTATGATCATCCACAAGTTCATGGATTGTGTCTTATTTGAAGGTCGATATGAAGAAAACAACTTGCTTCATTACATCATCATTTTCATAAACCCAATTATCCCCTAACTTGAGCTCATTTGAAACACTTATATATTTTATATCTTATTCTTTTTTATCAATATTTTGTAGGATTTGAAGTAGAGAAGGGTGCATATTTTTTGGCCTTACCTATATACCTTCATTAAAAAAATTAAAAAATGATACTTTCTTGGATCATCAATAAATTAATTTTCTTAAAATGCAAGTACACATAAATGACCACTTTCTTACTCATCGCCATCACCATTTGTATTAGACATTACTCTAGTTTGCTTTATTCAATCAGGGTCACCAATCTTCACTTGAAAAAGGAAGATGTTCTTGAAATGTGAATTCACCGATAGTTCTTCCCCAGTAGAGTCACCAAAAATTGTTAGCAAGATTTTATGTCAATGTACTTTCTTTATTGGTTTTAGTGACTTTCCCAATGGGCAATGGCATAAACTTGTAACATTGGATAAATCACCATGTAAAGGGTGATTTTCCTCTACTTTTCAGAGGGGAAGCTCCCTCTTTGGATATGGGTATTTTTTGTGTTTTAGTGGGCTTTTAACTGAAAAGCATGAAAAGGAAATAGAAGGGGAAAAAGAATGGAAGGAGGTATTAAAAACATGGAATAAGAGAGAAGGAGATAAACCAGCATAGTAAATGTATAGAACTATTTGATATACTTAGGAGTAAACAACTTGAATGGACATCCTTCTCCTTACTCAAAAATGAATATAGGAGTAACATGGGTTTTGGGGGAAAGGAGGAACACCTGGAAGCCCAAAGTATTCCTTAAAAATTTAGTTACACACTGGGTATAGAGCTTCCTTGAGATCAAACATGCAGAAACTCATGGACATCAAATGAGTGCATATTAGAGGGTTTTCAATACAAATTTTGGAAACCACAAGTTGTGCATAATCAATAAATTATAGAGTTTTAATAGAAACTTTATCTATGAATAGAATAAAAAATTTCATAAAAAAAAGACTATTGAATTCCATAGAAGCCAAAAAACATCACTTGTTTTTTATATTAATTGCTCTAAACTAAAATTACATTATTGCACATAAATTTATAGCTAGCTCTTTCCAAGAGCATGAGAAAGAGAAGAATCTCAGAGAGGAATAATGAATGATAAGAGAGGGAAAAATAATTATCCATTATTTGATCCATTAGAAAGGTGTGCAAGCCTTCTAATTATAAGAGGGTCTAACCCTAGATTTAAAAAAAACAAACTCTAAAAATAGAAATCAAGTGCACATTCTAGGGTGCATGTTGATTAGGTCAAACTACCCAAGAAAATTGAAAAATACTATAGAAAAAAATACATCCTATGACATGCGAGAATGAGTAATTTTGATCACAACCCCAAACTACAAGTTAAGGGCTCTTCTCTAACATTTGTTCTTCATCTCCTTCCTCTTTATTATAAACATATTATTTCTCTTCTTCTATTGAGGAGTAGAATTCTATTGCCAAATCTATCATTTTGATTCTTTGTTCAAATAATTTCTTAGACCATTCTTCTATATATTTGCCCATGTTTCCTATTCTCTCATTTATTTCAAGAGTCTTTGTATTTAGGGTATAATAAAGTAATCTTGGTTGAGTCACGATGACTAGTTTATGAAACACAGAGGTGAGTTGTTCCACCTTATATTTCATCTAATCCTTAGTCACTTTGTCTTAATCACATTTGTTGATTAAAGAGATGATAGTAGTTTACACATCCTCTTTTAAACCTTCATGAGTAAACTTGCCCAGGCGAATGCATGAAATATGATAATTTATGACTATAATTTCTAATTTGACTTCCCTTGAGAGGGAATGGCTACTTCTGCACTTTGATCTAGCCATTAGGGTTTGATGACTGCATTACAATCATCATGGTCTAATGATTTTTTGGAAATTGATAGGGTCTTATGACTGCATTACAATCATCAAGATCATCATTAGTTGATGGGTTCTAATGATTGCATTATAGTCATTGGGATCTAATGACTGCTTGGCAATCAAGGGGGTTAGATGATTACATTACAATCATCAGGGTCTAATGATTACTTGGCAATCAATGGGGTTATTGAGACCAACATTTACCATCTTTCTTTTTTGAAAAGGGGACCCCTGTGATTATTTATAAAACATTGGTATTTTGGATTGAATGTGAAAGATTATTTTATCTTGAATTTTAAAGGCAAATCAATTTTAAAAAGGACATGAGCTTTGGTGTATCTGATTATGATTATGTTTTATGGATTAATGTTGTTAACAATCATTTTCAAGGTGATTAATTATAGGTTCCATGGAAGAAGTCAAGCTTCTCAAGTAGTAAACCCTAGGGGTTTGAATTTAAACATTGGCAAGAAAATCTAACGACAAATTTATTTCCTTTGGTTAAATGACCTTAAGTCTAAACTTTAAATTCAGCATGTTTTTTAAACATGACTAAATATTAATGTAGAATCATGACTTAGACCCTTTTCCCCTTTTAAAATTCAAGAGATCTTTTGGGTTAAATAATTTCATTAAGGTTTAAAGCTTATTTGTGTTTGTAAACATGAATAAATCTTTAATGATCTAAACCTTAGGCTAAATTTTACACATGATTGGGCCTTAACTTAAAGTTCGTGCACTTTTGTAGATCTAACACTTTACGCTTGTTCATTGGGTTTGATCCAATGATGCGTCAAGATTGAAGTGTCATTTTTAACCTCAATTAATGATTTTTGCCTAGTAAAGATCCAATGGTGATCACTTGTTCAAAGGTTTTAATCCAATGGTGTGAATTAAAGCTGACACCTAAAAGGACACTGACAGTTGTTAACCACTTGGGATTTGATTTGATGGTCCTCATTGCCTAGGAGGTTCTAATCTAATGGTGCACATCAACTCCAAAGCCTCAAGAACTCTCAAAAGCCTTACACATGGCACTTAATCATTAGATTAGAAAATTATGTTGTCTTAAATTTAATAGGTTCGCTCCCATCATTTGATATCTATGAGGACGTATTTGACATTATCAAACCCGTGAGCTTAAAGATCAAAGTACCAATGAAATACAAGGACCTAAATTTAGATTTTCAAAGAAAAATAAAGAGGACTTTTGAAAGCTAAAGGCTAGTCTTGAACTAGCATTTATGAAACTTGCCATGAAAGGCATGGAACCCTACCACATAGGCTCCACATAAGCATGGAAGATTAAAATGAAAGATATCCTATGCTCAAAAATGTAGAAGACATGAGAACGAGGTCCCATAAAATCTAAGACACATATGAGATTAAGAGCTAGATATTTCTGCCATTAAAGCTAAAACCCTAAACCCTCTATAAAGAAAGACTTGAGTCAGTTCAATTGATCGCATTGAAATCAAATAAGTGTAACTCAAAAATAGATCAAGTGCATTAGTGAAATATTTAGTAATATTATGACTATAATTTAGTGTCATCAATGGTGGTAGGTAGGCATTAGATGAAAATGGAAGTAGAGCTTTATCTAACTTTAAATGGCGAAGGAAAGGTCTTAAGAGACACAGACTTAGATTTGGTAGCCTTGAATGTACCCAAAATCAAGAATTGGTCTGAGTTATTCTTCCTTGTAGAGGAGTTACAACCAATTTCCCAAGAAGAAAAGAGGAATGTTGCGGTGTATCAAACATACAAAGACCTAGTATCAATTCAATTAGCAGGCATTCACCATATGGGTGCTAAACCAAAGGTAATACATTGTATTGACCTTCTTATTCCTATTTTTTTATATTATAGAATAGATGAGGAATGGATTATTCATGAAGGAAGTATCAATAAATTTGCATGTATAACTCCCATCACCTTTGAGGCTTACTATAAGCTCCCTTTACCTCATGTTGATCTCCCATCCTTGAGAGAATGGACAAACTCCCAAAACTTGGATTCAGTCCTCTCACCTTGGTTAATCCAAGGTTCCCATGTTTTCAGGTCCACTGATGGTGGGATTCCTATTATCTAATTTAGGGAGGGTGTTAGGGTAGTTATGACCTTATTGAAAAGATCCCTTGGTGCCTCTTCTACTACTTATTTGAGTAAGGTTTGGGTATCTTATGTCCATTGCATGTTGGAGCAGAACTTAACCCCTCCTATTGAAGACATAATAAGCTTTTTATTGGACAAACAATTTACATCTATCAAGATAAAGACCTCCAAGAAATTATTTATGATGTCTTACCTCATGGACTCACTCTTAGATTTTATTAGTTTCCCTGGCATCTAAAATTCATCCCTTGATGGTAGAACTACTATTTCCCATCATTACTCCAAATTGCATTTATTAAAATACAAGAACCATAGGAAATTCATAGGTGATGGAGTTTTCTTAGCTATTTATGATATAATCACTGGTATCCCTATGCCCAAGCTTCATCCTCTAATCAAAAGACAAGTGGAAACCATGGGGGATGTGTGATTCTATCCAAATTGCACTGTAATAAGGATAGAAGGAATCATGGTCCAACTATGTAGATTGTTTGTTCATGTTCCCAATAAACTTGTATAGTAATAAATTGGTTATCAAATCATCTAAGGAATGGATGGGATATGCAACGAGAATAAGAAGGCTCAAGTCTGTTGGGTGAATATTTTGTCGGCCAGCTAACTGGTGACCAAAATAGTTCCTATCACCACAACATAGGGAGATTAGTCGGCCAGATGTGCAAGTTTATTGCATCAGCAGGGGACAAATCTCTCCTTTCATCAAGGGGAGGTTCCCTATTAAATATTTATACGCTGGATATATGTATAAAATTAAGCAGAAAATAACACATGGGGTGGTATCACAACATCTACTTCTCTTTTTTAAGAAGTAATGTATAAAAAACAAAAGGGGGAAATCCTAGTCCGTAGCCAACAACATTCCTCTTCTTTTAGGAATGGTATCAAACGTGGGGTAGGAAATCGCCTGAAGTGACGAAGTTCTCAAGAACACTCACGTAAGCACAAAATATTTTATAGTCTCCTTCACTGATCTGGAACAAGTACAATCGTAGAATGAAGTGAAGCACAAAGTCTTCACCTAAAACTACAAAAGATAACTGAATCTTAAAGATAAAAGCAGCACAAAGTCTATCTTCTATCTTCTAGAAATTCCCTCAGATAATACTAACACACCCACTTTGCTTATTAAATTAGATAAATAAGATATTACTAGGAAAAAGGACATAAGAACTATTTCCTAAATAACACAGACAATCTCAACACAAAGTCTGAAATAACCTGCTTCTCATTCATTCAACAAAATATGATCTACAAATTTGAGCACAAAGTCTCAAAAGTTGCTTCAATTTCAGCAGAGTGTTTGTTATTAATTTTTTCCAAGATCATTTACAAATGAGGTCTCCACTATATATAGGGAGAAAATCTTCAAAAAGAGAAAATAATAAAATATACAAAATATCTTGGTCAAAGATGACTCATCTTTGACTTTTAGATATTTTTTTAAAATATTTACATGTAATTACATTTTTCAATATTGCATGCACTTTGCAGAAAATAGAAGTGCATAAGGAGAGAATAAGAAAGAAGGAGAGAGATTCAGTTCTTGCTACCAGATTTCTTTATATGTGCATCAAACATTGTGATGGATGCCTGAATTTTGATGCTGTCTGGTGTAACTGTGACAGCTTTAGCGTGGCCAGTTAACCTGGATTTTAGATTCTCTAAAGTTAACTGAGCATCTAGAATGCTGTCCACAATAGACATTGAGAAGGATTTTTATTCAAAATCTCTCCAAACCATCTCCTTGAAATTTTGAATCATTTCTTCTACCGGAAGGAACTGATTGTCCTTAGAGGTCAGGTTGCATGGCAGCTCTTCTAGTTTATTCAGCAGGCTCAGGTCACTCTTCTCACTAGCCTCCTTGAAAGCTTTGAGATCATCAATTAGATCTTTGAGTACCTGAATCCTGAAGATCAGTGACTCCTTAATTTCAACATAAGAGTCCTTGTTGGAGATGACACTAATAGATATTAAGGTGCTTTTCTTGAGATCTTTCATTTCTTTCCATCTGCTAAGATCTTTTTCTGAACTATCGATCTCTTGAGAAATGAAGGAGACAAAGTCATCTAACTCTACTTTTACCTTCTTCATTTTACCCATTCTTTTTGCAACTTCTATAAGCAAAGAAACTCCCTGAGTATGCATTTTTTCAATATAGTCCTCCAGGACTTTTCTCTTTAAATAAGTCTTTTCTGCTTTTTGAATGACTGAGTCATCCATGGAGAAGGCCTCTGAAGTTGCTGCTTCAGAAGGAAGAGTGAACCTTTTTATTACTGTCGTTAGCTACTCTACTTTGGCCTTGTAATAATCCTTCATTTCCTTCTCTCGATCGAATTTCTAGACCATGATGTCCATAGCCGACTGAAGATCACTTTTCGCACCTTCGTGAGTAACTTTGCCAAGTTCAACACAAGAGATGGAATAGCTACTCATCTCGAAACCCTCAAGGGTTGAGTCTTGTGGAGGCTTGGCAATTTCTAAAAAAAATTGTCCTTTTTCTTCGACCAATTTAGAGAGGATTCTTGGCCTCTTAGGAGCCTTTGCTTTCACCGGCACTATTTTGCCAAAGTCAAATTCATCTGGGGAGATGGCCATCTTCTTTCTTTTTGGTGTGAAAGCAGACATCCAAGGCAAGAGAGAAGTACCTATTGTGGCAATGGTTGTCTCAGTCAGTGTTACTGTAGCAATTTCCATACTTCTAATGGTGATAGTAGTTGCAGTTGGAGTAACTAGCAAAATTGCATTAACTACTGATTCTAGCTCGGGTGCAGGGCTTGTTGGCAAGTTGAAGGAAGGAGATGATAGACTTGGAATGGATCCAGAAGAGTGAAGGGAACTTCTAGAAAGGCCCTAAGGATCATTGAATACAACTCTAGAAGGAGAAGTGGCTCTAGAAGAGGCAACACTAATCGAAGAGACAAAAGAAGAGGGTACCATGGGAGATTGAGGAGGAGAAGGAGAGATGCTCTGGAGTGGCTGTGCTTGTTCCTGTGAGAGCAAAGGTCCAGTGCTAGGTTGCCCTGATGGCTGATCATCTTTCTCTATGGGCTAAGCTGCCTGTGTCTGTGGGTTTTGTTCCTCAGTTCTTTTTGGTGTCGCTTCAGGCTCTTTAGTAGCCTTAGGTTTCTTGGATACAAAGATGATCCTAGGCTTGTGAGGCCTAGAAGGAGAAGGGACATCACCTTTGTTTTTAGTTCTGTTCTCTACTTTCCTCTTCAATTTTGCTTAGTATTCAGCCTCTGATCTCGTAACAAATTCCTTTAGGGTGATCCCTTTGGCTGCTAATCAATCATTGGTGTTAGCCAATATTGGTTCAAATCTTTTTCTCAGAGAAGTCAGCTCCTTCTGAGACCACTGAATTGGAGGAAGAGGGGAACAAGCAACCTTCTCTACCAAATACCTACTATTAACAATGTTTCCATCATCAACCAGATTGGAGGGGATCTCTGCAAGCCCTAGGTATTCAATTTGCTCTAGGGTCAGCCTGCAATAGTCCATTTTCCTAATCTCCTCGACTGTTTTGAGGTTAACTCAGATATCCTCAATCATGGGTTCATGGAATTGGGTTTTCCTCCTGACCTTCTCCTTGACTCCCCTGTAGTCAAATTTTTCTCGTCTCTTGAATGGTTTTAAAGTAACCATCTGCATTTTGATTTCCATGACCTTGGCTTTGGTTGATGCTGCAATGGAAGACCTGCCAATCTCAATTAGAAACTTGAAACTTGGTCTCTTTAGTTCCATCTATCTAGTATGCACGACAACCAGTTGTCGGCAAAGTTTCATTAGAACTAATTTATCTGAAGGGAACCTGGGGAGCATGTAGGGGTAGCCCTGGTAAAAGCTGACCCAAAGATAACATAAAGTGGGGAACTGAAGGAACATGCAGTCGTAATCATTGACCACTACCCAGGCCTCATCTGATATTCTCTTCTGCTCGAGCTGAGGGTCGAAGAGACATAAAAATGTAGCAAAAAAGGCATCATTTACCCTCTTGAAGTGATAGGTTGACCCTTGAAATGTTAGTTAAGGATAATACGAGTAGACCAGGGTGGTCTTTCTATCTCCTTCAGTAGTTAATCCCGAGAAAGACCGCATTGTGGCAGCTATGTAAACTAGGTATGAAGTCATGTAAAACTTGAAAGAAGTTTGTACCTTGGTTAACAACTCATGGAGGGCATTGCTAATTTGCTCTCCCCAAAAGATGGCTTGTTTGCCCTGGAGGATGATCTTGATGAATGGATACATCCATTCATGGAACTGTGAAGAAGATGGGAGGCCCCGTACTCTGCTGAAAAGGGTGATCAAATCACCAACTTTTTTGATGAAATCGCTCCTTGAAAAGTTTTGTGGCCATCTTGATAAGCTCATCCTGGGGGACTTCAACCACTTATGGTTCATAAATTTCTTTTCCCTCTTAGGGTCTTTGTCATACTCCTGAGCATCCCCAAAGTCAATTTGGGTTACTTCGGTGGCTGGAGAGCACATGAAAACTTTATCGATGAATTCGGGGTCTAACCGAATCACCATGTTGCCGTTGGCATCTGAGACTGACCTGGTCTCTTTGTTGTAGAAGTGAGCGCACTGAAGGATGAACTCAGTATGATGTGCTACTACCAAAAAGGTAGCCACTAGGTGGATGTTGCTTTTGATGATCCTCTTCATCCCAGTGCTTGGATTCGTCGCCTTTGTTCATGCTAGGAATTCGGCCATGTTCACATGGCCGATCTCAGTGTCCCAGATATTATCGACGTTGCAGGTGAGAGAAGTGAGGGTGAGGACGCCCTGATACTTGTATTTCATTGTTTTTGCCTTCTTGGGAGACGCTTTCATCATTGGGAATGATCTCAATCAGATGGGAGCAGATGTGCAAGAGTTCGCTGATTAAACTGCAGTCATGATCACAGCAATTAGGGGAGAGATGAAGAATGGGGGAAAACACATTCTGAGTGATTATGACCATAGAGGTCACTTAAATAGGTTGAGTCAGGAGAAGGAGTGAAAAATGAGGAAGAAAGGGAAAGAAAAGGACAGGTGGAAAATTTCTAGGAGTTAGGAAAATCTGGGGGAGGGATGCACGGGCGGCAAAATTTGCCGCCCCTGCATCCAGATATGAAAAAGTGCAAGGGCAATGAAATTTGCTACTTGTGCAGTGGTGGCCTACATAGGCAGTGAATTTTTCTACCTTTACAAGTTGGAGGAAGAAAAAAGCAAGGGTGGCAAATTTCACCGCTCCTACGAGGAATACCTGCAGAGACAGTGAAATTCGCCGCCCTTGCAGAGAAGGGTTGCACAGGCGGAAAATTTCACCGTCGATGCACATGAGGTAAGGAACATGCGTGAGTGGCTAAATTCACTGCTCGTGCACGAGAGGGTGAGTGCGGAAGCCTGCGGGTTAGGAAGAGGGACGACGTGAATCACTGTCTATGTGGGTTCTAGAAAGAAAACCTACAGGAAAAGGAGAGGGCAGCTTTGTTTCCATCACTAGCAGGGAAGAAAAACTTTTAAACTAACCTAAAAATAATGGAAAGCTAAGGAGGAACAAAGAAAAACAAAAAGCAAAAGCAAGACCTACCTGAGAAATTATGCACACCATGAGGTTGAATTTGCCAAAACCCACTTCGACTCGTCAGTTGGGTCACTCAGACGTAAGAGGCAGGAGGGGAGGAAGAAATAATGAGCAAGAAGAGGTTTAAATCGAGTTATATGGGGTGAAAAATCCACCCCAACAACCCACTACACACGACAATAAATGCTGTGCATGGTTACCGAGACGTGCAGGGGCAGCAAAATTTGCTGCCCTTACATGTTTCAGGTGCAAGGGTGGCAAAAATTGCTGCCCTTGTAGGGAAAAGTGTAGAGGTGGCAAAATTTGCCGCCCTTGCACAAAAATAAGGAAAATGTAGAGGCGGAAAAAAAGGTCGCTCTTACATGAAATGGAAGAAAAGACTGACTCAGGAAGAGATAGTCTGAAGAGGGGACTTGGTTCCCAGAATGTTTTGAGACCGTATTGGCCTTCACTTTTTGGGAAGATGCATTTCACAATTTTTGAAAGGTTTAGGTGGACCAAGATGAGAATGATAAAAACCCCACCTTTAAAACAAACTTAGAGAGACAAAAGATGAAATGGACAAGTTTTGTAGGGGGTTGTTCCCAAAAATGAGCTAAGCTAATTTTAGAAACAACAGCTGGCTCCTGTTGGGGAACTTCTATTGATCAAATTGATTAGCGAGAGTAGAAACCAGTCTCTAAGTGCCTTCATCCAAGCCATTGGGCTATGGAGTCAAGCTAAAAAAATGAAAGAAAAAAAATAGACAAAACATAAAAACTGTACATATATACAAACGGACTCATCTAAGCTTCAAGGATTGAATAGCTTCAGATGCTACCCGCTGTGAGGTAGTACAAATGGCGTTCCATCTTGGTATTGTAGCAAGAAGCTAGCCTCACCACAGAGCTACCGAATGGTAAACGGGCCTCTCCACAGGGAGTCAAATTTGCCATGCATCCCTTTTGGTTCCCGCCTCTTGTCCCACAACAAGACTTGATCTCTAACTTGGAATTCACGCACTCTAGCTCTCTTATCAAAAAGTGCCTTCCCCTGATTCTGATGTTTCGTAATTTGGTCCACTACCATAACTCATTGTTCATTTAGCTTGGTCAGACACATAATCCTTTTGTCTACTAAGCTTTCGAAGGTCGAGTCTTCGATTGCTTTAGCTAGCCTGAGCATTGGTAGTTCAAGGGTGATGGGGATTTATGCATTTAATCCATATAGAAGTTGGAAAGGTGACAGACCTATAGCTCTTTTAGGTGTTATCCTGTCGGCCCATAAAGCATCATACAAAGCTTTGTGCCATGTTCTCTGGTTGTCATCTACCAACTTTCTGATAATGGTGACCAGGTTCTTGTTACTCAATTTTGCTTGTCTATTTCCCTGAGAGAAATAATCTGAAGTGTGAGATAAGGTAATCCCATAACCAAAGAAAAATTGAGTAATTTCATATGAGGAAAAATATACCGCATTATCTGTTACAATTTTTAGCGAAACCCCAAACCGAGAGATGATATTTTCTTTGAAAAAATTACACACTACTTCAGACGTAGCGTGCTTGGTTGGGATGGCCTCCACCCATTTGGTAAAGTAATCCATTGTGGTGAGGACATAATCATGCCCAACACTTGAAGATGGGTTAATTGCACCAATGAAATCAATACCCCACTGTTGGAAAGGTTCTTCAATTATAACCAACTTTAGAGGTAATGCATTTAGCTTAGGCTTCCCAACGAACTGTTGACACAATTCGCACTTACGCACCCATTTGTAGGCATCCTGGAATAGCGTGGGCCAATAATACCTTGCTCATAGAATTTTGTGTGTCGTCACTGGTGCAGAGAAATGCCCTCCACATGCCAAATTATGGAGAGACTTCAAGAGTCTTTCTTGTTGCGCCTTATCAACACAACGAAGAAATGCCCCATCCAGGTTTCTCTTGTAAAGACCATTGTCCCACAAGACAACCAACCGCTTTCAATTTAACAATCTATTTTTATTTATAAGAAAGATGAGTGAGACATTCACCATATGTCAAAAAGTGAGCAATATCTGAATACCACTCATCAGTGGTTGCAATAAAAAGGATTGTAAACACATCCTCGGTCTCTACTTCATTTTCTGCTTTATCCAGAATGTTGTTAGCGATCAACTGGAAAAGACCCCTTCCCTGTACAAGCTTTGTAGGTTTGATATCCAGATCAAACTCCTAAGTCTTAGAAATCTAATTTCCTCGCTTCATACCAAACTCTTGCTGAGTCAAAATAGACTTTATTGTTGTGTCAGGTATGAGAACTTTGGTGTGCGAGTTCAGGATATAAAACCTAAAATGTTTGACTGCTTTGACCACTGCATATGCATGTTTTTCCATGTTAGAATATTTCAACTCATGGACCTTGAGTGGGAAACTCATGAAGGAGATAGGAGATTCTACACCTTCCTGATTTGGTTGAACTAAAATGGCCGATAGTGTATGCTCAGAAGCATAACTATATATTTTGAAACTTTTAGTATAGTCAGGACAAACCAAGACTGGTGCATGAGCAATTGTCTTTTTGATTTCATTAAAAATTGATTTGCCTTCAGCGGTCCACCTAAATACAGCATTGCCTTTCATCATGTCGACAATGTGACGATTTTTCTCAGCAAACTCAAGAATGAACCTTCGAAGAAAATTCACCTTTCCAAAGAAAGAGTGAATTGCATTCTTGCTGGTAGGCAGAGCAAGTTCCTGGATGTACTTGACTCTCTCTAGATCAATTCTAATACCTTCTCGGGACACGATGTGTTCGAGAAGTTTCCCTTTAGTTACTATAAAGATGGATTTCTTTGGGTTTAAACAGATATTGTTTTGACGACAGCATTCCAATACTTTTTGCAAATGGTGAACATGCTCAAAATGATATTTTGAAAACACTGTCAGATCGTCCAAGTATACTACAATGAATTTTTCAATCTCATCTTTGAAAGCAAGATCCATCGCCCTTTGAAAAGTGGCGCCTATGTTTATCAGACCAAAAGGCATTCTTCGGTAAGTGAATGTGCCCCAAGGCGTGGTGAACATTGTCTTATGCTGATCTACTTTTCTGACTTCGAGTTGGTTGTACCCCAAAAAACCGTCTAGCATTGATAACATTTTTGAACCTGTTACCATTTGCAGGACTTGATCCATGATAGGAAGGGGGTAGTTATCTTTTAAAGATAACTAGTTTAAGTTCTTGAAATCCACATAGATTCAAATTTTACCATTCTTCTTCCTAACGGGCACTATGTTGGCAATCCATGTTGAGTGATGGATTGGAAAAATTATCCAAGCATCCAGCATCTTTTGTATCTCAGCTAAAATAGTACCTAAGATTTTTGGATTATATTGCCTGGATTTTTGCTTGTAAGGTACAGAGTTAGCTTTCAGGGGAATGTCATGGTGAACATCATTTGGCCTGAGTGATTTCAAATCATCATAGGAATAGGCCAATACATCCATGTATTGGCAGAGTAGACTAGTAAGCTTAAATCTTTTCTCGGGAGTGCAGCATTTCCCAATATTTACCATCTTAGAATTGCGCTTGGTTCCCAAGTTTACCTGATCAAAGTCTTGAGAGGACTTTGAATCCGTTCGTTGTTGCTTAATAAACCTGTCATGGTTATCAAACAATTTCTCTAGGGTTACCAAGCCTTTTGGAATCTTATTCCCTTTAAGCTGTAGAAAGTCCTCACCTATGTTCACATGGGCCTCAGGAGCTGCTTCACACTCTCGAGGTTCACTACCTTCAAAATGTAGTTGTTTAAAACCGTCCTTTTACTCCAAGAAGGTGATGATTTGATCATCATTGTTAAACACTTGCCAGTGGCTGGCATTATCTAGTACACTTGGTCGAAAAACCAACTCGATAGTATACTTATCTCCCTTAAAATCTGGGTGAGGAACTAGAAGGGTGGCAAAGACAGCCAATGCATTTGCTCGGTCATTGAATTCCCTCAGAACGGTAGAAATGTTAAAAGTGTCAAAATTTTCAATCTGATCCCAGACCAGGTTGCGATAGTGGCGCAACCTCTCATTCTTTGTCTGATAGAGGTTTCTCACCTAACAGACTATCAACTCAGCATCCCCTTTAGCATGGAGTTCCCTAATGCCCCTTTCTTTGGCACCCTGTAGTCTGAGCAATAGGGATTCATATTCAGCTGTGTTATTGGTATTGTTGAACTACAATTTGTAAGACAAAGGAATAATATCTCCCTAAGGGGATATCAACACAACCCTGGCTCTCGACCCAGTAAAAGAGCAGCTGCTGTCAAATTCTAGGGTCCATGTCTCGTTAGATGCTACTTTTTTTGTGAAAACTCTTTTGCTTGGGGGAAAAGACTCTTCCATGTGTTTGTCTTGATTTGTCAATTTTTTTGCTGCATCAGGTGAACACAATCTCGGGTTATCAATCGAAAGAGTTTTATAAGATGTCTCATGGGTTTCGTCCATAGATAGGAAGTAGTTTCCCATGCCTGAGGACTCAAATAAAATTTGAGCTTCTGGTGCTAAAGACCAGGTAACTACATACCTTGCTTCTTTTTCAGGAAGTAACTTTTTCATGACACCTTGAACTGGGATCCTTGCTTCTGACAAGTCCATACTTAGCTCTCCTTTGACAACTTTGCAAAAATTTTGCCCAAGCAGGATGCCATAAGATGCGGGAACATCGGCTACTAAAACTGTCATTTTTATTCGCTTTTCTGGAAAAGCCGTGAAAGCATATTGAGCATCTTTTATCTGACCAAGGAGAGGGAATTGTTTATTTTCCATGGAGAAACACCTCCCAAATGTTTTGGTCAAATTCAGGCCAAGAAAATCCACCACTTTCGCAGGCATGACATTATCTAAAGCTCCAGAGTTTATAATACAATTACTCAGTTTATAACCATTTATAAGTAGGGAAACATAGAAAAGTTCTATTTTCTTGGGAGCGACAGGAGGAGTCATAACAAGATTGTTTTGGGCTGATTTGTCTTTAGGGGGATCAGGAAAAACCTTCAAAGAATCCTGTCCTACGGGGACAGCTTTGTTTTTTACATATTCTGCTAACCTATCAAACTGTTCTGGGTTAGCTCTCAAATATTCAACCTCTGTCATTTGAATTTTAGTCTTTCTAGCATGATCGATTATATCAAATAATTGAAAAGAACTTACAACAGAGGAAGAGAGTCCATCATCAGGGACTTTAACAGGTGTGGCACTGGTTTGAGTAGCAGAAGTGGAAGATATGAGGGGATTGGGAGTACTCACCTTTTTATGGGTTACCTGATCTTTTGATTGTGGAGGCAATGGAGTCTCACGTTTGGCAATGGAAACCACTGGTCAAGGTTCTTCATCTGCCTTTCCTTTGTCGGTCTGTGAAGTTGATTGATTTTGAGATCTGGTGAAAATAGCATAAGATCCATCCAAACCCTCCCCTTTACTTCTAACTTCATCCTGGTAATCCAAGAAACTGATATTGGAGTCGCCAGTTAATTCCTCTTCCTGCTCATTGAAGGGATTAGCATCTTCTTGTTGATCTAACTGAGGTTGAAAAGAGTTGTTGTGCTTAGCTTCCAGGTAGCCAATCGCTGAATGAGCGGGTGTTGCTTCAATGGTTAATCTCCCTAGAGGGGGAGGTAGGCGATTGGATTGCCCTTAGTTCTGGGTAGCATTACCCTGATATTGCTAATTCTAGAATGTTCTCCTGGGTGCATCTTAATAGGTAGGAGCAGATGTACCTTAGGCTATTTGCCTCTTCAAAGTTATCAGTTCATTTGTTAATTTCTGCACCATAGGATTTGTAGTACCTGAAGAACTTTTAGCAGATGAAGGGAATTTATTTTTACTAGGATCTTTTTTGATATTACCTACCAGGATAAGATCATCTTCAATCTCAGTAGCCAAACTTTGAGCCAACGCTAAATCCATAGGGCCAGCTCGCCTTAACATGAAGCTTACTTTGGGAAGCTGTGAATTGATGAAAAAGCACTTAAGATTTTTTGGCGTGGGCTGAGCCACAGTGGGAATCTAGTTTCTCAACTTGTTGAATTTAGCTATGAAATCCCTCATGGGTTCCTGGGGTTCTTTCTTCAACTGTGTTAGCTGAGCCAACAAAGCGTGTGCATCTTCAGCAGGTTTAAACCTAGCTTCGAATTTGGACTTGAGCGTATCCCAGTCTATTACTGACCCAGCCTACAGGTGATAGAACCAATCCGTAGCAGCTCCTTGCAAAGTTTTCACAAAAAGTCTAACTACTACATCTTCGAATTCCACACCGATCACACCACATGCTATGGAGAAAGCGGCAATATGCTCATCGGGATGAACCTTTTCATCACCAAAAAACTTAGGGATTTTTTTTCTAGAACTATGAGGTAGTTCATGCAAAGGTGCAGTCAAATTGAGAAGACCAAAGGAATTACCCCACGGGCCTTGAGCCATTATGTTAGGGTGATTAAATGGTGGGATAACAAATCTTGGTGGGGTATTTATAGGTAGAGCACGGTTAATAACAGGAAAAGAAGCTCTACCTTGCGCTGGTGACCTGATAAAGTTAGGAGGAAAACTCCTAGAACATTGGAGTAAAGGTGACAGAGGAAAGAGATCAAAGTTACTTTCTAGCGCCAACTCAAACACAGGGTCAACAACACCCTTAGATCTCTGGCTTCATGTGTAGCATGGAGTTGCCAGATTTTAAAATGAAAAAGGGACCAGAATTGCTTCAAGTTGAAGCTTGAGGCCTCAAAATGCACATTCTTTCCAGTGGTTCTATTTTTGCAAACCAGATAATGTAACGGGGGTAGATGGTAAGGCTATAATGATAATGGGTAAGATGAGAAATGGAGTCACCAGACTATATAATGGATAAGGGTAGGGACTGCTTCAATCTAAAACTTAAGGTTTTAGACTACACATTCGAACTCCCCAGCAGAGTCACAAAAAAGTTGTTGGGTGAATATTTTGTCGGCCAGCTAACTGGTGACCAAAATAATTCCTATCACCACAGCATAGGGAGATTAGTCGGCCAGATGTGCAAGTTTATTGCATCAGCAGGGGACAAATCTCTCTTCTCATCAAGGGGAGGTTCCCTATTAAATATTTATATGCTGGATATATGTATATAAGTAAGCAGAAAATAACACATGGGGTGGTATCACAACATCTACTTCTCTTATTTCAGAAGTAATGTATAAAGAACAAAAGGGGGAAATACTAGTCCACAGCCAACAACATTCCTCTTCTTTAAGGAATGGTATCAAACGTGGAGTAGGAAATCGCCTGAAGTGATGAAGTTCTCAAGAACACTCACGTAAGCACAAATTCTTCCATAGTCTCCTTCACTGATCCAAAACAAGTACAACCATAGAATGAAGTGAAGCACAAAGTCTTCACCTGAAACTACAAAAGATAACTGAATCTTAAAGATAAAAGCAACACAAAGTCTATCTTATATCTTCTAGAAATGCTCTCAGATAATACTAACACACCCACTTTGCTTATTAAATTAGATAAATAAGATATTACTACGAAAAAAGACATAAGAACTATTTCTTAAATAACACAGACAATCTCAACACAAAGTCTGAAATAACCTGCTTCTCATTCATTCAACAAAATATGATTTACAAATTTGAGCACAAAGTCTCAAAAGTTGCTTCAATTTCAGCAGAGTGTTTGCTATTAATTTTTTCCAAGATCATTTACAAATGAGGTCTCCACTATATATAGGGAAAAAATCCTCAAAAAGAGAAAATAATAAAATATACAAAATATCTTGGTCAAAGATGACTCATCTTTGACTTTTAGATATTTTTCTGAAATATTTACATGTAATTACATTTTTCAAAATTGCATGCACTTTGCACAAAACAGATGTACATAAGGAGAGAAGAAGAAAGAAGGAGAGAGATTCAGTTCTTGCTGCCATATTTCTTTATATGTGCATCAAACATCATGATGGATACCTGAATTTTGATGTTGTCTGGCGCAACTATGTTCTTATAGACGATTTTGGCTCTGATCAATGCATTCTTCAATGTTGTGATGGCTTTAACGTGGCCAGTTAACCTAGATTTTAGATTTTCTAAAGTTAAATGAGCATCTAAAATCCTATCCACAGTAGACATTGAGAAAGATTTTTCTTCAAAATCTCTCCGAATCATCTCCTTGAAATTTTGAATCATTTTTTCTGTCGAAAGGAACTGATTGTCCTTAGAGGTCAGGTTGCATGGCAGCTCTTCTAGTTTATTCAGCAGGCTCAGGTCACTCTTCTCACTAGCCTCCTTGAAAGCTTTGAGATCATCAATTAGATCTTTGAGTACCTGAATCCTGAAGATCAGTGACTCCTTGATTTCAACATAAGAGTCCTTGCTGGAGATGACACCGATAGATATTAAGGTGCTTTTCTTGAGATCCTTCATTTATTTCCGTCTGCTAAGATCTTTTTTTGAACTATCGATCTCTTGAGAAATGAGGGAGACAAAGTTATCTAACTCTGCTTTTTCCTTCTTCATTTTACCCATTCTTTCTGCAACTTCTGTAAGCAAAGAAACTCCCTGAGTATGCATTTTTTCAATATAGTCCTCTAGGACTTTTCCCTTTAAATAAGTCTTTTCTGTTTTTTGAATGACTGAGTCATCCATGTAGAAGGCCTCTGGAGTTGCTGCTTCAGAAGGAAGAGTGAACCTTTTTATTACTATCGTTAGCTGCTTTGCTTTGGCCTTGTAATAATCCTTTATTTCCTTCTCTCGATCGAATTTTTGGACCATGATGTCCATAGCTAACTGAAGATCACTTTTCGCACCTTCGTGAGTAACTTTACCAAGTTCAACACGAGAGATGGAATAGCTGCTCATCTCGAAACCTTCAAGGTTGCGCCCTGTGGAGGCTTGGCAATTTCTAGAAATTTTTTTCCTTCTTCTTCGACCAATTTAGAGAGGATTCTTGGCCTCTTAGGAGCCTTTGCTTTCACCGACACTATTTTGTCAAAGTCAAATTCATCTAGGGAGATGGCCATCTTCTTTCTTTTTGGTGTGAGAGCAGACATCTAAGGTGAGAGAGAAGTACCTGTTGTGGCAATGGTTGTCTCAGTCGGTGTTACTATAGCATTTTCCATACTTCTAGTGGTGACAGTAGTTGCAGTTGGAGTAACTAGCAAAACTGTGCCAACTACTGATTCTGGCTCTGGTGTAGGGCTTGTTGGCAAGTTGAAGGCAGGAGACAATATACTTGGAATGGATCTAGAAGAGCGAGGGGAACTTCCAAAAGGGCCCTGAGGATTACTGAATACGACTCTGGAAGGAGAGGCGGCTCAAGAAGAGGCAACACTGATCAGAGAGACAGGAGAAGAGGGTACCATGGGAGATTGAGGAGGAGAAGGAGAGATGCTCTGAAGTGGCTACACTTGTTCTTGTGAGAGCAGAGGTCCAGTGCTAGGTTGCCCTGATGACTGATCATCTTTCTCCATGGGTTGACCTGCCTGTGTCTGCAGGTTCCATTCCTCAGTTCCTTTTGGTGCCACTTTGTTGGGGGATCAAACCAACAATAGATTACAATTGTGATAGCAATAAATGTGGAAATAAATCAGATAGATAAGTAACTGAAATGGTAAATAGCACAGAACAAGATATACAAGAAAACACCCTGAAAACTTGTATTGAAACTCTTTATAATAGGAATACAATTGAAGAAGCTTCGTTCTTCCACACCTCTCTCAGATGCACACAAGATCTCTCACTAGATCTCTATTCCTCAAGAGCTCTCTCTCAAGTATAATCAAATCCAACAACCTAGATTGATGCAACTCAGTACTGTCCTTCAAACATTCACAATGTTTTACTATTACTGATACATTCTACCTACTAAGCTAAGAAGATCTTTCCTACATATAGAAATAGGAAACATGAGCATGCTCTTACAACAGACAGTTAAGCCTCTTCAACAAGGGCTCTAAAAATAGTAATGCTAATAATAGAGACGCAAGCTTGAGTCCACGACTCAAACTTATCATGTAAACACTCGCTTCTATCCACGGAAATAGCTTTCTAGACACACACAGGTAACCGACGTCGGTTCCTGCCTGTTCACCTGTGACCGTCGTCGGCCAACCCTACTGTCGACGTCGACGCCTCTAAAACTGCTACTGACTGACGTCGGTCGCTCCTAATCGATGCCGGCATCTGTGTAGACCCAAACCTATTTTAGTATGCTCCTTGGTTAAGCTTTTAGCTCCACACCCTAACAATCTCCCACTTGGAGATAAACCAACTGCACCAACCTGTACAGCAACATCTTCTAGCTCCTCCATCTTCAAATCAATCATGAAGACCAATAGAAGTTGAATGAAGATTCAACTTCTCCTTCGTAACCGGCTTTGTTAGCATATCAGCAGGATTCTTGTCTGTATGGATCTTCTCCAGCTTCAACTCACCATCTTCCAATACCTGCCATATGAAGTGGTACCTTAGCTGTATGTGCTTGGTTCTTGAGTGAAAGGCCGAATTCTTGGCCAAATAGATTGCACTCTGACTGTCACTATACAATCTGCAACTCCCATGCTCCCTTCCAAGCTCTTCCATGAACCGTGTCATCCATATCATCTCCTTGCTAGCTTCTGTGGCTGCAATATACTCTGCTTCTGTAGTTGACAAGGCTACAACCTTCTGCAACTTACCATCCAAATCCCCTGCCATATCTGAATCTACATAGCCATGTAGAGAAGTATCTGAACCTCCATAGCACAAATGCTTGCTGTTGGTTCCTCTCAAATATCTAAGGATCCATTGAACTGCCTTCTAATGTTCCTTACCTGGATTAGCCATATACTTACTTACTACTCCCATTGCTTGGGCAATATCAGGTCTAGTACACACCATTGCATACATCAAACTTCCTACTGCGGAAGAATATGGAACCTTACTCATGTACTCAACCTCTTCATGTGAATTAGGACATTGTTCTTTACTCAACTTAAAATGTCCAGCCATAGGTGTACTTACCGGTTTTGCATCCTGCATATTAAACCTCTCCAACACCTTGTTCACATAATCTTCTTGAGACAATATCAACCTGTGATTTTTCCTGTCTCTCCTAATGCTTATGCCAAGGATCTTCTCTGCTGCTCCCAAATCCTTCATAGCAAACGTTTGAGCTAACTTCACCTTAAGCTCTGAGATATCCTGCATGTGAGACCCTGCAACCAGCATGTCATCTACATACAACAATAGAATAATATATCTACCGTTATCAAATCTCTTGAAATACACACAATGGTCTGATTGACACCTACTGTAGCCGTGCTCAGTCATAAACCTGTCAAATTTTAAGTACCATTGCCTTGGAGCTTGCTTGAGGCCATACAAGCTTTTCTTCAGTTTGCACACTAACTTCTCCTTACCCTTGACCTCAAAACCTTTTGGTTGTTCCATGTATATTTCCTCATCCAAATCTCCATGAAGAAATGCTGTCTTAACATCTAGCTGCTCGAGATGCAAATCTTCAAAAGCAACCAAAGACAATACAACCCTTATAGAAGTCATCTTAACAACAGGAGAAAAAATCTCACCAAAGTCAATACCTGGCTTTTGTGCAAATCCTTTTACCACTAATCTGGCCTTATATCACATCTGACCATCCTCACCTTCCTTCAACCTGTAGGTCCATCTGTTCTTCAGTGTTCTCTTACCAGCTGGCAATTCAACCAAATCCCATGTTTGGTTCTCTCTTAAGGACTCCATCTCCTCAACCATGCCACGCTCCCACTTACTCCTGGACTCCACCTGTATTTCTTCTTTAAAACTCTCTGGTTCTCCACCATCAGTTAGCAATAAATAATATAAGGAAGGAGAATATCTAATTGGAGGCTTACTTACCCTTTCAGACCTCCTGATGGGTGACTTGGACTCATTTTCAACAATCCGTCCACCTAAATTTTTTGACAGTGACCGACCTCGGCCACCTATAGACCTGTCACTAGCCGACGTCGGTTCTTCTTGACCGACCTCGGTGCCTGGTCTGCCGACGTCAGTCTCTGTATGACCGACATCGGTTTCTGTACTGCCGACGCTGGTTCCTAACCTACCAATGTCGGTCTCTGTGTTTTCCTGCAAGTGATTATTTCTTTTTCCCGCGAGCTCATTTTGGACCATAACTTTGTCCAATTCACCATTGCTCTGCCTAGATTGATCCAACTTCCTTATCTGATCACTGTACATCACTCTTTCATTGAAAACAACATCACGACTCCTGATTACCTTGTTAGTTCCTAGATTCCAAAATCTGAAACCAAAATCATCTGAGCCATAGCCAATAAACGTGCACCTCATAGACTTAGCATCAAGCTTCTTTCTATTTTCCTTATCTATGTGCACAAAGGCTTCACAACCAAAAACTTTGAGATATGAGAGATCTACCTTTTTACCTGTCCATGCCTCTTTTGGAATTCCACCATCCAGAGCTGTAGAGGGTCCTCTGTTAATCAGGGACACTGCGGTGTCAAGTGCTTCTGCCCAAAACTCTAAGGGCAACCCTGCATGCAATCTCATACATCTTGCATGCTCCATGATAGTTCTGTTCATCCTTTCAGCAATACCATTCTGCTGAGGTGTCCTTGGAACCGTCCTTTTCCTTTGGATTCTGTGAGTGTAACAATACCAGTTAAACTTAAGACTGCAGAACTCACCGCCATTATCAGATCTCAAGCACTTTAATCTTCTGCCTATTTCATTCTCAACCATAGCTTTCCAAATCTTAAAAGTCTCAAAAACATCAGATTTCTTTTTAATACAGTAGATCCATACCTTTCTTGTGGCGTCATCTATGAATGTAACATAGTACCGTGATCCGCCAATAGAGGCTACCTGAGCCGGTCCCCACACGTCTGTGTGAACAAGCTGCAACTTCTGCCTTTTCTTAGTAGACCCGGTCTTGAGAAAAATAACCCTTTTCTATTTTCCAAATACACAATGCTCACAAAATTCTAGATCCATACTTTTCAAATCTGAAAGCATACCTTTAGACTTAAGAATTGACATCCCCTTCTCACTCATGTGGCCAAGCCTTGAGTGCCACAATTTAGCATCCACATCTGAAGTAGATAAAACTGAAGGAGATTTGTTAATAACACAATTACACAAATAGAGAGTACCTTCTCTCTTACCTCTGGCCATAACGAGTGCACCCTTGGTCACTTTCCAAGAATCTGCTGTGAGAGTTACTGTACAACCCTCATCACCTAGCTTACTTGCAGAAATCAAATTTCTCTTCAAACTAGGAACATGCATCACATCTCTCAACACCCATGTGTTGCCATTCTGCATCTTCAGCTGCACTTTACCTTTGCCAGTAATCTTACAAGGCTCATCATCTTCTAAGTACACTATTCTAAAATCTCCATGGATATAGTCACTAAAATATTCTCTGTTAGGGGTAGCATGGAAAGATGCACCAGAATCTAATACCCAAGATTCTATGTTATTATGCAAAGAGAAAATTAAAGCATCCTGTGCAATACCTGCAATCTTGGCTTCTTCCTTTCCTTCGTGCTGGTTGTCCTCCTTGGGCTTTGACCAACAATCTCTGCTTATGTGCCCCATCTTTCCACAATTCCAGCATTGTGGCTTCCTGCCATTTCTGAATTTAGATCTGCCTTTCCCCTTAGACTTAAATCTTGATCTCCTCTTGCTCTTTTCTTTTTGCCTTCCCCTGCTCTCAAAATTTAAAGCGTTCCCAGATGTCTCTTCTGTGCTTTTCCTGCGTATTTCCTCATTCAAGATAACACTAACAACATCCTCTACTTTCAAAATATTTGATGCAGATGAAGTATTAAAAACTGCCATTACTAAGCCATGCCAGCTTTCAGGCAAAGAACATAATATTAAAAGAGCTTTTATCTCATCATCAAACACTATATTTACTGAGCTTAATTGATTTACAATACCATTGAAATCATTCAGATGAGTAGAAACAGATCCACCTTCATTCATATGCAAATTAAATAACTGCTTCATAAGATATACCTTATTTGAAGCTGAGGGTTTTTCATACATATTTGCTAACGTAGTCATCAACTCTATCGTTGTTTTTGCCTGTGACAAATTAGATATCACAGTGGAGGCCAGACTCAGTCTTATAGACCCAAGAGCCTTTCTGTCAAGAACTTCCCATTCTTCATCCTCCATGTCCTTGGGCTTCTTTGCTATCCCACCTAACAGTAAGTAAAGATCCTTCTGATACAGATAGTCCTCTATCTGCATTCTCCAATGTTGGTAGTTCTTGCCATTAAACTTTTCCATTCTCAACTTACTTTCTTCTGCCATTGCTTCTCCCACTCAAACAGAAATCCCTGTAGAAACCCCTGTGAGCAACCTGTAACCTGTAACCTGTAACCAGTAACCTGTAACCTGGCTCTGATACCACTTGTTGTGGGATCAAACCAACAATAGATTACAATTGTGATAGCAATAAACGTGGAAATAAATCAGATAGATAAGTAACTGAAATGATAAATAGCACAGAACAAGATATACAAGAAAACACCCTGAAAACTTGTATTGAAACTCTTTACAATAGGAATACAATTGAAGAAGCTTCGTTCTTCCACACCTCTCTCAGATGCACACAAGATCTCTCACTAGATCTCTATTCCTCAAGAGATCTCTCTCAAGTACAATCAAATCCAACAACCTGGATTGATGCAACTCAGTACTGTCCTTCAAACATTCACAATGTTCTACTATTACTGATACATTCTACCTACTAAGCTAAGAAGATCTTTCCTACATATAGAAATAGGAAACATGAGCATGCTCTTATAACAGACAGTTAAGCCTCTTCAACAAGGGCTCTAAAAATAGTAATGCTAATAATAAAGACGCAAGCTTGAGTCCACGACTCAAACTTATCATGCAAACACTCACTTTTGTCCACGAAAATAGCTTTCTGGACACACATAGGTAACCGACGTCGGTTCCTGCCTATTCGCCTGTGACCGTCGTCGGTCGACCCTACTGTCGACGTCGACACCTCTGCAACTACTACTAACCGACGTTGGTCGCTCCTGACTGACGCCGGCGTCTGCGTAGACCCGAACCTGTTTTAGTATGCTCCTTGGTGAAGCTTTTAGCTCCACACCCTAACACGCTTCAGGATCTTCAGTAGCCTTAGGTTTCTTGGATACAAAGATGATCCTAGGCTTGTTAGGCCTAGAAGGAGAAGGGACATCACCTTTTTTTTTAGTTCTATTCTCTACTTTTCTCTTCAATTCTACCTGGTATTCAACCTCTGATCTCGTAACAAATTCCTTCAGGGTGATCCCTTTGGCTGCTAACCAATCATTGGTGTTAGCCAATATTGGTTCGAATCTTTTTTTTAGAGAAGTCAGCTCCTTCTGGGACCACTGAATTGGAGGAAGAGGGGAACCAGCAACCTTCTCTACCAAATACCTGCTATTAACAATGTTTCCATCATCAACCAGATTAGAGGGGATCTCTGCAAGCCCTAGGTATTCAATTTGCTCTAGGGTCAGCCTGCAATAGTCCATTTTCCTAATCTCCTCGACCATTCTGAGGTTAACTCAGATATCCTCAATCATGGGTTCATGGAATTGGGTTTTCCTCCTAATCTTCTCCTTGACTCCCCTGTAGTCAAATTTTTCCCGTCTCTTGAATGGTTTTAAAGTATCCATCTGCATTTCGATTTTCATGACCTTGGCTTTGGTTGATGTTGTAACAGAATACCTGTCAATCTCAATTGAAAACTTGAAACCTGGTCTCTTTAGTTCCATCTGTCTAGTATGCACGACAACCGATTGTTGGCAAAGTTCCATTAGAACTAATTTATCTAAAGGGAACCTAGGGAGCATGTAGGGGTAGCCCTGGTAAAAGCCGACTCGAAGATAACAGAAAGTGGGAAACTAAAGGAACATGCAGTCGTAATCATTGACCACTGCCCAGGCCTCGTCTAATATTCTCTTATGCTCGAGCTGAGGGTCAAAGAGACATAAAAATGTAGCAAAAAAGGTATCATTTACCCTCTTGAAGTGACAGGTTGACCCTTGAAATGTCAGCTGAGAATAATATGAGTAGACTGGGGTGGTCTTTTTATCTCCTTCAGTAGTTAATCCCAGGAAAGACCGCATTGCAGTAGCTATGTAAACCAGGTACGAAGGTATGTAGAACTTGAAGGAAGTTTGTACCTTGGTTAACTGCTCATGGAGGGCATTGTTGATTTGCTCTCCCCAAAAGATGGCTTATTTGCCCTGGAGGATGATCTTGATGAATGGATACATCCATTCATGGAACTGTGAAGAAGACGGGAGGCCCCGTACTCTACTGAGAAGGGTGATCAAATCACCAACTTCTTAGACGAAATCGCTCCTCGAAAAGTTCCATGGCCATCTTGATAAGCTCGTCCTGGGGGACTTCAACCACTTATGGTTCATAACTTTCTTTGCCCTCTCAGGGTCTTTGTCATTCTCCTTCTGAGCATCCCCGAAATCAATTTGGGTTACTTTAGTGGCTGGAGGGCACATGAAAACATTATCAATAAATTTAGGGTCTAACCGAATCACCATGTTGCCGCTGGCATCTGAGACCGACCTGGTCTCTTTATTGTAGAAGTGAGCGCACTAGAGGACAAACTCAGTATGATGCACAGCTACCAAAAAGGCAGCCACCAGGTGGATGTTGTTCTCGATGATCCTCTTCATCCCAGTGCTTGGATTCATCATCTTTGTTCGTGCTAGGAATTAGGCCATGTTCACATGGCTGATCTTAGTGTCCTGAATATCATCGATGTTGGAGGTGACAGAAGTGAGGGGGAGGACACCCTGATACTTGTATTTCATTATTTTTGCCTTCTTGGGAGATGCTTTTGTCATTGGGAATGATCTCGATCAGATGGGAGCAGATGTGCAAGAGTTCATTGATTAAACTGTAGTCATGATCACAATAATTAGGGGAGAGATGATGAATAGGGAAAAACACATTCTGAGTGATTATGACCATGGAGGTCACTTAAATAGGCTGAGTCAGGAGAAGGAGTGAAAAACAAGGAAGAAAGGGAAAGAAAAGGATAGGTGGGAAATTTTTGAGAGTGAGGAAAATTTAGGGGAGGGATGCACGGGTGGAAAAATTTGCCGCCCCTGCATCCAGATATGAAAAAGTGCAAGGGCGGTGAAATTCGTTGCCCGTGTGTGATGGCTTGCATAGGCGGCAAATTTTGCCACCTTTGCAGGTTGGAGGAAGAAAAAATCAAGGGCGGTGAATTTCACCACCCCTGCGAGGAATACCTACAGAGACAACAAAATTCATTGCCCTTGCAAGGAAGGGTTGCACAAGCGGCAAATTTTGCTGCCGACGCACGTGAGGCAAGGAACATGCGCGAGTGGCTAAATTTGCCACTCATGCATGAGAGGGTGAGTGCGGAAGCCTGTGGGTTAGGAAGAGGGATGGCATGAGTCATCGTCCTTGTGGGTTCCAAAAATAAAACTTGCAGGAAAAGGAGAGGGGCAGCTTTGTTGTCGTCACTAGCAGGAAAGAAAAACTTTTAAACTAACCTGAAAATAATGGAAAGCTAAGGAGGAACAAAGAAAAACAAAAAGCAAAAGCAAGACCTACCTGAGAAATCGTGTGCACCACGAGGTTGAATTTGCCAAAACCCACTTCGACTCATCAGTTGGGTCACTCAAACGCAATAGGCAGGAGGGGAGGAGGAAATAATGAGAAAGAAGAGGTTCAAATCAGGTTATATGGGGTGAAAAATCCACCCCAACAACCCACCACACATGGCAATAAATGCTTTGCATGGTTACTGAGACGTGCAGGAGCGGCAAAATTTGCCGCCCTTACATGTTTCGGGTGCAGGGGTGGCAAAAATTGCCTCCCTTGTAGGAAAAAGTGCAGGGGCGGCAAAAATTGCCACCCTTGCAGGGAAAAGTGCAGAGGCGGCAAAATTTGCCGCCCTTGCACAAAAATAAGGAAAATGTAGAGGCGGCAAAAAATGCCGCTCTTACACAAAATGGAAGAAAAGATTGACTTAGGAAGAGGTAGTCTTAAGAGGGGACTTGGTTCCCAGAATGTTTCGAGACCGTATCGGCCTTCACTTTTTGGGAAGATGCATTTCATGATTTTTGGAAGGTTTAGGTGGACCAAGACGAGAATGAGAAAAACCCCACCTCGAAAACAAACTTAGAGAGACAAAAGATGAAACGGACAAGTTTCGTAGGGGGTTGTTCTAAAAAATGAGCTAAGCTGATTTTGGAAACAAAAAAGTCCATCCCTTTCCACTGGACATTCACAGTATTACAATTAAGGATTAGAAGCAACTAGAGATCATGGTGGTGCACAGGAACTCTTTTGATTTCTAATTGGATGATAGTTTTGATGGATAAGCAAGAGGATTTAATCACCTAGTACAACGATGTCAATAACTTCATTAAGAGAGCCTCATGCTTGGTAACCTAGATTGAGAAACTTTTAGAAAATCTATTAGATAACCCTTCTCTAATCATTACTATAGGCTTGATTAGTGATGAAGAATTAAAGCAAAAGGTTGGTGTTCACATCTAGGGCATCTACGACAATAAAGGCCATTCATCCAAGGACAACCAGAAGATCCTTGATATCCCTATTTCTATAGGGAATCAAATTACAAAATCACAATGTATCAGGGAACTTGTGTCTCAATCCAATAATGAATTTGACAAGTTAGCAAATCAAGAGGAGGATTATCTAATGAAGCCTATAGTGGATTTTGAACTAATCAAATAATAATATACCAAGGTTAAATACTTCCTCAGACAAGGCTAATTGAGGGGGCCCACTAGTGTTTCTATATAAGGAAACTTTCTTTTGTAAAGTATATGCTAGTCTATAAGCATATACTCTTTCTTGTCAAGTTGGCATGGGATCTTTCACATTGTATCTTTGTATCAAGGACAGTTCTCCTTATCCGCATGTGGATATTTTGAAAGTTAACCAATTAACCACCTATGTTTCCTATAAATAGGTAGATGGTTACCATTTTTTAAAGAGAGAGTTTTTAGGTAATTGTATATTAGGAGCATTTAATATAACTAGAGAATTCTGAAAAGATTGTCTAGATAGTTTGTTAAATGTCTATACTACCTCACAATTATAGATAATCATCTTGAATTTGAATGATTATTCTTGTCTTGAGTTACATTCTTTGTCATAGGGTTGTTAATTTTCACTACATACTAGATTAATTGTAAAGATCTCTAGTATACTTCATTTTATTTGCTCTACATTTGGATGTACTTTGGTTATTCAGATCACAATAGCAAATGTTTAAAGTAACTTGATTCTTACTTATGATTCATACATTTCCTCTTAATATTGCCTAATTTTTAATTTAATTTGAGCTTATGCTATTTTATAACATAAATTGGTTCATGTATGCTCAAAGTAACTAGAATCTTGTCATAATATTGAGATGAAAACCTGTAATCACATTTCTTTCTTACTTTACGCCTCTCTTTTCTTATTTTTATCAAGATTCACTTTACCTTAAAGATCATTGTTAATACTCATTTAGTTTAGCCTCTAAGTCATCAAAATATTGAATATCTTAAAGATTTAAACCCTGGTGGCTCCCAACCACTAAATCAAACAAATATTGTGGATAGTTCTCATACTTTGCTTCTATTCTACCATATACATCACTGAATTGTCACAAACTACAACTCATGCCTTGGATTTTTCAAATCCTAAAATGAGAAGTGTTCATCAACATTGAAGAGCACCTGTGGTACATTTTGAAGCCTCAAAAGGAGGAACTCTGTTGGCACTAGAAGGAGGGCTCATCTTTAAATATACTTAATGTTTTTCAATTGTACCTGGTCAAAATTACTTTACATTTAAAATGATTATGTTTCTTTTTGCATAAATTGTGTAAATATTGGTGACCTTCATGGAAATACGGATTTTGGTGCTAAGAATTTATTAGTATTTGGAGTTAGGATGGCTTATTTTGATCAAAAATTATAATTCTTTGATAATAAGAGGTTTATTTGAGTCATAAGTTGCAAAGATTGGTCATCTTTGCATAATTTAGTACATCTTTGAACTTGTTTAGTTAAATATTGATGTGCTTTGTCCTCTTATGAACATTTTTTTGTAAATTCAGCTTAGTGTACATATTATTTGACATCCTTTGAAAATTAATGTGTTACACCATGTTTCAAAACATGATCCTTAATATTTAAGCTAGAATTACCAAGGATTAGGACCATATCACATTTAGAGACTAGAGAACCCTTGCTCAAACTAGAAATTCATAGAAAGACTAGGAAAGATAGAGGAAAGCGTAGGTATTCTAAATCTCTACCATCATCACCTTTGTAAGGGATTCCTATGTTTGATCTTCATCCAAACATGGCATGGCTTGGAAGTTCCCCTATCAATATACTAGGTGCAATTCATGATTTACCACGTAATCCTTAAAAATGTTTGCCAATATTTAGTCTAACTATTATTAGAAATGCTAAAGAACATGTTAAATATTTCAAAGTTGCATTAAGATTGTTAAATGTCATTCATGAAGATGCATCATGTAGGTTGTTCCCATGTACATTCAAAGATGTTGCATATGAATGGTTCCTTAATCTGCCTAACAATTTAATTATCTCATGGAATAACTTTAAAATTATTTTTATTGATCAATTTGGAAAGATCATAATCCCTTGTGTCATCTATCATCAATTTATCACTATTAAGAGAGATAAAAGTGAACATATTAGGTCCTTTAATGTTAGGTTCTAAAACATGTTTAGTTAGACCATGGATCCATATAAACCTAAGAAAGTTTTAGATTTAGAGGTTTACAAAGATGTTGTTGACCCCAAGACTTTTCTGTTTCTGAAGAGAACACTTCCACCTATCATCACATTGGCTCAAGCCTATTCTGAAGTAGTCGTTATTAGCAACCAAATGCAAACCCAAGGACAGATTACTTATTCTATCCCAATGTTAATCCTCAAATGTCTACATTAAACATTTTCCCAAATAATAACCAAAATACTCAAGCATTAAACCAGTACCCTTCTTTGAAAGTATTACCTACTAGCCATGCTGGCCCTAATCAAAATTCAGGTTTCTTGCGCCATCAAGCTACTAATGGATCCCATGTCAATGACCAAAAGGCCCTAGTGCCTATAAGTAGCATTAACAGTATCCAAGGTCAAAGTTCTAAGGTTCTAAAAAATGAGAATGAGTTTATATTAAAAATGGTACAAAAGCTTAGCATAGATTTTTTATAATTGCAAAAATAATTTGGTAATACTAATGACAACTCTGGAAGGAACTTCACTTTACAAAAGTTCAACAGGCTTGGGAATAGATTTCAGAATGATAGTTTCTATAATAATAAAGCTAATGAGCCTTCCTCTAGAAAAAAGAATATAGATATAAAACTCACTAATATTACCTTACCAGATTATTTTAGGGTGCATGTTACTTCGAAGTATGGTGAGATTGATTGCATTGAGTTTTGTAAAGCCTTTGAGGCTTTTCAAGAAGAACTTGAGACATTTGAAGTGGTTCCAAACAAAGATTTTGCTACAAATTCTTTTGAATCTAAACCATCTAACCAAGTGCATATGGTGGAAAATTTTTAATTCCCTTTCCAAGAAGATAATGAACCTAATAACATTCCTGAGGAGATTCAAGTATTCCAATAATTTTTCAAGACATATCCTCTGAGAAATAGGGAATAAAAACAACCATTGACTACCTCTACCCCTCGTAACAATTATGGGACCCCTCTAGACATTGCATCAAGGAATAATCTTGAACCCCTTAAAGGAAGTTATTTTAAGCTAAGTATTGATCCTCTAACCAAAATTGGCTACAATACTGTGGAAGATATGAAAAATATTAAAGCTAATATCACTCTACACGAGCTAACTCAGATCACAAAATAAAGAGACTTACTCTTGGAATCCTTGTCCAAGAAAATTAGGAAGCCCCCTAAGAGTGATAGTACAAATGTAATTATGCAAGTAATCAAAGCAGAGTCTCCACCTTTTTTACTTATAGTCAAGATATTTGGGAAGAATGTTCATAATTGTCTTTTACATTTTGGAGCTTCAACCAACATTATGCCTATTGAGATATGTGAATAACTTGGATTAAATCCAATAAATTATAATAGGTTAGTCACTCAATTAGATAAATATATAGTTAAATTTATAGGGGAATTATTGAATGTACATATACAACTAGCTAGTGAACCCAAGGTTCAGCAATTCATTGATATTCAAGTGGTAGAAATGCCTATTGCTTATGGATTGCTCTTAAGTAGAGAATGGACTAAGACCTTAAATGGTTACATGTCTAATGATTTCTCATACTTATGGCTTCCTTGGAAAGGTTTTCCAAATCAAATAAGAGTAGAAAGGGAAACCAGAATGAAACACATGATAACAGAATACAATGCTGTCAATGAAAGGGTAAATTTCTTGGATTCTAATTTGGGAGTTTTCACTTTGGAAATTACAAAAGAACCAGTTTTTAAGAGTTCTCTAATTTTTGGTTTGTGGAAGTTATACATTGATGGTGTCAAATGTAAATCATGATCAGGAGCTCGTATTGTATTGATAGATCCTTCAGAAAAGCAATACCATGCAGCTTATAGGTTATAATTCCATTGTACCAATAATTTGGCTGAGTATGAGGCTCTCATCCTAGGATTGAAATTTGCCATCAAACACAAGGTCAAGGAGATTTTGGTCTATGGATATTATGAACTTATAGTTAATCAAGTAAGGAGCAGGTACCAATGCAAGTTATCCTATCTTAAGAAGTACAAATTTAGAATTTGGTACTTGGTGGAATCTTTTGATGCCTTCAATATCTCATATGTTCCCAAGAAAGAAAACCAAGTTACTGATGAGCTTGCCTCTACTATAGATAACCTAATACCTAATCATGATTCTCAAAACCTCAGTATTGAGCTAGTACCATGTCCTTCAATCCCTAAAAATATAAATCATTTCCAAGTTTTCAATGATGATCAACAAATAATAGATTTCTTAACTAATTTTGGAGCTATTGAAGCTCACATTATTGATGAGGTTGATGAAACTTTTCTTGAGAAGGAACTTAATGGGAAAATCATCCAATTAAGTGACAATAAGATACCTAAAGGGATGATTTCATTAGAAAGATTATTTGATCTTGATAAGATTTTTGAAGCACCTAAACAACCCAAGGTAAATGGTAAGGATTATCATGCAACGAACCTTGGCCCACTTGATCGGCCCCAAATGGTGAATATAAGAAAGACTTGCACTAAAATGGAAAATAGAAAAGCTAGAGATTTGCTTACAAAATACATGTAATTGCTTGGTCCTATGAAGATTTCAAAATATTTAACCTGAGGGTTATTACTCATACTATACCTCTTCAAGAAGGTTTCAAACCCTTTAGATAGAAGCAAAGGCCAGTTAACCCTATTTTAGAACCCATGATTTTTAAAGAAGTCAAGAAACTATTGGATGTAAACACCATGTTTCCTATTAGGCATTCCACTTGGGTTGTAAACCTAGTCCCAATAAAAAAAAAGAATGGAGAAATAAGATTATGCATAGATTTTAGAAATCTAAATAGAGCATCTGAAAAGGATAATTACCCTTATCTAGACTAGGTTATCTAAACTACTTTAGGTTCATCCATGATGTCTTTTTTAGATGTATTTCTTGGATATAACCAAGTGCTTATTGCTCCAGAAGATAGGATGAAAATAGATTCTACTACTAAATAGGGAACAGATGCTTACAAGATAATGCCTTTTGGAATAATTAATATAGGGGCAACTTTTCAAAGGCCCATGGACCATGCTTTCCAAGGTTTAGTGGGAAAGTGTATCATCATATATATGGATGATCTTACAGTATTTTATAGAAATAGAGAGGAACATTTCATACATTTGAGACAAGTGTTTGATAGAAGAAGTATGGTGTATCTCTTAACCCCAAGAAAAGCATATTCTATGTCACTGAAGGAAACTTATTGGGACATGTCATTACCACAGATGGGATCTCCGTAGATCTTGATAGAGTAGAGGCCATCTCTAAAATTGGATTGCCCAATAGCTAAAAATAACTTAAGTCATTCTTTGGCAAGATTAACTTTGTGAGGAAGTTTATTTCAAGTTTCAGTAAGATTGTCAAACCTTTGAATAATATGCTTAAGAAAGATGCTATAATTTCTTGGAATGAAGAATCCAAGAAGGTCTTCACTGACATTAAAAAGGCAATCACTGAAGCTCCAATCCTCATAAGTCCTGATTTATCAAAAGATTTCTATCTATATTCATTTGTTTCTGAGCATATTATGGATGTAGGTTTAACTCAAAAAGTTCATGGGAATGATCATCCCATAGTTTTCATGACTTCAAAAATGTATAAGTGAATTATTCTATGATCAATAAGTAAGCTTATGCATTGATAAATGTAGTAAAAAAATTTAGACATTACCTCCTTAGAAACAAGGTGCATGCCATATTACCTGATCCAGTTGCAAAGCTTATGTTGAGTTAGAATGAGCTCGAGGAAAGAAGAGGCAAGTGGATGGAAATTCTACAAGAATGTGATATAGAGATGAAAATAGCCAAATTATTGAAATTTCAAGGTTTATTTTAGTTGATCATTAATATTGACCCAAAATTACATGTGATGCAAGTAGATCAATGAAGCTTCCAACCCAATGAGTGGTATGGCTCTATTATCCATTTATTGGTCAATGGTGTTTGTCCCCTAGGATTTATAAGAGAATAAAAGAGAGCATTGAGGCTCAAATTAAATCATTACCTCATTAGGAATGGAGTCTTGTATATGAGGAACTTTGAGGGAATTTATTTGAGATGTGTGTCCAAGGAAGAAGCAGCTTGGATTATAACTACCTTCTATGAGAAGCTAGGAAGTGGACACCCTTCAGGAAGAACCACATCTCAAAATATTCTCAAGGTTGGATATTATTGTCCAACCCTCTTCAAAGATGCTTATAAGCATGTGAGGGAGTGTCATTCATGCCATATCTTTAGCATAAAGGAACCAAAGCTAGCCATACCTTTACAGCATGTGATGGTGGATAAGCCTTTCACACAATGGGGATTAGACTTTATAGGAGTAATCAACCTTAATTATTTTGAAGGTCATAAGTTTGTCATAACTACTATGGACTATTTCAAAAGGTGGATTGAGGTCATAGCCACTAAGCAATGTAGAATAGAAGAGGTAATCAATTTCTTAGAGGAAAATATTTGTACTAGATTTGGAACCCCAGTTTCTTTGGTTTGTGACAATGGATATGCATTCATTTCTATTGAAATGATGGAATGGGATTATGACAAAGACATTGAACTCAAGTTTTATTCCAATCAATACCCTCAAGTAAATGGTGTTTTTGAATCCACAAACAAAAATCTGCTGAAGATAAACCTAGAACATGGCATAAACTTCTTAAGTTTGCATGATGAGTAGATCGAATTAGGATCAAACAAGCTCTTAAGGCTTCACCATTTTTTTGGTATATGGTTAATAAACTATCTTTCCCATCACCTTGAAGTTCCCTACGTTCACATTCATGTGAGAATACATGGAGGACAACTAGGAACTTACTAATTCTAGGCTATTAGACATTATTCAAGAAGATGCCAGAGAAAAGGCATTTACAGACTTCAGTAGACACCAATCAACCATGAAAAGATGGTTTGATAAGAGATCTAAAGTGAAGGTGTTTAGGCAAGGAAACCTTGTCCTTCTTTGGGATAAGGCATCAAAGCCTAAAGGCAAACATGGTAAGTTCACTCTTTTATGGATTGGCCTATACCAAATTACAGAAATCTTGGGCAACAACACTTTCAAGTTGAAAGATCTCTAAGGAAAAAACTTTACTTTACCCACCAATGGGAATTACCTCAAGTACTACATTGTTGCTACCCCACTGGGGATCTTCATGGAATGAATGTGTAATATTGTTAAAGTTAGAGTAGGTAGGCTAGTTAGTTTCCTTTTTTACTTTGTTTTTTTTCCTTATTGGGCTTGTATATATTTGTTTGTTTGTATTTTGGTTTTTTCTTACTTGGTGGTGTTCCTTGGTTATAGTAAGGTCTCATAATATTATTTTTGGTTTTTAATTGCTTAAAAGTGTGGGTATGAATCTTACAAAGGTGAACATGAGGTGGCAATAAATCATCATGAAGTAACCAAATGTACTAGTACGGATTGGTATAGGAACTCAATGTCCTACAAATATTAAAATCTTATTCTAAATCAAAACTTGGTTTTATGAAGAGTCATATGTGTACAATGTGAATTTAGTTTATTAACTCATATTCATGCTTACACTTAAAACACATCCCTATCATGGACTAAAGCTTCAACTAAAGGAGAGTATCTTAATGCTAGGGCATTTGACCAAATCCTTAAAACCAGGCTTTACTAGTTTTCAAAATTTGCAAAATACCTAGAAAATATTAAAAAAACTCATTGCAAAATCTATGGAAATAGAATCAAAGGTGATTCAGGTAACCTCCATTGGGGCTATGTATGCCTAACTGGTAGTGGAGCAAGACCTTGAGTGAAACCAAAGGTATCTATGTCGGGGCTATAGATGGCTGGCTGGTAGCAGAGCAATGCCTAAGCCTCCTTGAACTAATATTTATTATTATCAAATAATATCTAAAGTGCTCAAAGTTAAGTGCAATGGACCAAAAGTATATGAACTTAGATGTTGTTTCTATAAGTTCATGACAAAAAGTAAGTGGAATCAAAGCACACACTGCATGTTTATGTTTTAATATCTAAGTTCAAATTTTACACATAAGGAACTTGTTTCAACTGAAAGTTTATTCAAAAGAGAGTATATGTCCAAATGGAATATAAAGTTCATGTACAAGTTTAAACCAGAGTTCCATGTTCCAACATATTTCTATGTTGCCCCTGTGAGTCACCATTTGATGAGACCAACACCCCCCATCTTTCTTTTTTGAAAAGGGGAACCCTGTGATTATTTCCAGAACATTTGTATTCTGGATTGAATGTGAAAGATTGTTTTATCTTGAATTTTAAAGGAAAATCAATTTTAAAAAGGACATGAGATTTGGTGTATCTGATTATGATTATGTTTTATGGATTAATGTTACTAATAATCATCTTCAAGGTGATTAATTATAGGTTCCATGGAAGAAGCTAGGGTTCCCAAGAAGTAAACCTTAGGGGTTTGAATTTAAATGTTCGCAAGAAAATCTAGTGGGAAATTTATTTCCTTTGGTTAAATGACCTTAAGTCTAAACTTTATATTAAGCATGTTTTTCAAACATGATCGAATATTAATGTAGATTCATGACTTAGACCCTTTTCCCCTTTTAAAATATGAGATCTCTTTTGGGTTAAATAAATTTCATTAAGGTTTAAATCTTATTTGTGTTTGTAAACATGAATAACTCTTTAATAATCTAAACCTTAAGCTAAATTTTATACATGATTAGGCCTTAACTTAAAGTTCATGTGCTTTTGTAGATTTAACGCTTTATGCTTGTTCATTGGATTTGATCCAATGATGCATCGAGATCGAAGTTTTATTTTTAACCTTAGTTATTGATTTGGGCCCAGTAAAGATCCAATAGTGATCACTTTTTTAGAGGTTTTAATCCAATGGTGAGAATTAACGCTGACACCTAAAAGGACACTAGCAATTATTAACCACTCAAGATTTGATATGATGGTCCTTGCTACATTGGAGGTTCTAATATAATGGCATGCATCAACTCTAAATCCTTAGGAACTCTCAAAAGCCTTACGCATGACACTTAATCATTAGATCAAAAAAATTTATTGTCTTAAATTTGACAGGTTCACTCACATCATTTAACGTCTACAAGGACATATTTGATGTTACCAAACTCATTAAATTTAATTTAGATAATTTTTAAAGCCTAAACAAAGATCCAACGGTGATCGCTTATTCATTGGATTCGGTCCAATGGTGCAACAAATTTGAGGAACTTTCAAAGTTCGCACAAGCTTGACACATGGCATAACTAGTGAGCTTAAAGATCAAAGGACCAATGAAATTCAAGGACCTAGATTCAGATTTTTAAAGTAAAATAAAGAGGACTTTTGAAAGCTAACAACTAGTCTTCAACTAGCATTTATGAAATTTTTGTGAAAGGCATGGAACCTTGTCATATAGGCTCCACATAAGCATAGAGGATCAAAATGAAAGATATCCTATGCTCAAAAATGTAGAAGACATGAGAATGAGGTACCATCAAATCTAAGGCACGTATGAGATCAAGAGCTAGATATTTTTGCCATTAAAGCTAAAAACCCTAAACCCTTTATAAATAAAGACTTGAGTCAGTTCAATTGATTGCATTGCAATTAAAATAAGTGTAACTCAAAAATAGAGTAAGTGCCTTAGTGAAATATTTAGTAATATTATGACTACAATTTAGTGTCATCAATGGTGGTAGGTAGGCAACAAATGAAAATGGAAGCAGAGCTTTATCTGACTTTAGATGGTGAAGGAAAGGTCTTCAAAGACACAAAGTTAGATTTGGTAACATTGAATGTACCCAAAATCATGAATTGGTATGAGTTATTCTTCTTCTTTACAGAGGAGTTATAACCAATTTCCTAAGAGGAAAAGAGGAATGTTATGGTGTACCAAAGATACAAAGACCTAGTATCAATTCAGTTGGCAGGCCTTCACCATGCGGCTGCTAAACTAGAGGTAATACATTGCATTGACCTTCTTGTTCCTATTTTTGTTCATTATAGGATAGATTGGGAAAGGATTATTCATGGAGGAAGTACTAAGAAAGTTGTATGTACATCTCCCATGGCCTTTGAGGCTTACTATAAGTTCCCTTTACCTCATGTCGATCTCCCATCCTTGAGAGAATGGACAAACTCCCAAAACTTGGATTCAGTCCTCTCACCTTAATTAATCCAAGGTTCCCATGTTTTCAGGTCCCCTGATGGTGGGATTCCTATTGTCCAATTTATGGAGGACATTAGGGTGGTTATGACCTTATTAAATAGAGCCCTTGGTGCCTCTTCTACTACTTATTTGATTAAGGTTTGGGTATCTTATGTCCATTGCATGTTGGAGCAGAACTTAACCCATCCCATTGGACATAATAAGCATTTTCTTGGACAAAAAATTTACATCCATCAAGAGAAAGACCTCCAAGAAATAATTTATGATATCTTACCTCATGGACTCACTCTTAAATTTTATTAGTTTCCTCGACATCTAAAATTGGTCCCCTGATGGTAGAACTACCATTTCCCATCATTACTCCAAATTGCATATATTCAAATATAGGAACCATATGTAATTCATATGTGATGGTGTCTTCCCAACTATTTATGAGATAATCACTAGTATCCCTATGCCCATACTTCATCCTCTAATCAAAATACAAGTGGAAACCATGGGGGACATGTGGTTCTATCTAGATTACACTGTAATAAGGATAGAAGGAATCATGGTCCAACCATATAGATTGCCTGTTCATGTTCCCAATAAGCTTGATGAGCAAGAAATTGGTTATCAAATCATCCAAGGAATGGATGGGATGTACAAGAATAATAAGAAGGCTCAGGTCCAACCCTTTCCACAAGACATTGGTAGAATTGCAATCAAGGATTGGAAGTAGTTGGAGATCATGGTGGTGCACAAGAACTCTTTTGATTTCTAATTAGATGATAGTTTTGATGGATAAGCAAGAGGATTTAATCACCTGGTATAATGATGTCAATAACTTCATAAAGAGATAATTGGTCTTGGTAACACATATTGAGAAACATTTGGGGGAATATATTAGATAACCCTTCTCAAACCATTACTATAGGCCTGATTAGTGATGAAGAATTCAAGCAAAAGGTTAGTGTTCACATTCAGGGCATCAGAGACAATAAAGGCCATTTTGCCAAGGATAACCAGAAGATCCTTGATATCATTATTTTTTTAGAGAAGCAAATCAAAAAATCATAATGTATTAAGGATCTTGTATCTCAGGTTCACAATGAATTCGACAAGTTAGCAAATCAAGAAGAGGATTATCTAATGAAGCCTGTAGTGGATTTTGAACTAATCAAAGAATAATACACCAAGGTGAAAGACTTCCTTAGACAAGGTTAATTGAGGGGCCCACTAGTGTTTTTATATAAGGAGACTTTCTTTTATAAAGTATTGCTAGTCTATAATCATATACTCTTTCTTGTCAAGTTGGCATGGGATCTTTCACATTGTATCTTTGTATCAAGGACAGTTGTCCTTATCCACATGTGGATATTTTGAAAGTTAATCAGTTAGTTGCCTATGTTTCTTATAAATAGGCAGATGATTACCATTTTATAAAGAGAGAGTTTTTGAGTAATTGTATACTAGGAGCATTTAATATAACTAGAGAATTCTGAAAATATTGTCTAGATAGTTTGTTAAATGTCCATGCTACCTCTCAATTGCATATAGCCATCTTGAATTATAATGATTATTCTTGTCTTGAGTTACATTATATGTCATAGGGTTGTTAATTTATGATACATTCTAGATTAATTGTAAATAACTCAAGAATACTTCATTTTATTTTCTCTACATTTGGATGTACGTAGGTTATTTAGATCACAATAGCAAATGTTTAAAGTAAACTTGGTTCTTACTTATGATTCATACTTTTCCTCTAAATTTTTCATGATTTGTGATGTAATTTGAACTTATGTTATTTTATAACATAAATTGGTTCATGTATGATCAAATTAATTGGAATCTTGTCATAATATTTGAGATGAAAACCTCCAATCATGTTTCTTTCTTACTTTACCCTTCTCTTTTCTTATTTCTATCAAGATTTACTTTAGCTAAAAGATCATTGTTAATACTCAATTAGTTTAGCCTCTAAGTCATCAAACTATTAAATATATTAAATATTTAAACCTTGGTGGCTCCCAACCACTAAATCAAACAAATGTTATGGACAGTTCTCATACTTTGCTTCTATTCCACCACAAACATCATTGAATTATCACTAACTGCAACTCATGCCTTGGATTTTTCAAATCCTAAAATGACAAGTGTTCATCAACATTAAAGAGCACTTGTGGTTCATTTTGAAGAATCAACATGGGTTAGATGATTGCATTATAATCATTAGGGTTTGATACTACATTATAGTAATCAAGTTTACCATTAGCCAATGGAGTTAGATGACTGCATTACAATTGTTAGTGTTTGATGACTGCATTACAGTCATTAGGATAACTAAATTTTAGCCATTAAAGATGATTTCATTATACCCATCAAGGTCCAATGGATTTAATTCAACCTAAAAACCCCAACTTGACAAGATCACATAAAAAACTAAGTCATGTACTTATATTTTTTGTCTAATTTTCTAGAATCCCTCGAGAAAAATTGATGGGGTCTAAAAATTTGACGATTGAAATTTTAGGTGACAACACACTTGAACAATATTTATTTTCCCATAAAAAGATTCAATTTTTTTTATTTATTTCTTTGCTTATATTTTATGTGTTTTCTTACACTATATTTCCTTCTTGGCGTTCTTCTCCAACTTATTACCCACTTGGGTTCTCCATTATTTTTTAGGTTCTTTCAATCTCCTATGATTCATTTTATATTCATGTTTGAATTTTGAATTTACCTTCTTCCTTTTTCATGTTCATATTTTGATTATAATTTATTTTGGATTTCATACCCAATTCATGTCATGGTTTATATGTCTCAAATTTTGAAGTTACCTTCTTCCTTCCTCTTTTATTGCTTTTGGTTCTTTATTATTATACATGTGTCATTATTATAGATTTCCCCCTTGTTTGATTGTGCTATTTTAATTTGCATAAGTCCCTTGCATATGTTTGTTGTGTCCCATCCCAAAATCATGTGTAAACTTCCAAATGATAGTATAATAATATATATTAAGGCCATATGCCCCATAGTGTGCATAGTTTAAAGGTAAGTTATAGGTTATTAGGGTTCCCATCCCTTGCCCCAACCTTTTTCTTCTTAATTTTCCTCCTTGTTTTCCTTTTTGTGATTGGTTGATTCATTTAGACATTTTTTATTTTGTAACTTATTTTCCTTTATATTTGAGTGTTACATGCATATTTAAATTGGAACATTAGGATTATTCACCTATTGATAGAGGTTATATTTATCGCATACTTATTATTGATGGTATTACTGATTTAGATACATGATCTATAGGTATAAACATATTATAATGAATTTAAAGTTGGTTAGGGGGCACCTCTCATGCTCGCTTTGTGGTCATTTTAGGGGCATATCCTAACATTATGTTAGGTTCTGTCTTTCCTAATTTCCTTTATCATATTGAGCTCTCATGTGTCTTATATATTTTGGTTTATATTTCCTATTATGTACCTTTGTATGATAATTGGTTCCATGTGTGTTTATGTTCATGCTCTACATTCTTTCAATTCAATGTTTCTTTGTGATTAGTTATATGCGACTTTGCTTCATATTTATTAGTTTGATTCCATAGTGATTGACATGATTTTTTCACATGCTTATTGTTTGGTGCACCTCTCTTTATTTCTAAATGATTGAATAAATGTTATTTATTTCCATTTTATGTTATGTTTCACATGTTTATGCTTGATTCCTTTATGTACTATGGTTGTTCTATTGTTTAACATGTTTACTATGAGTATGGTGTGCTTTATTTGTGCTTAGTGTGCCTTCCTTGTTTGCTTTGTTTACACTGCATTTATATATGATTGGTGTCATGATCTATATCATGCATAGTGTTCCTTAATTTTTCATGATCCATACCATGCATATTTTTTGTTTGTTTCCTAAGATTCCATGCTTCTTGTCATACATCTACAAGGGAAATGTTCCATGTATATGATTTATTTTGTATGTATGTATGTATATATATGTGTATACACACACACACACACACACACACACACACACACACACACACAACTTGTATTGGGGCATGTTATTGTTTGTGCTTCATTGATTACATATTTCCCATTAGGGGCATGTGAATCCTATAATTACATTGATTATACTTTATCCACATTTGGGCATGCTTTTGTTTGTGCTTCATTGATTAAATATTTTCCATAAGGGGCATGTTATTATTACACTTAGATTGATTAAATATTTCCCACAAAGTTGTCGCATGATATTCCTATGCGTGCATTGACTATATATTGCCCACATAGGGTCAACATATTATTATTATGCTTATATTTCTTATAACTTGCCCACATACAATCCATTGTTATTATTATGTTTACATTAATTCAGCTTAGACACACATGGGTCAAGTTGATTATTACACACATGCTTTCATGATGACATCTTATTATGATTATACATTAGCAGTTTATTTTTCCTATCTTACACATGGTATGCACAATCTAATTCTTTTGACATATGTAATTCACAATTTCATCCTATACCTCAAAATTGGGGAATATGATATTAATATTTAACCTTTCCAATATTTTAGTCACATAATGGTACACAAAAATTTGCATTTAGTCATATAATGGATTTAATCAAATGATGGTACACAACATATTTTCCCTCACTCTTGTACATAGAATCAATCATATACTGGCACACAACATAATTTGCTTGGTCTCATCATGAGGCACATATATTCATATTTAATACAGGTTTTGAGATATGGTTTTCATAGAGGTGTCTTCATATATTTTGCACAACCAAGGGTATTCATTCCTATTATCACTCTCTTTCATTTTATCAGTTCTTTCATTTTAGATTTTATATCAAAATTGATTCAGATTCATATGTTTCCTTATGTTTTTAGGTACATAGGTTTCCATATCCTAGATAACAAGGGCACGGTTCATTGTTTTAGGATCTTCATGAAGTTTCATAGTGAAAATAAGGTAACCTATGTTTCTTTTTAACTTTTAGATAATTAGTATTCCTATATTGACTTTTATAACTCTTACAAGTTTATGTCATGACATCTTCTATGAACCTTCCCAAGTACAGTTGTGTAGACACCTAAATTTATTAATAGATGTAGACACTTCATTTTAATCACTTTCATGTTGAAATTACAGTTAAGAGCGACTTTCTACAAATACATGCAAATTTAATTTAAAATCTAAATGGATCCAATTTACTTGCATGACTATCATTTTAAACCAAAATTGTAATAACACGCCCCTCAGTGGGGAAATAGATAGTATCATAATATTAAATTCATCAAATACATCTTGAATTAAATCAACTCTTTGTAAACGTTATTATAAGGTAATTGAATGAATATTTGATTGAAAAACGAACATTGCAATTGCACCATTCTTCTAATTACTGATTAATCCAACTTAATCAAGTCTAATCTTCCTCTAGTAGGAAATTCCATGTCTTTTTGAATTATCCTATTTTCCTAAAATAAAAAGTGATTTATTACCTAATAATGGTGATGTCACTCAAATAAGTCAATGGGAAAGGGAAGGAGTATAATTACGCTCTTACATCCATCTTACAGAATCTTCCTCTTACACCTCTCTTACACACTCCAAGAGGTCATGACTACACTTTCCTTCCAAATCTCTTCCACATTTCAAAAATATCTTAAATGGTATGTCATACGCACTCCATGTATGCAATCATGAATTTGAGGGTTCATCCTAGACCATTGATCTTGGGATTATATTAATGGGTCACAATCATTCTAAAAATATATAAATAGAAGGGTTCACCTTCGATTTTGAGAAAATTCTCTTGAAGTAAACTTACAATGCCAAAATAACATTAGAGCTTCAACTTTTCTTCAACATTCTCATTCAAAGCAAGCCAAAATCATAAGTGGACAAGGAAAGATGTTTCCCATGTGGGATTAACATTATTGAAGACTTATAGCCTACAATTCAAGCTCAACCTACTTCTCATACTAGTTTACAAGTAAATATCCAAGGAAGGTATAAACTTATCTTAATGGCTAATTTTCAAATTGGGATGTCTTCATTAGATTAGACTTAACACGTTTCATGGGTTACTTACGGGATGAAATATTAAAGAGTCACCTATAAATACAAATTATTCCTAACATCATACACACTTGGTCATTCACTCTTTACCTAGAAATCACATTGATAAATCCATTGTCACTCTTCTGATATATTATCAAAAAATCATATACATCTGAAACCCCCTCGAAAGAGAAACCCTTGAGACAAGTTTGAACACAAATGTTGTTCAAAGTAGCATGTTGTCAAATGTATAAATTCAAAAATTGATTGAATTATAGCATGTTCATGATGTTTCACAAACACATATGTGGGAAAAAACATGTGCTTTTAGCCCTCTTCAAAGTTAGAATGTACGAAATACCTAGTCACTTAGCCAGAGTGGTAACCCATTTTTTAGGTCATTTTGGTGTCAAAAGTGCAACTAAGGTTTTGAATAAAAGATAAATAAATCAAATACCCATACATGAGGATAAATGGGAATGGATATATAATAAATATATAACAACACAGGTGAAGTGATATAAACTAGAATAGACCAGCATAGTCAACCTAAATAGTACCAGCATAACCTAGATAATATTAGTTGCTACAAGGGTCTGAGATTTGCCGATATCGTATGTGAAGATTTTAAGATATAGTTTCCTAATCTAAGCAGTCATGGAGCTAACATAAAACATTTTTAGACTCTATGGAAAAGCTAGTGAACATTGAAAATTAAAAAATCAACTAATTGCATTTATTCTCCTTTATTTGAATTCTAAAAATAGTAAGTGCAATATCAATATACCTTTTACATTAATATTTGTATGGTTAACACCCTATTTTTTTAAAATATTAATTTCAATACTTTTATCTTGTTTAGATTACATTAATCATAAAATAAATGAAACAATTGTTTATTATAGTTTGATATGCATGTATTCACATACATCAAAGTAGAGCATTATATAGATACCTAGTTTTGGTATGCAAGTAGTTTTAGTTGTTAATTTACATTGTTTTAAGGTACTTATGTGTTTTTTGATCATCATTTTATATTATACTCTTATCAGTGCATGTTTCATGTGTTCTAGGTCTCATTTTCTTACCTTTACTATGATTTTCTCTCTCCCTCTTTTTCAATATATTCATCTTGCTTTCTATTATCTTCTAGGTTTTTTCCAAGACCTTAGTAGTACGGTCCTTGTTGGATAAGAACACATCACTACATTATTATTTTCTCTAATAACATAGCACATTTTGGACTCCTTGCCTTGTGGGCCCTTCTAGTGTTCCCTTTAGGTCTCCCATACCTTGTGTTACTTTTTTTGGATTTTCCTACTAGTTATTTGTTGGATTGTATGTCAATAGGGTCTTTATTTGAATTTCAAAAGTCTATAAGTGTTTTGGCTTGAATGTCAATAGGGTCCTGATTTGAATTTTAAAAGTTTATAAATACATAAATGCATTAGTGCATATAAGACAAGAATGAATCCAAGAGCTACATTTGATAATTGAATACCAAGATCAATAGTGATAAGCATAAGTATAACATTTATTAAAAATTTAGAATTGAATATTTTAGAACAAGTTTTGATTTTGAGTGTTCATATTGCATTGTGCAATTTTTCATGCCTAATGAAAGAGGGATAAGGGCTTGCATCTAAAATTACTTGTTGAAGTGAATTATGTGTTATTTTCCAACTTACCCAAGAATAATGGATTGATAATAATGGAGGGATAACACTGGGACCTCAATGACTACCTAGTTGTTTTAAGGTATTTCAAGGTGTTGTGAGTTGATTAAGGTTTAAATAAAAGAGATTAATTTTCCAAATATTTTCATGGAATTTTGGAAAAGTGAGCAAGGTCTTAAAATCTCAAGACCATAAGAACAAGGTCATCAACTTTGTTTCAAATAATATTATAACTACTAGGAATGTAATGGTATGGTGATGGGGTAATAATGGTATAGTCCTAGTCATCCAAGAAAAATTCTATGTTCATCATAACTTTTGGTTTTTGTGTACATTATATTTTATAGAGAGAAATAAGAGAAAATGAGCCCTTAATGCATGGTACAAAAGTATTTGAAAAATAAATCAATCCAAGATTTCTCTAGAACAAAAGGAGACAAGCAGAAAGCCCCTAAAATCTAAGTAGCCCCAAAGCCAGCTAGCTAGTAGTAAGAAAGAATACGAAAAAAAGGAAGCCTAGAAATTTCACCAAGAATTCGACTAACCAATACCATAGATGACATCCTAGTGCAATTTAGGAGTACATGATGGAAGCACCAATGTGAAATAACTCAATAAATGCAAGAAAATACCAATGCTAAAAGCCTTGGTCTCCAACTACCAACACATCCTCCAAGCATAAACCTAAATACAATTACTCAAAAAAAACATACAAAATTTGATAACATTATAACAAAATATGAACACCATAGCTCCTTCATAAAAAGACCTAAGACTTCAACAAACTCTCCAAAAACAAGAACATCAAATCCATTTCTGATAGATTGAAGAAGCAAAACCAATAGAAGCCAAATACAAAAAGATTTAAAAGGGAATTTGTAAGTGGGTCAATTATTTTATAATTAATTTTTTGCATTATTCTTAAGGATGATGACTTTCACAGTGCCAATATTCAATAGGAAGAAGGTAAAGAGCTCCAAAGTTAGCCAAGAAATATGTTAGAGAGTTAGTCTCAATATAGTTATAGGATAATGAAATATCCTCAAAAAAAGGAATGACATGGATAATATGTTGAATGATTGAATTGAGATACTATTGATTAATTACTATCAATTTAACAATGTTGATAATCAAGATAGAATCACCTTCCATAAATAATTTCTTAAATTTATATTCAATAGCGATTCTCAAACCTCTAAGAAGAGCTAGTGCTTCAATAAAATTTATTGAATACCATGGAATGTTAAAGGCCTAATAGGATAACAGCCATCCCAAACAATCTTTGAAGATGCTTCCACCTCCTAAAATACTTGGGTTTCCTTTAGATGCCCCATAGAAATTTAGCTTGAGATAATTGTCACTCAGGGGCTTCCAAGAAGCCATTAAATTTTTCTTGTTTTGGGGAGGAAGGTTGAAGTAGTTTTTCAATAAATTCCATTTTAAGAGAATATGATGTTCCTCTCTAGTTATTTTATTTTTATGAGGTATAAATTTAGCCTTAAAAAACCTCTTGAAGGAGTGCCTTAATTTTAAAAGTAAGAATATCTTTAAAGAAGGACAAGTTCCTAAATACTCTATTGTTTCTTTCTTTCCATAAGCTTAAAATGATTAGAGATATGGCCATTGCCCAAATGTTTTTGACTTCATCCTATCCTTATTTTTTTTTAGTTAATAAGAAGTTCCCAATTAAAACCTACTACCACCAAAATTCTATTCATTTTATTAAAGAACCAAAATCAAATTCTTGAGGATAATTTGTAATGGAGTACATGGTTCGATGATTCATAATTATTATTATAGAAGATATACGAAGAGGGCTTATAAAAAATTGTTTGAATTTTGTCCCAAAAAAAAAAAAAAAATCTTCTTCATGATAAACCATAGATTTACATTAGCTTTAATAAGTTCCAAAAGGATCCCATACTTTTTCCACTAGCCATATTAGTGTATTAATATGAGATACTAACTTGTTATAGTTACCAAAATTTTCTTGAAGGGTCTCCATTCCATTTTATGCCATCAATCTCCTCTGAGCTACTGATATGGTGAGAGCTCAAGAAGAAGTTGAAATAAATTAAAAGATAAGAGGAATGCTTGGATGCAAAAATACTTGGATTTTTTCATCTTCTCTAAAAGCCCCATACATTTTGGTTTTCAACCCAATAATTACAAATTAGGAGTCCTTATAGGTTTGAAAAGTAATCGTATAAATTTTTTGAGGAAGAATGATTTCAAATAAGACCCACACTACACCAAATATCCTTCCAAAAGTTAATAAATGTACCATTATTTAATCCTAGTTGAGGGAGTTACAGATAAGGTCTTTACACTTCCCAAGGAAATTCTATATATGAGACCCATACATCCAATTATCTATAAAGGAAATAGATGCAAAGTCATATACATTATCAAGATACTTTATTTGGAGCAAGATGCTCCCAAGTGTTGTATTTGTTTTGATAGATTCTCCATAGATTTTTTTCTCCCAGAGCTTTATTCACCATGAAACCCTTTTTGGTTCTATCTCCCCCTTTTGATTTAGGAAAGTAGGCCTCTTCCCATTTCACTAAAACAATTTTCTTAGACTCAAAATGACCATTCCATGGAAAAATTTCCATAATGTTTGTTATTCTAGATTCAACACTAGCTGGAGCTTCCAAAACTAGCATCATGTAGACTATTATTGCTTGGAGGTGTTTTATCGAAAATTGGGATAGATAGATATTAAAAGCTAATTGTGACAAAAAATTGAGTAAACTTATAATATATAATATGAGAAATAAATCACACATACTGCTTTGGAACTTACTATTTTTAAAATATGTTGAAATGGGAAAGTACCAAAGAGGAATAACTTAGCTGGGAATCAAACATGTAGGACTATGACTGCAGCTATAAAAAATGACTATATGATTATGTGAGGTCATTATGAGTCAATAGCAGGGCTTCCCATATCCTAAGACAAGGTCATGCTAATTATATGAGGTCATCTTGCATTGTTGTCTATAGGGCACATCAATGCCTGATAAGGATTTCACTTTATGTGTGAAATCTACCTAGTGCACCTTCATATGTTGGTCCTATGTTCATGATTAGATATTTTTTATTCACTACAGGATCTATTATGTAACTTATTATTCACTTAAACCCTAGATCAATAGATAATTTGGAGTAAACAAAATAAATGGTAAAAAGGGGTTAATGGTTAAAGTTGTGTTTAACCTCAACATCCCCACTGGTGTAATGTTGTATTATGGTGTAATTATGTTCTTTGACAATGACTTGTGACCTTGGAGATGTGTTCAGACTCAACTCAAGGCTACTAGGGTTGTGCATGCTAAGAATTGAGAAGAATGTGTGGTTTTTTCTCAGTGTGTAGTTAGATGTTCTAATGATTTTCAATCATATTAACCTATAGTGACTAATGATTAAAAAATGTAACTTTATATTGATATTTTAGTAAATTCCTTGGGTGGATCTTGTGAAATATGCAGGATGATCAATTGGGTAAATTTGAATTTGGTAAATTAGTTGTTGTTTGATGGGAGGATGTACCTGGGAGATTCAAATGCTGCCTATAAGTAGGATAGTCCTAAAATCATGGCCATGTCATAGGAATAGAGATAACTAAATTTGAAGTGTGGATCATTCTAATAGTGGGTTTAGGATGTTTGGAATGAAGAATATGAACATCATGTATCATAATTACTTAAGTGTAAGGGCCCTCCACATCTAAGTATAAGAATAGTAGTTCAAAATTATGAATCTTGGCATGATCTAAGTGTGTATAAGATGATGGTCACAAGTGCATTGTTTTCTAAATAAATGTCAATTTATTTTTCTACATTCCCCCCCTTTTATTCTAGTAATGAAACAAAGTGAAAGTACTAGAGTAAAAAGAAAAGAGTTAGACATGAACTCAACTATGAATAATTGTCTTGAATGTAAGCCATGCACTAAACTATGACTCATGCAAACCTACAATGAAACATGTATATACTTAGGATTGAAATCTAAAAATAAAAATAAGAAACTTATATATCAAATAAAAAGGAATGAATACACAAGTTTGGGATTTTGAATCATTGTGTTTTTCTATTGTAAAATTGGTAAATGTAGAGGGTATGACCCTTGGATATTTCTTTGTTGAAATAATTATTTTGGAATATGCATTCCCCAATCCTCATTGGAATGAAAGTGTGTTTAAGAACTCAAGGTATGCTTGACTCTATCATTACATACCTAAGGTAGTATATTAGTTTGGAATCCATATATGAATTCTAATTCTAATGAAAAACTAATGAAAAAAGTTGAATTAATCATTGTAGATATAATAAGATTCATCTCTAGTGCAAAACTAGTGTAAAATAGCAATAATCTGAGTATGATGTATTTAACATAGAGAATGACATGAATTGCCATTCCTTATATGAACACTGGTGTAAAAATTGAGGAATAAAATGAACATGTGCCACATACATTCCCCCAATCTATTAACTCAACATATTTATTCTGATACTAAGTAATATCAGGTGGATTTATGAGTAAAAGCTCTATAAATTCTAGAACACATGCCAAGCACGATGCCCCCAAATTAAGAAAACTTTTACTAAACTTCTATATAAAATATAAAACTATCTCTAATTAGCTACTAAAAACCATTCTATAGACTGAGTATAATTCTAAAAATTCTAAAAAATATTGTTTTTTATTCTTGGGATAAAACCACATTGTTATGGCCATGGTCGGTATGCACCCTTGTCCAAATGGAACACTATTATCTAAAAGTAATTTCTAAGTAAAATATGCATATGATTTGTGATCAATTGATAAATTTTATTTTTTCTTGTCTATGCAGTGAACTGTTCCAATTTATTCCATAAGACAAGCCACTATGTATGCCCCCTCTTTTGAGGTGAGTTGTGAAGCTTGTGCAATAAATTAGCTCAAAAGAAGAAATTTATGTAAATGATGTTATAGAAAATATTGAAATATGAAGTAATAACAATAACATCGGATATCATGACATCAACATAGATAAATTGAGCAATATTTTAGCATAAGATGCATGTATAAGTAAGCATATATACTATCATGTTGACATAGATGTTAGCGATTAAGCACATAGTGAACAATGATTATATATTAAGCATTTGAAACTGATATATATTAATGTGGGGAGGATGCATGATATCTATCATGGCATTAAAAATATAGGAAGATGCATGATGTCCATCATTGCATCAAAAAACTAAGAAAACAAGAGTCATGTCCATGATGCGCACACAAAGAGTACATGTAAAATCACACAAGACACACAAGAAGAAGATCAAAGGATCACATACAAAGGACATGATCAAATGTCACTCACATGTATAAAATCATAAAATAAAGCTTAAATCCACAAATAAGGGCATGCTCAAATGTTCACAATCCAAACAATTTGAATACACACAAGACATGAAGTAAGAAAGCATGCATGAATAAGTGAATTTGATCTATATAAACAAATTTTAACATTAGTATATTTAACAACTCAAGTATCCAGTAATATAGAAATGTAAAAATAAGTGAGACAATAATCATGTAATGTAATGTATAAAAGTAAGAATAATAGTGATAATCATATATTGATAAGACGTGTAAAGGGATGCCCCCGATTAACTTGATATGATGCAAACAAGATATAGAATGCATGTGACTGGTTTGAATCTAAAAAAGTAGAACCTCTGAGCATTTTTATTTGTGTAAAATTTTTGGGTCTAAGATAGTATCACCACCTGAAACTACATCTAGAATTGATAAACTATATGTTCTGCAACTCACTCAAGGACACTTATGAACCATATTTGATGTAAAATTAAATATGGATAACCATTACATATGATGAGTACAAAATCAACTGATGTAAATGAACTAGTCATAGCATGCATAGGTTCTAGTTTTTATAATTTTCTAAAATATTCATATATTTTTTAATTTAGAATATATATAACTAAAAAAAGAACATACTAACCAATGATTCATACAAGATGCTTATAGTCAATAGGTCATGTATCGAACATGGAAAGGGTGACCTATCATGAATGGAAAGTGTCATGCCATTGTGTAGGATTTGTATTATTAGGATCATACCAATATATTGCTTATTTAGGGTCAAAATCATCAACATAATCATCATCATAGGAGATCACTAACTTTTTAGGTTATACTTGACATTATGATATGTCATTCTGATCATATTTTATATCTATATATGAATAACTAATTACCCCATATTATGGTATTGATCTTTCTAATTTCTCTTTTGTAATATGTATTGTGTCATGTGCCTCGATTGATATTCCATTAGTTATATTTCCTTGAATATTAGCTGAAGATATGCTTTCTTTTTGTTATTTTTTTATAAATATGTTCCCTCTTTTTAAATGGAAGTGATTTTGTCTTCATGGTAAAATTTAAGGTAACCTTTGTGTTTATTAATCATTCCTCATATTGATTTTAACCATGATCCTGCAAGCACAACATTGTATGCACTTCCAAGTGAAATAATGCTAAAATTAAGATGACATGATTTTGAAGTAAACAATATTATTAACTCAATTTATCATAGACATGACATTGATATTGTAGCTTGATCTATGTGTTGACAATTATAAACAAGAGATAAAATAAATAATATAGAACAAAAATTTCTTTTTTGATAGTCTATAACCTTAACATCAGTAAATTTCTTGTCATCTATGTGAGTAGTGATAGTGAAATGTTCTTGATATTAGGAAGGGCTTTTAATTACCTCCTTTGGAACCATATTTGTAACAAGATCTTTTGTAGGCAATGTTTTTTTAAACCTATTTTATTATAAACCCTTTCCTAAAGATATGTTCTTACTTAGGTTGTTCTAGTTTTCACAACTTTTATTCTTGTTATTTTTGTGACATTGCCTTTTTGATACATTCCTCTTGCAATTTCTCTTTTTCATCTTGTGCCTTTTGTAATTTTTCTCGCTCTAATTATGCATTTTGAATCTTTTATTACTCTAAATTATCCTTTGGTATCTATACTTCTGTTGTTTGCTCCTTTTTCACTTGTGATTTAGGAGATGTGATCATAGTGTGAGTGGGTTACTTGATTGGTGCATCTATTATCGGATCACCACTATCAACGATACTTTATATTTTGTTCTTCAAAGCCAAACTTCTATTTTTATGATGCCCATGCATTTTATGATATGCATAATATTATTTTGATCTTCATAAAGGATGTCTAGGAGGTAGTTTGATCAACTTGTTGTGAAACATTTCTCTTATAATCTCATTTGAATTCTTATTATCCTTTTGTTCACTTTTCAAAGCATTAGTTGTAGATGTATTCTATTTTAGCTTCTAGTCTTGATATGAAGTCTTGTTAGGCATAAGATTGTTAGATGAAGACACATATCCATGATTAACACTAAAATATTATGAATTCTTTAGATATGTGAGTTGATTTTGTAATGATTTGATATTTGAACTAAAATATTAGTTTTTCTTTTGCAACTCTTCTATTATCCTTCCCATAGTGACTATTTTATCTTGAAAGGCTTCACAAGTACAAACTCTAGGTAATTTTGATTGGATATACAAACAAACACCATCAAGAGGAGATGTGGGAGGTGGATGGGGGTGAGGAAGGACATGTTGGTTACCTTCATTTTTTACTATAGGGTGGGTTACCTTACCTTTTGGGATAGTGATATCATGGACCTGGTTAGAGGGAAAGTCGTTATCACCATCTTAAGGAGGGTCAATAGAAGTTAGCATAGACATACAAGGTGTGTTGTGATTAAGTGTAACCTTGATTTTATTTTATATTAATGTTATCAAATTTATTTTATAATTATAAGAGATATTGAATATTTCTAGATGACAACGTGAAATTAGAATAATCATTATTTAAATTAGAAAGTATACACCAAGAGTAACCCATATAGCCATTATATGATGTGCATAATAAAAAACCAACTACTATAATAGATATGTTAGGTATTTTTGAAATATAAAATTTTATTATTATTAAAATCACTAAATAGATGAAACCTAGAAATTAATTTGAAAATAGGTACACCAATCATGCCCTAAGCCAAAATTCCTAAAAATAGTAAATTTCAAAAAATCCATAAAATATTTTAGCAAAAAAAGTTTGATATTTTATCAATACAAATAACAAAAAATTTTGATATTTTTGAAAATAGAGCCTTTATGGATTAGATATGAGATGAACAAGGAAAGATAAGCCACAAGCCTAGGAAAATAACATTCTAATATAAAAAAGAGGGTAAAACCCTAGGGAAAAGAATAAAACATTTGATTTGCACAAAGGACAAGGGGAAATAAGAGATCACATCTAAAACCCTAAGAAAAGATTCCAAAATCATAAAAAAAGGTTGGAACCTTAAGGGAAACCTAGGGTTTGGCAATGCTAAAAAAAAACATGAATTCACTGTTGGGTTCACCAATATGTTTTATCAAAAAATGGAATAAATAGATATTAAATATTAATTATGAAAAATTGTTGAGTGAAATTAGAAATTGAAGATGAGCAATAAATCACACATATATTAACTTGGAACTTAATATTTATAGAAATATGCTAAAAAGGAAAAGGACCAAAGAGGAAAAACTTAGCTGGAAATCAGATATGCAAGACTATAACTGCAACTATGAAAATTATACTAAGGTCATAAGAGATCATTGTGAATCAATAACAAGGATTCGCATCTACTTGGGATAAGGTAATGCTTTTCAGACAAGGTCAGCCTATGTTGGTGTCTGTAAGGTGCACTGACATCTAGTAGGGTTTTAGTTTTATTTGTGAAATATGACAGGTGCACCTTTTTATATTAGTCCTATGTGCATGATCGGATCTATTTTATTCAGTGTGGAAGATGTTATATACCTTCTTATTCACTTGAAACCTTAGCTCAATAGATTGTGAGAAATAAAATAATAAATCAAAAAGTGGGTTTAGTGGTGAAAATTATGCTTGACATCAACACCCCACATGTTGAGTGTTATCTATATACCAACATTCCAAAGAGGGATCAACTTACATGTATTTTTCCCATGCTATGATAATATATGTGAAAAATTGGTGTAATGTTATATGTGGTGCAATCCTAGTCTAATTAAGTGCTTCAAAAATGGCTTGTGAGCTTGGAGGTGTATTCAGACTTAGCTCAAGGCTACCAGGGCTATGTGGACTCAGACTTGGGAAGAATAGATGTTTTCATCTCAATGTGTAGTTAGATAATCTAGTATTTTTCAATCATATGGGCCTCTGGTGAACAATGGTTAGAAAATGTACCTTATAGTAATATTTTGGGATATTCCTCGGATGTGACTTGTGAATTATGCAGGCTGACCCCTTAAGCAAATTTAAATTTGAGTAATTAGTCATTTTTTTCAAAGAGGACATAACTGGTGGATTCAAACATTACCAATAAGATGGTTAGTTCTAAAAGCGTAGCCTTGTTTAAGGAGTAGAGACAACTAAATTGGAGGTGTGTACTAGTCTAATAATGAGTTTAGGATTCTTATAATGAATAATAAAAACATCATGTATCATAATTTATTAAGATTAAGGGTTATTTACATAAAATTAGAGGAATAGCAACTTAAAATCATGGAAGTTGGCATGAGCTAAGTGTGTATAAGAGGATGGTCACAAGTGCATCATTTTTAGTAATAAATTTTAATTTATGTGTGTACATTTCCCCCCCTTTTATTCTAGTAATGTAGCAAAGCAAAAGTACCAGAGTAAAAGGAAAAGAATTATACATGAACTTACCTATGAAGAATAGTCTTTAATGTAGACCACATGCTAAACTATGCTTCATGCAAACCTAAAATGAAAAATGTATAAATCAATCCTTATTTGTGATAAAAATCTAAAATTAAAATACAATAAACTTATAAATCAAATAACAAGGAATGAATACACCTATTTGGGTACATGAACAGTTGTGTTTTTTTGGGTGTAAAACTAGTGACTGGAGAGGGTAGGACCCTTGGAGATTTCTTATTCATTGAAAATACTTGGATTAGAATGTGCATGCTCCAATCCTCATCAGAAAGAGAATGTGATTAATAAATTAATATATGTTTGACTCCATAATTGTTTACCCATATTAATAAAGTATCTTGGAATCTTTGTATGAATTCAAATATATCATTACAGTGTAAAACTTGTGCAAAAATCTAAATCAATTGCTATAAATAGAATAAGATTCATTTTTGGTGAAAAAAATTGGTGTAAAATAGTAATAATCTAAGTCTAGTGTATACAACATAGATAATGACATGGATTTCCATTCCTTCTATGAAAAATGGTGCAAAAACTTAGTAAAAAAGTGGCCATGTGTCACATTCATCCCCAATTTGTTATTTATGTGTATATAAATTATGGAATTGAGTAATATCAAGTGATTTTTTATCAAAACCCTGTATAAATTCCCTAGAACACATGTCATGCATGATTTGCCCACTCACATGTTCAAATGTCATTTACATGCATAGAAACATACAATAAAACTTAGAGCTGCAAATAAGGACATTTTAAAATGTCTATAATCTAAATAAGTTTAATACACATAAAACATGAAGTAAGAAAGCAAACACTAAAAATCATGCATGAATAAGTGAAGTTGATCTACATAAGTAACTTGTAAGATTAGTATAATCAACAACTTGGGTATCTAGTAGAAATTAAGTGAGTCGATAATTGCAAAATGTAATGTATCAAAGTAAGAAAAATAGGGATAGTCATATAATGATAAAACCTATGTAAAGGTAAGTAAGGTATGGCATATTTTAAAACTAGGGTTTTTGGCTCAAATAGTGATCTAAGGGTGGAAGTAGTTTTGGAAAGGGATGTTTTCACTTTGGAGCATGAGGCAATAGCATTGAATTTAAGGGTTTCATATCCAATCACTACTCATAATGTAGTAATGATTGTCATGGTAGGTGGGTCGACCCAACATAGCAATGCTTCAATCAATATGGAACAGGGGATAGTGATGGGTTTAGCAAAGCTAAGCAAATCAATAAACATGTCTAAAAGGATAGCAATCAATGTGAGGTTAATAGAGGGCAGACAAACAAATAATAATAGGAGGAATGAGGTCTCATTGAAGGATTCATGGCATACATATTTTGTGGCAGTGTTTATAAGGGAGGCTGAGTTAGTTATGACACCAATAAAAGAGGTGTTCCTAATGGTGTGTGTAAATTGAGAAGAAGGGGATGACTAAATAAGGTTACAAAAACCTTTATTGATGTGGTTATTTACCTAAGGAAAATGGTTAAACCATTATATCCAACAAATACAATCCATTTAATCTCTTTTAAACAAGAGTCATTGGAATGAGTTCTTGATATTAAAGGTTTATTTGATTTAAGGGAATTAATTTTTTAGTTCAAAGACCTTTAGCCAACCCTATCCAACCTTCATTCCTAGATCACTGAAACTTTATAGCCACATCTGCAAGGTAAACTTGAAATCTACCCTAGCACCAATGATTTCTTTATTGTGGTATTCAATTTCATTGTAAATAAGAATATGATCTTAGATCATTTATGGGAATGGGGTCAAGATCAACATATCTTCCTAATGAAGACATGGTATCTATTTTTAATATCATTTTTGAATCCTTCAAAATAAGGTTGATCTTGATAAGACTACCACACTTCACGCCTCAAGGCCATTAATAACTCCTTGAGTGAGTGTTTATTGATAGATACTTTAATCTCAATCTTTTTTGATACCACGTATGATTGTATCCTAGTTAATTTAGATACTTCAAAATAAATTCCAACATTGAATGAATTAAAAGTTAAGGAATGATCTTAGAGGTAATCTCTTGATTATGAGGGGCTACCTTTTAGATGTCACATATTATTTACAACAATAAATTCATCAATTGCTTGTGTTAGCATCAAAATAAAGGTAGAAACTTCTTTGTGGAAGGATTCCCTTCTTGACTTGTTGATGGTAGAAGGTTCTATAACTCTTGAGAGTAAATCCTCATATTTTGCTACAGATGATCCTTCAGCTACTAGGGAAGAGAATCCTAATCCTAAAAATCATGTCAAGTAAAATACCTTGGGTAGGATACTTGTTTTGGAAGATTGAAATGTGGAGTTAAAGGATATTCTTTCGAAGGGTAAAACAACTTCAGCTAGTGGTGATTGATTCCAATGCTTGAGTGCAATAGACGTTTCCATACCTTTCTACTCATATTTGGGTGAAGGGGATAGGGAGGATTGGATAGTGGTGCAAAATAAAGAAGGGGTCATCCTAAGAAGGCATGTGAATCTCACATGACCCTATGCTCTTAAAAAGGAGAGGGTGAAAGAGGATCATATTTGGGTTTGGTCAATCAGTTGTTCACAGATAACACACTAGGGTTGGTGGATCCTCACTGAAGGATGAGGAATTGTTGGATGATTTATAGTAGATGGTTTCCTAGTTTGTTTGGGTGTTACTTAGGGAGTAGTTTGGGTTTTTGATGACTTCATGTTATCCTTGGTATATTATGGTTGTTTTTCATTTTGGGCATGGTTTTATATAATCCAGGTTGTTTTTAATAAAGGGAGAGGGACCCATCAACCCTCAATTACCTAACACAAAAAAATACCTATGTAAATGGATGCCCCTAATGAAATTTTTGTGGTGTAAACAAACTATAAAAGGCATGTGACTTGATTGAATTTGAAAAGTATATCCTATGTTCACATGGACAAGTCCACTAGAATTAGATAAGAGTGCAGTGCATGATAGTCTGGGTTAGAGTGATTTTGTCTTTGTAAAATTTATGGGTTTGAGACAATATCACCACCTAAAATTGCATCTAGAAATGACAACCTATATGTTCTAAAACTCACTCAAGTACACTTTTGAAGCATATTTTATACAAAATTGGATATATATAAATACTACATATATTGAACACAAATCAATTGATGTAAATAAACTATACATATCATGCACAGGTCTTGGTTTTTATAATTTTATGGAATAATCTATTTTTTATGAAAAATATAAATATTTAAGTATAAAATCATTGTAGATGCATAATGTTCATTCAATTCTTGACTAATTTTATTTCAATCAAATCTAAACGATAAACATATGTACTCAACTTTTATGTAATCATATATGGACCCAACTAATTTGGTTTGAACTTTCCCTTAGTTTTTTCTTTTGCATTAGTGTTCCTTATATTTTCCTTTAAAACCAAGTCACCAACCTCAAACTCTCTACTATGAATTTTTTTTTTATATGCCTTTTGATTATGATTCTAATTTATTTTGAGATGTTTTGTTCCCTGTATGAATGTGTTATACAATTTTCCTAACTCATGTAAACATTGTTCTTTGTATTGATCATCTATAATAGATGGAATTTCTAATTCTAGTGGAAGTACAAATTTTATCCCATAGACCAAGGAATATGGAGTAGCCCCAGTGGGTGGGCAAATTCTCATGAGATAAGCTCATAGTGCATCACCAAATTTGCTAATTATCTTGCTCAAGATTTTGTTTATAGTCTTATTTTTAGCTTTTGCATGTCCATTGCCCTAAGGGTAATAATGGGTAGAAAATGTGTGTCGAATATTATATTTTGTGCAAAAAAATTGATAATTTTTCTTGAAATATGAACTATTGTATATAATGATAGTTTAAGGAAGCCCAAAACGAGATGACATGCATCATCAATAATTGGCATATGTCCTCTCTTGTAGTAAAATATAAAGCTATAACTTCAACCCACTTGCTGAAATATTCAATAGTTGTAAATATAAATTTATGACCACCTAATGACTCTGGATTTATTTTTCCTATTAAATCAAACTCCCAAAGCACAAATGGCCAAGGTGACATGATAGATTGTATTTAATGTGAAGATACATGGTTTAAATTATTGTGCCTTTAGAATTTGTCACATAAGTTTGCATATTCCTGACATTCATGTTCCATGATAGGCCAATAATATCCTAGTCACATTAATTTATATGACATTTATTTTTCACTAAAATTTTCACCACATTCATTGTCATGTAACCTCCTTAGATTTTAAGCATCAGAGTAATTGTTCATCAAATGATTGCTTAAACAAGTCTCCCTAATAATAACATATTGAAGTGTGTCTCTTTGTAATTTTTTCTTATCATTTCTAGTGAAATTATATGGTGTGACTAATTTATGCAAGATTATATATATGAGTAAACCATTCTAAACATTTTATGTTGTATGTAGTTTTCAAGACTGATAAACCTACTAAATCTAGATCTGAAATTGATGGCTCTTGTAAATAATGTATAGTGAGATTGTTTGATCATCATTTATGTCAATTGATACTACAAAAGATGCACTAGCCATTAAGTCAGCATGGTGATTATCTATTCATGGAATATTCTCAATTGAAAAATTATCAAAATGTGCACGTTGTACCATATTTTTGTATGGGATTAACTTTTCTTCTTTTTCTGCTAAACATTTGTTAACAACTAATTGTGAATCCCCATATTTATTGATAGATTGAAATTGTAAGGCATGAGACACATGAAATCCCAAAATTAATGCCTCATATTTTATGATATTGTTGGTACAATAAAAACCCAATATGAATGTAAATGGCACAGGGTCTCCTTATGGAGTAATAAGAATAATTATTTCATGAGCGCCTAATGCACATTTTAAACTATTGAAAAACATTTTCCATCTATCCCCAATGGTATTATATGTAGTGAAATCATACCTAAAATTACCATTGAGTAGTTTGTATTCATTAATGGGGTTGCAACTAATTAATCTATGATAACTTGCCCATTTAGTGATTTCTAAAATATAATCTTTAAATCAATCTCCATGAGTAATGTTACCCATTTTGTTGTGTTTTAACAGACGAAGCTTTGAAATGAAAAAAATTAATGGATTAACCTTGGTAATAACTTGGGTCTCATTATTAATCATGTAGTGTCTAAGCTTTTGTGTATCAAATACAAGAGCCAAACATAGTTTTTCCATTATGGTGTAATATTGATTATAATCGATAAGTGCACAAATTATATAATATATGGATCGCTCTATATGATCATCATCATATTGTGCTAACAAATCACCAAGAACATGATCAAAATTTGAAATGTATAATAAGAGTGGTATAACTAGGATCAAAGTCCTGAGAATAGGTGGATTTGGTAAATAATGTTTAAGTGCCTCGAAACTCTCTTGGAATTTTATGTCCCATTCAAACTTTGTATCTTTTTGAGTAATCTTGTAAAGTGTAACGCATATCTATTAATTGAGCTACAAAGGGATGTAATGATTTAATTTTACCTTGTAAATACCATAGTTGCTTTAACCCTTGAGGTGAATGCATATCAAGGACAACTTTGAAATTTTAGGATCGACTTCAATACCTCATTGTGATATAATAAAACCTAACAATTTTCTTGATGTTATTGCTGACCAAATTTGACTTTTAGACAAATTAGGTCAACCCCTATATATTGAAATTTTTTCAAAGGTTCTTATATGTCTAATAGGGTCTCATGTGTGTCTAAACATCTCACCTATCCTTACTCTAGCCTTGGTTTAAGCCTATCTTCCTTGTACTTGCCTAGTCAACTCAAGTCAACTCTAGTCAAACATGGTCAAAGGCTTAAATTATCTTTAAAATGTCCTAATATGGTCATTTAAATGTTTTAAGGTGCTCTTAAGTCATAAATTTACCCTTTTCTATGTTTTATATGCTAAAAGTGCCTTTTTGTCACATTTTTAGCTCATTAAATGACTTGTAAAGATTAGTTATGGAATTAAATTTGTCACCAAGTAAGTTTTAAACATGGATAAGGTCAACATATGTTAGTAAGCAGTCATATGGTAGTCAAGAATTAGTTTCATGCATGAAAATAGGGAAAACTCCTCTGAAACATCCCTTTAATGGCACTTGTACGAACTTGGGAAGTCCATTTTCAAATTAAAACATGGGAATGTGTCTCTTTAGCTCCCTAAGGTCTTTATCATGCTTGGTTTGCATAGAAAAGGTTTAAAAATTTAGTTTTAGCTTCTACTCCTTTCTTGCCTTTGCAAGCCAAAAAGAGTCAATTTAAATGCTTGATACAATCTGTACAGAAGGAGGTGGGATGAATGTTATTGGGGGTTGAGAGGGGCCTTAGTCTAATTCAAATTCATGGCAAGAAGTCTAATTTTCATGGATCCTCTTTTATGAAACATTGCTAAGAATCCAGGCAACTTTTTATGCTTCTACATTTATGAGGGGTCCCTGTTTGAGCTAGTTTCTAAATATTTTATATTGATTTGATGGTTTTGATTATTTCATATGTTTCTCAAGTCCTCTCCACAAGTTTTCCATTATTCTCTTGGATTTGGAAGTCTCAAGTATTCATGAAGACTCTTTTAGGCTTGTTCTTGGTTATAGATCATACTCACTGTTATGCACCAGAGAAATACTCACCTACCCTTGATGATGTCATCCTTGGGCTATAATCCTATAAGATTGAAAGATGGTGTATTGACATATGTGAGGGAAGCATAGAAGGTCCATATGCATATATAGTATCCCATTCATGTTCAATTCACTATTGGTGTGCCAAATATCCACCTACAGCTGATTGAATAGGGGTCAAAGAGCTATTTTGAAGAACTTGGCAAGTAATGGAGCTTATATTAAGAAAAATCATAGTTTGAAAGGGATCCTAGTATGTATTTGAGGGTATAAGATGACCAAAACAAGGTGAAGAGTCCTTCTCAAAGTCAAGACTGTGTTTAAGACCATTTCCCCCAAAATGGTAGAATAGTGCACCAATCACTTTTGTGAAATCTAAATAAAAGTGAGGAGCTTAGAGTTGAGAAACCTTAGTGTATTAATTTAGTATAATCTACAATAAACTAGACCTATTCAAAGTTTGAAGAGACTATGAACAATGGAGAAGGGTGATTTTGAGGCTTAAGGTTGCTTTCAAAGTCACTAAAACTAAGCAATGTCATCTACAGACCTGTAGATGCAAATGATCTTTTTGTCACCATAAAGAGAAATATTGAACTTTCTCATGACTAGTAGGTATTAATTATTTGAGTGGCATACAAATGGCCCAATGGCTATCAGGATAATATATCAACATGGTGTTCTAGAATATAAGACCATCTACAGCCCCCTTGTACGAATAATGCACCTATAGTTGTGAGGAAAGTCGGTGTCTCCATCAGGTGTTAGATGGTATTTTAACCCATAAAAGTGAATCTAGGGTGAAAACGGGTCTAAGAAAGTTATCAGATGATAATAGTTGTCTAAATGAGTATTTTTTAATACCATTTTCAAGCTTAATCAAGCATCTTCACTTACAACAAACCAAGGGAAAAGTGTATCAGTCCAATCAAGCAGAAACTCAGTATTGGGGTTGAAAAGTGCATTAGCATGATGAATGGAATTCAACCTTGGTAAAAAAAAATGAAGGAACAAATAAAATGGGTATGTTGGTAGTATTATGAAGCTTTAAAATGGGAAAACAAGGCTTTCACAAACCCTAAGACCTCAACAAACACCTACAACCAGGCAGGTAAATAGTAAGGTAGTTTTGATGTTTAATAATGTCAAAAGGGGCATTCAATGTAAATTGAAGACATAAACATGCATTATTTTGAGATAAAGGTGATCACCAAACATATAATCAAGGTCTTAACATTAAATCAATACCTATAGGTCTGAGATGCACTAATAGGTAGGGTCTTGAGGAGAAAGACATCTCAGTCTAAGTAAAACACAATTTAGACCTCCTTTAAACATATGAGAGAAATCAAGATGAGTTAAAAGTTATATATAATGTGTTTTGTCCTAAAATTTATTAAATAAAACCTTCAAATGTCATAAAAAAGTTCCTAATGAGCAAATAAACCTATAGGCAAGAATCTACAAGGTTGTTACAATCAGGTAGGGAGGACTTATTTTGCAAGCTTAGGGAACAAGAGAGAGGGTTTATAGTAATAAAAAGTGGTGAATGATTTATAAAAACATACACCATGATGATTTAACCTTGAATTCACTCTCACTAGTTCAAATTCACCAAGAAAAGGAGCCCAAATTCAAGTAAATATAACCCTTATGCCCTGCCTACATACAGTCTACCTTGAAAAACTTAGTCTTGGTTTTTGGGATCTTTAGAGGGTCAAATGACTAATTTAGGAGCTAAAAATTGGTATAAAATTTCCCTTGATACTTTTATGATCCTAAAAATAAAATAATTGTGATACAAATAGGGGAAGTACCCCTTATTTTGTCTCTGACGGGGGGCACTTTCCCCTTACACCAAAACTTGCAATTTTGGAGTATGGGCTAAGATAGTGAACCAGAGGTCAAGGAAAGATTTAAGGAGGTTTTGGAGAGTTTAAATATATCTAATAAAACAATAATAACCTTGTATGTAAGTTGTAAACCAAATAGAGCATCCTATATCCCTAGGGTTGCAGTCATGCATGAGGGACACCCTTAGGCCTTGAAGCCAAATGGAAGATCATATTCATCTCCAATATTGGAAAAGTTTCCCACTTTATTGATTCATGTTTTTAGAGGTAAAATATATTTTTCCAAGCTATATAGATGCAATTAAAACATCAAAAGGTCATTTTGAGTCTTAGGTTATAGGCAAAATTGTGGAAATAAGGTTTAAGCCTAAGGCAAATGGTGGGTCAATTGTATTTGTAACATAATATGATATTTATAATGGTTTGATACATGTTTTTAGGATGATAATAGAGATATTTAATCCATTGAGATGTAGGGGAGGTCTCCAAGAATCCATTTTTGGCTTGAAGTGCACTCAGACCATGTAGAATGTATCGAAAGGACATGAATGGCCATCTTAGAATGCTTGGAACTCCCATGATACTTTTCATGGAGATTCAAGGTGATTTAGAATTTTAGATATGGTCCCCAAGAAACCCTACATGGAATTCTTATAGAATTTCAATGTGTAAACTTTATGAACCAAGGCTAAGACCAGATACCTCCCTAAAACCCTCACAAACTCCAACTAGGACTTGATTGGGAAGATAAGGAAAATGGAAAATCTAAATGCAATGTAAAGGCTAGGGAAATGACTTGAATATGTAGAGGACTCTTCAAAGACCTACCCCATGTGACTGAGTTATACCCTACTTGTACGAAAGAGGTACAATAGGGCTTATTTTTAAAGATTTATGTGTTTTATAGGTATGGTGAAGTTTTAAAAGATGAAACCAATCTTAAGAGAGAGACTAGGACTTGTTCTAAGTCCTAATTTCCATAAATGGAGCTATCTAAACCCCTAAGTGTGTTTAATACCTTCTTCATCTCAACGAGTCACAGTGAACAAGTAGCGAACACTTAGTGAAAATGGTGAAACTCTAATTGGGAATTATTTTAAGGATTGATTCATGAATATGATGACTTGAACACTCTTGAAAGGTGTCATTCCTCCTTATGCATATATTATATTGTCGAATTGGAAGAATTTTGTGTGCCAAGTTTGAGAGGTTCATGAGAGAGAGCCATTTGTAACTGTTAAAGATGATTTCTCATGGATAAAAGGATATGAATGGTTTGAGACCACTCCAATGCATGTAGAGGCTTGTCAATAACCCCTCCCCTTCATATCAACCATCATACCTGACTCTAATTAGTGATGAGGTAGTCTAATGAGGGAAAATCATGAAGACAAATTCTTTTGCAAGTAAAAGAGCATCTACGCCACATATAGAGAAGTTAGACAAGCTTGAGAGACATTTTTCCTTATTTTCCTTATATTACCTATCTCATCCTTGATTTCATGATGTTGTAACTCATTTTCCTTACTTGAAACTTGAGCTTCACCTTCTCTCTTTTCTCTCTTAATTCTAGCCTTTTGGCTGATTATAGACATCTCTCCACCTGAGTATGGAAAATCCCTACTCAATTTTTGCCTTGAACTTATAAATAATGTTTTTTTACCTCATTCATGACTTCATGAAGTGCATGCTATGGTTTTTGGTCTTGTACAAGTGTATTTTGCTTGCCTTGACATGTTACCATTCCTAGTGCCTTGTGTAGTTTGAAAGCTCTCTTTTACAGGTCAGCAAGAAGTATCTAATGTGGATTGTAGGTATAGTGAGTAGCTTATTCATTAGTCTTTTTAGAAGACCTATTGCCTAAGTCCTCCTATCCTAATCTCTCTTCAAGATCCCATGCTTGAAAAATTGATGTAGAAGAGGAGTGTTTAATTGGATGAAGTGTATGTGTGGGATTATCTTTGGTTCCAAGTGCATTGTAAGTGGTGTGAGTAGACCATCTATTTTTTATATCACCTCCCCTAGATTATATTTGTTTTCAGTTATCTCTCTCCCTTTTCACCTCCCAAATCTAGTAGTAGGTTCAATCCTAAGTGGTACATCAAGGGAACTAGTCTTAATCTAGAGACTCACCTCAAATTTTGGTCACCCACAACCCTGAGGTGTTTCCATTGTGCCCCTTGAATAAGGAGAGTTGAAACATCTCTTTAATGGGTACAAGTTCAAGTGACAATAGTTACACCAAAAATTCACTTATTTGGATTTAGATGTACATTATACTATCATAACCACTCAAATATCTATCATAAATCAATTTCATGATTGTGTCTTTGTTTTTATTTTGCAAGTAAATCATCCACATAGTCCTCTATTGTCTTGTGAAGAAGATCATGAGAAACATTTTTCATGGCTTGTTGATATATGGCCTCAACATTTTTTAATCAAAAAGGCATGACTATATAATAAAAGGTTACCCATGATGTGATAAATGATGTTTTCTTGATCTTCATCAGTATTTTTGATTTGATTGTAACTAATAAAACCATCCATGAATGATAACATCTCATATTTAACTGTGGAATTCACAATTTTATCAATATTGGGTAGTGGGAAATCATATTTAAGACAAGCCTTATTTAAATCTCTATAATCTAAAAAAAAACATATTTTCCCATTAGGATTTACTACCAACACAATATTAGACACCCATTCTGAATACGCTAGAGATTGAATGAAACATGTATCGAACAATCTTTGAATCTTCTCCTTAACTATCAACACAACTTATTTGGATTTAGATGTACATTATACTATCATAACCACTCAAATATCTATCATAAATCAATTTCATGATTGTGTCTTTGTTTTTATTTTGCAAGTAAATTATCCATATAGTCCTCTATTGTCTTGTGAAGAAGATCATGAGAAACATTTTTCATGGCTTGTTGATATATGGCCTCAACATTTTTTAATTAAAAAGGCATGACTATATAATAAAAGGTTACCCATGATGTGATAAATGATGTTTTCTTGATCTTCATCAGTATTTTTGATTTAATTGTAACTAATAAAGCCATCCTTGAATGATAACATCTCATATCTAACTGTGGAATTCACAATCGTATCAATGTTGGGTAGTGGGAAATCATATTTAAGACAAGCCTTATTTAAATCTCTAGAATCTAAAAAAAAACATATTTTCCCATTAGGATTTACTACCAACACAATATTAGACACCCATTCTGAATAGGCTAGAGATTGAATGAAACATGCATCGAACAATCTTTGAATCTTCTCCTTAACTAGCAACACAACTTTTGGATGCATTTTGCATATTTTTAGTTTAAGTAGTTTTGCATCAGGATAAAGTCTTATGAGATGGACTGCAACCAAAAGATCAATGCCTAGCATATTAGAGTATGCCCAACCAAATATCTTGATGAAATCATGTAATTCTTATCTTATTGATTTATCGTCATCATTTTTAAGTGCAACATCTAAAAGTACAAATCTTGGATCTATATTTTTTCAATAATTAAACTTAATTGTCTCTTCATTTATAAAAATAGATCTACCTTTGATATAAGGTGTAATAGGAATTATATCAAAACCATCAGTGTGTACATGATTATGTAAATTGTCAAACTATTTTTAGAATGAGGAAACCTATTCTTATGATAGAAGAAAGGGAGATACTCGTATGTTCCTAAATACTCTAGTAGAGACTTGTCATTAGAAATTCATCTAGTGTTAAAAGATTTGGCGAAGTGATATCATCAATAAGCTATGGATACACAATTAATAATGTAGATATATAATTGATTAAGTGTATACCCTGTTGAATAGATTTTCTAAAAATTATAAGTCCATTAGCAGATGTGACTGAGTTTGGATTCCTAAATGATTCATATAACCAAGGCCTTATTTGCCTTTATGACTAGATGCCTTAATAGGATGAAGAATGCCATGTGCATGATTTCCTAGTCCATGTCCTTTTTAACCCATATTTTGTAAATAACTTAATCTAAAGTCATATTTTTGTTTGTTTGTATTATTAGATGAAGATATTGTGTGTGTAACTGTATGAGCCATTATAGAAGTGTGAATAGTAGGTTGTATTACTATCTAAGTATAAAAATCCATATGGGGAACATAATTTTGTGTGGATTCAGTTACCTAACAATACTTAAATAGTTCATGATCCATAATACATGTATATATATACCCTTGGTAATTGAACTTCAAACATGCATGTAAAGTGGAAGGGATAACTTGCATATCATGAATTCAAGCCTTTCCAAGTAAAATGTTTTAATTAAGATCAATGGGCATAGTTGACATGTTGTAGTAATAGTTCTTGAACCCAATGTGAGATTCAAGGTTATCTCCTAATACCTTGTGAGGAATATTATCAAAGCCTATCATATTCATATCCTAATGATCTAAACTTTCAGCATTTGTATTAAGTAGTCAAAGGACGGAAATATTGTAAATATTCAAACCCAAACCATTATCAACTATGACTCACTTAACACCCATGTCATTAATTTTGAGTTGAATTTATAAAGGCAAATAGTGATTAATGATATGTTATGGTGGAAAATCTTCCTTTTCAACAAATATAGACTCTTATGTCCATCACAATGTGTTAATGATGGAAGCATAATTTGGTTTTGTATTTTGTGATTAGTGGTGTCATGTAGTTCCACATATAAGATATATTGTTACATATTTAACTGTTGGATCAACTATATAATGGATATCTTTGTTGGTTTGATATTAAGTTGATCGATAATATTAAATCTTTGAGTTCCTCCATCTTCCCACACACCATGGGGCTCTTGACCTATTTTAGTGATAACAACATGGACTGTAGGATCTAATATAAACCTAGGGTGAATATTAGAGGTGGGATGGTAGTTGAGGTAATTTAGAGATCTAGTGGAAGGAGGAATGAAAGGAAGCAACTAAACCCTCTAGAATCTAATATTAATGGGTTGCAGTTCAAACTAAACCATGTAACAATAAACATTATGGAATTGTTCATTATTAAGGTCTTTGTTTATATTGGATTTTGCCTTTTGCTTTAATTTATGCATCCATGGACTTGCATGCAACCTAAATATTTTACATATTACAAGGAAGCTACATGCAAATAATACTGAAGTTTTTTGAATTAAGAAAAGATGAATAGATTTAGTCATTATTATCCTGATAGTATAGAAATTAGAGAATCTAAAATTTGTAACCCTAAATGGAAATGTTAAAGGATATAAATAAACCCTTAGTGAAACTAGGGTTTTATAATATTTAACAATATGCAATTCATTAATATGCTCTATCAAAAATTGGGATAAATAGTATTAAATCCTAATTATGATAAACAACTGAGTAAAATCAAAATATATAAGATGATCAATAAATCACACATATACTGATTTAGAGCTTAATATGTTGGAAATATGATACAAGGATAAAGTACCAAATAGGAATAACTTATCTAGAAATCAAACTTGTAGGACAATGATTACGATTGTCAAAATTGACTATACAGTTGTGTAAGGTCACTGTGAATCAAGAATATCACTTTTCATCTACATGGGACAAGCTTGTGTTAATTAGATTAGGTTGGATTACATTGGAATTTATAGGGCATGCTAACATTCGATAGGGTTTTAGCTTTTTGTGTGAAAGCTGATAGGTTTGCCTTCACCTAATAGTCTTATGTGTGTGATTAAATTTATTTTATTTGTAGTGGGAGTCATTGTGTACGTTCTTCTTCACTTGAAACCCTAGCTCAATAGACAATTAGGAGTAAACATAATAAATGGGAAAAGTGGGTTAGTGACTAAATTTATGCTTGACCTCAACACCCCATGTGTTGAGTACTACCTACATACCAACACTATGAAGAGGGATCAAAATACATTTAGTTTCCCCTATGCTACGGTGATGTATACAAAATATTGGTGTAATGTTATATGTTGGTGGAATCCTAATTTAATCATGTACTTCAACAATGAAATGTGACCTTAGAAGTGTATTTAGACTTAGCTCAGGGCTACTGGGGATGTGTGTACTGAGAATTGAAAAGAATAGGTGCTTTTTTCTCAATGTGTAAGTAGATGTTATAGAGTTTTTCCATCATATCAACCTCTAATGAATAATGGTTAGAAAATGTAAATTTATAGTGATATTTTAGGAAATTACTCAAGTGAGACATGCAAAACATGTGGGATAACCCATTAGGCAAATTTGAATTTGAGTAATTAGCTATTGTTTGGTGGAAGGACGTGGACAACAAATTTAAACACTGCCACCAAGTGGGATAGTCATGAAATCATGACCCTTTTTAAAGAGAAAAGACAACTAAAATGGGAGTGTGGATCAGTCTAATAGTGAGTTTAGGATGCTTGGAATGAAGAATAGGAACATCATGTATCAAAATTGATTAAGAGCAAAGGTCATTCACATAGCAATAGAGGATTGGCAATTCAAAACCGTGGAACTTAGCATGAGAGAAGTGTGTATAAGAAGATGCTCACAAGTGCATTATTTTAGCAATAAGTATTAATTTATGTGTCTAAAAGAGGACAACTTGAATTAATTATATTTTTCTATTTGAGAAATATTTTCCTTTCCAAGAGACTAATTTATTCTGAAAGGTTATGGTCATATTGTCCTAAAATTCCCTTTTTTATAGATCTTCAAAGAGGGGGATCCCCAATTATTTATTGGGAAGAGAACATAAAGAAAATCTAAAGAATTGCTTAATCTTATTTTATTTACGAAAATAAATGTGAAGGACGAAAAGTTTTGATTTCAAGAGGTTAACCTCCTACCCCGAAGCATGCTAATACCAATCAAGGATTTTTTTTAGTATTATAGTTTCCAGAATATGAGTAGAGTTTCCCAAAATTATATCAACCATAAACTATCCATGTGATAAGTTTACATTCTCAATGATGTTGAAGTCACTAATGAGATTTAGTACTTTTACTTTAGAAAATGCTCTACCTAGGGCCTCTGCCATAATGATGAAGAGATATGGTGGGATAGGATCTCCTTGATGGAGACCTTGTGAAGTATTGAAAAAACTAGTCAGGACTCTATTTACAAGTACATAAAACATAAGAGCAGAGACACAATATTAATCTTATTGCACCAAGCCTCTAAGAACTCAAAATTCTTAATAATTTTGAAAATAAAGTTCCACTTTACCCTATCATAAGCTTCGATAAATGTCAAGTTTGATAATAATATTTACTTCCTTCTTTAATTTAGCTAAGTGAATTAGTTCATGCAAAATAACAAACCCATCCAAGATTTGTTTATTTTGGATAAAATAATCTTGTTATTTTGAAATAAGAAGAGGAACAATGATTTGAAGATAATTAGCCAATGCTTTTGAAATAATCTTGTATATGGTGTTACAAAGGGCTATTGGTATGAAGTTGTCTAAGGAATCCACGTTAGCTTTCTTGGGAATCAGAGTCCGAAAAGTGCAATTAAAATCCTTCATAATTTTTCTTAAGGATTTGGATTCATTGGCAACTTTGATAATATCTTTTTTAACAACTTCCCAAAAGTGATTGAAAATTCCTAGAGGAAACCCATCAGGGCCTGGGGCTTTATCATTGTCCATGCTCCAAAATGGAGTCTCGATTTCTTGCTTTATGAAAGGTCTCAATAAATTAGCATTCTAATTATCATTGATAAAATTTGGAATAAGATTCACAAATTTGTGTTGCTCAAAAGCAAAATCGATGGAGGAATCCTTATTAAGTTTTCAAAAAAATATACTACCTCCTTTTGAATCCCATCTAAATCTTGAGTACAAGGACCATTGCTAGTTTTGAATTCTAAGATCATCATATCATGTTATAATTATGAGTAGATAGGGTAGATTGGTGAAATAATTTTGTGTTATAGCCTCCTTATTAAGCTAAAACTCTTTAGAATTTTGTTTTCATAAAATCTCCTCTTTAACCAGAACCAAGTTCAACTTTGCACTTAGCTCTTTTTTCATGAGAAGTGAGTTTTTGTCATGACTAACCCATTACACTTGGTCTTGAAGGATCTGAATAGCTGATTTCATGATGGATTTTTCTTTAATTATGTTTCCAAATACTTACTTGTTCTATTTGTAGAAATGTTGTCTAACATTTTTTAGTGTATGGGTTATAATAAACATTATGGTACTACCTCTACGAGTTAGGTCCTGCCACCAAGTACCATCAGTTTTGGTGGCCACATTAGTTCAAATCTAAAGGGCGTGTTAATTGAAGTGATATCTATTTTTATAGTGAGGGAAATAGGCAAATGGTCAGACCCTGACACTTTAAGAAGATCTAAGTAAATGATCCAATTTTGATTTAACCAATGATTAGAGACCATAAATTTTTCAATGCGCTCAACAATGTTATCAAAACCAAGTCTTTTGTTAGTCCAAGTAAAGGATCCAAATTTAGGTTGTGTCCCAAAGATTATTTTCATTGACAAATTTGATGAAATATAATTGGGATCGAGTATTTCTCTAAACCCTGCCTCTTTTCTCATGATTTCTCAAGATACAATTGAAGTCACCAACCAACATTAACTATTCATCTTGAAACAAGTTCAAGATCATTGAGATTTCCTTTCACCATGTTTGTTTAGCAATCAGGCTAGAGGGGGCATACACATTAAAGATGAGAAAAGACATATTCTCTTTGAGGCCTTAGATTTTAAGGCAGATACAAATTTTCCTAGAGTCCATAATTGATTTTAAGGCAAATCCAAATTTTTTTGGAGTTCACAATTGAATACAAAACTGAAGATTTCTTGAAGAGGACACATAGACCACTTGACTGTCACTTAACTCCAATCGAAAAGGAAGTAAAATGTTTGAATAATTTAGAACATTTTTCAAGACACACGGCTTTAGGAAGCTTAGTTTCTTGGATGAAGACTAAATCTAGGATATGAATTTGAAGTTGTCTCTTGGGCAACCTCCATTTGTTAGGGGATTCCATCCCCCTTATGTTCTATGAGAAGGTCTTCATTGATCTTTGGAAGGGCTCTTCCCCATTCCTTGTTTTAGGCTTTTCTCTCTTTTAGATTTTGAACTTGAAAAGAGGACTTTACAAACTTCTTGTTCTAAGCCCTTATGATCTGAAGAAGAGCCTTTTCCTTTTCCTTTGCCCTTTCTTGAGAAAGGGGACATTTGGAGTTGATTCTCTTGAATATTTTTAGAAGGGGTTAAAATCTCTTTATCCCTTTGAAGGCGAGGCACTCATGAAAGCTTGATGCATAGAATCAAACACAAGAAGATTGACCTTAGTAACTTTGCCTAATGTAGGCTTACCAAAAGTATCTGGTATGCAATCAGAATCAGAATTTGAACAAGAAATATCAATGGGTTTATAAAACAATCAGGGGGGAGGATTAGGAGAAAGATGAGGGAGAGGGAGGGGAGTAGACTCGACCAAGGAAAAAGAAGGAGAAGGGGTAGAAGGCATGACTGGGTTTTGTATGTATTGTTATTTAGAGATGTTTCCACATATTTCCACCTTCTAACTATTGACATATTTGTGACAATTTTGTATTCTTATCAGAACCCTTTCTTTACACATTTTAATTATTATGGAATATTTATTTATTATAATTAAATATAATTTTTATTACTTATTTAAGTAAATTTGATTAGATTTGAATTGCACGTTGTTTATAGGCAAATATATTGTATTTTGATGTAAAACCATTTTCCTACATCACAACTACTACCAGTGACAACTTTAATCATTAAATCAATAAGATGTGATGTCATTAAAGAGAAAAAAATACCAAAACTAAGAAACGAAAGAAGTATAATAAATTAAAAAAAAAGTAATAATCTGATAAATTTAATATAAAAATATATATATTAGACACAATGCTAAACAATGGTGACATGTATTAAACCCTATGAAAGCTCTCAACCCACATTCTCATCTCGAGTTACTAACTCTCATTACATTATTCCCCTTTGAAATTAGCATCCTAGCAAACCAAAAAAGAAAAAGAATGGTCACTATCCCAAAACATTAGAAATATTTTAGAACGTTAAAAAAAAAAACTCCACTTAATCAAAGCCGAAAAGGCTAAAGTCTACATTTCTCATACATTAGAAATATTTTAAGAACGTTTTGGTGGAAATAAATAGCACAAAATAAAACCCACAATAAATTATGGGATTCACAATTTACAAACAATAAAATACACACTATAAAATTTAAAGATATTTTATTTTAAAGTAAATTTTTTTCAAGATATTTTATTTTAAAGTAATTTTATTTTAAAGTTATAGAAGATTTATAATTATTTTTAATATAAAATTGATAAAATTAAATTTAAAAAATAATATAACAGATACAACTTGAAAACAATATTTTAATGTGCTTATGCCTTTTAAGAACTTTTAAATCTATTTTATTTTCTGTAAATTGTGTTTTTATCTTTTTACCATTTTTTAAGGGGTTTAAACTTATTGGTACTCAAGTAGACATAATATATGTTGATGGGTTCATATCTCATAATTGTGTTTGATTCTAGTGTGAATTTCAAGATGGATTGATTAGATCATTAAGTCTTGATAGCGCGATAGCCTTTGGCTATTTGCACTATTGACCATATCGATAAATCATTAAATGTTAATCATATAAACTATCCATTAGACATAAAACAAAATTGTAATGATATCAAAACTAAGTATACCAATTATATCCTTGATAAAATGTTACATTTTATATGTGGTTCTAGATTGAACTTTAAATGCCAATTTAAATGCTTTAATCTGCACATACATGATATCACAAAATGTTAACAAACTCTATATGATCTAAGCATCAAGATTTAATCAATAGCAGACTTGAAATAAAATAGAATATTAAACATGTCATTTACAATAGTTTCATAATCCAATCATAAACTGTAGCTATTCCCAAAATAGTTATGTCAAAAACAATTATTATACTAATCAATATTCAAAGTTCTCTTGGCACAAATGACAAAAATAGGACATAGTGTTCAACAAATAACATTAAAATCCAAAAAACATAATTCTCAAATCTAGGGATATGACACACTTTCATATGTTTCATTATGTTTCCAAGTACACAAGGTTCCATATCTCAGATAATAAGGGCATGGATATTTGATCTAGGATCTTCATGAATTTCCATGATGGAAATAAGGTAACCTCTTTTGCCCTTTAACTTTTAGATAATAATTATTTTTATATTGACTTAGAGAATTATTACATGTTTATATTACGATATTTTCTATGAACCCTCCCAAGTATATGTGTAGACACTTAAATTTGATATTAAACACTTGATAACATCAATTTTGGTATACTTTGACATATTTATAGACGTGCACACATTTGACTCTTATGCACATTATCTCATATTCATCTACCCATTTATTATCTTGGCTAACCTGATTTATTAATACACATATTCAAGATCATCCTAGTTTGTGTAAGAACACTCCATAATCTTAAGTAGATTGTCACCATATCTTAAGTCCTTTATTTTCCTCTTAGGATAGTACTAGTACTATTTAGACACATAATGTTTACTATAGGTGTCTACCTCTACTAATAGTATCTAAGAACTCTTAACAACTACTTTTAAAATTGAGACCTCTCCATTAAGTCATCCTAAATATGTTTCATGGGTTGGTTATGGGGAGAAATATTAAAGAGTTGTCTATAAATACAAATCAACACTAAGGTTATACACACTTGGCTTTCACTCTTTACCTAGAAATCACATTAATAAATCCATTGGAAATTGCTTCAGATGTTATCACAAAAGCATACACCTTTGAAAACCCCTCAAAGGAGTAACTCTATAGCCAAATTTGAAGATAGATGCAAGTCAAAGTAGCATGTTATCAAATATCAAAAAGCCAAACATTATATTGCATTCAAGCATGATCACGATGTTATGCACCCCTCCCCCCCAGAACTACATGCATTTTAAGTCCTCTTCAAAGTATTAGAATGTAGGCAACACTTAATCACTCATGTGGGAGTGGTTCAGGCTATCTAACACCTTTTTCAAGTCATCTTCGTGTCAAAAGTGAAATTAAGGTTTTGGAGTAAAGAGAAGGAAAATAAAGATCCATGCATAGGGTTAAAGGTGAATGAATACATAATAAATATCTATAGGCATAGGCATCACAATATGAATTGGAACAAATTGGCATGGTCAACCTTGATGGACTGGCAAAGCCTAGATAGTATCGATTGTCATAGGGGTTTAAGCTTCACCAATAGTGTTTGCATAGGTTTTGTAATCTTGTTTCTTGATCTAAGTAATCACAAAGCTAATATAAAATATTTTCTAAGACTCTGTCGAAAGCAATGAACAACATAAATAAAAAAATCAACAAAGTACATCTATTCTCCTTTGTCTTGTGAATTCTAAAAATAGTAATTGTAATATCAATCTACCATTTACATTTATATTTTTATTGTTAATTTCTTTTCTTAAATAATCTAAAGTCAATAGTTTTATCTTATTTTATATTACATTAATTACAAAATAAGTAAAATAACTCGTTTATTTTACTTTGATATGTGTGTATTCACATACATCAAAGTGGAGCATTATGTAGACACCTAGTTTTGGTCTTGGGGTAGTTTTAGTTGTCAAATTGTATTGTTCTAATGTACTTGCATGTTTATCAATCATCAATTTATATGACTCTTATTGGTTTGTGTTTCATGTGTTTTGGGTTTTCTTCATTCACTTTCCCTTTGTTTCTGACTCCCTCTTTTTTCTCTCACATCTTCTATCTTTCTATTGTCTTCTAAGTTTTTCCAAGACCATAGTAGTATGACCCTCATTGGCTAGGAACATATCACTATGTTATTGTTACATTTAAAAATGTAGTGCATTTTTGACTCCTTGCCTTATGGGCCCTTCTAGCCTCCATGTTGGGTCTCTCGTACTTTGTGTTACTGTTGTTTAACCTTTCTAGGCGTTGTGTGTTGGATTTTATACCAATATGGTCGTAATTTAAATTTTAGAAATCTATAAATACACAAGTACATTATTGCATATAAAACAAAAATTGATAGAAGAGCTAGATGTGAGAATTGAATGCCAAGGACAATACTGATACATAAAAGCATAACATTTATTGAAAAATCAAAATTGAAGAGCTCAGAGCAAAATTTGATTTGGAGTCTTCATATTGCATTGCACTATTTGTTCATCCCTAGTGAAAAATCATATATGGATAAGGGCTTGCATCTATGATTGCTTGTCAAAGTGAATCGAGTGTTATTTTCCAACTTGCCCAAGAACACAGGATTGATAATAATGGATGGAGAATATGGGTCCCTCAATGACTCCCTCATTGTTTTAAGGTTTTGCAAGGTGTTGTGAACCATTCTAGTTTCAAGAAAGGTGATTAATTTTCTAAATATCTATATGGAATTCAAGAAAAGTGAGCAAAGTTTTCGAATCTCAGGGGTAGAGGAACAAGGTCGTCAAATATCTTTCGAAGAATATTATTGTTGCTATGAATGTAATAGTACGGTGTCAGGGTAAGAGTGATACAATCCTAGTCATTTAGGAAAAATTATATGTTCACCCAAAAAAACTGAGTCTTGTATATATTGTTATATGTACATGTTTTCAATTGTTTTCACCTTATAATTATTTACAGAATTACGAAAATTCGATACCCTTTTGAGAACCTTCTCTTCACATATTTAAAATATTCTAAAATATTTCTTTATTATAATTTTAAATATGATTTTTATTGTCTATTTAGATAAATTTGATTGAACTTAAATTGCATATTGTTTATTCCTAGCAAACCAAAAAAGAAAGGGTCCGGTCACCATTAAAAAACGTGTGGACAAATCAAGGGTCACGAGCAAGGTTTGTTCACGAACAAGGTTTGTTCCTTCCGACAAATCTTAGTCAAAGTATTAACTAGCACATTAGAAATCTTACATTATGCTCAACCTTACAAATGAAATTTATTTTTTATTAAAGGAAGACAGATTTTTGAAAAAATGAATGGAGACAGAGGATTAGGGATCTAAATCAATTTCTTAATCTTCTGTCAACCGTGTTTTTTTTTCCTTACAAAAAATCTCTATCCTTTTACTTTTAATTTTATGGGTTATAGAGTTTGATTTTTTAAAGTTTGTTTTTATTTTAAATATATTTTTTCAAGGTATATAAGATTTAATTAATTTTAATATAAATTTGATAAAGTTAAAGTTAAATAATAATTTAATATTTTAAAATAATAATAGGATTATGTTTTTAAAAAAATTAAATATATTTGTTTAAAAAATGTCGAGATATTAATTTAGAGGTTTTTATCTTTAATTTATTGATTAATGACTAATTTTTTGGTTGACAGGGTATTGACGACCTCAATTTAGCTATATTACTTTGTCGGACTCCAAAAACTCTTTCTAGAAAAAAAGCGGGGGACGGAGGGTGGCTCTAAATTCCACCGTGTGCCCAAGATATTATGATTTTTTGATTGACTTATCTTACGAAGATTTTTTCTCTCCATATAATAGTTGAAATGAAATGAAATGAAATGGTTTTAATTACATCCACGAGTTTGAACGATCTATGGGACCATTGATTACATTGATTGCTCCAACCGCTCAAACATTTTAGGAACCCAAGATATCTTTTAGAAGGTTGCTTTGTCTTTTGCTAATTAGGGTTAACATTTTCTCCAACCTTTTATTATTTTTCCTCAAATATTTCTACCATGGAGATAACTCTTAGAGTTTCTACATATTTGGCTTGTATGTATGTGTACTGTGTACATTCAAAGATGAAGTGCTCCTCTATTTTGACCATCCTTGTGGTACAAAAAACAAAAAACATTATCTTCTTATTGTGCCTTAGGAGTATCCATCTGCGTATCTCGCATCTAACCCTGTGAGAGCTAGTCCTCAATTGAGCAATAAGGATCTTTTCCCCCATTTAATTTCAACCCCTACGTATATTTTTTCACTATGCTCATAAGTTGGGTTGAACATTGAAATATAGTTGTTTTTTTTTTCTTGTTTCCTTCATCCGCATTACCATTCTAAACTTTAATTCACATATTTTTATGTCTTTATTATAGATTGGATATTTAGTTAAGTCGATATCCCATCTATTCATCCACTTGTGGTTATGCTTCATACAAGTGTCGTTATTCCCATGCAACTCTTCATCTCTTGTGGCCCTAGACACATGTTGGTCTTCATATTTTCTATTTTTTTCAAATAACATAATAGCCTTGTTATAGTGGTTGCCTTGAAAGAACCTATTTTAGTAAAGATGATTTCATATGGAACTGAGTCCTTAATTCTGAAATTGTTTGTGATTAGATGTTTTTAGATTTTTTCTATTTACCTTCATAGAAAAGGTTAAATGTATGTCAAAATTAAGGTATAAATTGTCATATGATAGAACATCAAATTTTAGAAAGCTATTAATTATTAACATCTACAGATATTACATTCCACCACCATCCCCCATATGTGATTGTAAAATGCTTATCGACATAATTATAAAGAGTTATTTCATTTAATTGTTCCATTAATGTTTTTAGTATTTAAAGCCAAAACCTTAAAATTTATAATGAAAATGAAGTTAAACTTTAAAATAATATTATTTATAATCTCCATAGTAAAAAATTAGATTATATCTACCTGATAAGGGGCTTGGCACTAGCAGAGAGAAGCAAGAGAGACCAAATCAACATTGAAGGGCCCCAAAGAAAGGCAAAATTAAAATGAACTTTGATGGGGCCTCTAAAGGCAACCAGGCAAGGCAAGAGTTGGTGGAGTATTTTGTGGCAATGATGGCCAACCTCTTCTAATCTTCTCTCGAGAGCCAAGGGTAGAGAAAAATAATATGTTAAAAGCTCGGGCGGTGCCAAGAGGTATTCAAGTAGCTTTAGATCATGGTCGAAAGGATTTGATTGTCGAAAGTGATTCTCAGATTATTCTCAATGTGATAATCTCTGGTAGAGCCTAGGGTTAGAAAATCCCAGATTATAAGAACAATTGATACATACAATATTTTTGCACTGATGAATACAAATATTTTTATAATATCGATTACTACATGTTGGTTTTCATCAACAGGGGTAGGCACAAGTGCATAGATTTTTTTCCATTCAATCAACATGTTTTTAGATTATCATTTTTTTAGATATTTATTTATTTTTATTTAAGTTATTTTAAAATAATTTATTTGACAATTAATATATTTTTATATTATTTTTATTTATAAAATTTTTATTTGTACATTTAAATTATTTTAAAATGATTTATTTTATAATAATAATAAAACAATAATAATTAATTTGAAAAATAATACAAATATTTATAATTGATTTTATATGTTTATTAAAATTAAAATTTGAATATAAGTGGATACAATTAATACGTTTTATTTATTTATTTATATTTTATCAAAAATATTTATAAATTTTCTTTTGTATATTTTTTTAGCATCTCAATCTATATTTTGAAAATAAATATAAAGAAGATTACAATGATGAGTAAATATACATTTAAATTAGTTCGCTCCTTTGGCTAAGCAGCGATGAGTAAAGAGCATCTATACCATCAAAATCACTCAGAGCACGACCCTGATCTTAACCATTTGACTCTTTGTATCAAATACCTACAAAAATTTATACATTGATCAATGGACATAAACAACTACCATCCTCACCAATCAAAATACAACCCTTTCCATTAAAACTACTTTATAGACTTCTCACCCTTTAATTTCTTTCCCTGCCAAATTTCTTTCCTTACTAAACAGTGTTGGCACATATGTTTTGTTTTTGGTAGGTGTAATGCAACCAACACACTTAACCCAGTTGGTGGTCAATAAGTGAAACCTCCTACCATTTGCAAAATGATATATTTTGTCAAATAACTATATGTGGGTGATGAGCTAAGCCATGGTGTCAAATTCCATGTTTCAAAGAAAGAACAAAACAAATACAATAACTTAATACGAGAGGGTCCCTCACCTTCAACGTCCATTAACGTTTGAGCCAAGCATTATTCAAGGAATAATATTATTCACCTGACAATGCAGGAATATGCGATTTTTATGCCGTGTGACGTGGCCAAATTATTTCTTTGCCAGCGAACTTTTTGCATTTCTGATAGTAGTGGAATAGTGGATTGTAGAGCAGCTACCTATAGTCTAATGTAATAATAGTTTAAATTAGTTTAATTGTGGACTCTATAGCAGTCTCATGATAATAGTTTAAATTAGTATAGATTATTTATGTATATTTATTTATTTATCGAAAATATCTTTTTTTAAAGATTATTTAAATATTATTAATAATTATATTATTTTTAAATTTTTTTTATTAATTAATGATATATAATTTTAGTCTTTTATTATTGAATTGGGTTTGAAAAATATTTTAAAAAAATTTCAAATTTTATGTCTCAAGATATTATTTCATACATTTCAAATTTTAAGTTGAAATTACTTTATGACAGTTAAATGCATGTCAAATATAAAGATAGTGTGTCACAATATGACACTTCACTATCCTAATTGTTATGTAAGTTACGTTTATTTGACATCTTGCACTATTACACTTCACTATTTGTGATCGTTATTGTAAATTACATTTATTGATTTAATTAGTACAAATAACTCAAATATATTTACTTGAAAAACGTTAAGAGATATCAATTTTGAGGTGGATTTTATCTCTAACACATTGATTAATGATTTCACTATCTTGAATGTGAATTTCATGCGGAGATGTTATTGAGGACTTTTATTTCACTCAATAACATCTACCTCAAAAAATCTCCATTGAAAAAAAAAGGTCCAAACTCTAATGTATCTCTTAGATACCATAATTTTTGGATCACCTTCTCCAAGATTAAAAATAAAAAACTCCCACGTGAAAGTCAAATGGGTGTTAAAACTAACCTACTATGAATCAAATGAATGTCAAATTTAAGATGATCCTTTTTATTGACATTTTACGCTGTTACACTCCATCAGTGCCATCAACTACCAAAGTAGATTACTCCATTCGAAATAACTAGCATAGATACCTTAAATACATTTATTGGGAAAAAATCAAATTGTATCAATTTTTAGGTACCTATCTCATATATATCATGTAATTTCGTTCATTGAAAGGTCCCACATTGATTAATGACTTCATGACTTTTTCTATAATAAATGGCCAATCACTATTTCGATCCCTTTCATCAAGTACGAAGAAAAACTATGTTATAACGATTAAATATCACATTTAAAATCCATTAAAATTTTTAATTTTTTTATTAAAAATAAATACTTTTGAAAAGATTAGAAGTTAACGTTTTTGAAAAGAGCTATGAACCAAAACAATACTTTTGATTTGAGTTATGAACTAGGACAATACTTTTGACTTGCACTATAACCCAGTTAATACTAGATACAAACTATAAAGAGAATATCTATAAAAAGTCAAGATCAACAATGAACAATCTACATACAATCATAATAAACGTCACTAATATACTAGAGTCCAAACTATTTTACCAATTCAACCTAATTATATAATTAATTAGAACACCTACATGATTAAAACCTTAATAACTACAGCAACGTGCAACTCGACCAAACACTTGAGAATCAAACCTAACTTTAATATTCAACCAAGGGTTGAAAATTGAAGATTAAAATATCTCCTGAAAATTTGAGATTAAAAAAATCTCTCGGAAAAATGGATTCAAAGGCGGCTCAATCTTCCAGGTTCGGCACAGCTGCGGGCGAGCTTTCCAACGTAAAATTTAGCTACGGGATTACAAAGCCGAGACCGAGCCTCAACTTCGGTACCGAGGGAAACGGTCTAGCTGTTTCGTGGATCTTTTCAAGCTGTTCGTATCCTACTATGTCTCTCCCACCCCTTTTTTTATAATAATTTAAATACCCATCATCACTGTTGTGTTGATTGGCCGTTTTATTGACACACCCAAATTCCCAATTACAGGTTTCTGGACTTGTAAATGGAGGGCTTTTGTTGAATGCTTGTATTTCTTGATGGTTCTGAGGAGGAGATTATAGAATGGTTTTGGGGTTAGGTTTGAATGCAGAAAATCACATGCTCGGATATGGCTTTTTTCGCCTGCCCATTCGAAGCAGAACTTCTGTAGTTCCACCAAATCTGACATGTAGTTACAGTCACAGTTATAATCACAGTCGTAGTTATAACAGTTATTGCTCTGGGAAAAATATCCAGAGACAACCTAAAACCTTGCTTTTATTGCCTAGAAATATTTTTCAGAGGGGCGGTCAAGGGCATTCCAATGCTACCAATGATGGGCGTTGCCACTTGTCGAATCTGAGGAGGACCCAACACCATTCCAGTTCATGTTTGCTTGCAGGGAATGGGAATGGGTATGTGGGTGCATCCATCTGGCATGCCCTGCTTCCCTCTTCTCATTTTTCTGATACCCACAAGATAATACCCATTAGGGTCTGCGACAGTAATGGCAGGACCTGTTGTGAAGAGGTGAAATCTAAGGGCTCTTCCATTGGGGTTCATGGGAAATGCGGTGATAAGCCAATCAGCTGTGCAACGAGGTTTTCATCTGGTTCTGCTGCTGCTTCTGTGGGTGGGGGATTCTGTGAGGGGTCCTGGAATGCCACTTGGGATGCGAGGCCTGCAAGGTGGTTGCATGGGAGTCATTCGGCTTGGTTGCTTTTTGGGGTGTGCGCTTGCTTTGCGAGCCTGAATCCTCCTGTACAGGCTGATGCCGAAGCTGTTATTTTAGATGAGGTTAATGATGGTGGGGTGGAAGATGATGATGCAATCCTTATTGCTGCTGATGATAAGGCCTCACATGGAAAGAAAGTTTATACTGATTACTCTGTCACTGGTAAGCATTAGGGGTAAATGATTAAACGACATCCCTGTTTTCTTTGATGTTTTTCCTCTCTGACCTGTAAATGATTACTTCATATATATCCATGATATCTTCCACTTGTGAGCGGAGGATTATATGTACAAATACTGCCTGTTTGAGAATAAATATTTTATTTACTGCACAGTCCCGTCTTTTTCATGAAGAACTGTCCTGGTTTATTGTTTGGTTAGAGTATTATTCAGTCCACAAGATAATGCTTTGAAATTCTGGAAGCTCGATCATTTTATAGATCAGTGGTTGTTCTAGTTATACAAAAATTTGAGCCTCTGAATTTCCAAGGACTTATTGGCGTTAGTTAGCTTGTTAAGTATATGATTATTCGTTGGATTCTACATTCAGTCCAATGTTAAGACTCGTTTATGGTTTAAAAACTCTACTAAAAAACTCTCGGCAAATCTAGGCAAATTTTCTGCAAGTAAAAAAAAATATAAATTCATAAAATAAACTCAAATCTCTGTCAAAATTTGTCAATTCTGATTGAAATTGCTTCGCAGCAAACTGGTAATTGATCAAATGTGTTTTAACAAAGCCACAAAAAAAAAGAAGCATAAAATTGAATGCAAAAGTGCAAAAGATTTTTTTTGTGCGATTACTGCATTCACACAGCAGCAGGCGAGTTCGCAGTACGGGCTTGCAAGTACTTGCAACTTTGCAAGTCTGTACTGCAAATTTGCCTTGCAGGTTTGTCACCTGGCCTCTTAACTCACGAGTTTTACAGTTTCTCGGTGATTTCTCGCTAGTTTTAGAATTATGGTAAAGGGGTTCTTTTTCTCTTCCTAGGAGGAGAAGCTTATCACAATGGATTACTGTTATGTTTGCTTGTCTACTCCAATCAGATATTCATGTATGACTGTCACGAAATATTTTCTCTACTTACAACCATCAGAGAGATGAGGTATTGTTAGGCAAATCAGAATAATTAAAAATTGAAGCCTACAAATGTCAATTTACTTGTGTGTCATAGAGAACTGCCTTGATCCACCAGCTTGCGTGTCTATAGTTTTATTCCATTCTCAAGATCAATCCCAAACAAATGCTTTGACATGCTAAGAAAGTTGATGACAGAAATACCATATCTGCAAATCAATGAAGACGGTAGAAGTGGTTTGTTATAGTATGAAAATTGAACCTATGAGATCCCTTGCATATAGTGGTCTTAGTGGCCTTTTCAAGTATAATATGTGTAGTCATTAGATTCTAAGATCATTCTAATGTTAAGAGGTTAATTCCTCTTCCTAAAAAGTGAAGATTATTAGGAGGGTGGAACAACCCCTAGTGAATGTCTTTATCTTCCAAGTAAGGGATTGTGTATGAATTGAACGCATTTTTCAATTACAGGGGAAAGATATGGATTACAGTTGATAGACCAAAAATGTATTTCAATGGTATTGAGGCCGAAAACATATGGAATATCAAGGTCATAAGCTGAATAGCCCTCGGGGATCTTCCAGAATCCACTTCTTTCCTTAAAAGCTTTGATTTAGTCAATGCCTTTAAAATCCTTATCCAAGGCATTTTGGGTAATATAATTTCTTGGATATATATGATGCTTGCTATTAAATCATACAGATAGCAAGTTCTTGATTTTGACTTACCTGGAATTACAAGAGTTTCTAGGCATGGATTCCATAGATATATGTGGTGGCATTATATTGATGCCACTGCATTGATTCTTGTCAGTGATATACCATTAATCTTTAATTTATCTATGGTCAGGTAGATTCAATTTCTTCAAAAGTCACATAGAGCCAAATGTTGGGAACTTGTGCTATTCATTTAATGGCAGCCTGTTGGGGAACTAATACTGTATTTATTTATACCATAAATGCTGTTTCCTGTCATTATTTGTACTTAAAGTCAATGGCCTGGTTTGGAAAAAAAAAAAAAAGGTATGTTGAGGGTGTAGTTGTGTATGTTGCAATTTGATACAACTTTTCTCATATAAATTTTGACTTGTGTAGGTGTGCCGGGTGATGGGAGATGTTTATTTCGAGCAGTTGCACATGGTTCTTGCTTGAGAAGAGGAGAAGATGCTCCAGATGAGGGTACTCAGAGAAAGTTAGCAGATGATTTGCGAGCTTCAGTAAGCCATTAGATACAATCTTTTTGGTCTCCTAGACACAAGAATCTTGCTTGTGTGTTATGTTGCATGTTTATGATTGCAATTACAACTTGGTCTATGGTTAAGAAGTTTTTCTTGCAAATAATTTGTTATAACCTTTTGCAGGAAGTTTTGTTGGTGTAGAATATAGTATTGCTTTTTAATCCATCTTTGTGTTTGAATGCTTAGTTGAAATCTCTGGTTTAAAATGTTCTGTTAATGAAACAAGTGGCACTTGATTATTCTGGCATTATTTGCATATTAATGACTAGTATTTGGTCATTGTGCTCTAATACAAAGACCATTAGGTTCTTTCTACTTTTTGCATATCAACGATTCTGTTCAGTCATTGCACTCTAATACATAGACCGTTAGGTTCTTTGAACATTTTGCTTATTAGTGACTGTTCTTTCATTTGGCACTAATACAGACCATTAGGTTCGTTCTATTTTGTTTGCCTCCATTAAGATTACATAAAGGGTATGTATTGTCTACTCTGTATGCTCTCTTTGAGGTAATACAAACTCGGTCCCACAGTGTGAGTTAAATGTCTGCTTCTATTCATGAAATAACTGGCAGATGTTGTGTGCCAAGGAAAGTTTGTAATCTTATCTATAGTTCATTTTTCTTTTAAGAGTTTCCTTTGCTATCCATATGGAGGAAAATGAAATTGATGAAGGGTTGGTACTAAAGTACAAAAGTAAAATTGGTATGTTATTTGTAGGTTGCAGATGAATTGGTAAAGAGACAAGAAGAGTTTGAATGGTGAGTGCTTGCAACTTGTGTGTAGGTTAACTTTTCAGTAACTGCATACAAGCTTGCTGTAAGGAATGGAATATCTAACATATTTATTTGCAGGTGCATAGAAGGAGACTTCGATACATATGTTGAACAAATTAAAAAGCCACATGTTTGGGGTGGTGAACCTGAACTAATAATGGCTTCACATGTTCTCCAGTAAGTAACATCAGATTCATTGGGAATTAACACTTTTGAGGAACTAACAGAACTAGTTACAGCATAGTTTGAGCCATTGGAAAAAATTTAAGAACAGGAGTGAGTTTGATTAGACAAATCTACGTATCATTGGATTTCAATCTGATCAATGATGGACAGTTATAACAGTCATTACAGAAATTGCTTTCTGTTTCTATGATAACTGTTTTTGTTTTGAATGGATGCAGGATGCCAATAACTGTGTATATGCATGAGAGGAACTCTGATGGTCTTATAGCTATTGCAGAGTATGGCCAAAATTATGGGAAAGGAAACCCTATCAGGGTTTTGTTTACTGGAAATGGCCATTATGATGCCTTGCAGATTCACGATGACTGAATTCAGTCAAATTCAATAAATTTGAAGGACTGTTGTTCTCAAATACAGCCATAATAAGTCTGAGTTGAGTCAAAGGGCAAGCCCTTTTAACCTATACACCTATTAATTCATTATGAAGTTTGAGAAACTTCATTGATGTAGCCTCACACTATGTAGAGGCAAACCCTTTTTGTAGTCTCTAGATGCCTGCCAAGATAAGCTGAGAGAGAGAAGTATCATTCAAATTAGATCAATATAGGAATGATTATAATTTGTTTTACCCCAAGTTAATAAATATTGGAATAGAATTGTCTATCAGAAGCACGCCGAGATATAGATGTTTTCCTTCGTCCTTTACTGTATTCCAATTCTCAAATTTTGTATTGTCTAAAGAAAAGACTTCTAATATACAAGTTCTATCCCAAGTTGAAAACCCTTGTGGAGTATAAATGACTATCTTATGAACATAATCCACACTAATCAGATTTTGAATGATCTTCTATAACTACAGTCTGTAATTACAAGAAAATTTGGGTATAGGGATGAGACCTTGCACCAGTACCTATATCTCCTAGATAAATTTGTAATTACCTGGAAACTTGGGTATAGGGATGAGACCCTGCAACCAGTACCCACTTCTCCTAGATATAACTATACACATATTCAGATACCACTGTACCCTGTATCCCACTACTTCTGGTAACTAATCTACAATTGCTTCGAACTATCAAATAATAAACTGCCATTCCATAATCTGGTCTAAATCCAGATGACAAGCAAAGACAATATCACCAACATGAATTTGTTATTAGTTCCAACATTGATGCAGTAGTTATCTATTCTTATTGTTATGGAGTCATTTATAAGTAATGACTATTGTGTGATACTGTCAACAATTGCCCGGGCTCCCAAACCTCAAGCAATGGGGTGCCAATGGTTTCCTTCTCAAATAATAGCATCCATGAGAGGAGAGGACCCTCTTCCTCTTTACAGGCGAGAACTGTCATCTACTATTCCGCTGTAGGTAGGGAGTATCTAGTTGGATGTGGAAAAGATACTGGTTTCTTAGGACTTCATGAGTTATTATTGTTGATATAGTTTGAAAGCAGAATTTTCTGAGGGAATGTAAGAACAGAATAAGATATTATTCTCAGTTTACCGCTAGAATTTCATGCATGCTCTTTCCTCCAAGCCAAAGCTCTACACATGCTTGCTGTTTCAAAAACTTTTTTAAATCCATCAGCGAAGTGTTTGGTTTTTTCTTTGTTTAACATATAATTGTTGCGATAAAGGTCTCAAGGTTGCCAAAGCGGTGATTTGGAATCCATTCTAATAACAAAAGTGTCCAGAGCTTTAGGAAAAAAAATGACAGCTTTTCGAGCTTCACTGATAGGCTTCATGATTTTGAGGATGTTTTGCGCGCTTTGGAATCACGAGCCATTGAACTTTGAAAGGTCTAGTAAAATCCAGAATCTTCCAAATACCTTTATGAATATCATTGACCATAGCTTCCAGATCCTCAAGTCTCCAATGTTTATGGATAAATTAACATATAGCTTTCTAGAGCAATCATGATACTCTTCCAATAATATTTCCAGTAATCTTGATACTCTTTCAATAATATTTCCAGTTTTATGATATGTTTAAACGTTATTATTATTTTTTGCGATTTAACACGCCTGTATTTTAAGTCATATCAGGAGAATCTCTGCAAGAATTCATTATCATAATAACATTTTTTCTCATGTATTTTAGGAAATAATCAAAAGTCAAGGGGACCCACTTAGCAGTGAAGCACTGTTAGTATTTATTTTAGGAAATAATCGTAAGTCAAGGGGACCTACTTAGCAGCCAAGCACTGTTAGTATTTATTTTAGGAAAATAATCATAAATCAAGGGGACCCACTTAGCAGCCAAGCACTGTTAGTAATTGTTAGTAGGGGGAAGACCGGCAGCCAAGCACTGTTAGTAATTGTTAGTAGGGGGAAGACCGGTAAATCTGAAGGTTTGGGCTTCACATCCTAAACCTCGTTTCTATTGGCTTGTTCATTGGCACGGTGATTTCTCCTCTGTATGAACAAAGATGCCTTTCTTAATCCTCGCATGATCACTCGCTGTATGTTGTCAGAGGCCCCCAATTTTACCCATGGCGTTGGAACTTTTAGAAAAATAAATTGCAAGGAATATAGAAAATTGTGAAAATGAAACTAAATATGTAACAGAAATGTAATTAGATGCATTAGCATTATAACAAATTCAATGGTAACAAAAGATGGGTCAGAGAACTTTTTTGGCCGATGTTTAGTTGATAACAAAGGTGCAGAGCGCCAAGTCCCCATGGGAATGGTTGTTTTAGGTTGGGAAAAATTTCACAACTCTTCCGGAAGGCAGAAAATGAATTCTAAATTTTGATGGGAGATTTAAATATTCTATCCAAGAATAGCTGAAACATTTAATGCTTTGTTGTAGATTATCTGTAAGTTATATTTCCCAATGCCTATTTCCATAGTCTTAATATGGAAAGCCCTGTCATGGCTTCCTTTGAACTGCTGTCAAACAAATTTTCTGAAAATATCCGTTCGTTCAACACTTCACAGATACAACTTCCATATTCTTACTTGCCTTAACTAATTTGCCAAACCTGCTGTTTATTCTTTGCACGTTATCTGTTGAACTTGAAACCAAATCTGGCCCTGTTTCGTGTGAAAACAAAATTTTACAAGGCCGGCGGATATTTAAACATATGATCTCTGGGTGAAGCCAAATCTGGCCCTGTTTTGTGTGAAAACAAAATTTTACAAGGTCGGCGGATATTTAAACCCATGATCTCTGGGAGAAACCAAATCTGGCCCCTGTTTTGTGTGATTTTTTTTTTAATAAGGCTGGTGGATATTTAAACCCATGAGCTCTGGGTTCACAATGCCTTGACTGTACATGGCACCTGGTGCAAACTCCATTGTTTTTGTCAAGTTGTCAAGCTCGAGAAAAAAATTTAAATAGGGTTTTTTAATTAATACCTTCTATAATAATAATTAAAAGAACTTTTTGAACTTTCGATAATGCAATCAAAATCTCAGAGGAAATAGACTGCTCAGCAATTCTTCTTGGTAGAGGTCACAATAATCTGAAACTACATTTCCTAGTTCTTGTAATAATTCTACAGATTCTCTGTAAAAGTTAACAGTCATTTTAAATAATTTTTTTAAATCAATGACTTCTTTAACCAAAAAAATTCTTGAATTTTTTTGAAAGCAATCAAAACATGGAGGAAATATGCCTGCTCAACCGTCCTCTGTAGAATAAACAATTTTATGAAACAACTGAAAATTAAATTTCTTACTCGTAATAATTCTAAAGATTCTTTGTAAAACTTAATAGAGTCGTATCTTTTCTATTTTGTCATTCAATCACTTATGATATTCATCTGTATTTTAATAATAAGGATATATAGCATTTCACAAATTAGCACAAATTATACTTAAATCGTTGATTTTCTCATCCAAGCCTTTTTTTTTGAAAAGTATTTACTCACGGTTTTAATATCAAAAGCTTTCCATCTACCTGTAAATTCGAAAGATATCTGAACACTAGAAATAGCCCAAAATCCGTCAAATTACTTCAAGCTACTTCAAGATGGCTTTAAGTGCCGACATAATGTAGCTATTCATATTCTTGCATTGTTGAAAATTGGTTTTGTGGAATTTATTTCATGTTATTTCATATATTTTTAGTTTACTTTTTTATATATTGATTATTGGTCCAAATTAATTGTAATTGATGCGCTTTGTTAGACTTCTAACGTATCTCCTCCTTATCTTCTTGGACATTTTTCTTTAGATTCATGTGCTTCTTGATGTTAATCCAAGACACTGTTGCACTCTAGGTACTTGATAAAAGTGCCCCTGACTCTCCTTATTCCTTATACCAATTTTTGATAGGTTAGGGTGCCCCTGTCCTCACCCATATTTTTTGCATCTAGTTGTTAAATGTCAGGTTGCACGTTAAAAAGATCTTAATCTGAATTCAAATGTCTATAAATACATAAGAGTTGATTGGCATTGAGAAATCATAAGTAGATACAAAGAGCGATCAAACAATTATTAGACATTTGTCATTGTCTAAGCGATCATTTCATTGTGAAGATTTAAGCCCTAGTTGAAGTCATTTCCATTCTATGCAATTTATTGTTTTTGACATCTTTGGTTTCTATCAAGGGGCTTGATAAATTTGAAGTGACCCATTGAATACATTTATTTGAAGTAACTTTGTTTTTATTCTCACTAAAGGCATAACAACATCAACATAGTTAACACAGTCATCAAAAGAACAAAAGAACATGAGCAAGTTAACACAATGAATAACTTAGTTTGCAATTGACATTCACCTATTATAAGCACCCGTGGTGCTCTTGATATTTATTAAAAGTGCCCTTAACACTCTTGACATCAAATCGTAATCGTCTCTCAATTTTTGGGTGTGGTAAGTTGACAAATTTGAGATTACATCATCAGGGATAGGTTTAGATGACAAATCTTTGTCATTGATTTATTCAAGATACACCTATGAGTCCCAAGTATTTACCTTCTTAGTTGATTTGGATAATTAATTATGAATTGCTATCCATATTTAATATATTTTACATGTTTTTGTGATACCTAATTTGTTAGATATGTGACAACAAAGTTAAAATTTGGATCATTTTGCGGCACGATTTATAGCCCACTCCTCAACAAGGGGGGATGTGGGTGGTGTGGGGGGCAACACCCCCCCCACTATTATTGCAGGGGGGTCTAGGGGGGCAGCGACAATATAAAAAAAATCCCTCGAAGTAAATAAATCAAGGAGTCAAACCCCTATTTTTAGGAAAATAAATTTCATTGTATTCTATTTTTAGGAAGGAAAGTCCGAATGACATTTTTCCACTCTATTTTTAGGAGGAATCCTAATGGTGCTTTGCCAATTAGGCATATTTATCTTTGTGGAGTTCACATGTAATCTACACAATGAGTTCTCATATAATATGTTCATCTTGGAATTAATAAAGCTTGATATCTTGCATCGTGGATGTTTTTTTAGCTTTGCCAAGGTTTTACCATGTAAATCCTGTGTTTTGTCTCATGCATGTTGGGTATTTTGTTTGTTTAATTATCTCTGTTATTGCATCATGTTATTTTTTCATTGCTGTAGAGTGTGTGGTTTCCTAACATAATTAAATATATATATTTATTTACATTATAGTTTGGCAACCTTGCTTTGTAAATGCTCCTTAGGGTTTTATCTTTAGGATGAATCATATTCCCCTTATGTCTTCTTAGATCTACATGTTATAGCTTCGAATATACCTGTGCTTGATCCCAAATCTTAGTTTGTTTGTTTTGTGGGGTGCATAAGCTTCATGTCGTGTTTACAAATTACTGTCACCATTTCTTAGTTCCATGACCCCTTGGTGCACCCACGCTTAGGGACAAACATCTTTCCTCCCCACAAAACTTAACTACCACATTGTCGCTTTGTGGCCTCATGTACATACCCTACTTGACTCATTTATCCCCAGGTATCTGCTATTTATGGGAAATACTTCTATTGCATGTGCCATGTCATGGTGGGAAATCCATTCATCATATTGGTTTTTTATTGACAAATTGAAGAGTTGTGTTTGATTTGATGTTCTCTGCAAAACACGAGCTTCACAAAACACAATATTTTTCACAAGGAATTTTTTATTTCCAAGGGTAGTCAACACAAAATGAGACATGACAAGCAACACACATGTATATATAAACAAAAACATGCATGCACAAATAATTTGAGCAATCATAGGGCAAACAAGAGAACACACGATGTACCAAGAATGCAAATCAACACAATGGATACATGTAATTAAGCACAAAAAGATAAGCTAGAGTAAGATATGTATAAGCAACTATATAAAGCTCTTTATGATATTGGAAAGTAGGAAGGATAGACTCCAAGACCCACTGAAAAATGACCCTAGTATAGGCATGCCCCTTGTATAGGCACGATGAAGTTGCGAAGCAATTGTGAATTCATAATCATACATAACCTATATATCTTGCATCTAACTCAAAGAATACCATGAGAAATATGCCCATAATAAATTTATATGCAAACATACAACAATAGGAATATAAACATGATATCTATCAATTTGTAGCTATGTAACCAACAAAGATAAAGGAAAATAATTTTTGATTTTTGATTTTATTATTTGTAGAAGAAAGGAAACAAGCAAGAGACAAGCCAAGCGGGTGAAAATCAAAGAAAAAACAAGAAGACCAATATTAATCAAGCAAGAAAGAAGCCAAGAGGCGAAAGTGAGAAAAAGTAAGAGGAGAATCCCTACTAACCTACAACTTACCTCAGGATTTAATGTGCATTGGGGCGGAAGACCTAGATATGTATATATGTTGTCATCATTGGGAAATTTGTGAAAACTTTAGGAGTGGGAAATAACAAGCAAAGGGAAAGGACCAAATAAACAATACAATCAAAATAAACCAAAGGGTTAGAAGAATAACAATGAAAATTGAAACATGAAAGAAGAAGGTAACTTCAAAATTCAAGCAAAAAGATATAAGTCAAACCTAGAAGAAACATGAAACAATAAAAAACTCAAGAGAGGATAGCAATGCAAAACAAGAAGGAAGCATGATGAACCAAAAGGCCATTAATGATGCTAGAGAAAGAAGGCACCTAAGAGAGACATGCAACATAGAAGAAAAGAGAAACATCAATGATGTCTAGTAGATTGTTTGTTTGCTAATTGACAATTTAGCCTAAATGTCCATCATATATTTAATATGTTGCCCATTCATGCTCATGGTCAAGATCTACAAATATCGAGGACCATGGAGATGAGGAGTTAGACATGGCACTAAAAGTATTCAAAATGTAATCATGAGTTGTATGGTAACCTGAATCATCATCACTAGTGGTGTAATCATTATCGTGGAAATTTGTTGTAATAGTTGTTTTATCCTCTTGAAAAGAAACAATTTGTTTGGATCATGTAGTTGAAAGCTTATTAGGCGCTTTATCTTAAACACACATAAGAGGTTACAATAAGATGACTTTAGTGCATGGATGATTAGGTATTTGAACTCTATATGTTTTCACTTTAGGTTGCATGATTTGAGGTTTAGGTAGCATTTTGGGTAATAACTTATCTTGATGTTGTTATATGGGTGACTCATAAGATATGCCTCAAGTATTAATCACTTTATTATCATGCACAAAATTTATATATTGATTTAATGTCAATGGGTCCAATCTCATTTGATTAATCGAAGGGCATCTAAATAATAGATCATATGCCTTGTTCTCTAAAAATACATGAAACCACATTGCAAAGGTCATAGGACCTATGGTGATAAGTATTGTGATACACCATAGAGGTGTCAGTGTAAGATCATCATAACCTTTAAGAACAATGGTAAGTACATCTATGATACTATATCCTCTACCAACAAGAAATGGTATTATGCACCTATTTAAGCTTGAAACATTGTCAACCATAATTCTATTTTATCTTTTAAGTGTTTATAAGTGACATATGAAAAACTAATGTAATAGAAAAATCTACTATTTAACCATGAAAAACAATACTTTCAGATTTGCCTTAGTGGCTAAGAGTTAGTAAACATGCAAAAATAAAATTCTAAATTAAAAAATTATATTCGAAAAAGGTAAAAGATGATGGAATGATCTCACCTTGACGATATATAGATCTTACATGTAGATCCAAATTATGCAATTTTGTAGCTGCGTTTGTGTCTAATTTAGGCCTCTGACTGAATGGATGAGATTAATGTTTCTCACATTCATCTTTTGGGTGGAACCATCAGTGACCTTCTTTGACCAATGATTGTGTCCTATGACATCGTTCTTGTCCTACACATATTTTCAGATTCTAAAATATTCTTTACCTATGCAATATTTGGATGTCATTTTTGTTTGTATATGCATTTTTAAGATTTGATGGAATTTTTTTTGTCTAATTTTATTTTTTTTGCCATCATGACTTAAATCTCCATAAAATTTCAAAAAAAGAGAAGAGAAGAAGTAGCTATGTCAAGAAACCCCATAGGTGTTACAACTACATATCACACATACTAGAATCAGAGCTTACATAGCTCTTGTGTAGTGTGAATGGGGGAGTGAGTGAAGAAGCTTCTGCCTTCTTTCCCTAGGATGCATTTCAATTTACATGATATTTGTTTATTCCATTTTTTTGGTACAAAATGATTCTTTGATATAAATTTGTAAGCAAAATCTAGCAATACAAAATGTGCCTAGACTCAAATTCCATGGGAATCATCTTTGATCCTTTCTTATTGAAATGCTCATAGGTGATTTATATACATCGACTTCCATGATTTCAATTAGGGACCTATTGGCCAAAAAAACTGACCAAGTAATAAGTAACATATGAAAAATATTGGCCCAAACATTGAGAGAACACACACAAGCGCTGAAGGGTGCACAAAAACAAAAAAGCATGGGATTGGTGGGGTTGCTAATCCTTCACAGGACATGATCGATGGATTTCTATTCCCGTCCCAATAGAGGAAACAACAATAGATGAAACACAAAATGGGAGAGAAGTGAAATAAATTGTTCCAAGGTTAACTACTAAAGCAATGAATCATAAGTAAATATTATGCAATAAAATTAATAAAAATATAAACCATACCATAAAAGAGTTGAGACACAAGATTTTTCAAGTGGGAAAAACAATACACCAGAAAAAAACCACATGTTATTGAAAGATGACACAAAACTATTACAAGATAACACATTGCATAAAAACTTCTTCCAAGAGAGAATAATAGAGATAATAAAATCCGTAGAAAATAGAATCCTGAGAAAAACATTAAGATAAGTGTGAGCCAATCTCCAATGAAATGTATGAAATATATAAATAAATGTGTAGAAGAAGAAACCCATATATTCTATAAATAGAGTGAAGAATAAAAAAAGAGTTACAAATTAACTCCAATCATTACCTTTGCCAACCTTCTAAGTGTGTGCCTAGTGTCCATGTTTTCCATGTAGCGAGGGGAAAGTGGGTGTAAAGTGGCAAAGGAGTTACATTGAAATTGTAACTCCAATATTCCTCATAATGAAAAATATCTCTAAATAGAGAAAATAGGTGAAGGCTATATTCTACCTCATATAATCTAGATTATATGAATTAAAAATTTGAATTCACATAATAATAATAATAATAATAATAATAATAATAATAATAATAATAATAATAATAATAATAATAATAATAATAATAATAATAATAATAATAACTACTTAGGATATTTAAAGATACCCAAAATAAAGATTAATCTCCAACAAGTAGGCCTCTAAGCATAAAATAGAATAGAGAAAAACAAAAATAAAAGAAGACATAGGGCCCACATAAAGAAGAAGAAAGAGAGGAAGAACACCAAGCAATGCCAATAAGAGCCTAATCCCAACCACTGATCCATATGCACAAATTGATACTAAAATATAAGAGTAAGGTTTGTACCAAAATTGAGTGTCTACATAATGTCCCTACTTTGATGTCCATATGTGAATGATACATATGTGCCAAAGTAAAACAATACATACTTGAAGTGAGTATCTTGACTTACCATAGAGATAGGAAGAGGAAGATTTTATGCCATTGACCATCCACACATTTTTCCACTTTTTAAAATTTAGCATACTTGTCAATAATGGCCAATCACAATACACAATCAATACCATATATGCTCATTACTCTCATTTGAAAATTTGAAAACCAAAAGAATATAGGAATGAATACATTTACTCCATACTAAACAAAATACTATTGTAATGTGAAAACTAATGCTTCTATTCTGATTACTTTGATTGAAAACTTTTTTGACAAGTGCTAGACATAACCACCACTTCTTTAGGATTTTTGTGAACTCTCCTCCTACTTCTTGATTAGGGAAGTAGATAATGTTTTGCTAAAAGGGGATCTGCCTTATGAAACTACTTTAAAAAATGTTCATCCCTGACCTTCACTTGAAGGAAATATAGAAAAATACTCATGCCTAAATTTCACTATGAAAGTAATCTAATATATGCCCCATTTTGAGGTTAGGGATTAAATACCCTATGTCTGCAATTACTCAACTGAAAAGAGATAGAGTTACAAGCACCACGTATAATAAGTTTGTATACAGTCGATACCATTTTTATTTTTTTCTTAAAACACATGTAACTATTGTAAAATATTACATACAAAGCCACATGGTAGGTTTGATATAAGCAACTAGTATGCCCTATGTGTCAGGTCACATAAAAATAGATAATGTCATATAATGCTCAGTGACCAATATATAACTCTAAGAAGTATAATTTTCATATGATAGTGTGAGAGACAACAACATGCTCTAATGTAGATAAATACATTAGTTAATAAGATATAACCATAGATGTATCATGTGGTAATATTAATTGTATGCCTTTGTTTAAGTAAGATAATGCTATATTTATATGAAAAAGGAATGTAAAAATGCTAAACATAAGTGTGTCATAGGATCTTGATATAGAAGATATGTCAATACAAGACTCATTGAGAATATATGTGGTTGTAGACATCTAAATTTGGTACAAGACCATTTTACACAATGTCTTATCTCTAGTTTATCATATTTTGCCTACTTGTGTATATTTGCAAATTTTTAGGACTTATCTAGTGCCACATTGGTTTGTATTTACCCCTTGAGCCTTAAGATAACATATATAACACTTATAAGAATCTATCTATCAGTATCCTTAGACTAAATCCCATCTGTAATTATGCTAATTGAATCTTTGTTCATTTTGAGTCAGATTCATGCCTTGCACAAGTCCGCCCTAGGCAGACACACACACTGCTTGGGTTTGTCTCATTTGCCTTTGTAGGTCCTTGTACCCATTTCTCTAATCATGCACCTTTAACTTTAGTCTAGTCATTTCTAAAGTTAGCCTACATTCATAACTTGTCATAGAACACCCTATATATAAGTTGTCTTAATTCATTTAAGGTAGATCAATCAAGAAGATAAAATCAATTTATCAATGATCAATACCTAGAGTAGATCCAAACAACAAGCTTCATTGAGTTATATCTTACATACTTGTGATAAAGTTATTTATCTTGGCCTCTCATCACCCTCTTGTACCAAATGAAGGTTATAGCTTACATTTAGTTACATTATCACTTATATGTCAAAGGAGGTTCAAAACCCTTGCTCAAGTTATTCCATATACACTCATTTAGAACTACATGGAGTTCTGATTCCTATATGTGGGATTCGTAGTTTGCAACATCGCTTCGGTGGTTACCCAACTCCATAACCCACTATTTATTTTGAGTACCAAGTTAGGTCAAACGGTAGGAATAAAAAAATCAACACATTTTTAATAACAAAACAATGAAGTGATCATACATAATTCATTAAACTAGTCATAGAAAAATCAGTGTGCAAAACCCTACATAGGTTAGAATTGGTGGAAGACAGTCAGACTCGACAACATGAGTCCACCTAATTCAAGTTTTCTTAGGAACCCAAAATTTCAATAGCGGAACATATACAACCTACATAATCATATTCTAGATCCATATTTTAGTTACAACAACAATGTGTGATCATTTCTTGTCATTTGTAATTACTTTTCATAACATAGTTCATTTATCATTTTATATTGTTATTATTAATATTCAATTGGATAGATTTGATTTATGTACTTTCATAGTTGTATTTTTAGATCCATTTGTTGCATACAACTATAATTAGGGTAAACATAAATGGTAAACCTAATATTTTTCTGTGTGTGTTCTCATTGTTATATCTAACTTGATAGGGTCATATTCTTCACATTTAGGGCATACTAGTTGTTCCTATCTTAATTGCCTTTAGGGGCATCAAACCCTTTTGCATTGTGCTTGATATGATACTATCTTTCTTATGCCATGTGACACTTATATATGATACTATGAGGCATAACTAGATGCAAATTTATTCATTCTAAACTATAGATTAAAAAAAAAAAAAAAAACAATAGGATGGTATTGGCTATTTTCAAATTTCATTACATATATATCAAAATATTTATGTTTTGGCTATATCATTTTTATAACACATAATGCAATTAAATTTATCATTTGATATTATTGATTGCAACGGATGCCTTCATCCCTCACCTCAAAAGGGGAGCATACATCAAGGCATTTTAAAAAAATTGAGTAAACTTGAACAAAATCAGAATGAACTTGATTTTTTCAATTTATTTCCTTGATCAAAAAGGGGATTGGGACATAGTGACTCCTAGAGAATTGTTGGATATGTTTTAGTACCTATCAAAATTCTAGTATTGGAAGCAATTGTTGCAACATTTGGGATAAATACCAGCTAGGTGTATTAATTCATAGACTTTCTTTTTCAAATGCAAAATTTCAAAATTTCAAGTTTCAAAATTTAAATTTCAAATATCTATCATAAACATTGATTACTTGTAACAATGGCACTTGTTTTAGGTACATGAAATAAATCATGTGAAAGGAATCTTAGCTCAAGTATGCATCAAAACCCTCCACTCCTCCTTAGGTAAGTGGAGGTATGTATTTCAAATTATTCAAATTTATACTTTGATGCACACATGCATTCACTTACATGTTAGAGGTACAATCACTGAGAGGGGGGGGGGTGAATCAGTGAACCTAGATATTTCAATTTCAATTTTAGTCCTTTAAACTATTAACCAGTCAACATATATCAACTTGATCAAACAACATTAACAAGAGAGCTCATACATTCAATGCATACACAAGATAAAACACATAACACATAGTTTCTGTGGGAAATCTTCATGGGGAATAAAACCCACTCTCAAGCCTAAAACACAAATGGACTACTGTCCTATAATAAATTACAAACAAGAGACTCATCAACTCCTTTAGCCCAGAAAACCTTGATCATATCCTCCTGATTAAAGGTATCTAGTGAAACACCTATTTCATAAGGAGCACCTGCCCCTAAGGAAGACCAAGTCCTTTAGACCCTCCTTTCAACACCTAAACCTTAGAAATAATGTCTTCAATACTTGATGATGGATCTTTTCTAACCCCTGCACAAACTCTCTCTATCTTAAATAGGCCTCTCACATAGGCATGCCACAATCTCTATCCTTCTTTACTCAAACTGTCCTCATATGCACACTCAAACCTCTTCGCATATCCTCAAATTGCAAGATCACTATTCTGACATTAGAAACATGAACTATAGGTCATACACATAGTCAACAAACTATTCTGATCATTATCTTAACCAACAAGCACACTACCTATCCTTCACTTCATAACTCTCACATCCACCTTGCACAATTCTCTGTCACAAATCTTCCACCCAAAATCTAGAAATCATCATCTTTGATTTCACTATTTATAGAGCTATCATGAATTATCAACATCTTGGATGGCCATAATACATGCCTTCACCCTTAAGGCATCTCACATAGGTCACACTTAGGCCCAATCCACTTTCAAATAGGCCTAAGTCACTTTTAGGTCCTATGAAGACCCATTCAGATCTTTGACACTTCTTTGAGCAAACTAAAACATAGGAACACTTTCCAAATGCATGGACCCATTCAATATGATCTATAGGTCCTTCTTAAGTGTCCATATCCATCACAATAACCTTTTGCTTAAGCCCAATTTTCTCAAACACTTCTCTATACACACAATCATTATGAGTTAGCCCATAGTCACATTCTAAGCCTTTGTTCATAAAACATATGATTGGTCAATTCTTCATAATGCACACAGAGCATCCTTATAGAGTATAAAACACTCACCAATAACTAATTCATCATAAAACATTGAAATGACATCACAAGCTCAAATAATCTTCTCGGGTCACTTACAGTCCATGCATGAACACATAGTCAACTTTGAAGCTCAATATATTTATTTGTACACATTTCTAGATCTTAAAATTAGGTTCATTAGATGCACCATGGAGTCCTCTTCATCTTTGATTTTTACATCATGAGAAAATTCTATCTAGATCTAAAGACATGTCCCAAAGACTAGACACTAGTTTTTCCCTTTTTAAATTTGAAAATTTAAATGACAATGGTCACAGTTAAATATCAAACACAAATCTTGCATCTCATGTCCTCACTGCTCATATCAAATACGCACCGTCGATCTCTTCTGAAATTTAATGCATAAGAACAAATGCTCAAACATTAAACCTGAATCACGTTGACCTCATCTCATGCAATCTAAAAAATTTGACTCAACATGCTCTGTCGATCTCTATGGATCAACCAAGTCTTTAACTATTAACACTCACTGTTCGATCAATCTATACAGACACTTACTTGCTATTAGATCCTTATCCATTACATTTTACCAGTCATTAAATGATGTGCTCTTCTATCCATCTCTCTACTTCCTTACATCTTGGAATAAAAGCGCTACATCGATCTCCTTGAGACTTGCTCAAACTTTACCTATTGCATATTTGACTATGGGAACCTTGCTTATCTACCTGAGTATTCATTTTTGAACGTTAATAACTTCTTTTGTGCTTAGATGCAAGATCTTAAATTTAGATCATATGATCTCTTCACATAAGAGAATCCAACCATGTGACAAACAACTCTTGAATATTTCACATGTGTGAGATATAACACCATTAAAATGCCTTCTCAAAATCTTCTGTTACAGAGCCAACAGTGCTTAGAACTTGTTTGGGAGACCAACTTTAAACATGTATAACTTTTGCCATACTTTAGTAAATGATCTAAAATTAAGCATAAATAAACTAGGCTCAAAACTAAATAAACCCATATGATCATCTTATTTTGAAATGTCCACACGTGTGAGATATTACATCATCAAAATGCTTACTCAGATCTTTCTTGCCTCATGAAAAATTGGCTAAGTGTGAGAAAACACTATCAAAATGCCTAGGAGCCCAACTTTTCACTTGGATAAATTTGACTAAGCTTAGGTGCATGACCTTGAATTTAGTGCATATAAACTAGGGAATAATGTGATCACAACCATATGAGAAACTCCCCATGACTCATCCATCGTGGCAATGATGATGTCAATAAATTGCCTACTCAGATTTTCTGCCACTGGACCCAAAGTGTCTAGATGAAAACTATGGACAACCAGATAAAATACACTCATGCACACAAGCTATTCAATCATATAAAACCTATTATAGGACCCCTTGCACATTCTCAATACTCCATACTCATCCATATAAATCTCTAACCATGCCAAAATTGAAGATCAACCAAGCCGATTTCAAGCATACTAGAACAAGCACATTGCACACTTTGTCATTGTCACTTACGCTATCAAATAACTTCATCCACTCACCAAGACACATCCATGAAATCACTAAAAAATATCCAAAAATCTCCTCCTTTTTCATTGATGTTAATAAACATCATTCAACTCACCTTCTCTCTCTTCAAGCACTCTTACACTAAGAACTTTCTTCCCCTTTGACACAATGACAAAGTGGGCACCAACTGATCCTGAGGACCTAAAAATACTATGAATAGGAAAGGACCATCTTAGAAAGATGATATAAACTCCCCCTTACCTTGATCCAACCTCTTCTTGTCTTGACAACTTCCTCTTGCTCTATGCCAACACTCTTCTTTAACCAAGCACTGCAACCAATGAATAAAGAACACACAAAAGAACTAAAATATGATGGAACTAACCAAGAAATATCTGAGAGGGAATCCCCCTTAAGATTTTGAGCCATTACACCTTTTGATCATCTTCAGATCTCTACACATCATGAAGAACCACCATGCAGGCTTACTAGCCTTCTCTCTCAAGACACTTCCATGACCACCAACTTTGCATCTGCACTATAGCTTCTTTACAAACCTCTAGAGAAAGCTCATGAAGTTGTTGTTCCTCCTTAACCTAAAACCTTATATTTATTTGTAGAGAAATAAATGACACCCAAGCTTTATCTTAGATACTCAAATGTAGCTTTTGACAATGGTTTGGTCATAATATTTGCAAGTTGCTCTTTTAGGCACATACTCCAAATTAATACTTTGATTATTCACTTATTCTCTTAAGAAATGATATCTAATAAGAATGTGCTTAGTCTTTGAGTGAATAACAAGATTATTTGAGATACTAATTGCACTAGTGTTGTCACAATAGATAAAATAAGGTCCATTTTGTCTTACCTTATAATCTTCCAAAGTTTGTTTCATCCACATGACTTGTATAAAATAAGAAGAAAATGCTATATATTCAACTTTTGTAATTGATAGAGACATTGAGACTTGAGTCTTGCTTAACCAAGACACCAAGCATTCCCCCATGAAGAAGAACCCACCACCAGTACTTCTCCTATCATCCACACAACCTACCCAATCTACATCAGTATAAGATTTCAAAGAGAATTATTTACTCTTGGGATACCATAAACCATAATCTATGGTGCCTTTGAGATATCTCAATATCCTTTTTGATTGATTTTAAGTGAGTTTCTCTAGGGTCAGATTGAAACCTTCCTACAAGACCTAATGCTTGCATGATATCAAGCCTAGAAATAGTAGAGTACAAATGACTTTCAATCATGGATCTATAGAAAGTTTGATAAAATTTTGGTGAGTCATCCAATTTAATTAACTTGCACCCTATGATCATTAGAGTACCCATTGGCTTACAATCCATCAAGTCAAACTTTCTCAGCATATCCTTGAATGCATTTAGCTTGTGAAATGAGTATCCCTACATCAAGTTGATTAATTTGTAATCCTAAGAAGAAAGATAGCTTTCCCAACATTGAAATTTCAAACTCAGTATTCATAGTATCTATAAAATCTCTACTCATTTTATCATTGTCAGATCCAAAAACTATGTCATCAACATATACACTAACAATTAATTGATGATTTCCTTCTGTCTTAATGTACAAATTACTATTAACTACCCCCTTTTAAAACTATGACTCAAAAGATACTTATCCAACCTGTCATACCAAGCTCTAGGAGCCTGTTTAAGACCATACATAGCCTTTTTCAATTTACACATAAAATTTTGATTACTTGACATGAAGTATCCTTCAGGTAACTCAATGTATACTTATTCTTCTAAGTTTCCATTCAAGAATGTAAATTTCACATCCATTTGATATACCTTAAAACCCTTGAAGATTACGTATGCCAAGAAGAGTCTAATTGCTTTCATTCTTGCCACAAGAGCAAAAGTTTCATCAAAATATATTCTTTCAACTTGAGCACATCCTTTACACACCAATTTAGCCTTGTTTCTTGTGACTTCTTTCTCATTCATCTTCTTTTTGAAAACCCACTTTATACCTATCACATTTTTATCTTTTGGTCTAGGAACTAAGTCTCATGTTTCATTCCTTTCTATTTGATCAATTTTTTCATTCCTTTCTATTTGATCATTTTTTTCATTAATTGCATCATTCCAAATTTCATCTTTACTAGCTTCCATGAATGTTTTGGGTTCAATCATGGATAACATAGTTGAGTCTTATTGATTCTGATTGATCAACATTCTCCTTCTAGTCTGCAACCTTACACCAACATTTCCAATAATTTGAGAGATCGGATGATCTTTTTGAATTCTTCTAGATGGAGATTTATAATCTTGTCTTTCTTCCTCCTCTTCATCTTCATCATTTGTTTGAACATATAACTCATCATTTTTTGTAACAACATTTTGAATTCAATCACTTATATGCAATTTTGTCTTCTTGACTCTATTAGTCTCATCTACCCTTACATTTGAACTTTTAATAATATTGTTAAGTCTCTTTTTGAAGCACCTATAGGTATTATTTATAGAGGAATAACCTAAGAAGATGCCCTCATCATATCTTGAATCAAATTTTCCAAGATTCTCTTCATCTCTTTTGATTAAGCATTTACTGCCAAACACTCTAAAATGTTTGACATTAGCTGCTCTATTCTTCCATAACTCATAAGGATTCTTATCACCATTTTATCTGATTTGACACCTATTTAGGATGTAATTTGAAGTGTTGGTTGTCTCTTCCCAATAACCATTTGATAGTTTGGAATCTTGAAGCATGGTTCTACTCATCTCTTAAATAGTCATATTCTTCTTTTCAATAAAACTATTCTATTGTGATGTTCTAGCAATTAGAATATTGTCCCCTTATCCCTTGTTTTTCACAAAAAACATGAAATTCATGAGACCAAAACTCACCTCCTTTGTCTAATATTATACACTTGATATTTGAACCTTTATCATTTTCTACAAGCACTTTAAATTCCATAAAGTTTTCTAATTTTTCTTTAAGAAAAAATATCCAAGTCATCCTAGTAAAATCATCAATGAGATGCATGAAGTAGCTATTACTTTGAATACTTTAGGTCCTCATATGTCCACATAGATCATTGTAGATCAAATATAATGGATTTTTAGTGGAGAACTTCTTGGATTTGTATCTTCTTTTGGTTTGCTTCCCATGAAGACATGCCTTACATAGAGAATGGGGAATCTTATAAATTTTGGGCATATGCCTTACCAATCCATTTGAAGTAATCTTTACCATGTTATTAAAATTTATATGTCCAATCCTTCTATGCCAAAGACAAATTTCTTCCAATTGATTCATGAAGCACTCCTTCTTGGATTCATGGAATAGATACATGTTGTTATCTAGTTTATAAAAATTTGCAACTAATTTGCCAACCTTTCTTACTTAAAAAACATCATCATGAAAAGATACAACATTTCCTTTCTTAAAAATCTGGATTACATTAAAAGATTATGTTTCAAGCCTTCTACATATAAGACATTCTCAGTCCTATAATGACCATTATCCAAACTCATAGTACCTTTGCCAACTATGTTAGCAGATTTATTGTCACCAAATCTCACTGAACCAGGGTTGGTATTCCTGAGGGAGATAAAATTGTTCTTGTCTCTTATCATATGATTTGAGCATCCACTATCTAAAAACCATCTCTTATTACCATCTTCTTTAGTATTCAAGGCTAATTGAAAAAACATTGACTCTACTTTTGGAGGATCGCTTGAATTCTACTTGTTTTCTTCATCAATCTTAGACCTAGTCTTCTTGAACCATTTTATGATTTCAATAAATTATATATCCTTTTTCCAAAAATCTCTATTGAATTTTTTGGTTATATGGCCTTGTTGGTTACAATTGTAGCATATAATATTCCTTTTAATCTCTATAGAGAAAGCACAATCCCTATATCTATGATCAAATTGATTGTAGGAGAAGCAGTACCCATATAAGACATCATTCAAATTTAACCTACCTTTCTCTTGATCATTATCTATCCATGAATTTTCATTCTTGATCCTTTTGGTGGAGCTAAAATAATTTTTTTCCTTGGATAAGATCATATTTGAGTAAGTCATGTCTTTATTTTCAAATTGTTCTTTCTTTTGGCTGAGACCACCAACCATCATGTTCTGTAGATTCTTGACTATTGCTTCTAGATCTTTCACTTGCATATTCACATCATCCATGCTTGAATTGACATTTAATAAAGCACATACTAGTTTGTATTGAAGACAAGCCACAACCTCTTTATCAACCATTGTACCTTTGATCACATTCTAGTGGTTAAACTTGCAAGAAGGACCTATTCTAATACCAATTTTTAGAGGTATAATCATTGAGAGGGGAGGGGTGAATCAGTGAGCCTAAATATTTCAATTTCAGTATTTAAAATATTAACCATTCAATGCATATCAACTTGATCAAGGAACATTAACAAGAGAGCTCATACATTCAATGCATACATAAGATCAAACACATTGGTTATTTTTGATTTACGCCTATTTTTTAAGGCCTTTGAGATGGTGTTGAGAGAGGATAAATCATTATATATTGGGACACATTCAGATAAAATGCAAGGCAGTGATGCACATCCAAGAGGAATAAATTGCAATCATATCATCATTTCTACATAAAGGGTAGATTAAGGTATGATGGTGATCATATTTCATATTGGTATTGATATAGTATTTTGGTATTTGATAACTAATTGTGTATCCTTTATTTTTGGATAGCTAATCATATTATAGATGCTTATGTATTTGATTATAGGAACAAGTGAAAAGATCATTTCCATGGTAAGATATGAAAATGACAAATAGGGCATTATTAAGGAAATTGATTAGGTTTTCGCACTTTGAGTTTTGATTTTTTAATTGGTTCATAGATTGGTATGTTTCACAACTTTGTTAAGAGTTATAGGAAGCAAACAAAGAGTTGTTTAAATACCAACAACTTTCCAACCATTGCTCAAAAGGTGCACTTCATAGTTCTATAAGAGGTATAAGTTATTTTCAATATAAATATGTATACATAATTTTGAATCCTTTGTGTAGGGTTGCTTTGGAAGTAAAATATGCCTTGATTTGGAATTGTTTTAAGCCTTTTTGAAAATGAAAATGGATCATCTAACTCTTGGTAAGATAGAGTTTTAAATAAGATGAAACCTCTTATTCACTTGTTGAAACCAGGAAGAGGGAACAACCCTTATTGATAACATGGTTAAATTGGATAGTTTTGATAAAGCATTACTATAGTATTGAGTAATATGCTTAAGATTCACTTTAAAACACTATTTTCAATAAATTCTTAACTATTGGATCTATGGAAGGAATTTTGATAAAGTTGTGTTTTGAAGAATTTTTGCTATCTCCTATTTTAGTTTTTTATTGTGATAAACTTTTTGGAAATCTAACTCAGTTTGGATGAGTGTGAAGGTATGAATCAGGGAGAAGTAAATAGTGAGGAAACTTCTAGACATGTTTAAAATTATTAGTTTTCTCCTCACATTTATGATGTCTTACAGTTACTTTCAGAGCTTGTGAGTTTGTAAAGAAGCTCTTATTATGGAAATTATCTAAGTTGATAGGTATAAGGAAAGATTTGATAATCAGTTTTAGGGACACAACAGTTAACTATGTTATTTTTACAAGGTGTATATCACATTTATTTTCCCTTGATTATTCTTTCATGTATGTATAAAGTGTATTGTGTAGTAGTAACCTTACGATGGAAAAATTAATTGCACATTTTAAAACTTGACATATACGTTTAAGTCATATTGTATCTTGGGAAATGTTTGTATTACAAACTTTTTATGTACACTCACATGTATATTTTTATTCATGTCATGTAGATGTACTTTCAAAGACCTATAGATGGGAAACATTTGTAAATGCAAGTATATAGGTGTTGCAGTTTGTTTATAAGTCCTATAGGGGTATGCAACATATTTTATTTTCTCGTGTGATGTTGACAACAAGGAGAACACCTTAACCTTCATGCATTTTAGTAGTTGAGAGAATCCATCAATAAAGTGACTATTTTGAGAAATAGGTCATTTTGGTAGAATGGGTAAAGAGTTTGTTACTCTCCATAATCAAGTTACAATTTTAGTTGGATAGTTAACTTCTTGTAGGGAAGTTTTTGATGATGTCTTATTTCATTGATGTAGACTTATAGTTTTTAAATGGAGTTTCATTGCATCATTTTGATAGATTAAATTCATAACTCCTTCATATGATATTTTAGATCCTGTATGTTTGGAATTAGTGCAATAAGATTGTCAATGGCAAAGAAGAGAACTCATGGATATCTTTTTGGGTCAGTTGGGTTATTAGGACTTTTGTAGACTAAAAGCCTCTTTGTGGGGAGGTTTGATCCAAAGGATTTTTCAACCTTCATAGTTCACAATATCTCCCAAAAACAATATAGTACTAAAGAGAATTTTGAGAGCTTTCCAATGCATATTGGAATATGTAAAATGAACATCATATGTTCAAGATATCACTGGTCAAAGTTTGGATTAAAAAATGGTTAACATATCAAAAAATGATGTGGATGCATGTATGGATGCCAAGTGGACCAATTGGTAAGTGACATGTGGTAGTGCAATGGTAAAAAGGAATTTTTCTTTACCTTTAATCTTTGACACTCATGTTCAAATAAATGGGCCTCGCTATTTGATGGCTAAGGACCCTTAACCAAGGTCGACACACTCTTTTTATGGAGGGGTGCCTTTACCTCTGTTACTTCATATCAACATTAATGATGATAATTTAGAGAGGTTCATGTGGTGGGTCCTCAGGTCACCACATGGCTTGCCATAATATCATTCTATTTCTAAAGACATGCTCTATGTTGAGTTCAAGATATGCTAACTTGAGCCTACTATCCAGCCTGAGATAGATTTATTTTAGATCGAATACTGAACTCATATCCTTATAAATCAAACTCAAAGGTTCTAACCAATGAATGTCCCAAGCTCATCCACACTTATCAGAGTCATTTGTATCACTAAACAAAATGAAATGCAAGATATGTGGTCGAAGCCATGAAATACATATTGGTCGTAAGGTTATTTCAATCCTTTATTGCACTTACCTCTGGTGAATGTGGGATTATTATCCCATTATAACTATGAGTGCATTAGTTGAGGAGTCAAACCCAAGACCATAGGGTTATAAAAATTACCTTAACCATTATGCTACATGGGATTCACATGTATACAATTTATTAAAATTTTAATTATGGAATTTGAGTAACAATTGAAAAGGATTTGAAGGGGATTCAAACCTCATTGGAAAAATCCATTAAACCATGGCTAGGTAGATACACAGTGCTATTTTTATATGAACACACAGGACCAAAATAAAAGTGGATTGTAATATGCCTATTAGAGGGATTTTGGAGTCATGGCAAAGGGAGATAGTCTCAAAGAGGAAAAGGAGAATTCAATTATTTTGTAAGGATTTGTGGGCCTTGGGAGAATGACATACTTACATTGTAGGTGAAGACATCTATTTTGTTAAGCATTGGGCCATGGTGAATGGTGCAGACTGAGATGGGAACATATACATAGTCATGAATAAAGAAGGATGTCTTCACCTATTGGTTGTTTTTGAATTTCACCTATTTTATAAGACCTTTAAGCCTTGGGTGAGTGGTGTATATTTGTAAAGATTTAGACCAAGATGGTATTGGAAGATAAATACCTGAGCATGCAATATGAATGTTACCTTTATTTTTGTAAGGAATGGAAGACACAGACTGAGCCTATGTTATATATATACATTTTATTCTTTTTAAAAGGCCATTGGACATAGAATATGTATTATGTGTATCAATTATAGGGATGCTTTAGGGAGTTATAGATTACTGAGAGACTGAGACACTACTTCAACATTGTATGTCCATTCTATTGAGTTTGCATATAGACCCGAGCCTGGAGATATAATGCCTCTATTTTAAGGACTTTGGCTATGAGGGTTGATTGTATTTTATTTTTTAGGTTTATTTGAAGGAGTTATAAACTAATAAACACTAGATAAACTCCTATTTATTATTATGATAATGTATAAGGGTCTGCATACATTCTAATGGAGAAACTTACCTGAATTCACAAAGATGAAGTACATGTACTATGGACAAAGGGAAGATGGGTTTATGAGCATCTCAGAGTATTCATACCATCAGATTATACTACTATTTTTATATTATGATTCTATATTGAGATGTAAGTTTGTAATTATTTATATTTACATCTTATTTTAAATGGATCAATTCATGATTACGAACCTAGAGATGTAGCCCTTAAACGGGTGAAATCTGTTATCAAGTTTGTGTCTTTTTCCTTACAGTTAATTATGAGTTTTAGTTTATAATTTAATTTTTTAAATGAATTAATGGAATACTAGAACTAATTATGAGAAAGTTATATAGATGACATGAATCAGAAGTTTTTAAATGTGAAATGAGTTTACAAAGTTTCTTGATCACTTTTCATTCATTCCTAGAAATTTGTAACCAATTCTATGTACTTAAGGAATTGAGATTTTTTAGTATCTAATTTTGTAAAAAATATTTGATTTATCTAAGGGGGTAAATCTTATTTTTAGATCAATAATTTAGGAATTAGGTCCTCACCATATACATATGGGGTAGGGGGGGGGGGGTGGGGGCAGCATTATAAAGTCCCTATCTTGATCTCAAGCTTGCCCTACCCAATAGGGTAAGGTAAGATTTCCCTACCTACTTCATCTATGCCAAGGAGTAAGGCAATGGAAGATTACATTTCTAATATTTAGTGTTGCTTCAGCTGATATCATATCAAGGGAAGCTTGTATTCCCAATATCTAGCTTTGTTTTCATTTGGATTAAGGCATAAATATCAAGGAAAGCTTACTTCCCAATAGATAACTTTGTTCTTTCCCTACCTAATTAGTTATGCCCTACCCAATAAGGCATGCTAATATTGATTCTTGATATATAGCTTCATTATTTTCCTACCTACTTTCCCTTTCTAGATTATATTCTTAACTATCAAAGGAATATTACTTTTATATCTATAACTTGCATATATTCTTTCCCTACCTACTTAGTTATGCCATCCCTACTTAGATTCTATTATTATTAAGGGAGGTTTATTTCCTGATAGATAGAATGAGAAACAAAATTTCAAATCATGTTGTAATGTATGCAATATATCTATACCATTGAGTATTCCCTACCTAATTTACTTACTTCAGTATTCCCTACTAACTTCACCTACTTGAGTATGTCCTACCTAATTAAATACCTGAGCCATATCTTGATCTTGAGCATGTTTTACCTAAATATACAAGCCATATATTGATCTTGACTATTACATACCTACATTTTTATACTTGAGTATGTCATACCTACCTATCTTTCTTTCCCTACCTACTTGAGTATGCCCTACCTACCTATACTTCTTTCCCTACCTACTTGAGTATGCCCTAACTACTTGAGTATGTCCTACTCAATTGAGTACTCAAGACTTATATTGATCTTGAATAATTGTATCTAATCTTGATTGTATTTATCTTACTTGAGCCATATATTGAATCCTCATTAAATACCCAATCAACTTATTGATAGGAGAGGGGGAGTTATCATGTTTTAAAATTAGTAGAGGGGGCATAATCAGATCAAAGGACAAAGGAAAGGGGACATTATTAAGGGATGATTAAAAGTTAGTAGAGGGGGAATTATCACCTATATAAATAAAGGAGAGGGGGAATTGACTGAGCCATATCTTAAAAGGAGAGGGGCAATCTCACCTATATAAATAAAGGAGTGACTAGGGATGATCAGGCACAAACAAGCATAAGCTAGAAGCCATTGCACCCACCATCATGGTTTTAGAGGGAGTGATTAGGGATGATGATAAATAAGGAAGGAGTGATTAGAGATGATGAGGGATGATGAGGGTCAATGAGGGAGTGACTAGGGATGATCAGGGTTAGTGACAATTGATGAGGGAATGATTAGGGATGATACACAATAATAAGGGATGATGATGGAGTGACTAAGGATGAGGAGGGGTGATGAGGAACAATTAAAATGTGATTATATATGGTGAAGGATGGTGAGGGATGATAAGGGTCAATGAGGGAGTGATTAAGGATGATGAGGGATAATGAGGGTCAATGTGGGAGTGATTAGGGATGATGGGGTATGATGAGGGCTAATGAGAGAGTGATTAAGGTCAATGATAGATGGTGATAGAGTGATTAGGGATGATTAAGGATGATAAGGAATTGATAAATAATTTTTAAGGACCATGTCATGTAATAATAACGTGTCGAGTCCTCAAAGTACACTTCTAAGGATATACCAAAGTGTTTTTAGATGGATGGTAGTTTGGATTTAATTATATTTAATTACTTTATTCACTTGATTCTTGGTAGTGGAAAGGGAGATAATTATATGAGTGATTATGATATGATTTTGAGAAAATAGGGTTTGAAAGTAGTCCCCTAAAGTGATTAGGTCATGCATGCATAATATTGGAATTGAAGCATGCATGGATTGACCCATGTATCTAAATTTTATTTCATAGTGAAAGGTATCTTTTTTGGATGAATCTTGAATGGTTTTTTGATTAATTTTATTCCAATTGGAGTGAAATAGGGTGATTAGCCTAATTAATGTCTAGTAGATTAGGTAGGGCTATGATGAATTACTCTAAGGAGATTGTCATATGATTTCCATTGTATAAATAAGATAATATCGATTTGATCATGTTATTTAAATAATAAACATTGGATTTATGACTATGGAGTGACTCACTTATATCTATATCTCTCAAAAATCCTCACTAATGAAATAATATCTATGGGTCTACACTAATATTGGGGGTGTAAAAGTGACCTTGAGGTTCAATCCACAAACCAACTCTTCCTTTTCCTTTGCTTTAATAGATGATATGTCCCCAAATCTAGATAGTTGAAGGTGAAAAGAATGAAGTAAATTTAAAGTTGTCATATTCACCAAGGGATGGATGTATCAATAAATATTGGTCAATGCATCTATCTACTCCAACCTATCATATCACATGGATGTTTCATCTATTATAACATATGCCCTATCTCTATCATTCATAATCTTGAATAATCCATACTTGAGTCCCTATATATATATATATATATATATATATATATATATATATATATATATATATATATATATATATATATATATATATATATATATATGGATCCTTATCTCTATATCTATGATGCAGATATGATGCCTACACATACCTCATCCATCTCCCTAGCTCTGATTCATGCCTTGATCATATCTCTAGCCTCTGATTTACTTTGTCAAGCAAGTTCCTTGCTTATTTATTGTCTATACTTGTTCACTCTTGCCTTCAATACGATCATAAGCCTTATTTTACACATAATCATATTTATTTATTCAATAAATATCACCCTTCATGTTCCTCTACATTCTCTTTCCTCTTTATCATCAACATCATCCTCTCATACTCACTTTCCAAAACTCCATTCTCCATTATTGATTCATGCTTGCTCATTCTCACATATAGATTCACATATATAAAATATTATTTCATGATTACATGGTTATTACATTCTCATCATGGATCATATGACCATTCACAATCATATTTTAACTTCCATAAAATCCCAATCAAAATATTCAATCTCTAAGCTTAAACTCTCATCTAAACTACACTTTCCTCTTTAAGGCCTATCTACTTATAACCATGTTTTAGGACAAATTTAGTAGATTTGAATTATTTATAAAAATTAAATATAAGATAAGAATATTTTTGGATAGCCATTATCATATTTCATCTTCACACAAAGTTTTATCTAATAACTCTAAGTGCAACCCTACCAACTTAACACAACTCATTACCAATTAGGTCTTTTTAGGCCTAATGCACTACCATAGTACTAGTGACTATACTAGATGGCACTGTACCAAATCCAAAACATAAAAATAATTTATACCATGAAAAATAAAATAGGATAACAAATTTTCATGATATTTTAATGGTGTAAACAAAATTTATTCCATTTGTAAATTTTAAACCCTAGTCTAGGTTTGCATAAGCCTATATGTGGATGAGAGAATATAAAATGTGCTAGTTTGAATTTTAGACCACTTGAAACACCTATAATACATATATGAGGTATTTAATACTTCCCTTAAAGTTATTCAATATTTATTAGTTTATGAACAATCACAAAACATTCCCAATAAGTAAATTTTAGAATTTTGTGTGTAAAAGGAGGAATGTGTGTGAAGATTTATGAGACTCTTGCTATTATACATGGATATATGAACCTATAAATTGATGATTATAATAAATAAAAACAATTTAATATTTTTAAGATCCAAAAAAATTAAAAATCATTAAAATAACCGTCATAAATTTATTTCTTTCTTGTTAATCTTGATTGTGCATAAGCAAAATTGCTCCTAGGTGGACTGGATTGTTGATGAACTTATTTATGTTTTATATAAAATGAATGTAATAAAAAATTAAATTAAAATAATACATAATATAATATTTTTCACATACCATTAATCTTAGGGAAACACATAAATAGACTCCAAAGCAATCTTTTCTTCATTGATCTTGTTGCATACAAAATAATCATTTATATAATCTGTACTATAGGCAAAGTTCTTCATATATTGATATTTTTTGGAAATATCCACCCATTTTATTTGAATTTATCCTCTCATATAACCTTATAAAACTCTTCTCTAACACCTTACATTCATTTCATCTGCTTACATAACACTAGAGCATGCAAACTAACTCCTTTGTGCCAACCCTATGCATGGTGGTAGTTACACATTAAGATTATTGATTACATTAATTTTTCCCATGAGTGTCACATTAAAATACCATTTAAAAAACTTTTAGGACCTATTTTGAACCATTAAAACATTCATAAACCTTTTTATTTCACACAACACCTCAAAACATTTCACAAATCCAATTTTAAATTCAAATTTTTCTTTTTGGTGGGAAAATATAAATGGACTTAAATAACATAACCTAAAGACTTATTAATGAATCCAAATAATCATAAAGGGTTCCTATAAAACCTCTTCTACCCATATCAAACTAAAAATGGGCACTATTGAACTTTCAAACATACTATGCCTTATGTATTCTTGTGATGTGCTACATCAAGCTCCCTAAGTGGGAAAGTTTAAGCTCTTGTTCAAATATACTTTGCCTAACTTATTCGTTAATTTCCAAATATTCCTCTTATGATATTATGATATTATCTTGATATTTATCCTCTTATCTTTCTCCTTTATTCTCAGTTGGTACCTTTGTATTTGTCTTCTTGCCTTGCCTTATATCTTTGCCAACTCATCCTCTATCTCCATGAATTATATGACCTATTATAACTATTTATTATATTCATATTCCATCTGATCCATCTCAAATTTATATTTATAATGATCTTCCTCAAATGAAAGTTTCTTTTTTCCCTCTCTATTTTCTACTCCATATCTTCCTTCTAAATTTGTCATGGTTTATTCATGCACTCTTTGATGGTCTTGCTTCTTAACCATGTTTTATCCTTCATCCTCATGATATAATGGATGATTATACATATGTTCTTACTTAACCCTTGTAAAACTATCTTTTATATCTTCTTTGGCTACCTCTTTATGAAAATCCACCTTCTCATGGTGAGTCTTATCATAGTCTCCTAGTTCATCTTGCATTGGCATCTCCTTGACCAATTAAAATTAATCATAACACCACAGTTATTGGAAACCTATTATCTTAATATCATCATGAATAATGACAACCAACTTAGCTGTAACATTACCCATTTAATAGATTGCTTTCTTACCTTGTTCTTGCTTCATTAGATTATTTTCTAGTTCACTTGCTTGTAATTATCCTTATATAGGTCTTTTATCTTTAACTCTTAGCATGATATTTGGATTGTTTATTTGGATAAGTATGGCCTTTATTTTATTTCTCAATGATAAATTGATCTCACTCCTTTGGAACTATTTTGGACTAATCTTGTTCTCCTCCAAACACGATTTCTTCATGCATTCACCTTCTTTGTGAGGAACATGGTTATCCTCCTCTTTCCTTGGATCTATCATGAGCTCTTGTGCCTTATTTATTACATTATCCATGTTATCATGGAGTGACTCATCTTGAATATCCATACCTATACCATTGTGCTTAGTATATGTCAAATTACACTCATGAGACTTGATAGTCTCTTTAAGGATATCATTATTATTTCCACTCTCTCTTGATTTTGTATTCTTATTCGAAGCCTCTTTAGGTATCAATTTCATCTTCTTGAGTTACTTATCATGTCATCTTAACCTTTTTTATGTAATTTCATCATTGGAATCCATTGATTATTCCTTGATCAACTCACAAGACTCTATTCTTAGCTTACCTTGGCTTACAACTTTGTTTGTTTCACCTTGTACTAATGCTTGTCTACCTTATTTCCTATAACTCATTGATTATTTATTATTTTATACCCTTTTATAACCTATAATTTCATCTTCTTAAGGTGTTCTTATTGACATTGTGTTCTTTGTCTTTGAAATCTTATTTTCCTTCATCTTGAAATTCTACCTCTAGCTCTTGTCTGATAACTCCTACCTTCTTTTCACTTTGACTTAGGAACACTAATAGGATGATTTTAACCTCCTACATCAATCCTCTCCACATCAACTCATTTTATTCATTGTGATATTACATAGCTTGTACCATCACTTTTACTTAAATGCCATCTCTTTCATGTGTCTTACTAGAGACTCCTTCACACTCTTCTTGTATCCATTATTGATGTTCCAAGATGTATGTTGCCTTATTCATCCCTATTTCTTTCTCATGATACTCTATTGTCTCATACCAAGCGTTCATTTATTCTACTACTATTATATGAAATAGTTTGTCCTTTTCTTCATTGTTTATGAATGATCTAATGTTACCATCTTTGCAAATAATTGATCCTAATTCTCATAAAAAAATGGTTGATATTGTTACTTGTTGGGTGAATATTTTGTCACTAGCTGACTGACGATAAAATAGGTGTTTCAACCATAGCATAAGGAGATTTGATCAGTAAAATGTGTAGGTCTACCACATCAAAATGGGATAAATCTCTCCTCTCATCAAGGGGAGGTTCCGTATAAGGCACTATAACTAATATATGTACTAATATATATAAACTGAAAATACACTTAGGGGTGGGATAACACCATCCATCTCTCTTCTTTTCGAGATGATGTTCATAAATCAAAGGAGAAATCTAGGGTAATTACTAATGGTACTTATCTTCTTTCAGAAGTAATATTTAGTCAACAACTAGATTCCTTCCTGGTAGTAATTGTAACCATGAGAAACCCACAAAATCACAAAGTCTTTTGTTGCTTCCCTCACTGTAACAGGGTGTAGTAACACAACAGAATGAGGTGTAGCAAAAAGTCTCCACCTTAACTACCAAAAGAGTGAAATATTATGAAGCATATGAGAGCACAAATTCTTCCCAAGATCCTTTACACTAAAACATAAAAACACACACTAAAGACAATTATGGCAGCACAAAGTCTCCCATAGTTGGCTTCAGGACACCTTTCAGATTACCTTCACTAGTTCTGCTTAATTAATTAAATGGACAAGATAGTATTCAAGAAACAAACATAAGAACAATCTCCTAAATAACACAAGCTATTCCAGCACAAAGTTTGAAAGGTCACTTGCTTTCTCATTCAAATAACAAAATATGATTAAAAATTTGAGCTCAAAGTCTCAGTAATGCCTTTCAATTTGGGTAGAGTTTTGATTTTATAATAGAGAGATCTCCCTTTCTACAAAATGAGATATTACAATATATAGTGCTTCCAGAAAGACTTGGGCACTTTGTTTCCTAAAATGGCCCATGCCGCATTCAATGATTTGAATGCATTTGAAAATCTATGAAGGGGCCATGTTAGAATAGGGCATTGGCCTTGACTTTTGCATTCAAAAACATCTCAAATGTCTCCTCTTAAGCATGAGTTGTCTAATATTCTTTATGTTGATTACACGGCTATCCACTTCATCTTTACTTAATGTAGGAAAAATAGGCTGTGCCTTTGAAAGTTTGTGCTCTCTAATGTCCACCTGGTGGACTATTTCACCTACTAGAAATAACTCTCCTATAGATATTTCTAGATTTACTATAGCTATTCATCCTTTTCTTGTCTCATTTTGTCTCTTCCTTACAATCTGAGCTCTCAGGATATCTTCTCACCTTTAGCTGGCTCTTTCAGCATCTTTCCTTGGCTATTCACTAAATTGGTTCTCAAGTTTGCGCCATATTTAAAAATCAATGGATATTTCATTACCCTAAATTTGACATCCATGGGGATGTCATTGGTCACTTGGTCACTTGAACCACTTTGAACCTTGAACCTTCGGAGTGCATTGGTTCAATGGTTCAATAGTTCGAGCGGTTCAATTGGCTTATCGATTCAATCGATTCTTTGGTTCAATCTTTTGTGAAGGGCCGTGTTTGCTCTCTTTTTCTTCTTCAATAAAACCCTTCCTTTGAACCATTTGGTTGAACTTTTGGGTTGGATTTATTTGTAGAATCTTCTACATCCTTCATTCGCTCAAAGCTTTTGTTTGGATTTTGAACTCTTTAAACCTTTGAACCTTTAAACCTTGAACCATTTCGGTTCAAAGTTCAATGGTTCATTCTCTTTATTTGAATCCTTTTCTTTTTTTTTGAACTCATTGAACCCTTCAACTTTGAATCTTTGGAAGTTCAAGGTTCAGTGGTTCATTGGTTCAATCTTAACTCTTCAAATCCTTTTATCTTATAAGTCCATCAAACTTATTAAACTTGTTAAACCTTTAAACTTTGAACTCTTTTGGCTCAAAGTTCAATGGTTTGAAAGTTCAATCTTCACTCTTTGAATTATTATTTTCTTTAAGTTTTTCAAAGCCATTGAACTTTTGAAGAGGTTGAACTTGCCGAAGTCTTCGAACTCATTAAACTTTTGAAGCAGTTGAAGCGCTTAACTCTTTTTGGACCTTTGGAAGTTGAACCTTTGAACCTTTGGAGGTGGGGTTCAATGGTTCATTAGTTCAATGGTTCATTCCACTTGTTTGAATCCCATCTTTAAGTCTTTTGATTGAAATTTAGTGTTGAACCAACCTTAAAATGCCTAAGTGTTTAGAACTTGTTTCTTTGTGAAAGCCCACCGGTTGAACCTGTGGAACCTGTTGAACCTGCGAGTCCCTTAACTAAAAAATGCTTAAATAATTGAAGAACTTGGATGCTCATAACATTTTTTTAAAAAGGAAGAGATCATTTTGGCCTATAGGACCAAAATAGTTGATATGTTGTCTACAAAAATAAGTGACAGATTTTGAGAACAACAACTAGCTCCAGTTGGGGAACTTCCTTCGATTGAAATTTTAAAACAGTCAAGGGGAGTAGAAACTAGAATCTTGGTGCCTTAATTTATGCCATTGGGCTATGGAGTCATGCCACTCAAAAAAAAGGTGACAAAAAATGAAAATGAACAACACAAAACAAAACTAAAGACTATACAAAAATTATACATATGTACAACTTGACTTATCTGATACTTCAAGAATTGAAGCACTTCAGATGCTGCCCATTGTGAGGTAGTGAAAAAGGTGTGCCATCTTGATACTTTAGCAAGAAACTATTTTCACCATTAAGTCAATGAATAACAAATGGGCCTCTCCATAAGGAATCAAACTTCCCATGCATTTCCTTTGGTTCTCTTCTCTTGTCCCATAACAAAACTTGATCTCCAATCTAAAAATCATGAATTTTTGCTTTCTGGTCAAAGAGCTTCTTTACCAGACTTTGATGTGTAGCAATTCAATCTACCACCATAGTTTGTTGCTCATTAAGTTCAAACAAGCACATGATCCTCTTGTCGATGGAGCTTTCATATGTCTGATCTTTGACTGCCTTTGCCATATGTAGTGCTATAAATTCCAAGGTGATTGGTATCTCTATATTGAGACCATACAAAAGTTGGAATGGTGACATACCTATCACTCTCTTGGGTGTAATTATGTCTACCCATAAAGCATCAAACAATGCTTTATGCCAAGTTCTTTGATTGTCATATACCAGCTTCTTGATAATGGTCACCAGGTTCTTATTGCTTGATTTTACTTGACCATTTCCTTGCAAAAAATAGTCAGAAGAGTGGGAGAGGATAATCCCATAATAAATACAGAACTAGGCAATCTCATGAGAAGAGAAACAAGCTGCATTGTCTGTTATAATCTTGGTTGGGACCCTAAACCTGGAAATGATGTTTTCTTTGAGGAAATTACATACTACTTCTGAAGTAGCATGCTTGACTGGAATAGCTTCCACCCATTTGGTGAAGTAGCCTATGGTTGTGAGGACATAATCATGTCCAACACTCGAGGATAGATTTACAAAACCAATGAAATCAATTCCCCATTACTGAAATGGCTCTTCTATCACCACAGGCTTGAGAGGTAATGCAGCCAATTTGGGTCTTTCAATGAATTGTTGACAAAATTCACATCTACATACCCATTTGTATGCATTTTGAAACAAAGTAAGCCAATAATACCTAGCTCGTAGAATCTTATGGTCAGTTATAGGTGCAAAAAAATGTCTTCTATAATCTAGATTGTGGAAGGATTCTAGAAGTTTGTTATGTTACACTTTATCCACACAGCAAAGGAATACCCCATCAAGGTTCCTTTTATACAGACCATTGTCCCACAAGACAAAATTGGTAGTTTTTAACTTAACAGTGCTCTTTTCTTTACAAGATAGATGAGCAAGACACTCACCATAGGTAAGGAAATGAGCAATATTCAAATACCACTCATTTGTAGTGGTGACAAAGAGAACTATTGGTGTGTCTTTAACTTCTATTTTTTCATGCCCTATTTCTTCTAGTCTGTTATCAACAATTAATTGGTAGGGACCTCTTCCCTACACTAGCTTCATTGGTTTGATAACCAGATCAAACTCCTAGATTATAGCAATCTAATTACCCCTTTTAGTTCCAAACTCTTGCTGAGTTAGTATAGACTTGACTGTTATGTCAAAAACCAGAGCAACGGTGTGTGAGTTCAAGATGTAAAAGTAGAAGTGCTTTACCGCCTTAACTACTGCATAAGCATGCTTCTCCATGTTTGAGTATTTTAGTTCATGAGCTTTGAGTGGACAACTCATGAATGATATAGGAGATTCCATACCTTCTTTGTTATGCTAAACCAAAATTGCTAAAAGTGTGTGTTCAGAAGCATAATTGTACATTATCAAATCTTTGGTGTAATCTGGACAAACTAGAATTAGGGCATGGGCGATAGATTTCTTAATTTCTTGAAATACTAATTTGCCTCCTTCAGTCTAGCCAAAATGGCCTTTCCCTTCATCATGTCCACAATGTGGCGAGTCTTCTTTGTGAACTTAGGAATGAACCTTTGTAGAAAATTCACCTTTTTGAAGAAAGAGTGAATTGCAGTTTTACTAGTGGGCAGAGTAAGCTCTTGGATGGATTTGACTCTTTCTCAGTCAATCTTTCTGCCTTCTCAAGATACAGTGTGACTGAGAAGTTTCCCTTCTGTAACCCCAAAAATTGACTTCTTGGGATTTAGAGAAATGCCATTCTGTCGACATCATTTTAGCACTTTTTGTAGATGATGCACATGATCAGGTTGATGCTTAGAAAAGATAGTCAAGTCATCAAGGTATACCACAATGAACTTACCCATTTCATCTCTGAAAGTAAGGTCTGTTTCTCTCTAGAAGGTGGTGCCAATATTTATCAAGCCAAAAGGCATCCTTCGATATGCAAAGGTGCCCCAAGGTGTAGTGAAGACAGTCTTATGTTGGTCTGCTTCATCGACTTCTACTTGATTGTACCCTAAAAACCGTCTAACATTGATAACATCTCTAAACTAGTCACCATCTGAAAGAATTGATCCATGATGGGTAGAGGGTAGTTATCCTTTAGAGAGGATTGATATAAGTTTTTGAAATCCATGTAGAGGTGAATTTTTCCATTATTTTTCCTCATAGGGACTATGTTCACAATCCATGTGGAACGATGGATTAGAAAAATTATCCTAACTTTTAATATTTTTTGAATCTTAGACAAAATGGTACCTAATATCTTGGGGTTGTACTACCTAGATTTCTACTTGTGAGGTAATGAAACACTCTTGAGAAGAATTTCATAATGAATTTCTTCAGGCCTGAGTGACTTCAAATCATCATAGGAGTACGCCAAAACATCTATGTAATGGCAAAGCAGAGCAATGAATTTGAGATTTTTCTCAAGAGTGCAACACTTCCCAATGTTGATGATTTTGGAATTTTCCTTAGTACTCAAATTTATTTGATCAAACTCCTAGGAAGAGCTTGAATCCATTTGTTGTTGCTTGATGAACCTGTCGTGCTTATCAAATAGTTTCTCAAGGGAAACCAATCTTTTGGAATTTTTATTCCCTTTTACCTGCAAGAATTCTTCACGTATGTTTGAGCTTTTTTTAGGATCTAATTCCCATGGTGGAGATTCATTTCCTTCAAAATGAAGCTTTTCAAAGCTATCTTTTTATTCTAGAAAGGAAATGATTTGGCTGTCGCTATTGAACACTTGCCAATGATTGGCATTTTCAGGCACACTTGGTTGAAAGACTAGTTTGATAGTGTACCTATTTCCTTTGAAGTTAGGGTGAAGAACCATAAGAGTTACAAAAATAGCCAATGAATCAGCTCGATCATTGAACTCTCTGGGCACTACAAAGATACTGAAAGCATCAAAGATTTCAATTTATTCCCAAACTAGATTGCGATAATGGCACAATCTTCCATTCTTGGTTTGATATGGGTTCCTCACCTAACAAACCACCAATTTAACATCCCCTTTATGTGAAGAAGTTTAACACCTTTGTCTTGAGCTGCCTTCAATCTGAGTAGTAGTGATTCATATTTAGTAGTATTTTTGGTGTTGCTAAATTGAAACTTATATGCATAGGAGAAAATATCTGCTTGAGGAGATATTAATATAATCCTAGCTCTAGAGCTGGTAGAAGAATAACTGCCATCAAATTTCAATGTCTATACATCATTAGATTCTGATATTTCCTCAAAATTTTCTTCATTTGGAAGGGAGGATTCTTTTGTGCCTTGTTCTATCGTTGAACTCTTTGATCTTCTATCTGAACTTTGTGAATTGTCGCTTACAAGACTTTTCTATGGTGAAATAGAAACCTCCTCTGTGGTCAAAAAGTAGTTACCCATTCCTGAAGATTCAAATAAAATTTAAGCTTCAAGCACCAAAGTTTCGGAAACAATGTACTTTGACTCCTTCTCAGAGAGCAACCTATGCATGATGCCCTTGACAGGTATCCTCACCTCAGATAGGTCCATGCTTAACTCACCACCAACATCTTTGCAATAATTTCACCCAAGAAGGATGCTGTATGAGGTTGGGACGTTGGCCACTAGGACTGTCATATTAATTCTTTTTTCAGGGAAGGCCACAAATGCAAATTGGGCATCTTTGATTTGTCCTAACAATGGCACTTATTTGTTCTCCATGGAGAAACATCTCCCAAAGGTCTTGGTTAGCGTGAGTTTAAGAGATTCTGCCACTTTGGCGGGCATGACATTGTCAGATGCACCTGAGTCTATGATGAAATTATTTAGCTGATGTCCATATATCAACAATAAAACATAAAATGGTTCTATTTTCCTAGGGGCAGTTGGAGGAGTAAACACAATATTATTTTGGGTGGATGTGGGAGTTACCTTTGGAATTTCTTGTCCTATAGGGATGGTTTTATTCTTCACACATTCAACCAACCTATGCAACTACTCAGGGTTGGATTGCAAGAATTCAAACTCAGACATTTGAATTTTGGTCTTTTTAACATGGTCAAGTATGTCAAATGATTGAAATGAACTCGAAATAGGGGAAGATAGTCCATCCTTCTAGTTTTTTGGGGGTGTGGGACTAGTCTATGAATTTGAAGCAAAAGGTGCAGGAATGTTTGGAGTACTTACTTTTTTAGTGATTACCAAGTCTTTTGATTGAAAAGGTAGAGTATTTCCCTATTTAGCAATTGAAATTGCTGGTTGAGATCCTTCCCCTGATTTTCCCTTATCAACTTGTTGAGCTGACTAGTTTTGGGACCTGGTAAACACTACATATGATCCATCAAACATTTCACCTTTACTTTTAGGTTCATCTTGGTAATTTAGGAAACTAATGTTGGAGTTACCAGCTAATTCTTCTTAGTCTTCTGCAAAGAGATCAATGCCATCTTCTTAGTTCAACTCAGGTTGGAAAGGAAAATTAGATTCAGTTTCAAGATATCTAACTATTGAGTTGGCTGGAGCTTCTTCAATGGCAAGTTTCCCTAGTGGGCGAGGAAGGTAATTAGGCTGCCCTTGATTCTTGGCAGCATTGCCTTGATATGACTGGTTGGGGAATGTCCTCCTTGGTATATCTCGGTATGAAGGAGAAAAAATACCTTGTGCCATTTTGTTTCTGAGAGCTAGCAACTCATTTACCAACTTTTGCACCATAGGATCAGTGGTGCTTGTAGAAAAAAACTCAATAGATGAAGAAGGTTTACCTCGATTAGGATTTATTCTTATCTTTCTTGCTAAGATAAGGTCATCTTCAACCTCAGTGGCCAAATCCTAAGCTAAAACAAGGTCTATGGAGCCAGACCACCTCAATAATAAACTCACTTCTGGAAGCTGAGATTTGATGAAAAAACATTTGAGATTCTCAGCTATTGGTTGAGAAATTGTAGGAATCCCATTCCTTAGATTTTTGAACTTGGCTATGAAGTCTCTCATAGGTTCATGAGGATCCTTCTTCATCTATGTGAGCTAAGCCACCAGGGCATGCATGTCTTCTGTAGGTTTGAACTTGGCTTTGAATTTGGCTTTGAGGGTGTTGTAGTCAGTCACTATTTGAGCCTGCAGATGATAAAATCAGTCTGCAACAACACCTTGCAATGTTTCCATAAATAACCTGACTGCTACGTCCTCATACTCCACACCTATCACACCACAAGCTATGCTAAAGGCTATAATATGTTTATCAAGATGAACTCTCTCATCACCAAAGAACTTGGGGAAATTCTTCCTTGAACTGCGAGGTAGCTCATGTAGAGGTGGAGTTAGATTGAGTGGATCAAAAGAGTTACCCTAGGGACCTTGAGCTGCCATTATATGACTATGGAAAGGGGGGATAACAAATATGGCTGGAGTAGGTATAGGTAAAGCTCTGCTTGTAGAGGGAAAATAAGATTTGCCTTGTATTGGTGACCTGGTGTTGGTAGGAGGAAGACTCCTAGTTTGTTGAAGGTGAGATGATGAAGGAAATAGGTCAAAATTACTTGCTATACCAACTCAAATACAGGGTCAAGAATACCTTTAGCTTTTTGGATTTCGGTGTACAGTGGATCTGCCAGAGTGTAAAATGAAAAATGGAAAGAACTAGAATTGCTTCAATCTGAAGCTTGAGGCTTCAAACTATGTGTTCTTTCCCCAACAGAGTCACCAAAAATTGTTGGGTGAATATTTCGTCACAAGCTGATTGATAGAAAAATAGGTGTTTCAACCACAACATAAGGATATTTTATCAGCAAAATGTGCAGGTGTACCACATCAAAATGGGATAAATCTCTCCTCTCATCAAGGGGAGGTTCCCTATAAGGCACTATAACTCATATATATAAATTGAAAATACACTCAGAGGTGGGATAACACCATCCATCTCTCTTCTTTCAGAGATGATGTTCATAAATCAAAGGAGAAATCTAGGGTAATTACTGAAGGTACTTCTTTTCTTTCAGAATTAATATTTAGTCAACAGTTAGATTTCTTCCTGGTAGTAATTGTAACCATGAGAAACCCATGAAAGCACAAAGTCTTTCATTGCTTCCCTCACTGGAACAAGGCATAGTAACACAACAGAAAGAGGTGTAGCACAAAGTCTCCACCTCAACTACCAAAAGAGTGAAATATTATGAAGGATAATGGAAGCACAAAGTCTTCCCAAGATCCTTTGCACTAAAATATAAAAATACACACTAAATATAATTGTGGCAGCACAAAGTCTCCCACAGTTGGCTTCAAGACACCTTTTAGATTACTTCCACTAGTTCTGCTTAATTAATTAAATGGAAAAGACAATATTCAAGAAACAGACATAAGAACAATCTCCTAAATAATACAAGCTATTCCAACACAAATTCTGAAAGGTCACCTGCTTTCTCATTTAAATAACAAAATATGATTAACAATCTGAGCTCAAAGTCTTAGTAATGCCTTTCAATTTGGGTAGAGTTTTGCTTCTATAATAGATAGATCTCCCTTTCTACAAAATGAGAGATTATAATATATAACACTTCTAGAAAGACTTGGGTGCTTTGTTTCATAAATTTGCCCATGCTACATTTAATGCTTTGAATGCATTTGAAAATCTATGAAGGGGCCATGCTGGATCAGGGCATCAACCTTGAATTTTGAATTCAGAAACATCTCAAATGTCTACTCCTAAGCATGGGCTATCTGATCTTATTTATGGTGCTTACATAGCTATCCACTTCATCTTTACTTAATGCAGAAAAAATAGGCCGTGCCTTTGAAAGTTCACGCTCTCTAATGTCCACCTGGTGGACTATTTCACCTACTAGAAATAACTCTCCTATAGACATTTCTATATTTCCTATAGCCGTTCATTCTTTTCTTGTTTCATTTTGTCTCTTCCTTGCAATCTGAGCTCTCAGGATATCTTCTCAGCTTCAATTGACTATTTTGGCATCTTTCCTTGGCTATTCATTGAATTAGTTCTCAGGTCTATATCATATTTAAAAATCAATGAATATTTTGTTACCCTAAATTTGACATCTGCACGGACATCATTGGTCACTTGAACCACTTTGAACCTTGAACCTTCAGAGTGCATTGGTTCAATGGTTCAACAGTTCAGGTGGTTTAATTGGCTTGTCAATTCAATCGGCTCTTTGGTTCAATCTTCTGTGAAGGGCCATGTTTTCTCTCTTTTTATTCTTCGGTTGAACCCTTCCTTTGAACCATTTGGTTGAACTTTTGGGTTGGACTTCTTTCTAGAATCTTCTATTTCTTTCATTCGCTTGAAGCTTTTGTTTGGATTTTGAACTCTTTGAACCTTTGAACCTTGAACCATTTTGATTCAAAGTTCAACGGTTCATTCTCTTTCTTTAAATCCTTTTCTTTTTTGTTGAACTCATTAAACCCTTAAACTTTGAACTTTTGGAAGTTCAAGGTTCAATGGTTCATCGGTTCAATCTTAACTCTTCGAATCCTTTTATCTTCTAAGTCCGTCAAACTTATTGAACTTGTTGAACCTTTGAAATTTGAACTCTTTTGGTTCAAAGTTCAACAGTTCGACAGTTCAATCTTCACTCTTTGAAGTCTTCTTTTCTTTAAGTCCATCAAATCCATTTAACCTTTGAAGAGATTGAACTTGCCAAAGTCTTCAAACTCGTTGAACTTTTAAAGCGGTTGAAGTGCTTAACTCTTTTTAGAACTTTGGAAGTTGAACCTTTGAACCTTTGGAGGCGGGGTTCAATGGTTCATTATTTCAATGGTTCATTCCATTTGTTTGAAGCTCAACATTAAGTCTTTTGATTGAACTTCGGTGTTGAACTATCCTTGAAATGCCTAAGTGTTTGGAACTTGTTTCTTTATGAAAGCCCACCGGTTAAACCTGTGGAACCTATTGAACCTGAGAGTCCCTTAACTAAAAATGCTTGAATAATTGAAGAACTTGGATGCTCATAACATTTTTTTGAAAAATAAAGATATCATTTTGGCCTATAGGACCAAAATAGTTGATATGTTGTCCACAAAAATAAGTGACGGATTTTGGGAACGACATTACTCACCTGACAAATCTCCATCACCTAAAATCTCTTGTTCAAGCTACTATATCTCTTTCAAGAGATTTTATTCATCAAAGATTGAATAATCTTATCAACATTCACTATATCATCATTATTCAAAATCAATCTTTGATCTTCTACCTCTTTGATTGTTTCATGCAATATAAATTCTAAATCTTGATCTTCATACCTATTGTCTCCATATTATTGATTCATTTCTATCTCTTTTATGCCTTCAATAAGACATCCTTATTCTTGAATATCTCCTTCTCCAAGAATCTCTCCTATTTTAGGGTAACAAATCACTGTATTTATATACATGGTTTCCCAATCAATCTCTTCTTAAACATAAACATATTGTTCATGCTTTCTCTCCTTCATGATTTCAAGTTTAATGTCCTCAACATGGGCTTATTATTTCTTCACTTTTGTACCTACATACATACATAATAATAAATAATAAAATTTAAAAACTTGAGGTTTGTTTGCCTATATATTATCCTTATTAGGTTGATTTATCTATTTCCTCTCATCATCCTTTATGACTATCTCATTCTCCTTAACGTGGTACTCACCTTCCTCTTGTCTACTAATTTGTTCACCCATCAATAACACAATCTCCTCCTTGAGATTCCTACTTAACAAATTCTTTTAATTCTCTTTGTCTCTCATGACAATCTTCCTTATTCTCTCCATAAGTATCCTTATGGTCCACTTAATTCTCTTCTTTTTCATTACCCAACTGTAACATTAGCTTTCTTCTTCATGCATGAGCTCCAATAAGATCCTTATCCTATTTAGCCTTTGATATACATTACTCATCTCCTCTTTAACAACCAAACCTTTTCACTTTAGGTATTCCTTATTATTTATCTCATTGTGTTACTCTAACTTAACCAAGCCCTTCCTCTCCTTTTCCTTTCACTATCTTCATCTTCTCACAAGCAAGTCTTTTTCACCTTAATTTAGTGTCTCAACCTAGGTTCTCTCCTCTACTTGGTCTATTGACACTCTTGTCCAAGTAATTTTAACCTTAGAACAACTTCTATTATTAGAGCATTTCTTCTCTCTTCTTAGGACTACTCTTCAACCATAAAATCTTACCTTTTTCTACCTCCCTAACTCATTCCTACAACTCAACTTCATGTAACCTCAAATAACAACCTATAATATTCAAAATTTATATATTATTCCAAAGCTTACCTAATATGATACCACCTGATGTAGATCTGGTGCCTACACATACCTCATCCATCTCCCTGGCTCTGATTTCTACCTTGATCATTTTTCTAACCTTTGATTTGATTAGTCATGTAGGTACCTTGCTTATCTCTTGTCTATCCTTGTTCACTCATACCTTCACTATAATCATAAGCCTTATTCTACACTTAATCCTCTTTCTCTATTTAATACATCTCACCCTTCATGTTCATATGCATTCTCTTTCCTCGTTATCATCAACATCATCTTCTCATCCTCACTTTTCAAAACTTCATTCTCCATTCTTTATTCATGCTTTTGCTAATTCTCACATATAGATTCATATCTATAAAAGCCTATTTCATGATTCCATGGTTATTGTATTATTATGTCTCATATGGTCATACACCTACATATTTGAAATTATATACACATCCAATCATAATATTCAATCTCCAAGCTTAAACTCTCAACCAAACTATGCTTTCCTCTTTAAGGCCTATTTGCTTATTGCCCTGTTTGAGGACATATCTAGTAGGTTTGAATGATTTATAGAAATTATAGACAACCTAAGACTAGTTTCAGATACCCATTATTCTTTTTATTTTTCAAACAAAGTTTTTTTTATCACAACTCTCAGTTCAACCCTACCAACTCAACACACCTCATTAACAATTAGGTCTCTTTAAGCCTAATGCACTACCATAGTCCTAGTGACCCTAATGTACGATATTATACCAAATAAAAAACAAAAAAAATAATTTATAATATTACAAATAAAATAGGATCACAAAATTTATTGATATTTTTAGGGTGAAAATAAAAGTTATTCCAATTGCAAATTTGAAACCCTAGTCTAGGTTTACACAGGCCTGTAGGTGGCTAAGAGCATATACAATGTGATAGTTTGAATTTTAGACAAATTTAAACACATATAATAATTTAATGAGGTATTTAATACCTCACCTCAATTTATCCAATATTTATTAGTTCATGAACAATTACAAAACATTCCCAACAAGCAAATTTTAGAATTTTGTATGTAAAAAGAGGATTGCGTGTGAAGATTTATGAGACTATTGATTTTATACCTGGATATATGAACCTGAAAATTTATGATTATCAATAATAAAAACTCTATACTATTTTTAATATCCTAAAAAAATTCAAAATCACTAAAATAACCATCATAAATTCATCTCTTTCTTATCAATCTTGACTGTGCATAGGTGGAATTGCTCCTAGTTAGACTATATTGTAGATGAACTTATATATATTTTCTATAAATTACATGTAATAAACATTTAAATTAAAATAAAAAATAATATTATATTATTTACATACCATTAATCTTAGCGAAACACACAAATACACTCTAAATCAATCTTTTCTTCATTGATCTTGATGCATACAAATTAATCATTTACAAAATTTGTAATACAAGCATAGTTATTCATATCTTGATACTTTTTGGAACTATCCACCCATATTATTTGAATTTATCCTATCCTATAACCTTATACCACTATCATCTAATACCTTACATAACACTAAAGCATACAAACTAACTCCTTTGTGCCAAGCCCACATAGGGTGATAGTTACACATCAAGATTTTTGATTACATTGTTATTTTCCATGAGTTTCACATCAAGGCACAATTTAAAACACTTATAGGACATATGTTGACCCATTAAAACATTTATAAACCTTTTGATCTCACACAACACCTCAAAACACTTCACAAATCTAATTTTAAATTCAAATTTTTAAATTTTGCTTTTTGGTGGGAAAATCTAAATGGAATTAAAACACACAACCTAAGGAGTTATTAATGACTCTAAATTATCATAATGGTCCCTATAAGACATATACTACCCATATAAAACTAAAAATTACCACTCATGAACTTTTAATTATACTACACCTTATGTATTCTTGTGATGCTCTACATCACTTGACTAGTGACATCCATTCCTGAACTTAGAGCTCAATAACTCCAATATTTTAGTCAATTTAAATCCTAAAATTATAAAAAACTAAGTATTTAATATAATGGATTTTTAAAAACTATATTATAAATGGTATCTCTTACAATTCTTGAATTGATTTTAGAAGATCTAAAGTGACCTAATTAGTTATATTTACTAAACTATAAGAATATAAAATATAATATAAATTAATTGGAAAATTATACTTTATACTCAAAGAAAATTTATTTTAATAAATATATCAAAAAAAAACATCTATTTTACTAAATATATCAAACAAAAACAATGTTTAATTTAATAATTATATACTCAAGCATATACAAACAAAAAATATCCAACACACCAAATATTTTAAACCAAAGGGTGTACGCCATTTCCTTCAAAATTTTCAAAATTTTAACTTCCCTCAAAAACATGTGTTTCAAAGGGTGTACACCCTTTGTTAAATGGTCTATGGCATTTATTAAACTATGTATGCCCTTTGTAAAAATGGTGTATGCCCTATGTGAAAAAGGTTGTATGCCCTTTAGCTTCAAGACCAAGCCAATTCAAAATTTCTATGGTTTTTTCAAACAAAAGGGCATAAAACCTTTGAAAAATAAGATTTATGTTTTCCATTTTGACACTTTTTTTGTCCCCCAAGTTTTTGTATCCACCCAATACATATAGGACTAAAGGAAATATATAGCTTTAATGGCCTAATCCCCTTGAATAAGGTTCTATCTACACGTCAAGCTGAGAATCAAGGCTCATGTATTTATATGCATGTGAGTGACCAATTTGAATGTCTGAGAGAGGCCTATATCCTATCTTCCTATGCATATAAATGAGTCTATATGATATATCACTAATGCAATCCTTCATTTGGTATCATTATGCAACCAAACACCTTCAATAGATAAGAAGAATAAAAACGTACTAGATGTTATGTCCTTGAAAAACCTTTATAGGATTATGAGATATTAAGATTTGTTATGTGTGAATGAAATAACTTAGGGTAATTATGTATGTATAAGCATATTTAAATTCAAATTGTGACACATTCTCATGTAGATCAACTATAAAAAAATATGAAAGTTGACAATCAAGGGACAAGAAAACATGACATGATGGTTCACACAATTCACTTTCCCACTTTCATATTGTTTCTAAAAATAGTCAAGACGGAAAACATGTGAAGCAAACCCTAAAATTATCTATATGACACTTAGTCATATGCCAAGGAAGACAAATGATAGATCTAAATATGTTCATGACTAAATGATGATAACATAAAACTATGAAGGGTCCAATGTGAAGGGAAAGTATGCCAATAAGAGCCTTATGTAAGAAAAATAAAAAAATATATGAAAGTATGAAAAAAACACTACAAAGAAATCACTTTTACAAAATTAGGTGCTTACAAAACCATACAAAATTAATGTGTAATTTTGATTTGAATAAAATACAATAATATAATAGCAAACACATACCTAATTGCAAGTATTAAAGTGATTAAATGTTTTAAGTTGATGAAATTGGTTCTTATGTATATACCAAATTTTTACCAAAGTTGTGGGGTATTAGAGGCTATAATCAAGTGAAAATAGGTCTAGAGATTGATTTAGAGAAAATCTAAAAAGCATGTGTAGAGTTGATGAAATGCATAAAATGAATAAGAACGTAGTGCTATGCTCCTAGCTTGACTAGGATCATAATGGTGAACACATTGAGAGAGGGTATAATCATGTTTAGACTGTGTTATATCTAAAATCAAATTTGACAAATGCCTTCCTATGCTTTTATTCTTTAAAAAAATTGCTCAGTTTGTCACCACAATTCTTACAAAAATCCTTACCCTTCCATGTAACCCAAATCAACTTAAAAAACCTTGAAAAAAAGGGGTTATTTATGAGGGCCCTAATTCAATTAGATCCTTATTCTTTGAAAATTTGGCAATCAATAGTCAATGTAGTCTAATAAGCACTCCTATGCAATATGAAGATCCTGATCATTATCTTTATCCTTATGAATGAGAGGTAAGTAACTAATATAGTCTATATATATTATTTCACTAATCCTAAAATCCTAATTTTGGTATAGGGGTATTACTCTAATAATGTTAAACTTTTTTTACATTTCAATAGATGCCTTATCAATATGAATTGTTTTGTATTCCCAAAATGCATTAATGCACTCATGTACTTATAAACTTATTGAATTCAAATTAGGACCTTATTGGAACACAAGCCAACACATAACATGTAATAAAAATAGATAAAAAGGGCACAAACACTAAAAAAAATAAAAAAGATCAAAGGGGCCCACAAAGGAGAAAAGCATCAAGAGTGTAGTGGTACACTCCTAGTCAGACCAAGGGTGTAGAACTATGCTCCTTAAAAAACCATTAATAGAAAAAATGAATAGGAACAAAATAAATAGATTTATAGAGAAAACATAATAAAAGATAACTCATAGATGAGAAGAATAAAGAAGAGTCATATCACAATAAAAACATGAGAAGAGTAAAGGAGAGCTGTAGCACAATAAATAATAAATGGGTGTAAGTATTGTCAAATATAAGTGAAAGTGCTAATGAGAGCCCAATTTGAACCAACGATCCAAAAGTACATAAACACATTAATACCATAACCAATAGCTAGTATTGTACCAAAATACAATGTCTACATAGATAATGGGAAAAAACTAAAAACTACTACTTTCAATTGACATATAATATCCACAATGCTCAATGTCAAAGATTTTGCATCAAATTAAATACACATTAGTTAAAGAAAAAAGATAATTTAATAGTGAATGAATAGTCATTCAAATTGCTTTCCTCTTCACAATTTATAATATCCATGTAGAAATTATGCAAGAAGGTCTTCCCTCATTTCCTTTGCGTAAGTGAGTTCAGTTTTCAAGATACAAATCTCCATGACTTTGCACAAATGTATGCCATTAAATGATCAACCCATAGGGGTACAAATCATACCTTTCCATGATGCATTCAATAATAATGTGGTATGAAATTGATGGATCACCTACCAAAATGATTATTGGTTTGTATTGTATTTATGTTATATGTTGAAATGCTATGAAGAGTGTTTGAATTGATACTTGTACCATTCAAAAAATGATTTAAGCCATTTGATTAATAGGGTGTTTTTAATATGGGAATGTTTCCTATGTTTTAAATTGATATGAAACAAGAGAGATATAGAGAGGAAGAATTGAAATATCATCTTATTTAGAAGATTTTTTTGTTAAGTTTCAATTCTTTAGAGTCTCATGCTCTGAGAGGGATCAAGAAAGAGTAAGGTGTGGGTTGTATTGAAGCCTACTATGTATTCATATGTGCCATAACTACCTTAAAAAGAGTTAGAAATGAATAGTGGGGTGAAAGATAGAAAATAATAATCTACAATTTTTTTGTATTCTATGAATCTAATTTATGCATATGGGAAAAATCAATGGATTGGATATAAACTTTTATTGGGTGAGATAAGTCATTAAGGTGCGATGAAATTTCTTAAGTTTCCATCCTTTTGATTATAATTTTTTTTAAGTTTCTGTAGTGGAATTCTTCAAAATATTTTATTGTCAAATTTTTCTTGGCCCATTGAAGACTAGAGATGTTGGTCAGTGATATTTGCTTTGTTAAAAGCTCATTACCTATCTCATCCCAATTTATCTCTAAGTCAAATAACCTATATTATCCATGGATAATCATGTTTTTTAGTTGATTAACTATTTCTTGAATAATATTTATGTCATATGTTGATTATGGGACAATTATATGCTACTTAATTTACATGATTGATTTACTATAAGATAATTGTACTTTTATACTTTGTACATTATGATCATATTTTTTAATTATATGACATTATTTTATGGATATATTTGTATTTTAGGATAACTACCTTCATTAATATGAGGTGGATGTAGGACAAATCCATCCCTCAGAGTGTGATGGAAGGAGAGCATCATCAGAGAAGGTGGTGTAGATGGGGACATTGGGGGACAACAAAGAGTGAAACCAGAAACCCATGCGCTCATAATAGTATTATATCATGTTTTATGATTAATTATTTGAGATAGATAGTTGTGGTATGTTTTTTTTTTAAAATTTTGAATGTCTGATGTGATATTTTGTGTTCTTAGATTATTTTATGTGATTTCATGATTTCACTAATCTAGTTGCTATTGATGTTAGCTAATTTGATAAATATGTACCTAACTAGTTTAATGTAATTTATTGTAGTGTTGTACATAATTAAATATTCATTTAAAAATGCTTAGTTGGATTCTTTATTAGAAATAATTGATGTATGCTATTATTTAGTTGAGTCAGTTTGTAAGTAACTATTTACATTTATAAGGTTACTATTACCAATTTTAATAGTAATATAAACTGTAAAAGACTATGAATTGTAATTTTTTTGTTTAGTATTAACATAATACAAGGTGTTATAGAATAATAACATTGTGAAACAATTATTCAAATATCACTGTGTTTTTCAAAGTGTTTTCCAAAACTTATAGGTTATTGTTTAAACCTATAGGGTTAACTTATAATGGAGGTTGAATTCATAGTGTTTGGTTGTGGATGAGATGGTAACAATTAAAAATAGTCTTTTAAATACATATTTGTATAACTCGTGATATATAATCATTATTTTAGTTAGTTGATATTTGATATTACATGAAATATAGCGATTATTGGCTTGTTGATAATTGACATTGTATGGAATAACATTGGTGATTATGAGTTGTTGCTTAGTCAGTTTGTGAAGTTGATGTTTAAGTCAAGGGCATGTATATTCTATAGAGGATGTATAATGATTATTTTATTGAGTCTTAGGGAAGTTTTGAGATGATTAGAGTTTTTAATCACTCATTAACTCTGGGTTAACCATCATTCTTAGTGAAAATTATGATGAAAGTTTGGCTATTGGTTACATGAGAAATGGTGGCAGACTATAGCTTAGAGGGGGATCTATTGAGATATTTTAGCATGCATATTTTTAGTCAATTTAGTTTACCATGAATGGAGGATAAAGTGGTGGTGATTAAGGTGATGGAAATGAATAAAAGAAAGGAGGAGGAGTGGAAGGCATGCATATAGGGAGTAATAGGTAGAAGGAGAAAAATAAAAAGGAATTCAAGCTAAGGAAGGAAGGGATTCAAAATTTTTAGAATAATAAATATTTATTTTAGGTTGGTATTATACTTAAATTCCTAAGTGACATTTTTGATGGATTTGTGAAAAGAATTGATTTGGGTTAATGGATTTCATTTGATTTGAAATGAGTAAAAAAAAATAATAGGGGCTATATGTAAGTCCCTATGGATGACTCAACCATCCACATAACCCTATATACAACCCCATAACCCAAAGGGAAAGGGATATGGATGTAGGTGTTCACCATGTTTGTATACACATCTATAAAAGATTTATATTTAACCCTTTATTAATTCAAAAAATCCTAGTGAATTCATTATTTGTTTATTACATTTTAAAGGCATATGGATAAGGTCTTATGATTTAGGTTTGGTTTTCAAACCAATCTAGAACCTAATATATAGTTCTCAACTTAAATAAAATCCTATATGGGTTATATGGAGTTTGAATATGTATATAATTTATTAGTATTTTGGGTGAAACAAGTTATGTGCATTTTTAACATTCAACTATACATACATACATACATACACACACACACACAGACTTATATATAGGTATATATTTGGGTTAAATGTCATTAATGTATATATACATATATATGTATTTATATATAGATATACATGCTAATTAAAAGACCAAGGTTTTCAATTAAATACTATTAGTAATGATTTAATACAATTTTTATGAATTTGGTTATGGAGTATATAATCAGTGACATATATAAAAGCTGTAGCTTGTATTATTTAATAAATATGGAAAGTATCCATTACGTAATGCCTTGGTTGAATTATGTTTATCAATTGAACTTTTTATTCAAGGTCTGAGTATGATTTACGACTGAGTTATGCATATAATGTTCAACTATATATTTACTTGCATAAGGTATTTTATGAGTTTGAGACAGAGGATTCATAGTTAGATGAGTTTCTTAGTTTCTGTGTAAATTGATTTAGATAGTATAAAAAAAATAGACTAGTTATTATTTATCAACTATACTATTTTTTGGATTGTTTAAACTTTGAAATTGAGATATATAATCATGAATTTCACAATGTTTGATATAAAATGACTGTGTGTATGTCTTTGATCATATTTATATACAAAAGAATCAAATGTTAATATGAATCGATTTGATTTGAGTAATGTGAATAAATGGATTTAGTGTGTAAATGGTTGGCTGTGTATGAATGGTGAATGACATGAAATTATGTGTATTTTTAAGTAAATATATTGAGAATTATCTAGTTTATAAAAAATCTTTGGGACTATTTTGTGAGCTAGATATATACTTAGTGTATATGAAATACTCTAAGACATTTGATAGTGGATGTCTTCTTAGAATATACCATATACAATAAAGTAATTGTAATATATTAAAATTTTACTTGAATAGTCTAAAAAATATACATATACATGGTATAAGTTATACACTAGTGATTATGTAATAGAACTACAAATGATTATGCCATTTATATATATGTATATACGTTCACAACTATGTTATGTTTAAAAATATTGTTACCATAACAGTGTGAATGTGGGTGCTTGTATATATTTTAATGTTGATTAAATTTTTTTAAAATAATGTATTTAAGAGTTTTAAATATAAAGCATATTAAGATATTTTTGGACTGGATTTTGTTATATATGGAATATGAACAATTAAATAAGCCTATGTCATAATGTTATTTCAGGAATGAAATAACAATATAAGTTACTTTGTGATTATAGTAACTTGTAATCTAGATAAATCATTACCTGGATGGTATGTTATATTGAGGAATATTTTTGATTCTATTTATTATTATATAATAAACTAGATGATATTAGATTAAGTACATTACATTTGACAGACTAAATGAATGTAGTTAATACTTCTGTACTTAACATATTTTTATCAGCTAAAGAGAAATATTTTGAATGAATCTATTAGTTTTTAAATTATTATATATTTTAACTAGATCTTATAGTCACGACTCTAAATAAATAGTGGATGCATTCCACTGGCTTAATTAGTGCCATCAATACAAGATGAGGTGTAATCTGATTGAATGGTGTGTATGAAATTGACTGATCATAGAGATATTTAATTATTGAAAGCTTTATCCAAAGTAATGTTTTAACTAAACATTAGCATTTCATATGTTGATATAGTTTTCATATTTGTGTGATATCATATTATAAAATATTTATTTATAATACACATTATGTATTAGATATCTACAACACATGGGTTCTAGTTTATCACTTTGGATTCCCACACTATCATTATCTACCCATCCATGAAAGAAGGGCCATTCCATTGTTGGGAGATAGTGTGGGGGATATATGGTTCATGGTTGGTATGGAAAAGCACTCGGATGATGCTCTTTATCTCAATTGGAGTACTACATTAGAGACTACACTTGAGATTACATATGATACTTGAGTTGTGGAGACTTTTGAGTCATGAAGACTTGTGATCCATAGAGATTTGTATCATGTATTATTATTTGAGATATTATATTATTGCTGAAAAATGTAATATTTATTCATTATAAATATACAATAGTTGCTATAATGTTGTATCAGTTGTGGCCAAGTTTATACTATATCATTATGATTATGTGCAATAATTATCATTTATTCAACATTGTTCATGATTGTTATATCTATTTATGGTGATCCTTAGCTAAGTGGATTACATATAAACCTTATGGTTAACTAAATGAATGTAGTTAGTTAAAGATCATTAATTATATATCTTATGGTGAAATATATAAGTTGAATATGTGTAATTAACTTAAAAAAATAAAATTGCTATATTTTGGTAAAACCCAGTGGGGTTATTACATTGTGGTATCAGAGTTGAGGCTCACAATCTAAGATTTAATGTGTCTCCTAATGAAAAATTATTCTCATAATAAGTAGAAAAAATAATGGTGCATGCTAGACCAAGAGGTGAGGGTACTTCAAATACCAAACCCCCTTTTGATCCAAATCAGTTTTCCACTGAGCAAACTATAAAGTTGGACCAAATACTCTCAACCATGCAAGATACTAGGACCAAATTCTGGCCCTAGAATAAAAAGTGTATGGACATAAAGAGGAGAATGCTCAGGAGGAATCTAAAGAGCATCCTAATGAGTAGGAACATCCTTAAGAGTAGATGCATGATGAAGTGCCACAAGATGCAATAGCTTGAGTAGCTACAAAGTTGGCACAAGATATGAAAAAGGTAAATCCACTCAAGTTCGATGGAACTATATTGGGAGATGGAGATAAAGCATGGTTGATAGAAATTGAGAAATATTTCAAGATTAAAAATTATTCTAAATTCACAAAATTAGTCTAGGAAGCTTATCAACTTACTAGTGAAGTAACAACTTGGTGGGCAAATAAAAATCTTGAGATGAATCTCAACTCAAACACCACCACTTGGAAACAATTTGTGACACTGCTTAGATCATGATGGCTTACACAACTATACTTAGATCAAAAGTTTACAAATTTTTATAATCTTAATCAAGGTGATTTATTTTTGAATAAATAATACAAGCAATTTACCAAGCTCCTTAATTATGTACCTCAATATCAGGGGGATGAGAGGTTCAAAATTAGGAAATTTATCATGAGATTAAAACCCTAAATTGGTTGTGAAGTAGATGTGCATGGTCTATCTACCATAGATTAGGTGTTTGAGAAGGTAATCAAGAAGGAATAAAAATTGAAATCTCTTTCCCAAGTTAGAGATAAGTTCAAGAAGTTTGGAAGTTCTAAACCGAATTTCAAAAAGAAGAACTAAAAGGAGAGGAGTGGATATTCTAAGGGTCAGTTTAAGAATCAAAATGCCAAGTTTAACAGTGGTTTAGGGAACATGAAATTTGGTAATGATTTCAAGAGTGGATTCAAGGGAAACCAATAGTTTGACAAGAAAAGACTAGTTGGAGGTTGCTTCATATGTGGAGGTGACCATTTTACTCAAAAAGTCCTCATGACAAGTCAAAAATAAGGTTTCTACTTCTAAGCAAGGCATGTTCCAACAACAGATTCATGTAGCTATTGACAATCATCAGACTGAGTATCAAACTTCACCCGTAGAACTATCAAGTATTTTGTTCAATCATTAAATTTCTATTTTTATTAACATAGGAGCTATAGAATGTTTCATTTCTCCTAGAATGATTATTGAATTGTCTAAAAAATATGGAGTTATGGAAAATACATGGTTGGTATAGTATGGGAATGAGTCAAAGGTTAAAGTTGATAAGTGTTTGGTTAAAGTTGAGATTAGGTTACCTAAATTCATTACAATAGTGGATATTTTACATCATCATTGGGGTCATACGATGTGATCCTAGGAGTCAATTGGCTTGAATATCATAAATCCAAGGTTGACTATTATCTGAAGAAGGTTGAGTGTCAAGAGGATTTTAAAAATCAAACACAACTTCAGGGTGAGAAAAGGGAGTTGAAGCTAAAGAAAATTTATGAAATTCAACTTAATAAATCTCAAAAGAAGGGATTCTATTCATTTATCATTAAGATAAATGAGATAGAGGAGTCAAAGGAACCATCTATCAAAGACTATCCTTTTCTAAGAAACTTTCATGATGTGTTTTTAGAAGAATTACTAGGATTGCCACCCAAGCATGAGCTTTATTTCTCAATTGATATAATACCTAGATTAGAACCACATTCTAAGGTGCTATACAAAATGACAACCACTAAATTGGTTGAGTTAAAGGCACAACTTCAAGAGTTGTTATCAAAAGGGCTAATTTGACCAAGTGTGTCATCATGGGGTGCACCAGTTATCTTCTTCAAGAAGAAGGATGCCACTCTTCATCTATGTATAGATTAAAGGATGTTGAATAAAGTAAAAAATCAAGAACAAAAATTCATTGCCATGAATTGATGATCTATTTGATAAAATATGAGGGAAAACACTATTTTCTAAGATTGAATTTAGAGCAGGGTATCATTAGTTAAGAATCTATGAAGCAGATATTCTAAAAATACATTCTAAAATTGATATATGCACTATAAGTTTACATTGTTACCATTTAGATTGATAAATATTATAAAAACATTTATGAATCTTATGAATAGTGTGTTCAGAGACTATCTAGATCATTTTATTTTGGTCTTTCTTGATGACATCCTCATTTATTCCAAGGATGAGGAAAAACACTTACAACATTTGGAACTAGTTTTGTAATATTTGTAAAAGCACTTGTTATATGGTAAGTTATCTAAGTGTGCATTTTTATAAATTAAAGTGTAGTATTGAGGACATATTATCTTTATAAATGGTATTTCAGTGGATCCAACAAAGAAAAGATCCATAATGGAGTGGTTACCACCAAGGAATGTGCATAAGATAAGAAGTTTCATGGGTTTAGCAGGCTATTATAGGAAATTCATTCTGAATTTATCTAGGATAGCTAATCCAGTTACCTATATTCAATAGAAAAATAGAATTTCTTTAAGTTAGACAAGTGTGAGATAGCCTTTTAGGAATTGAAAAAGAGGCTTAATTCAACACCAGTGCTAAGATTTATTGATCCAAATGGTCAATTCTAAGTGATCACCAATGCATCTGACAATGGACTAGGAGAAGTTCTTATACATGATAACCTAGTGGTAGCCTGCGAGTCTAGGAAACTAAATGAATATGAGGTGAATTATGCCCATCATGACCTAAAACTTGTGTTAATTGTGCATGATTTTCAAGTTTAGAGGTATTATCTATTGGGAAAATTATTTGAGCTCAATATTGATAACTTGGGACTCAAGTACATCTTCACCTAACCAAACTTGAATGCTCATGAAAGATGATGGTTAGATTTTTTATCTGATTATAATTTTGATATTCAGTATATAATAGGTAAGGAGAACATAGTAGCTGATGTTCTAAGCCTTAGGAGGTACATAGGAGCCATGAATACTATTAGGAGTAATTTTTGAGATCAAGTATTCAAATTCTTGCCAAGAGATGAATTCTATGACCAGGTCAAGAAAACATTAATTGAGAATGCTTAGAATCCTACGTATAAAGGATTCAAGATCGATAGTGATGGTATTTTATTGTACAATATTAGGATGTATGTGCCTAATAAAGAGAATCTGAGGAGCATAGTGCTAAATGAACTACACAATGCCCCTATTTAGGACATCCAAGAGTAACCAAGCTCATGGCTAAACTTAGACCACTCTATTTCTAGAATATAATCAAAAGAGATGTAATAGATTTTGTAATGCCACTTGGGAGGACTATGATGAGTTTTATAAGCTATTTCTACATTTATTTTTTTGATTTGCTACTACATATTATATTATTTTATGCTAAATAATGTTTTAAATTCATAATTTGTGTTTAAATTAATGTCATCAAGATGATGACCAGCTTTAAGAGGGAAGGATGTCACATCCTAATTTCTCTTGAAATTGAATAACTTGTATGATCCATGGATTATTATGGTTGTTAGTTGATTATATATTGTTTGAATAAGCTTTATGTAATACGTTGATTATGAGACAATTATATGATACTTAATTTATATGATTAGTTTGCTATGAGATAACCATACTTTTATACTCTGTACATTATGATCATGTTTGTTAAGTATACAATATTATTTTATGGATAGATTTTTGTTTGGGGCTAACTATCTTTATTATTGTGAGGTGTATGTAGGAGAGATCCATCACTTAGAGTGTGATAGAGGGAAAGAATCATTGAAGAGGGTGGTGTAGATGGGGATGTTAAGGGATGATAGAGAGTGAAACTAGAAACCCATTTATACACCATAATATTATATCATGTTTTATGATTAATTATTTGAGATATATAGATGTGATATGATTTGTTTTCTATTTGAATGTCTGTTGTGATCTTTTATGTTCTTAGATCAATCTAGTTATTATTAATGTTATAGTTAATTGGATAAATCTGTAACTAACTATTTTAACTTAATTTATTGTAATGTTGTACATAGTTAAATATTCATTTAAAAATGCTTATTTGGACTCTTTGTTAGAAATAATTGATGTATGTTATTACTTATTTGAGTCAGTTTGTAAGTAAATTTTTACGTTTATAAGGTTACTATTATCAATTTTAATAGTAATATAAATTGTAAAAGACATAATGAATTATAAGTTTTTTGTTTAGTATTAGCATAATGCAAGGTGTTATATAATAATATCATTATGAAACAATTATTTAAACATCATTGTGTTTGTTGAAGTGTGATGTAGAGGGTTAAAAAAATATCTCTATAACCTCAAACTAATCAAGTGAAACTTAGAGTATTGCAAGAAGTTGAACCAAAAATCCATTACCAAGAAAGTGTATAGTGAAATAAGATAAAGTGAGAGATATTGTGTTAATCCTCTGCATCAAAGTGTTTGCTAAAACCTATGGGTTATTGTTTAAACCTAGAGGGTTAACTTATAGTAGAGGTTGAATGCATATTGTTTGGTCATGGATGACATGGTAATAATTAACAATAGTATTTAAATACATATTTGTATTACTCGTACTACATATTCATTATGTTAATTAGTTCATAGTTGACAATGCATGAAAGATAGTAATTATTGACTTGTTGATAATAAAAAAAACATGGAATAACATTGGTGATTGTGACTTGTTGCTTAATCAGTTTATGAAGTTGATGTTTAGGTCAAGGGCATGCATATTTTATAGAGGATATATAATGATTATTTTATTAAGTCTTAAGGAAGTTTCTAGATGATTAGGGTTTCTAATAACTCATTGAATCTAGGTTAACCATCATTCTTATCAAAAATCATGACAAAAGTTTGGTTGTTGGGTGCATGAGAAATGTTGGCAAATTATATCTTAGTGGGGGATCTATTGAGCTATTTTGGCATGTATACTTTTAGTCAGTTTGGTTTGCTATAAATGGAGGAGAAAGTGGTGGAAAGTAAGGTGGTAAAAATGAATAAAATAAAGGAGGAGGACTGGGAGGCAAGAATACAAGGATTAGTAGGTAGAAGGAGAAAAATAAAAATGAATTCAAGCTAAAGAAGGGATTAATTTTTTTTGGAAAAATAAATATTTGTTTCACATCAGTATTGTACTTAAATTCTTGAGTGACATGTTTGATATATTTGTGAAAATAATTGATTTGGGTTAATGGGTTTCATTTTTTTTGAATGAGTTAAAAATAATAATAGGGGTTGTAGGTAGGGCCCTGTGGATGGATGGCTCAGCCATCCATATAACCCTACATCCAACCCCATAACCCAAAGGGAAAGGGGTAGGGTTGTAGGTGTTCACCATATTTGTATACACCCCTGTGATAGCTTAGTCTTTAAAAATTTATTAATTCAAAAAATCTTGGTGATTTCATTATTTGTTTATTACATTTTAAAGGCATATGGATAGGGTCTTATGATTTAGGTTTGGTTGTCGAACTAGTATAGAAACTAATCTATAGTTCTCAATGTAAATAAAATCCTATATGAGTTATATGGAGTTTGACTATGTATATACTTGGTATTTTTTATTGAAATACATTATGTGTATTTTTAACATTTGACTGTATACATATAAAAGTATATACACAAACTTATATATAGGTATATTAATTCAAGTTAAATGTATTTAATGTATATATACATATATATACGTATTTTTATATATAGCTACAAATGTTAATTGGAAGATTAGGGTTTTCAATTAAATACTATTAGTAATGATTTAATACAATTTTTATGAATATGGTTATGGAGTATATACTCAGTGACATATATAAAATCCGTAGCTTGTATTATTAAATAAATATGGAAAGTATCCAATATGTAATGCCTTTGATAAATTATGTTTATCAATTGAAATTTATATTTAGGGACTGAGTATGCTTTAAGACTGAGTTCTGTATATAATGTTCAACTGTATATTTACTTGCATAAGGTATTTTTTAAGTCTGAGATAGAGGAAATCAATTCATAGTTAGATGAGTTTCTTATTCTCTATGCAAATCAATTTAGATAGTACAACAAAAATAGATTGGTTATTGATTATCAACTATACTATTTTGTGGACTATGTAAACTTTAGAATTGAGATATATAGTCATGAATTTCACAATGTTTGATATAAAATGATTGTGTGTATGTCTTTGATAATATTTATATACAAAAGTATCAAACATTAATATGAATTGATTTTATTTGAGTAATGTGAATAAATAGATTTGGTGTGTAAATGGTTGGATGTGTGTGATTGGTGAATGACATGATTTTTTTTCTATTTTTAAGCAAATATATTGGGAATTATCTAGTTTATAAAAAAGCTTTGGGACTATTTTTTTTATCTAGATGTATATTTAGAGTGTACATAATACTCTAAGACATTTCACAGTGGATGTCTTCTTAGAATATATCATATGCAATAAAATAATTATACTATATTGAAATCATACTTGAAAAGTTCTCAAAATATACATATACATGGTATATGTTATACATTGGTGATTATGTAATAGAATTGGAAATGATTATACTGTGTATATATAACACATATGTGAATGCGCACATGCGCACTCGTGCACACACACACACACATGTACATTCACATCTGTGTTATGTTTAAAAATATTATTACCATAATAATGAAAATGTGGGTGTTTTTATATATCTTAATGTTGATTAAAAAAATTAAAATAATGTATTTAAGAGTTTTAAATATAAAACATATTAAGATGTTCTTGGACTGGCTTTTGTTATATGTGGAATATGAACAATTTAATAAGCCTATGTTATAATGTTATTTCAAAGATGAAATAACATTATAAGTTGCTTTTTGATTAAAATAACTAATAGTCTAGATAAATCATTACCCAAATGGTATGTTATATTGAGGATTGCTTTTGATTCTTTTTATTATTCTGTAATAAACTAGATGATATTGGATTCAATACATTACATTTGATAGACTAAATATGTGTATTTCATATTTTTATACTTAATATATTTTTATCAACTAAAGGGAAATATTTTGAATGAATCTATTGGTTTTTATATTATTATATATTTTAACTGAATCTCACATTGATGACTCTAAATAAGTAGTGGATGAATTCTACTAGCTTAATTAGTGTCATCAATGCAAGATGAGGTGTAATTTGATTGAGTGGTGTGTATGAAATTGATCAATCCTAGAGATATTTAATTATTAAAAGCTTTGGTTAAAGTAATGTTTTAATTAAAAATTATCATTTTATATGTTGATATAGTTTTCATATTTCTGTGATATCATGTTAGAATGGATTTATTTATGATACACATTATGTATTATATATCTACAACACACAAGTTCTTTTTTGTCACTTTAGAGTCTTGAACCATCATTATTTACCCATCCATGAAGGGAGGGCCATCCCCTTATTGGGAGATAGTGTGGGGGATCTACGGTCTATAGTTGGTGTGGAAAAGTAATCACATGATGCTCTCACTCCTAGTTGGAGTACTAAACTAGAGACTACACTTGAGATTACAAATGATACTTGAGTCATGGAGACTCTTGATTCATAGAGACTTGTGCTTTGTGGAGATTTGTATCATGTATTATTATTTAATATATTATTTTATTGCTGAAAGCTATAATATCTATTCATTATAAATCTACATCAGTGGTTAAATTTGTAAAATATCATTTATGATTATATGTAATAATTATTATTTATTCAACATTGTCCATGATTGTTATATCTATTCATGGTGATCCTTAGCTAAGTGGATTAGCTATAAACCTTGTGGTTAACTAAATTAATGATTTTAGTTAAAGATCACTAATTAAACTTCTCGTGATGAAATCTATAAGCTGAATATGTGTAATTAATTTTAATTTTTTTTAGTAAATATCATTAAAATCTAGTGGGGTTGTTACATTACCATATTTGATGGTTAGTGAATTACCCCATGAGTACCCCTAATGAAATTGTTTGTGCACTTACATGATTATATGCATTATTTATGCCAAGGAGTAAGGCATGGGAAGATTACCTTCCTGATATCTATATTTGCTTCATTCAATAGTATATCAAGGGAAGCTTGCTTTCTTAATATATAGTTTTGATTTTATTTTGGATTAAGGCATAAATATCAAGGAAAGCTTTCTTCTTGATAGATAGATTTTTTCTTGCCCTACCTACTTAGATATGCCCTAATCGATAAAGAATGGGAATATTGCTTCCCGAGATATAGCTTCATTCTTGGCCTACCTACTTTCCATTTCTAGATTAGATTCTTAGATATCAAGGCAAGCTCATTTCCCAATCTATAGCTTTCATATATTATTTCACTACTTAGCTTATGTTATTAGTAAGGGAAACTTGATTCGTGATAGATAAAATGAGAAACAACATTTAAAATCATGTCATAACATATGTAATAGATCTATATCATTGAGTATGCCCTACCTAATTTACATACTTGAGTATTCCCTACCTACTTTACCTACTTGAGTATGCCCTACCTTGTTAAATACCCAATCCATATCTTGATATTAAGTATGCCCTACCTATATATCCAAGCCATATCTTAATCTTAACTATACCCTACCTACACATCCTTTTTTCCCTACCTACGTGATTATGCCCTAACTACTTAAGTATGCCCTATTTGATTGAATACCTGAGCCATATCTTGATCTTGAATACTTATATCTAAACTTGACTATATCTATCTTACTCGATCCATATCTTGAATACCTGATACTCGATTGAATACCTGAGACATATCTTGATAAGAGAGGGGGTATCATGATGCTTTAAAATTAGTAGAGGGGACATAATTATATCAAGGGATTATTGAAAATTAGGTGAGGGGGGAATTATCACTTATATAGATAAAGGAGAGGGGAAATTACCCGAGCCATATCTTGAAAGGAGAGGGGTAGTCTCACATATATAGATAAAGGAATGACCAGGGATGATTGAGCATAAACATGCATAAATGGGAAGCCATTATATCCACCATCAAGGATTTAGAGGGAGTGATTAAGGATGAGGAGGGAAAAGGAAGGAGTGATTAGTGGTGATGAGGGATGATGAAGGTCAGTGAGGGAATGATTAGGGATGTTGAGGAAAAATAAGGTAGTGATTAAGGATGATGAGGGACGAGGAGGGAGCAATTAATGATGATGAAGGATGGTGAGGGAGTGACTAAGGACCATTAACTTCAATAATGGCTAATGAGGGGGTGATTAGGGATGATGAGGAATAATGAGGGACCATGATAAAGTGACTGTGGATGATGAGCAATGATGAGGATTGATGATAATGTGATTATGGATAGTGAGGGATGATGAGGGAGTGATTAAAAATGATAAAGGATGATTAGAGATAATAAGGGAGCAATTAAGGTCAATGATAGATGATGATAAATTGATTAGGGATGATAAGGGAGTGATTAAGGTCAATGATAGATGATGATAAATTGATTAGGGATGATGAAGGCTGATGAGGGAGTGATGGTGGATCTCCAAGGACCATGTCATGTAAGAAAAAAGTGTCAAGTCCTCAAAGTACACTTCTAAGGATATACCAAAGTGTTTACAGATGTAGGGTAGTTTGGATTTCATTGTCTATAAGTACCTTATTCACTTGAATCTTGGTAATGAAAAGGGAGATAGTGATCTAAGTGATTCTGATATAAGCCTGAGAAAATAGGGTTCAAAATTAGTTCCTTAAAAGTGGTTAGGTCATGCATGCATAATATTAGTATTGATGCATCCATGGTTTGACCCATGTATCTAAAATTTATTTGATAGTGAACAATATCTTTTTTAGATGAATGTTGAATGGTTTTTCATTTCTTCTATTCTAATTAGAGTGTACTAGGGTGATTAACATCATTCATGTTTGTTAGATTAGGTAGGGCCATGATGAATTACTTTAGGGAGATTGTCATATGATTTTTATGGTGGAAATAGGATAATATAAATTTGATCATGTTTTTAAGTAATAATAATTAGATTGATGACTATGGAGTGACTCACTTATATGTATCTCTCTCCCACCTTCTCAATAGTGAAAGGATATCTTTGGGTTTACACTAACATTAGGGTGTAAAATTGACCTATAGGTTCATCTCACAACCTAACTCTTCCTTTTCCTTTTCTTTAATAGATGATATATGTCCCCAAATCTAGATAGTTGAAGGTTAGAATGAAGCAAATATGAAGTTGTTGTATTTGACAAGGGTTGGACGTATCGATTGAGATAGGTCGATACATCTATGCATGCTCTGTTGATGATGAAAAATGTTTTGTCAACTAATTAACCCTTTTCACCTATTGCAAAGGTTAATTTGGAATCATACTAGTCTAATGGTAAGGTTCTAAAGGTTTGACTATGATCCTAAAAATGTGATGGGGTTTGTAAATGTTCTAGAAAATAATAGACTATTAGATATAACATATTCTATTATAATTCAAAAATCTTTTATCAAACAATGAATCAGTTTAGATATAAACGTGTAATCAATCCTATCTGACAGAGAAGAGCCTATGAGCAAGACAATCTCTTAAAGGAAAGAAATCTAATTTAGTAATATAATTTTGTTCTAAGTATAATATATTGCTTTGCTGTTATAACTTCTATTAGGGGAAATTTGGTTATAAAATGGGCCTTGTAAGAAATTAATTAAAAATTAATTTATATTTTATTTTAAAAATAATTTAAATCTAAATAATAAAAAATTACTTAACTACATGAGTTATGTGGGATCAAAATAAGCTATTAAAAGACTTTTTCACAATACTTTTTATATTTTTTTAGAATCTCTCAAAAATCAAACATAATCTTAAATGATTTTATCTTTATTTAATTCATATTTTATCAATATAATTTATATTTATAAATAAATATAATCTAACTACATTATTTTTTTATTACTTCAATACATAATACTTTCTTTAAAAAAAATACTTTCTATTAAAAAAAATACAACGATACCTTCTATAAAAAAAAACAACACTTTAAAATAATTTAAAAAAGCATCATAGCCCTGAATGTTTTCCCATTCCTTTTATCAAAGATGAGTATTAGTTGGCAACAAAGCACATGCTCTATGACACTTTGTAGCTTTTATAAAAAAAAAGAATTAAGACCTTTTTTTGTATGGTTTATTATTTTTGTTACAAATATTATTCAAATATTTAATATAATAAATTAAATGACAAAGTATTTATTATGTAAATAAATAAAAAAAATTGAAATAATGTGAATATTATCTCTTATATTTGAAGAATAAATATATAACATGAGGTATATCATTTAAAATAGAAATAAAATATTTTTATATATTTTATTTTATTTTTTATCAAATAAAAATATAAAATAATAAAATTTAATATATTATATAATTATATATATATATATATATATATATATATATATATATATATATATATATATATATATAAAAGATAATGTAATGAAAAATTTGATTAAATATTTATTATATGAATTAATAAATTAAAAAAAAAAATTTAAGTATTGTAGATCAATTTAACATTATTATTATTATCTATGTATAACATTTTTTTTTGTAACCATCTTTAAAATATTACTTTAATATGAATAATATATATATAAATAAGTTTTGATAAAAATAAAGTGTAATATTTTATATAATATCCATTATTTAGCGATACCATTTTTAATCGATACCATTTTGAATCAAAAAAATATTTAGAATAATTATTAAATAAGTTTTTAACTTGAATTCCATTATATTAAATATATTGTCTGTAGATATTTAGGGCATCAATATTTCAAAAAAAATTAACTAATACTATTTCTCTACAATACTAATATTAATACTTATATTCTTATATTTTTGACATTTAATTCATAATAATCTTACAAATAACATCAATAATCATTGATATTTTATTAATATAATAATAATTTTTATTTCAATAACATCTTAATTATTTTCATTTTCCAATCCATTATATACAAGCTCTTATATCTAAATAAGACATTATCACTATAACATCCTAATTCTCTTCATTTCACAATCCATTTTATAAAAACTCTTGTATCTAAATGGGACTTTAATATTAATAATTTAGTAGGTTTTGGTTGAATATTAGTTACTCTAGATGTCAATAATTCCTCTATAATCTTGAAGACTACAACAAAAGAAGATGATGAAGACCCAATTTATAAATTATAGTTTACTCTCTAATTAACATTCATGTGTTATTTGTCAATAAATTATTATATGGATGGTTAATATGATTACGATGCTCTACCCCTTTGTAGATATTCATATTGTATTGGGATGCACAATAATATGAATAATTAAAATAAGAATGTATACATCAATGATGATAATTATCTTATGTAATATCCCCTTCAAATAGGGAATATAGAATGTCAAAAGCTCTGATACCACTGTAATATCCCCAACCAATAGGGAATATAGAAAGACAAAAGCTCTGATATTGCTTTTTTGAGTATTCTATTTTTTTGTATGAAATAAGAACAAATTGCGATTCTTGCAAAATAATTTCCAAATAGATAAATAAACCACAGTAAATGTCTTAACTCACAAATCAGTGCTCTTATTATTCTTCAGAATGATTACAATAATGTATCTCTGACATGCATATAAAGTAATACAAATATCATCTCAAAACCTGATCTTTTGCAAATCTGGAAATAAACCCTGAATTTGGAACTGCTCAGGTCGCTGTGTCAACACACAGTCACCGACATCGATTATTATGCCATGATCAGTCGTTATGCTACCAACGCCGGTTGATGTTGGTTGGCTATTCTGTCAACATCAGTCTATAGTCGGCCGATGTCAGTCTCTGTCGACCTCTGCCTGCTGATGTCGATCTCTGCACGGATCTGTACAGATCTGTACTGACTTCATACGGTCACCAATATAACACACCCTATTTGTTGGACCCCTGATCTCAAGATATATGACTCTAATACAGAAGATCTCTATTTGTATAACTTATTGAATCAAAAACCTAATAAAATAAATACCTGAAAAGCTCTGTGACAACTTTTGTATGAAGTTACCTCTCAAATCTGTAAACCTCTGTGATAACTTCTGTATGAAGCTATCTCTCAAATTAGCAATAGATTAGCTGATATTTCACAGCCTCTGAATCACACACACTGAAGAGTGGATGTTCTCCAATGCAAATAGAATCCTGGAACTCTTGGCTCAGTCTTCACAAAAAAATTCTTCAATATCAAAATCAATAATCAATGAATAATTCAATCTCTCTCCCATGAGAAACCCTTATACCCTCAAAAATATGTGCTTGCCCTAATTAGGGTTTCTTAAATTAGAATTAGGGTTTCTTAATTAGAAATAGGCCAAATAATTAATATTTGATTAAATCAATCAAATATTAATATCTCCCTCAATATATGTCCGATCTTCGAACCGACTGAAACTGGTGAATCAGGGAGTGATTTTGCACATGACCATACCAAAACAAGGGCACTCTACTACATTTTAGAAGTCCCTAAATAATAGGAGCTCAGGCAAAATGTGTTCGAAAGAGCCTGAATGAAAGCCAACTGTAGGAATTCTGCTAATCGAAGCCAAGCCAAGCTCCATCATGACCCTCTGTCCATCCTATCAGCTATGAAGGTCACATAATAGGCTAATCATCAAGTCTAAATATGTCACCTAAAAAGGGGACATGACATCTTAGCATCTCAAATAAACCAAATACCAGTTCAGGTTGCAATTGGCCAAATTTAGTTAGAGTTTTGTTACTTTAACAAGTTGTGCATCCATTAAATAATGATCAATATTTTAAAAAAGAGAGCCCTAAATCCCATTATGGAAATGGAATTTTGGATGTATTGAATGATTTTTTTATAAAAATAAATGATATTAAAAAGGTCCTTGTCTATGTCCATGGTTAGATAATTGTGATATTATTGTGTATTATTTCATTTCCCTTGACATTTAAAGTATTAATTTGACATTAGTAGGTGGAACAACAAAACTAATTATGAACATATATTTCTATAGAAGTGTGTGAAATTAATTACATTTATTAAGAAATCCACTTACCAAATTCTAGTAATCAGGGTATTATGATGCATAATTTTAATCAGAATAATAAGATTTCTTATTAAATTCTAGTAATTAAGATATTATGATGCATAATTCCACTAATAATAACAATGAGATTTATTACCAAATTCTAGTATTCAAAATATTATGATACAACCAAATTCTAGTAATCCAGGTATTAGGATGCATAATTTCAATAAGAATAATGTGTACCAACTACTAAATTGAGATTTATTTTTTATTTGTATGTTTTTCTATGGATGGTGCACAACACAACTACTACCAATGATGGCATCAACAACTTTATGCATAAGTGCTCAATAGTTTAAGATACAAATGTATTATCCTTGGTCAGATAATAATTCTATTAATATTTGTGTTTCATAAAATAGTCAGGACTGATAGACTCATACCCATTCAACAACAGTTATTTTGTAATACAAAATTTTAATAGTCCTTTTCAAATGTGATTTTGATTAACCATGATAATATGCAAGCATATTCCTTAACTGTATTTTATTTCATCAAAGAATTTTACCCACTATAGACAACAACTATTTTTAAGGTTCTTCATAGTATAAAATAATGACTACACTAGACAAAATAATTGGAACAATTCCCTGGATGATATAATATATTACACACATTATACCTTGAATTTTTCCACACTAACAACATTAGGGAAAACATTAAACCCAAACATGTTCTAAAATATGACCCATTGAATAAATTAAACATCTTTTTTTCTTAGGTATTCTCTGATCAAATTTATCTACTCCATGAGCCAATAAAGTTGACTTCATAAATCCACTTCCCAATACTATCAAATAAAGGTCCAAAAACATGACTATTGTTTGTACACCCTATGTTTCTTGACATTTATTTTTGAAATTAAAACTAGAACATTTGGGCATCTTCAACTTATGAAAATATGCAGGGATAAAATCCATAGACAAATTTAAATTTTTGACTATACAATATGATGCATAATGAAAGGTAGTCTATTAAGAAAAATATTTGCAAGGGTGACTCCATTATTAAAGCATTATGGTTATCATAAAACCCCATATCCTCTTCTCTAACTTTCCACAAAGGTGAGAAAATGAGTAACTCTTCTACAATGTAAATATGGTAGGGCACCTTTAGGGATTTGCAATTTTTATTTAGTTGGGGTATGCCACACCTCTCCATGTTATTCGAGAGATGTGAAAGATATTGTTAGTTTGCTAAAACTAGAGATTTTTTTCTTAGAGTTTTGTAATGCTAGGGTTAATGTTTTGCATGCCTATCCAGTGAAAATATCATTCCCAACTTCATTGATATGATGAAAGGCTTGTTGAAAAAAAACAATTTCTTTGACCTTATGTTATCTTTGATGCATAAAAATATTTGTAAATAACTTCAAATAATTCCAGGCTTAGAGTTCTACACAACATATGAAGAAGCGATGAAATACAATGGTTATGTTATATTTGAAGACCAACCTTAGAAGATAATGGCACAATAACATGGCCATGCATGAAATTAATACAAAAAACAATTTAGATTTTTAGATGCCTCTTATCATATCATGTATCATCCAAAATTTTTAAATAATTAGTTTCAGAGGTCATCAAGCAATTTGAGGATGAATTCTTAAATAAGAAAGACATAAGAGTTAAATTTATCATCCCCCAACTTGAAGAGGTGATTGCTGATGAAAGGAGCGAATATATGTTATGGGAACAACTTTGGATGAAATTGTATGTTTGGTAGGAATCCATAATAATTATTTTAAATTTATTTATCTTATTCATGAAATTTACATTCACTTGCTTGTGCATGAGAAATGGTGGCAAAATGAAACCCATCACTAGTAAAAGTGTATAGACCACTCCAAATCTGAATAGACAAAATTCCATTTCCTAATTTTGTATTTTATATTCTATGATTGTTGCAACAAGTCTACTCAGAAGAAAGTCTCCCACATGAATAAATAAAAAATGAGTTAATTAAATTTTTAGAAAACATCTCCCATTTGAATAGGTCTATAAATAAATTTAGTAGAGGACAAAAATTGTTATATGAATGGAATTTACTAGAATAATGTGAGCCAAAGTTGTTTCCACAATTTTTTTTCCTATTTTGCAATGGATAAATGCATATCAATTAGAGATATATTATCAAAATGTTCTACACTACTATTAAGGCCATGACATTAAATCCCTACACCTCTATTATAATAAAGACACTATTAATCAAATATTCAGACTATATTATGTGTCAATATTCAAATTAAAGGTAGTAACGTTAACACCCATTAGCAACCATTATAAAATTTAGGAAGCAACATTAACAAAAAATTCACCAATGAACTATTTCTTATTATCATAGGATAAGAGTGATCTTTTCAGATAAATTTAGATTTCCATGTCTACTGATGGTTATTTGTGATTTGAATAACATCTTCACATCTTTTTTTTTACCATGTTAATCATTTCCTATCCTTAAAAAATCCCAAAACATGTAGAAAAGATAGAGTTAGTCTTAATTGTCACCCCTTTACATAGTGTTTTAAGTTTGTAAATGACCAAAACACTTCAACCATAACATAAAAATAGTTTCATGCACTTCTAAATATTTGGCATAAGCCAAATGCTATAGAATAGATGATAAAAGGTGTTCCTTTATTGATTTTACTTCAAAATACAATCACATAATTTGCCCTTCTACACCTGCTCCCTATTTTCCCTAAGATCTTTGCTGAGCTTCTCTCTTATTTTGAACCTTCTCTACACCCTTCTTGGATTTTTCTTTCTTTATTAAGGTTCTTTATGCTTCATCCATTATCATGAGTTAGAACAGACACTTGATAGTAACAAAAAATTTTCAATGATGGATTTATATCTTTGATTTAAAAGTGGCTTGTTTGTAGTGTATGAAATTGTAAAATTATTCTGGACCTTAAATTACCAGTTTGATTCAAGACACTTCCAAATTGCTCATTGTGAAAAATTTCATAGAATCTAGTTCCTCAAAAGCTTATAGCCAAAATTTGAAGGGGATGCAGTAAGTCTAATGAAGATAAAGTGGAATAGAGGATACTATAGAATACCAAACAATTGGAATACATTTATATCCCAAATTTTAGTGGCATATGCATTATAATAATAATTAAATTTTGATCAGGTTTCTGGAATATTAAAAGAATTTGATACTTTTCTAAAATTAAATTATACTAATGCATTATATTTCTTAAGAGGGACAATGAAAATACGATGGAAAACATGAAAATCAAACTTGTGACTTAACTTTGTTGAAAGATATGTATACTTTGTGGACAACAAGATATTATATCCATAAGTTCCATAAGTGTATCCATATAAACTCATGCTCAACATCTCATTTATTGTCACCCACTTCTTTACTCAGTCTTTGAAGGCTTCAAAGTATGTGTTTGAATATGATTTAAAATATTCGTTGCATATCATTATGATTTTTTTTCAAAGATGAAAAGAAACATTACAAAGAAAAGTGATTAAAAAAGATTATCTTACACAATTTGGTCACTTAGGAAACCTCCATACTCATCCTAAAGAGCCTGTGGAAGATCCAAATGATATATAGTCATGAATGGCTAGATATCTGAAACTGTACTAAATTTTAGATGCTTGGCAATGGTAAGAGCAATGGCATTGAGCATCATCTTCATAGAATTTCTCTACAGACATACCATTTTTGAGAAGCTCATCGATGAGATTTTTTTAATAAGCTACTCCCTTTTTATTTACCACCCCCCTGCCCTCTACAAGTAAAGTATTTGGAGAAAATTGGAAACTATTACTCTCAAATGACAAAACACATTGATGCACTAAAACTGAAAAGTATTGAGAGATCAGGGCAATGTTACCAACATAAAATTACATATTTGGAAAGATGTGAGACCATGAAATTAAAAATCTATATGAGTCAACTCTCAAATCAATTAAAAGTTTGATGTCCTCCTGAAATTTATTGTAGATTATGAGGATTTATAATCTACTTCTCGATAAATTGAAAGAATTTTATTTACATAATACATGGTATCTGAATCTTCATAATCAATGGACTACTCATTATCTCCTATGTAGCAAAGAAAAATTATTATTTGTATGGGTATAAAGTGTATTGGCATCTGATCTATATTTTAAGAAGATAAAAATAAATAAGTCATTTAAAAAAAAATTAATTGGTCAATCAGTCACCACATTACATGCTATATCCCACAATCAATTTAGAAATCAAATCTGGATAGAATGTGAAGTCAATAACTATTAAATTTAGCCACAACCCTAAAAAAAAAAAAAAAAATTTAAAATCATTAATATCCTTTCATATATCTTCACTATTGTGAAATGGTTTTGAGTATTCTAACACTGTGTCAATATGACCATGTATTTTAAACCTTATAATAATGGTATTGATCATTACCAACATCACCATTAATATTATCCATGATTTTTTTTCAAAATTAGATTTAGATTAATCATTAGACAAATAAACAAAGCGGTCTAAGCTTAACCAACCACTTCCCATCAATCATAAAATTCTTATTAAAAAATATTAAATATTAGAAAAAATTGATTGATTTTTCATTAAAGTCAATCAATTTGGAACTGCTAATTAAGATTTTTAATCATAACTAATGATTATAAAAGTGAGGAAAATAATGATGATATCACTATACAAATTCCCAAATATCTAAACCAAATGCGCTGACTATATGAAATTTGGTCAAACTTGCACGAAGCTCTATTTTCATAGATAAGTCTACAAATAAGTTGCCACAGAGCTAAATACCCTGAGTGAAATGGTTACAAGGATCTTAATATCAGAAAGATATTCAAGCAATTGAGAATATAAAGCTTTTTGGGTATAGAATCAATTAAATTTCACCAAGAACCTTGTACAAACATTTCTCAATAATAGATGTATAACAAAGCACTTAGTATGTGCAGAGATGATTTTAAGCAAATAAAGTACTTAGAAATCCTAGTGCCATGTAGTTTTTTGGTGATACAATATTCTTCAAATGTGAAAGAGAGAAAATAAACAAATGTTAACAATCTTGCCAAAATTGTACCTCTGTCCATGGAAAAAATGGTACAAGCTAATAGGGAACAATTAATGCATTGGGGTTTTTACAAGTTTAAAGTGTTTTTTGCTTTGTAAAAAATTATAATACCTTCTATTTGGATTGAATTGTAAAAAATGAAATCATTGCACTTTGTATTAAAAGTGAAGAGATTGGAAGGGTTATTTTAGCCAAAATGGGTTAGTATAGAGGATTTAGTAAGTTTTATACAATAGATAAATAGTAATTATTATTAAGTGATGTCAGATCTAAGGGATGATGTCATATTTTAATTGAATTGTATTGCTTTTATATGTCATATTTTATGATTTAAAAATTTATTTTAGAGGCCAATTTTTAATTAATATTTCTCCTAATGCGAGTAACTACCAAGACAATAAACAAAGAAACATAAAGATAAAATGAAGATAAGAAAATAAATTAGTTGATAGGCATATCTTCAATAATCAAGTAACATAAATATAACCCAATAATGAAAGGAAAAGATGCAAACAATAACATTTATCAACTAAGCAATTAAACACTAAACTAATTAAGAAAACTAAAAAGAATCTAATCTAAACTAATCTAGATCTAAACCAAAACTAATTTAATACTAACTAAACTTAACACTAAACTAACCTAAAAAACTTAATTTAATAAAAAATCATAAATAAACAGTAAAAAAATAATACAAATAATTATATTAAAACTACACTAAACATAAAATAAATTAGATCAATTAGAAAATAAATTAAAATCATATTTAAACTAAATTAGAATTCAAAGTCAAATAAAATACAATATAAATAAAATATGCAAGTCTCAACAAAGGGAGTCATCTTAGCAAAACATATTATTTTATTTGAGAAATAAATATACTTATTACAAAATATCTTTAAAAAATAATTTTTATAATCAATAAGATCAACAATATATCATAAATAACAAAGTTTTCATCATTATTTGGGTTGAATACTCAAATTTTACACATAGAACTGTAAGAAATAATCATCGAAAGATGTTAAATTTGACAACTTCTAGATAATCTATTATAAATGATAATATAAAACTAGATATACATACATTGTCTAAGTAATATACTCAACCATCAGATAAAGTACAATCGATCTATCTATAAAAGTCATGCTATCTCAAAGAAATTATATAGAAGGGAGAGATAAGTGATTGACTTTAAAATGTAATAGTATTCAATACCTATGTTATTCCTCCCCTTCAAATGAATTTTTGATCTCCTTTTATACTTCCAAATTGATTGAAAAAGAAAGTTGTAACTAACTTCAATTAGTTACTTGTTAACTTTAAATAATTATCTTTTAAAAGTCAATTAATATTGACAATTATAAGTTGAGATTTATATAATACTTGTAAAGTCTTAAGATATCAGTTATTTAAAATTAGACTAAGTATTTTCTAATGGGTGGGGACTCTCTAGTCAACTAATAATAATAAAAATAATATTTTTTCAATAAATAATAAGGTAATTTACAGTTAAATAATTTTTTTTATCTATATTAATTCTATTTCACATATAATCCAAATTATATATATATATATATATATATATATATATATATATATATATATATATATATATATAAGTTAAAGTCTTTTTGCACTCTAAAAATATCATTACTACAATATCAAAATTCTAAAATGTGTTAAGTCTTATCAAATTAAAGTTTAATTTTGAGATGAAATTTATCTTTTTGATAATCAAAAGTCATCAAAATCAGGTAAAACTTCTATCACATTTTCATATCTTATGCAAGACTAAATTTATTAGTAACTTGTTTAATCAATGAATTTCCCAAGTTATTAATTATTAGGTTGTTTATTTATCTAATGACTAGAGTGGACACTCCGTCATTGTGAGTCGAGATAGACTTAGGAATTGTTGTCTCAATGTCATCTGCATAGGCACTCATGAGAGTACATATTCACATGTAATTTTGAATTATAATTTAATACTTTTATTTTAATAATTTTACTACATACTTGGGAAAAGATAACTTATATACATGAAGGTATTGTGTATACAAGGTTATCATATGAAATTTTATAGTCTAATTCAAATGACTACTGTGATAGTTCCTCATGTTTTTTCATCATTTGACATGCTTGTTCATGTAGCTAAACTTGAAACTCACCCAGTCAAGTGTCGACAACAAATTGAGAAGGACCATGAGCTTAAAATAAGTGCATGTTTAAATGTTTTTTTTATTATAGTTTAAAATGAGTTTCTTAATTTAGTTTCATGTATACTTGTTAATTTTATAATAAATTTTGTATTTAAACAGTTTCGATTGTAAGTGATCTATGAGTGTAATACACATAATCAATCCTTGGATCAATCCAAGGCATTCAAGATATCTCCATCTACAAGCAAGGCATCCCAAGGAGAGTCTGCTTTGAGGAAGGCAAAGAGAGGAAAACTATTTGATTATTACGATGTTGTAGATGATGTACCTTTTTGAATGCTTATATGGTAATATACACATTTTTTGCATTGTACATGCATATATGATGTATTCACCTGACATTAGATACTAGGTTTTTAAACATGATGTAATTTTTTATATACCTATATGGAAATGCATGTATTATTAACATTGTATGGCTATATATGGCATTATTACATGGCATTCTTATTTTGTACATGAAAAAATAAAACCAATGAAGTAAGTCTTGTTTGAATCACTTATGTTCAGAGTATTATAAATGATTAGTTTTTAAGTATTCTTAAGGATCACAAATGTTATGATATTGATAATAACTTTTTAGGATAATGTTGTAAATCAGACTGGTATAGTAGAGCCTACAGTTAGAAATATTGGCATTTCTTGTTCTTAATAAGCTTTTTTCTATAAGTATGCAAGTGAAATAAGAAGTAAGGGGTGTTGAACATATATTTTCATTGATTGAATCCTATACTAGTGATTTTAACCTAGAAATAAGTTCATGAAAGTTGCAAACATTGTACTTGTGTTCAGAGTATTATGAATAATTGATTTTGAAGTATTCTTAAGGATTACAAATTTTATGAGATTGAGAATAACTTGTTAGGATAATGTTATAAATAAAATTGGTATGACATAGCCTACAATTAGAAAGATTAACATTTCTTTTTCTTAAGAAGCTTTGTTTCTATAAGAATGCAAATGAAATAAGGAGTGTTGAACTTATCTTTTCATTGATTGAATCCTATACTGGTGATTGTAACCTAGAAACAAGTTCATGAAAATTGCAAACATTGTACTTGTGTTCAAAGTATTATGAATGATTTGTTTTGAATTATTATTAAGGATTACAAATGTTATGAGATTGAGAATAACTTATTAGGATAATGTTGTAAATCAGATTGGTATGACAGAACCTATAGTTAGAAAGATTGGCACTTATTGTTCTTTAGAAGATTTGTTTCTATAAGAATGTACATGAAATAAGAAGTAAGGGGTGTTGAACTTATAATTTCATTAATTGAATCCTATACTAGTGATTGTAACCTAGAAACAAGTTCATGAAATTTGTAAGCATTGTACTTTTTTTCAAATTATTATGAATGATTACTTTTGAAGTATTCTTAAGGATTAAAAATGTTATGAGATTGAGAATAACTTGTTAGGATAATGTTGTAAATCAGATTCGTGTGATGGAAACTAAAGTTATAAAGATTGTAATTTTTTGTTCTTAAGAAGCTTTGTTTCTATAAGAATGCAAATGAAATAAGAAGTAAGGGGTGATGAACCTATCTTTTCATTAATTGAATCCTATACAGGTGATTGAATTAGTCTTAGATTAGTAATTGTTAGACACCTAGTCACTTATCTTGGTTATGAGTCTTATGCATGGAGTGGGATTAAGGAAAACAAACCCTTATAATAAATAAATAATATTAGTGATTGCATTTGAATTATGTTTGTATTCCCATGGTCATCTACAATTTCTTACAGGTCTAAAACTATGAGTTTTTAGTGGGGTAATCCTTATAAGGTAGAATCAAGGTAGAATATTGTTTTGAACACGTGTATTTACTGTGGATAGAGTCTATGTAGGAGGAATTAACTCAAGAAGGTGTCTAAAAACTCAACTACACAATTTTAAACCCTCTCAGCCTATACACAGACTAGTAAAATTAGACCTAGGGTTTTGACCTAGAAGTGTACATATCTTGAAACCTAACCATTGAAAGTTCTTGGAAGTTATAATATGATGTGTTTTCACAAGGTATAAAATAATCAATAAGATTTATAATGGTACAAATAGGACAACTATGGATTTCAATATTAAACTTTTTCATAGTACTAATGAAGGCCTAATGGGATTATAAGAGTGTGAGAATAGGGGTTTAGAGGAAGAATTGGTCCAAGATTAAGTTAGGGAAGCAGGAAGACCCTAATGGGTTATCAAAGATGATTTTAAATTGCCTTGAATATATTTAGATAACCCAACACAAGGAAATTTGTAGTGCAATAGGGCTATTACGAGAGTGAACCAAGAAAGAGAGTTGTAGAAGAAAGGAAGAGAATTGATAGATGCAATTGTAAAGAGTGTTTGAAATAGAGTGTAAAAAAGGTCTAGAGGGAATTGGTATCCATTTGAAGTAGTCTATTTTCATTCCATACACTAAAATACCAATTAGGCCTTTTGTAGCCTATAAGAGCCTATAACAAGTAAATGATTGATCTTATGAGGATTAAAGAAATGGGTGATTAAGTTGTAGGATAGGGATTGGAATAGAGTTTTTGGAAGGGTGATGAAGGACTTAGAGGTCAAAGAAGATATTATAACCATCTTTTGCATTCTATAACCAAGGAGACCATTTCTAGCCATGAGAAACAAGTATAATAATTTGAAAAGGGTTTAGTTGTTATGATTGCTCTACATCAATTCAGCTAGGTAGGATGGTTCAAGATCCTTGGTGAGAGAGTGAATAGATTATGAAGAGTTGATACATTAAAAAGAGTAGACCTCTTAATAGGTGATGAAGTCTCTCCTTCTAATGGGAAGGTTTTTACACTAGTGAATAAGATCATTCAAGGTAAGCTAGCATCATCTATAAGATAGTCAAAAGCTCTTAAATATACTCTTTAGGCCTTCAATTGTTTTGGAAAGTGACTAGAACTTCTTCATGCCATGGGGTAAACCCTATCCTATCTCCATTCCCTTGAAAAATCCCCAAAATCCATCTCTAAAATCAAGAGATTAGTAAAATAAACCTTGGGAGAGAGCATGAAGTCTTTGATTGGTCTTAAGGGCTCCTGATAGGTTTAAACACTTGGCTCCATTTGGTCCATGATACCCCTTAACCAATTTTTGAAGCCACTTTGACCACCTGTAGGTGGTCATTTAGGCCTAATTACGCTTAAATGCCCATCTATGTCTATTGTCCTATTTGTGAAACCTCCAAAAGTTCTCATCTCTCATGAACCACAAACTTCTCCCTTGATAGTGTGAAGATCCTTCCATTACCTATAGGCATGCAATTTAGCTTAATTAGGCCTAGAAGGCCTAATAGGCTCCTTGACTAATTAGTAGCCAATTAAATGATTTTTTACCCTTGGAAAACTTTGACAAGATTAAAACAAACCTTCAAAAGGTTTTAAAACCCAATTCCAATGCCACTAGCTTCTAGCCACATGTATATGGATTACTTAGAGTATTAGGCCTTTTAGGCTTCTTAATGACCTCTAGCTAGTGTTTTTCCCTCTAGGATCCATTGGTGCAAATCCATTGCATTGATCACATCTATATAGGCAAATTAGACATGATCCAATGACTGTGATATCCAATTCCACTTGCAAATGCATTTTCACTATTGTTCAGGAGTACATAAATAATGACAAAAAATGTTGTCAAAGTTGAAGCTACAGTTTGAAAACTCCATTTTCGGTGCTTGTTAGCTGAAAACTAAAACTTCCAACACATCCAAAGGGGTGGATAATGTTTAGGACCAAGTTTTTATCCTCCCATCTGTCTCGATTAACAAACCCACCACCTATTTTGGGCTCAAGAACACCCTTCCCAATACAAAAAAGATGTTGATTTTTAGCCTAACCTTAGGCATGCATAAAACAAAAACTATAAGTCATATGGATGAACCATAAGACCCCCATTATGAATGTGAAATCCTTCTAATTTCACCCTACATCTAATCTATAGCACCTCTAAGATCAATTCTTGGTAGAAGTTGTAGTAACAGGTCTTAAAATGCAACTTTTTGGTAGTGAAGAGACAACTTGTTGACCTTCAACTAGCATTTTTGCCTCCGATACCCACATGTGCAAATCCATCACTTTAAGCAACTCTATATATTCAAATTACATATGCTCCAATGACTATGACATCCAATTCTACCTGCAAGTGCATTTTCACTACTATTCAAGAATGCCATACCAATGAAAATATTCAAATCAATGAAAAGTGTGTTTGTTTTGTGTGTAACATTAGTATGTAATGCCATTTGAGGTAATTTTAATGCATTTGGTTTATCTATACTCCATGTATATCATTATAAACAAGGAAATTTATGTGTTTAAAAGGTTACAAAGAGAAAGAATCTTGTCATGAACAATTATTCAGGACCACAAAAATACCAAGTACTTTTAGTAAACTTCTCTTAGCTTCAAGAATATGAAATTATTTACTAATGGTGCCAACCATGTGAAGGTGGAGGCTTATTTGGAACCACTAACCTAAAAAAAATGTTAGTAATTAAAGATTAAATTATGCACGTACTACCTACAAAATAAAAATCATTTGGTAAAATTGATTACATCTACAGTTTACAAGTCAACATACCTATGCATTTCAATCTAATGAACCACTAGGATCTACTCTAATCTTGAAAGTATCAAGAATAGATTCAAGGTCTAACTCATGAAGTTTCCATAGATTCTTTTTCTTGGCCTCCCATGATATTTTTGTAATTAAGTATTCATTAAAAAACCAAATTTGAATAGTGCAGTATCTTCTTGTGTGTTTAAAAGTCTTCAAACAACCATACATTTAAATTTTTTATAGGATATCATAAAATCCAATTTTCAGTGGCTACCATAGACCCAGTGGGATGGTCAATGTTTTCTCCATCTACAACTAGGGAATTCATATTTTTCCTTCTATGTACACACTGACATAAGTAGTATTTTGTTTCCTCTTTATTATCCTCATCTAAAATAACTACAAAAACATGGCTTGCATCACAAAAATAATTTTTAATGAGACTATGAAGATAGATAATGAGATAAATAGTACATAAATATTAATCTTCTACCTAGCTACACTAGATCAGATATATGGTCAAAGTCATGTGATGATGTCATATTTGTAAGTCATAATGTTAGTGGAACCTGATATGTGTTGATTGGAATTAGAGTTCTGGAACTCCAGTCATCCACCCACTCTTGTGACTTACACTCATTATAAATAGAGTCCATGCATGAAAAATAAAAGCATGACAAGTGTCACATCTAAATAGTCCCAGAACCTACATTTGAGCTATGAAATGAGTGGAGTTCACTTGAACCCATTATAGTTATACAATCTTCATAGTTTTCCAATTCTTCTTCCTTTGTTAACCAAAATTTCTATGAACAAAACAATTTACTTGAGCACCATGACACATGTTCTCATTACACCATTAAACCATAGTTTTTGCATCAGTAAAATTAGCAACACGGTTGAATTTCAACTCCTCTCTTGTAACAACTCTTTTTACACATGTTTTAGCACCATCATGCTCCCCTTTTCCATGGCTAGCCTTGATGAAACTCCAAATATATTCTACACCAATGGTAATGTGCATCTTGCTTAACCAATAAAACATCTGTGCATTCTTGAATTGTGATGTGTAATTACCTGACCAAATGTAATGTTGATTTAAAGTAATGTTTATCTAAATTAACTATCCATATAACTTATGATCTGTAAAATAGGTAGATTTCCTACTCTAAAAATTTTACTGATTGGATCCTTATAGATGGATTAGTTTTAATACCAAAATTCAACTCTAGAAATATAATCAACTGAAAAGAATGTAATGTAAGTAACAATGAAAACTACACATAAGTTGATAATAGAGTTTGGCAAATGCCGACATCTTCAGGTTCTTTAAATAATGAACTGATTCATTATAAACATTCATTTGCAAGTATCAATTTAAAACTTACAAAACTATAATGAATCCATCATGAACTCAAGTGCCAATCGGTCCTACAGAGACCCAGACTAGTCTTAGAAGGCTTGCATAATGTTTTGGCATGGCCTCCCTGCTTCACACCTTCTTGTTGACTTCTCCTCTAATGCACAATCTCCAAGAGCCTCTACATAGAGCTAAGTTAGAATAGACATCAATCATCATCTCCATAAAATGATCCTTTTTTGTGGCCTCTAAGTAGTGCTAACTCCTCCAATAAAGGACTATTTCAGATAATTTGGACTTATCTATAGTCCAATTGAAAAATAGATATCAATAATATGCCTACATTATTCAAAATTTTATAATTTTAAATTATCTCCAATCTAATAAATGGGGAATAGATCAAAATTATTACGATACTGTCCACATCAAACATGCATAGAACCCAAAAACTATTCATTTTCAAAGATTATCTCTTATCTAATTTAGGGATATAAGTCCATATTATCTAAAATATTCCTTAATAGAGCTATTATTACAATACTAGGATTAATAACACCCTACAAATAATACAGAATTGGAGCTTTTGTAGTCCAAGAATGCAATCAAGTGAGAGTTTGCTTCTCAAATACTTGTAATGAGAGCTTGGAGTGCTCTTGGAATTCTCTTAGAATGAGTCTACAAATGAGGTTAATGGGTTTATATAGTTTTTCAAAACCCACCAATTATGGATTTATTTATTATCCATCTCCATGTACAAGCCTTTATTTAAGCTTCTTAGCCTTATCTCCCAAAATGGGGTATGGCAAGTTGATGAGGGTCAATAGGTCAAACTATAGACACCTAAATCTGGCCACTGATAACCTCCAATCAGGATTTTGGTCAATTTCTACCCAAAATGCACAATTTGTCCTAAAAACATTAAAACACGCTAAATGATGTGAAACTGACATATTCAAATGTTGATTTTGGCTAGGGTATCTCTAAATGGGACAATAAAATTTATGGGCTAGCTAAATTTAATCAATTCATTTTAAGTCAAAATGCTAATTTTACACCTGGGTGATCTTGATTTCTCTTCCCTATCAAATATCTTACACAAGATATGTGTCTTTGTTATTTGTTATTGGTAACATCCTAAGTGGAAATAAGGTTCCAATGCATCTGACATCACCTTCCAATTCTAATCCAATCAAATTTTGGACCAATAACAAGGCATTCTAATCAATTTGAGTAATTTGTGCACAAAGTGCTTAATCATGCTTAAGAAATAATTAACCCAAATCAAGGCCTAACTAGTAATTCCATGGAAACTTGTTGAATGCTTGTTTTTGGAATTGGATATTGAATAATTGCATCATTAGGTGACCTCATCTCTTGGGAAGACATCCCTAGGCCATAAATGCCACAAATATTAGGATTCATGCCCTCCATGCCTCATCAATGCCTTCCATGATTCCCTCTATGCCTCTTAATTATCCCTTCTAATGTCATGATTAGGATAATTACAAACTTAATTCTAAAAATTGAATTAATCCTCAATCACACATCTCAATCTTGAGATGGACAGTTCAGGTTAATTCTAGACATTTGCAAAAATCTATAAATAGAGAAGCTATGAACATCATTTCTATGTTATTTTGGTGCAAAGTTATAATGTGCAAATATATTCAATAAGCCCTTTCTACTAGTGTTACCATGCTAAATTGATTCCAATCCAAGCCAAGCCACAAGCTAAAGGTGCCAAAGAGAGATGGAGGTAGTCAAGTTTCCATTTCTAAGGAATTCATGAGCACAAGTTATGCAAGCCACCACTACAAAGGCATTTGGAGCATCCAAGGAAGGTGAAAGAATTCTTGTGTTTTCATTCCTTACTTTTTAGTTGTGTTTGTCATTTGATTTTGTTAACTAAGCTCTCCCTAGTGTCTAGGCCTAGAGATGTTATGATATTAGTGTGTTTATTTCATTTTGGACCTAACACCATACTAACCATCCTCTCTTGAGTCAAATTCTGAGATCACATAATGGCATGCCCAGTGGGACTAGATGCATCTCACACCTAAAGAAGACTATTTTACAACTCTAAAATATTTATTTGGGCTCTTAAAACTCTTACAAATTGATTTTCTAACTTTATTTTGTCATTTTTTGTTTGCCACAATTTTACACAGTAATCGATGTCGGCAAGTAAGACCGACATCAGTTGCATATCTTAACTAACATTGGTTGGCAAAATTGACATTGATTACATACCTATCAAGATGATCATAGTGTTATAACCGATGTCGATTAGATAACTAACATCAATTAGCCAAAGTAACCATCGTCGGTGGTAATAACTGACATTGGTCACTATGTTTTTCTAAAAACATAGACCCAAGAGTTATTTTTCCAAAGTTCATTGTTTCAAGCTAAAAGAGCTTCAAAGTTAAAGGACATGCTAACATTTTTTTTGTAGGACCAAGCTTGATATTTTATCAAAACATGTTTAAATCACTTTTGCATGCTTAAAAATCAATTAGGAACCTTATTTTGTTGTTTAATAAAGAATTTAAATATTTTTGGTGAATGTTTTCAAAGTTTGAAACTAAGACCAAGGGGTCAAATGAACACCACCAAATCTTTCATTTTGGGTTTAAAATTAAACACACTTGTCAATTCTTATTTGTAATAATTTTTTAATTAAATTTTGTTTTGAAAAAAGAGGAATGTTGCGTGTATGCTCTTCCATTTGTCCCCTTTAGGGAACCCTTAGAATCAAAAGTTGCATTCCTATTTCAAAAATCCTAGTGCAAGACTTAGAAATAGTGTCATCTAAATCACTACCCAAAAACACGTCAAAGTTTTGGTGACCTTGAAAATGACCCATCTTTTTATTAGTGTTTTATTTTCATGCAAACTTGGCTTGTGAGGGGGACATCATTACTATTGACATAGTGGATTTGCACCTGGGGCAGGAGGCTGAGCTCTTGCCTTTCCACACGCAACAATGGAAACTCCCCTCTTGCCTGTGGGATCGGCGAAGCTGGAGGGGCGAGTCTCTAGATATGGGCTAGCTCCCTTGATGTATCTTTTAGGCCCTGGTTTCTCCTACTGCTAACAAACAAATGTAAAAAATGGGGGGGATGAAAAGGGAGAGAGAGAGAGATGCTAAAAATAGAACCTAAGCCTATAAAATGAAAAAGTGATATAGTAGAAAATGTGACTCACCCAACCCAAACATACACTTTTCACCAAAAATAAGTGCCTATACACTTCATCTAAAGTGGGAATCTCTTCTGTAATAGTTAGCTAGGGGTCCGTGGAAGTACAGGGAGGAAGGAACTAGCAAAGGTGTTCTGGGACACACTTTGATAGCCTATTCACATGCGCCTACATTCCTCTAGGGACACTTTTGGCAAACCTGCAAAAGAGAAACTCACAATGCACTAGACATGCTAGAGTCATTCTATGAAAAGCATCAAAGACAATGACTTAACATAAAATAAAACAATGACATATGCGTGAGTGCAAGTCCAGATAGAGGTAAAAAAGCTCAGTTCTGATTTAAGGTAAAAACTGACAGCTCTGCCTTGCAAGCCCAAGAGATTTTTGGGCAGAGTTTTGCCTTAAGGCTCAAAGGGTGGATCTTTCTCAAATGAGAATTTTTACAATATATAGAGAGAGGAAGAGAACTTGGCACTTCTTGGGAAAGATTTTAGCACTCTTTTTGCAATTTGGCCATGTGCGTTCTGAACCTTGGGAAGAGAAAGCCATCTGATTGTTGGCTCCTACTTTGACTTTGGCATTCCATCTTAATGTAAAAACATGGCCACCTCTTTTTTTCAACTAGACTGCTCTTTATCCCCTCATAAATGCTAGCTAGAGAAAATAGGTTATGCCACTCATCTAGCAATAACTCACCTCATGCTTTGTCTCTTTTTGCCCCTTGTCTTCTTCTACTTTTTCAATCCTCAGGGGCGATCTTCTGGCGGGTCGCTACATTCCTTGGGCTCTTTCCATGGTTGGTGCTCAAGTAGTTCAAAACAAATGGCTACTTCACTACCTTAAAATTGATGCCTGTGCACCTGTCATCGCTTTAAACAATGGCTAATCTACCTCCTTAAAATTGATGGCTTTCAGGATGTCATCGTCCTTGGCAAGTTTTGTCGGGTCTTTTCTATGAGGTTTTTCCCTACGGGTTTTTTGCTTTGGGGTTTTTTTTGTGGACAAAAAGTCCACGGGAATTGGCTGCTTTAACTTTCCTCAAATTCTTTTGGGCCTTTTAAATTGCAGCCTCCCCCAAATTCCTTCAGGCTTTTTGTCTGAAGGAATTCCTTCGGACAAAAAGTCTGAAAGAATTTCGCCTCAAAAAAATTCTAAAAACTTACCCTTTGGCTACCTTTGAGAAGCTCCTTTCCCTCCACAAGGGCTCTTTGACTTAGAAACTACCCTCTGTAAGGGCACCTGCCCTTCAGCTTTAGGATGCCTCATTGAACCAACCCATTGAACCATTCACTTGAACCAGTCGTTGAACCGGTTCAACGGTTCAACATTGTGCACCGAGCCAAATGGTTAAACCAAACATTGAACCGAATGATTGAACTAATGTGTTGAACTAGTCCATTGAACCAGTTTAATGGTTCAACACTATGCTCTAAGTCAAGTGGTTGAACCAAATGTTGAACCTAAAGCCGCTTGAACTTGCTGATGAACCTCACGCTAAACTTTTTGTTGAACTTTGCCGATGCACTAAGCACTGAACTAGCCGATTGAACCAAAAGCCGAAGTGTTGAACCAACTGAAATGAACCAAGGCTAAAGCATTGAACCAAATGAATTGAACCAAGGTTGAAGTGTTAAACCAACTAAAATGAACCAAGGCTGATGAACCAAGTGATTGAACCAAGCATTGAACTGGTTTAATGGTTCATAAATGCCAACCTTCTTCATAATTTTCCTTAGACAAAAGCCCAAAGAAGCCTTAAAAAAACCTAGCACTCTCTAAACTAATTCTTCATGTGCCAAAAGACTAACCTTGTAGAGTTCATATAATTTTTTTGACATCTGTAGAAACTTGCTGAGTCCATAGAAATCCAAGCTCTACAGAGTCTGTAGAAAGGGAACTACAGAGTCCATAGATTTAGACCTGTAGAGTTTGTAGATTTAGACCTATAGAGTCCATAAATTTTAGACTTGTAGAGTCAGTAGATTTTCATAGACTTGTGAAAAATCAAAAAAATGAAATGACCTCAAATAATAGGGGAAGAAGGGGACCAATTTTTGGCCTGTTGGGCAAAAAATGGTCAACAAATTGGTGACTCCCAGGGGAAGCATGCCTACTATGATTAAAGACCAGTTGCCTTATAGTCCATTAGGCATGGAGTCAGATGCAAATTTGAAGAAAGGTTAGAAATAGCCCCAACAGATCCAAGAATCAAACATAAAGCCTTTTACCCCACACACAAAGGAAAACACACACAAGGCTAAAACCACTACCTATGCAAACTGCACTTAGGGAAAACAGGAGAAGAAATTGAAAGCAAACTACTATATACAGCTAACTAGGTGTATTTGCTTTCCTCCTAGATCAAAAGGAAAACTTCTTAAGTCCCCTTCCTAGAAAGAAGACTTATGGTGCCAGACAAGTGGTTAAATAAAAAGGAGATTTGGTGACTTGCTCCTCTTGCCTATCACCTAGATTGGCCAGTATCTGAGTGGATCAGATTTGAACATGCTTCCAACATATACATACCCTATTTGTTCCATGAAGCTTGTTGAATGTTGGTATATGATAGTGCATTTCACCAAGAAATCAATTGCTTCTGGCTTAAAACCATAAGCCCTTTGATATGTATAGCTCCCTTGCAGTGCATCATGGTCTGACTTGTTTCCTTCTGCCTCATTGAAAACCCTGTCAGACTCATCTTCTGCTTCTTCTTGGCCTTCTTGAAAAGGGGTGACTATTGTGATGTCTGAAGTATAATCAAAAAATGATTGCTCATCCCATAGAACATCACCTCTCTATTCAAAACTTTCTTCTTCAAGGATTTCCTCAAGGAAGACAGACCTCTCCTTTTCCTCCTCAAAGATCAGGATCTCTAGATGTTCAAAGATATCCTCCTGATCCTCCTCCAACTTAGGCTCCTCGGCATAGTCATCCTCCTTATCGAAGTAACAATGAAGTTCATCAAACAAAGGGGGAGAGAGCTCACCATGCTTATGTTCCTCCTCATATTGCTCGAACATCCTCTTGTATGTTTGACCTGCGTCTTCTCCATTGTTGATGAGGTCTTCACAAGGAGAATTTATGATGATTTATTCTTCATTATCACTCATGATAGCCTCTTTAAGAACTATAGATTGGATCTTTTACTTCTCACTTGCCTCCTATAGAATAGGTTCCTCCTTGAGAAGGGGTGAAGTGGAAAAAACATGTGGAAGAGGAGGCAGTCCTTGAGCTAGAATCGAATGATTCTCCTCCTTCCACTCAGTCAACACTTCATTTATATCAGGTGTGGCCTAATAGCTCTCTTGGAAGTGTGTAGATGGGGTGTGTTCAAACATAGAATGTGCCATTGGGTCTGAACCATCCATCACACACTGGCTAAGGAAACTCTCTCTGGATTCCAACTCTGCAATTCTTCTGGCCATATCCTCTTGGAAAAGCCTTTCCTAGAGGTCACCAACATCATCATGAGTAGGAGTAGCCTCATCTTCTTCAAGGTTTTGAGAAAAACCTTTATTTTCCTCCTTCCTACCCCATGATTCTACTATTTTTCCCCAGTTTAGGATCTCAGAATTGGAATTTTGCTCCTATGAACAGGCAGCAACTTTATTTTGTCCAAGGTCCTGGGGCTCCTCCCTAAGGTCTAGAAGTTTTGTCTCTCTTTCACGAAGCAAACTCATCCTAGCCTCTAAAAATTCAATTTACTTGGCTAGATTATCTTGAAAGAGTCTTTCTTGGAGGTCACTAACATCATCCTCTTCAAGGCTCTAGGTTGGTTCCTGGAATTCCTTCCTCCAACTTAGAATCTGCACATCATGTTGAAGGACTTGGGGATGTTGAGGAATGCTAGGAAGAGACTGTTGATGCACTGAAAGAGTCTTTAAAAGGGGGTTGTGTTGGCTCGTGGTATTTCCCCCAATGGCAGATTCTCAATATAAGGAATTGAGAAGATGGATATCCATGGGGGGTTGCTTTGATGCCCTTTGATGTTGGAAAGCTAGGTGCACAGGATTGAGAGAAGATGCATCAGATGAGCTAGAGTGAGCAAGCGCTATTTGATAAAAAGGATTTGGTGCAAAAGAGGGGGCTTTCTTCAAAATAGGAGGGGGCACATAAGGTTGACTGCCTTGAATAAATGGATTTCTCCATTCTGCTACCTCTTCCTCCATGGATTACAAGGCCTAAGCTTGCCTAAACAAACACTCCTCTCTATGCATCAGCTCTTGCTAATATCCGTACCACTCCTCTAGTCTTTCAATCTATAGGGCCACTTCCCTTATTGTTATAGAGAAACTAGGAGAACTACTTGAGGTGATTTTCTAAATATCTTGAGTTTGATCATAGTCATATGAAGGAATACAAGGTCCATGATTTTTTGCAAAAGAATTACACATATAAAAGTGTTTTCTAATGGCACTAGACTGCCTAACCAGTGGATTTAACTCAGAGTCACCATTGGTGTTGATGCAAAAGCCTCTAAAGGCTGGTTGGTCAAAGAACACACCAAAAATTCTTTAACTATGTGGACACAACTTGTCCTAGTTGGTCCCACTGGGTGTGCCAAAATTGTTGACGTAGTGGATTTGCACCTGAGGTAGGAGGCCAAGCTCTTGCCTTTCCACATGCAATGATGGAAACTCCCCACTCACCTATGGGACCAGTGAAGCTAGAGGGGAGAGTCTCTAGATATGGGCTAGCTCCCTCTAATGTATTTTTTAGGCCCTGGTTTCTCCTACTACTAACAAACAAATGTAAAAAAGGGGGGATGAGAATGGAGAGAGAGATGCTGAAAATAGAACCTAAGCCTAAAAATGAAAAAGTGATACACCAAAAAATGTGACCCACCTAGCCCAAACATACACTTTTCACCAAAAATAAGCACCTATACACTTCATCTGAAGTGGGAAGCTCTTCTGAAATAGTCAGCTAGGGTTCTATGGAAGTACAAGGAGGAAGGGACTAGCAAATATATTTTGGGACACACTTTGATAGCCTATTCACATGTGCCTACATTCCTCTAGGGACACTTTTGGCAAACCTGCAAAAGAGAAACTCACAATGCACTAGACATGCTGGAGTCATTCTATGAAAAGCATTAAAGACAATGAATTAACACAAAATAAAACATAGACATATACGTGAGTGCAAGTCCAAATAGAGGTAAAAAAGCTCAGTTCTGATTCAAGTTAAAAATTGGCAGCTCTGCCTTGCAATCTTGAGATATTTTTGAGTAGTGTTTTGCCTTAGGGCTCAGAGGGTGGATCTTTCGCAAATGAGAATTTTTACAATATATAGAGAGAGGAAGAGAACTTGGCACTTCCTAGGAAAGATTTTGGCACTCTTTTGGCAATCTGGCCATGTGCATTTTGAACCTTGGGAAGAGGAAGCCGTCTGATTGTCGGCTCCTGCTTTGACTTTGGAGTTCCATCTAAATGTAAAAACATGGCCACCTCTTTTCTACAACTAGACTACTCTTTGTTCCCTCATAAAGGGCAGATAGAGAAATTAGGTTGTGCCACTCATCTATAAATAACTCACCTCCTACTTTGTCTCTTTTTGCACCTTGTCTTCTTCTACTTTTTTAGCTCTCAGGGGCAATCTTATGGCATGTTACTACATTCCTTGGGCTCTTTCCATGGTTGGTGCTTAAGTAGTTCAAAATAAATAGCTACTTCACTACCTTAAAATTGATTCCCACACACCCATCATCGCTTTAAATAATGGCTAATCTACCTCCTTAAAATTGATGACTTTCAGGACGTCACCGTTCTTGGCAAGTTCCATCGGGTATTTTCTGTGGGCCTTTTCCCCATGAGTTTTTTGCTTTGGGATTTTTTCAGACAAAAATTCCATAGGAATTGGCCACTTTGACTTTCCTTGAATTCTTTTGGGCCCTTTGAAATGTAGCCTCCCTTGAATTCCTTCAAGCTTTTTGTCTAAAGGAATTCCTTCAGACAAAAAGTCTAAAAGAATTTAGCCTCAACAAAATTCCAAAAACTTACCCTTTGGCTACCTCTGAGAAGTTCCTTACCCTCCACAAGGGCTCTTTGACTTAGAAACTACCCTCCACAAGGGTTTATACCCTTCAAATTTAGGATGCCTCATTGGACCAACCCATTGAACCATTCACTTGAACCACTTGTTGAATTGGTTCAACGATTCAACACTACGCATCGATCCAAGTGGTTGAACCAAATGTTGAACTGAATGATTGAACCAATGTGTTAAACCAATGTGTTGAACCATTGTATTAAACTGGTTCAATGGTTCAACACTGTGCACCGAACCAAGTGGTTGAACCAAATGTTGAACCTGAAGCTACTTGAACTTGCTGATGAACGTCATGTTGAACTTTGCTGATGAACTAAGTGTTGATCTAGCTGATTGAACCAAAAGCCAAAGTGTTGAACCAACTAAATTAAACCAAGGCTAAAGTGTTGAACCAACTGAAATGAACCAAGGCCGATGATGTTGAACTGGTTCAATGGTTCAATGATGCCAACCTTCTTCATGATTTTCCTCGGATAAGAGCCCAAAGAAGCCTTGCAAAAACCTAGCTCTCTCTGAAATGATTCTTCATGTGCTAAAAGACTAACCCTACAGAGTTCGTAGAAAATTTGTGAAGTTCATAGAAATCCAAGCTCTGTAGAGTCTATAGAAATAGACCTACAGAGTCCGTAGATTTAGACCTACAAAGCCCATAGATTTAGACCTGTAGAGTCCATAGATTTTAGACCTACAGAGTCTGTAGATTTTCTTAGACTTGTGCAAAATCAAAAAAATGAAATGACCTAGAATAATAGGGGAAAAAGGGGACCAATTTTTAGCCTATTGGGCAAAAAATGGTTTGAACCTATTGTCCTTCATGAACTCTTAGCATATTTTATATCTTTTGAATGATACCACTTACATCTGACATTTCACTAGAGAGGCTGTTCCAAATTTCTCTCTCAATAGGTGCCCATTATTCTTTCATTAGCTGCAATGAGTCTCTCATATCATGAATGAGATGACTAGGGACATCTTGACCACATTTACTTTTTGTGTGAAGCCATATCATGTACCTCTCATAGCTTAAGAGAGTTTTATTCAAAATTAAAATGGACTAATTTGAGAAGTGGCTATGTTTGTTAGGGACATCTTGAGCTTGAGAAGGTTGGTGATATGATTGATATAACTCGTGATAAGGCTGATAAGGATCATAAGACTGATATGGATCATAGTGAGGTTGATAAGGATCATAATAGGACTGATAATATTTATGTTGAGGATGATAGGAAGTGTTATGCGACTAGTATACCTCATCCACTTTCATGAAACTATAATTCACCTCCAACTTAGCCATAAAAACTTCATCAAGATAATGATTTAAAAGAATACTTACTTTGAACAAGTGACTCAGCTTCTATAGCTAGTTTCTTATGCATGGTGTCACCATTGGTGTTTTAAATGCCTCTAAAGTTTTATACATAAAAGAACAAAACCAAAAATCCTTCTACTAATTTCGACCTTAATCCAATTGGGCTTGAAAAAATTGTTATCAACCAAATTTGTAGCCTTTTTAAGGTAATTCAATCATTTAAAATTTGGAATAACATTGAAACACCTCAAGGTTGTGGATGACCTATTCGAGAGGTGAATCTCTAGGTTAAATGGATAGATACCCTTGATGAATCACTTAGGCTCAAACACTAATCTACCACTTTCTAGGAAAATGTAAATAAATCTAATTCTAATGGGGTTGATGAAAAACATATGTCAAATAACTACCAACTAGCTTCAAATGCACTTCAAAAATGAGACTAACCTACAACAAACACTTCTCCAAATATGCATCTCTATATCAATACTTATCATGAAGTTTGAGAATAATGCTTGAGCTAGGAGGAATAATAAAGAGGTCATGACATAACACTATTGAGAAGATAATCCACTAAACTCTTAAAAAATACATTTGGACACTTTAAGAGACATGCAAAAAGGATTCCAAATTGAACATGAATGTAAGAAAGGACAAACATACTAAAGATGCAAGATTATCACTTAGCAAGATCAACTAATCAAGAATACACATTGAACCAGTCAAAGGAGGAGATTAACCAAAAAAAAATCATTCATCAAAGGATTGAAAATGGGTAGGGATTTGTCATACCTATGTGGAGGATAAAAACATAACCTATCAAGGATCAATATATAGAAAAAGAGAGAGGAAAATGAAGAAGGGCATAAGAGAGAGAAAGAGAGAGACAAGTGTCAAATATATTTTTAACAAAGAGAGGAGTTATGAAACAATCTCAATATGTCATATAATAGAAGTGTAATATCCTTAATATTCTCTCCTTCTACAAGTGGCATGGAAGTTTGAAACTTGGCTTGACATATTTCCTTGTTCTTCAAAATTGCCCCTTCTCTTGGCTTGTGAGAGGAAAAATGGAACTCCTGAACATTAGGTCATGTTGAGTTACATCCTATCTATGATATTGAAACCTTTCAGCTAATCTCTAAAGGTTTCCTTTGACACATCACTTTATTCTCTTGCTAGGTGTCTTGAAGTCTATTTGCCTCATTAGGTCAACCTTGTTAATAAGTGTCAAAAATTGAGTTCATATTATCCAATGAATTATATCTCAATATAATACATATCCACATCATATTAGACCTAACAAACTCATTTGGAGGTCTCAAACTACCCCCAAGAACTCATTTTACACCAAAAGGTGTTATTTGGCCTCGTTCCTTATAGCCCTAAAAACATGTAAACCTCCTTATGTAATAATGTAAAAAATTTATTGGTAAATTTATTACACATTTGAGGACCCAATATTTCTTTACATCTCAATGCCAAATTTCATGTCCTGAATCTAAGTGGAAGTATCATTTTTAGCCCATTCTCTCTCCTCAATTATTCCTCAATTAGACCTTCTTGCCTAGAAGCTAAATTTTGAATCCATAGGTAGCCTACACATGTGAAACCTCAAAATAGCATGTTATTAACTTTACCCATGATAAATCAAACCTCCATGCCAATTTTTAGCTCCTAAGACCCTGTATGGATATGCGAACCATGAAATGGTCAAAACCCTAGACAAGGCATTTATACAGACTTAAGAGACAATTTGAGTGTTTTGCCAATAAATTTTCAAGGTTAAGTGATTTTAAATATTTTTTTTAGGTATAAAACATCATAATACAACTCAACATGCATAATTTATGCCTCTTGATGTGTTTTTAGGCCTGCATATAGACCTCTTAGCTTGTAAATTAGGGCATTTTCCACTTTTTGACTCACTTGGCAACTTACAGAGATGATATGTCATATTGAAGGAATTGAGTACATGTTTTGATGCTTATATTACCTATACTAAGTCTTTATATACCTAAATTATTTATTTGGAATCCACTTTAAACCTTTCATACCTACAGATAAGATTATAATCATATATTCTTCACTATTTCATACACCCCTATACTTGAACATGCTAACCAGTACCATGAAATGGTGTTTTAGAGAGATATGAAAATATTAAGGTCATTTTAAGGTCCAAAAAAACATTTTAATTCATTAGAAATAATATTTATCACATCTGGTCTTCAAGAAGGGTTTAAGAGTGTTTTAAGGCATGCTTTATTCTTAAGGACTATTACTAAAGAGAAAATCCTCTTTCTCTCTCCTAATGAAATAACATTGTAGTGAGTGGACCATCCTACCACCTAAAATCACCACTACATCCCAATAAAAACCGTTTCATAGATCTAAGTGATATATGGTGTCTCTTAGGTTACAAGTAAGCTATTGGAGATGGGTTTGAGTTATCAGCCTTTGTTCACATATGTTATGGGTCTAAATCAACAACAAATTCCATAATATTGAAGTATGATAACACATTTAACATATATAAGAGTTATTTTATTTCATTTATAAGGTCATGGCCTTACCAAGAAAGTGAATGTTTGACTTTAGACTACAATCATCCATTTGAGCAAATTGAGGTGGTGTTAAAGACCAAAATTGCACTTTTATTATGTTCCTCTAACTATAAATGGATTTATAGGGTCTATGTTTTTTCTATTTATTTCTTAAAATATTCAAACCCTTTGTTTTCTTCAAACCAACCAATCTTCTCATAACTACTTATAGTGCCTTCATATGTATGAGTTAGGATCTATAGGCCTAAACAAGGTTTTTTAATATCTTCTTCACTTTAAATGAGTTTAAGGGATACTTGAAACCATATCATCATATATAGTATCTCCATATGGACTTTATTCCCTCTAAAGTCCTTTATGTGTCTCAAGATAAGTAGCCTCTTGCAATTGATGAGGTAGATAGGACTATAGGACTCATTAGCTATATAGACATCATTGAAAATGAGTCCTATAGATAGTTAATTATTTTATGGATTTATTTTTATTATTTTTAACTTTTAATGACTCTAAAAATTATGCAAATACTTAATATAGACTCCAATGTTTCCTTTATGTACTTTCCCCTCTCTTTAGGCTTGAAACCAACCTGTCTCTTTAGCAAACCTGTAGGTGTTTATGTGCTTAAGTGTATTTTGGGCTTTAGGACTTTAATTAAAAACTACTAAACATATTCAATAACTATTTTCATATTATTGGGAGTTTAGGAATTTTTAAATTTTCCAAAAACCTTAAACTTCACAAACACACATTTGTTTAAGATTTCTTCTCAAAATATGGTTTTAGGTGGTTAGTTAAGAAGGGTTTGAGTATGAGATCTTGAACTTGGTTCCTTAACTCCATAATGGAACTCTAAAAGTATAAAAAATTCTTGGATGACTCATCTCATTTTTCTTCAAGTTCCATTGACCTTTTATAACATTTTTAGACCTTTGCCTTCTCATCTTTGTATGTAGAATTGTGCATGAGCATTAAAACTGTAGACTTAGTCATCTCAACTCTAATTTATTCACCTTCAAAACACTTATGTGATTTAATTAATTTGTGAATCTCAATTTATATCTAGAATGAATCATGATTCCAAATCTTCTTTCCTCTCAAAACAAGTACCCTTTATCCTAAATTAAGACCTACAAGCCTATAACCTGTAGGTCTCTTTTCTTGCTTGTATAGACTTATTAGAGATAGCATAATTCTTAAGGTCTTTGAATTTTTAAGTTTCATCAAATAATTTAAAATAATCATGTGATCTACCTCAATGATCTATATACTTCTTACTATCACCATACATGTCTCAAATTCTCTCATTTGTATATGCAGGCTTATATCAAGTTAGATCATTTTCAAGGTCTATGCATAGAAATTAGAGTATATACACTCATCCACGTTTCTTGATGATAAAATGGAATTATTCAATCTTAAATTAGTATTTATGAGGGAACAACAAGTCTTCTTAAATGTTTTAAAATACTCAACATGGAGCTTATGACTAATGAATGTCCACCTATAGGTTTGTAGACTTATGAGTGGACAAGACTATTCAATTCTTTATTTAAGAGTACACTTGAAGTTCATACTAATAAACTTGGCATATAATATATTTAATAATTATTTTCATATGATATATCATTTATGTTCATTGGTAATTAGGCAAAAATTTATAGTAATGCCTGTAAAACATTATTTATATGTAGACCATGCTTCCAAAGAGCAAGACATGGAATCTCTTGAAAATATCATATACAAGGGATTATATCTCAAGGAGAGGAAACCTAAATCATATGAGAGTAAGGGAATTTTACATTAATGATGAATCACCTAAAATTTTTGAGAGTTACAACAATTAAAATAAATCAAAACACTTGTAGTAGGAATGACTAAAGCTCCAAACACTTGAGAAACTTTTCTTCTTTTTGAAGACACTTGAGAAGGTTAAGTTACTTGATGAAACCAAAATTTAAAGGAATATCTTGACCTATAAAAACATCCCACATAATTCATTCTCATCCATAAAATTCTAAATTTGAGAAACATGAGCAAAATCAGACCCTACTTGGATGAACAAGACATAGTGATCTCCTATCACTCTTAATGATTGTTCATAAATTAACGAACATGAATATTTAAAACAATTACATCTCATTAGGTCCCCTAAAATTTTCCAAATTTCCATCTTTCAAATTTCTCTCTCCTATCTACACCATACATTTGAATTTTTCCTTTCTTAACTTGTGAAGGCAATGATGGAGAGAAGGAAGAGTGTTTTGTAATTTTACAACCTTAATCTTGATCCCAAACTGGACTATGACATGTGGAATCCCAAGAGACTATATGAAATTATTTTTACCTATAATTTTATCTATTAAGGCCATTAAACTGCATTAAACTCCATTCAAGGTAATGAAATCAAAAATTTATCATCCAACAAAAAAGTAGCAGACAAAAACATAGCGGTAAATAACGTAGTGGTAAAAATGTAGCATGAAAAAAATGTAGTATGAAAAAATATTGTCAGGAAAAAACTTAGTGAGGAAAAAATTTAATAGTATTGTTAATGTCACAAAGATGAAACAAATTTCAACTAAAGTTCTAAACTCATGAAATCACATTTTCCTCTATTAATTTGCTTGTAAACTTGGTGCATTACTTTTCCATCATGAAATGTTAACTACTATCACCAAAATGAACTAGATAGCAAATAAACAATGTGATAATCACTAAAATGTCCCAATTATTCTCTTCATGATATTTTTGTGACATTACCAATACCTCTATGTTTTGTCCTCATGACATTTTTGTCATACAACTTTTTTATCATACTACATTTTTGCCACTATGTTTTTTATTGCTACATTTTTATCTGCTATGTTATCACATGGATCCAAAAATTATAACTTCCTTCTAAATTGATAACATAAATGGTAGTTATATAAATACTATAGGGACCTTGGAAATAGTGTTTTATGGATTATTCACTTTGGTTGGCTTTGGCATGCATTAAAGTTATAAAAAATCACCTTTTTCCTCATAGATCATTAGCTTAAAATTCATAAAATAACATTAACTTCTCAAAAACATCATAAAATTCTTATACAAGTTTATTAAATCATGAAATTACTTTTAGGGACACCTAAAAACCTATGAAAAAACTGGATGAAGTTTCATCACTCCATGACATGACAAAATTAGTCAAAAATAAACACAAAGTGTTACCTTATTCTCTTTAAATTTACCTTATTTTTTGATAATAAGACTTTATAAAGACTATTTTAAGACTAATAATGCATGAAAAATATTTTAACTAGGTTACCAAAACATGAAAATAAATTTTTTGACTATAAGGTTTGACATCTTGACTTTGAGGGTCAAAATTGGTCAACAATCCACATAGACATACAAAAAGCAAGGTTGGCTTAAAGACAGATGGAAGGACATGTTGAAATGTCCACATACACAATCAAGAAGGCACACACAAGGACATAGGTACATGTCCAAATCATACTTATAATGAAAGGAATTGTTGTATATCCATAAATATAATAGCTTATTCAAATGTCATCAAATAGATGTAGAATAAATGAGATATAATCAAATATAAAATAGGAAAGATGGAAAGGAAAGTATGGATGAAAATGTGGTATAAATCTATATAAGATAAAATATGTACATAAAATTAGTATATAGTAGTAGTAGTAGTAGTAGTAGTAGTAGTCAGAAACAATATGAGTAGTATATGATTATATAACCTAGTAAAGCATAAGTTGTGTATAGGATGCCCCCAATGGACAAATGTATCAATGCTAAAAAAGTGTATGTGTGTGTATGCCCATAGTGGGTAGATAGTAGAAAATATATATCATTGTGATACAATTGAGTCCTATAATAATATTCTAACACTTTAATAGAAAAAATGAATCATGCGTGTATGATAAAAACTAACTATACTAAGATAGCTAGCATATGTAGTACTCGAATAGTAAATACAGAATGTAAACATGGATATGCAAACAATATAATAATTTGTGTTTTTGAGAAATATTTGAATGGTATTATATTTCAAACATATTATATTATTTTTGGGTTTTTTGAGTATATAATTTATTTAGAAATAATCATGAAAATGAAACTATATACAAGGAGCAACGTAAGAGGAGAGATAATAGTAAGTGATGAGTCTTATAGGAGACTCAAAATCAATGTGCCCTATTTAAAATAGAGGGATAGTGATCATGCATGTTATGCAATGAAGTTTTTGGGATCCAAGAATAGGATTCATTGAGTGATCTGTATCTAAAAATGTCAATGTATTAGGTCTATGAATCTAATGAGTTGACTGAACTAGCCTGTAAACTATAGGGATCTAAATATGTGAAGCCAAATGAACTAACTTATGAATTTTAGGTTTATTATAGACATGTTATATCTTATATTTTCAACCTTTTATAGGGTTATTTAGTCCCTTTCCAATTGATCTTAATTATTGGGACAATCCTAGGCTATGGGTATCCTATGTTGGGGTTAAACCTCCATAAAAGGCTGACTTCATCTTTGATGCTCACCCAAAACTAATGCTTACATAAGGAAAAGGGTTAGAAAGAGGGTTAAGGGATCCTAAGAATGATAAAAGGGTGTTTCACCAAATTTAAATGAGGCCCTCATATGCATGGATTAGACACTAAGGAAGCATAAGACAATACTTAGTTCACACAATTTCACTACACTAGCTAATTGCATAAGTATTTCATAAGCTAGGTTCAAGAAATAATGAATGAAAGCAAAGAGGAGTTATAAGACTCATTGAGATCTTGCATTAATTGTATAAATAACACTAAATTAAACGTTTAACTAATTTTAAGACACATTGAAATGAATAAGAAAGGACCAAGGGTATGGAAGATTATCCTTCACAATGCCATAGTGCACATGCTTTGCTACACCCAATTTAGAGAGGAGAGATAGGTAAAGAAAATCTTTATTATATCAAGAAGTCTTTCATAAATTTTTTGAAAGGGTCTCCCTTATCAAATGAGATTCTTTTCTCTTTAAGACTTGAGAGAGAGAGTCAAAATCAAAAGTGAGAGAGTCTACTTCTAAAATTTGAGAGATAACTTCCAAATGGGAAAGAATGCGATGATATACAGAAAGGGGAAAGAGAGAGAGAGAGAAATGGGAAACTATAGTCATATAAAATGTCCAAATTGGTAGCTTTAGTGTGAATTTTGACACCCTATCCATAGGACCTTCTTGCATGCTCTCATGACCATTCTGAACACTTTTTTGCTTATCCCCAGTCATCTATAGCCTTCCAAATGGTCATTCTAGCTTAGCTAGGCTCTATTTCCCAGGCCAATTCTATCCCCCTAGGTCTTGAGATTTTAGGAAAGGATCACCATACCTAGACTATAGTTTTATACCCTAGGGTGTCCCATTTTTAGTTCTCCTATCTAATCACATTTTGAGCCCAAACAACCATTTTCATCCAATTCCTATCCTTCATCATGTCGCTCTAGTGTGAATACATCTTACCCATGATCAATAGTTCCCTATAAAAGTCCATCCAAAGGTAATTTACAAAAGGAGGCGAAAATCTTACAAAGCAATAAATAATATAAGTAAACCACTAATGAAAATTTCCCTATTCTCTACATATAGTCACCCAACATAGCTGCAAACATATTCAAACCATCACACCATTCTTAGCCACCTCAAGCACTCTCAATTTAGCATTTTTCATCCTCCTTAAAATATTTTATGAAGCACATCAAGTGGGAGAACTACATATGGATTGATCCCTCTTCAAAGTATTGGTATGTAGGCAACATGCACACACAAGGGGTATGGATACACATTCAGTGAATCTTACACACACCAACACACCCTCTTTCTCAAATTTTATCAAACATAATGAAGTTCTAAGGTTAAATATTAAATAATCTCTACAAGGAGATCCATCTTCAACACTTAATATTTCATAGGCAGACTCATATAGGGATATCAAATAAAACCCAAAAAACTCAAATCTTTATGACTAGTTTGGATAATAGTGGAAGGAGTGGACTATAACGTTAGAACCTAAAGTGTCCTATTGTTTGTGCTCTTATCCTTTCACCAAAAAAATTCTAGATTCTAGTTTGTGATACTATCCCAATTCTACAAAGCTATTTTCAACCTCTGTCTCAACCATCTCAATCTAGTTTTAAGCTAAGTTGTATTTATCCTTATTACTATTTTTAGAAAGGTTTAAAAGACATAATAAATTATAAAAATTAGTATTCTAATTATTGCAATATTGTTTATTGATTTACTATTCAAAACCCTCAACTAAAATATGACTAAAAATACATTATTCCCAAAATTGTTAAATCATTTAGGAACTTGACTTAGTTCATTTATGCATAACAACCCTAGAAACCCTAGGGAAAATTACTTTCTAATTTTTCTAATTTTTTATTTTATTTTTCTTGCATTTTAAAATCATAAATTCATATTTAATTTTTAAATTTACCTTATTAATTTTAAAAATAATTCCATTCAAACCCTAGTTGCCTATACTAGGTCCCAATATTTTATTATTTTTTCCTGCATATTTTCACATATAATTTTAAAAATTTACTTTAGTAATTTTAAAAATAATTTCTTTCTAACCCTAGTTACCTATACTAGGTCTTGATAATTTTACAGTATTTTTTATGATTTTTATTGTATATTTAAATCATAAATTCACATTTCATTTTTAAATTTACCTTAGTAATTCTAAAAATAATTGCATTCAAACCCTTGTTGAATTTACTAGTTCCCTTTATTTTTGAGGTATCACCTTACAGATTTTACATAAAAATTACAAATGGATCTTACTCCTTTCAAAGAATTTCTTACAAATAATAAGGAATTCATACTTGGTCCTATCATGTATATGAATGATGAAGTTTACCATATGTTAATGCAAAGCCTCATTATGTTCTTTTCATGCTTACTTTTTCTATTATGGGATTATATTATCACATTCATTGATAAAAATTCTAAGATACCTCTTACCACACCTCCATTGGAGCCTATATCCCATGTTGAGTCATGTTAGACGATCCATTTTACTCTTTCCTAAGTCGCTACCCATCACTAGAGATTCCAATTGATACCCTTTGTCCTTCTACCACCTCGACCTATTAATTATTTATGCTCTCTTCTTGTAGCTACTACTAGTCCTATATGGCTAGTAGATAATGTGGTTAGAGATGTTAATCGATGTGCCACCATGCCTCCCCCACCTAGTTAAGATTCTTGCCTCCCTCCTATTCCTTCCCATCCCATGCCCAACCCACCCACACAAGTAGATCCAAATAAGGCATATGATATTGTTGATCATTTTAGAAACACACCAGCTAAGATTTCCATATTAGAACTACTTCAGAAAGCAATTATGTTTAAGTACATTCTTTATCAAGAACTCACTTAGACTTATATGCCCATTGATTTGGAGCTTTCTTATTTTACATCAATGGTCAACACATTAAAAACTATAGAAGATGTTATTTATTTTGATCATGAAGACATGCCTTATTAGATAGTTATTGATCAAAATTTACCACTATTCATGCAAGGTCGAGTCAAAATTAGTGTAGTTAAGAGATTTTTAGTTGATAGTGGTTCCATACTTAATATATGTAATATTACATTCTTACAAACCATGGGTGTAGATATGGCATCCATGAAAAATTCATATAAGAAAATCAGAGGGTTTGATGATATACCATGATAGACATTAGGTACTATTGATTTAGATATCATGGTAGGGCCCAAAACCCTCTCTATAGAGTTATAGGTCATGTCAGGTCCTCTTCATTATAATCTTCTACTTGGATGACCTTGGATAAACATCATGGGGACAATTCTTTCCACTCTTCATCAATGTGATAATTTTATCCATGAAGGATACCTATGCACATGCCCAGCAGATAACCAACCATTTAGATATTATATAATTAGAGATTTATCTTGGACTATTTCACCAGATGGGACACTTTACATAATAGTTCAAGCATCACCTCATCACATTTCTCTTGACTAGATACATAAATATGATGTAGGAAAGACTAGCACAACTCGCACTCCTTCACTTATAATTATTTCCTCAGCTCTAGATACTCAGCTAATCATAGCAGCACTTCAGCCATTCCATCTACTCAATAAGTCATAGTTCCTATACTTGTTACAATCACATAATCACTTATAATGTTTCCAATAGTACCAATTGATTTTATAGATACTTCTCTAATAGTTACAAATACTTTTGTAGCACTATCATCTTATACTACTATAGTTGATGAGACTCCCATATTGTAGTTACCCCTTGTAGTAAATTTTGAGTTACCATATGTACATGATGTTGATATAGATTCCCAAGATACTTAAGATGATGATACGATACCCACACTCATAGATGACTATTTTTGTGGATTTAGATTTACCCAATTTAGCTTAGGAGTGTACTGAGATGACTCTAGAGCTTTTTTCACACATCTTACATCACCCTTAGCATCTCACACTACACTCTCAAGATATGATCCATAGTCATGACCATAGACCGATCACTTGGAACATAGATTCCACATAGTTAGCTCTATGGATATAGATCTAGTCATTAAAAGTTAGGTAGGTAACACACAATATTAGCCACATATTATGCTATAGATGTTACTTGATTATGGATTAATCACACTACATATAGTAAAAAATAGTTATTAACATTTTATCAAGGAAAGATGGTCACCCATTTTGTCTATTTCATAAAATCACAAGCCATGATACAAATTCATGTATAACTTTATAACAAAGATTGGATAAACTATAGGTCTAGGGTATTATTTAGATACATCACTACTAGCACTATCTCCACCACTTTCACTAAAACTATCTACTACCAGAGCTAAAAATCCTAAAGGAGACTCAACATCTTCACCACTAGAGCAACCTTCAGTTCATCTTCAATAGGATGACACCATTACAAATGATAGATCTCCAACTACACAAAAATCACAAATCTTACTGACACCTAAGGAGATATCCACCATGTATACAATTTTTTTGGCATATGATTATTATCTTGAGGAATCTAATGATGTCTATGATCAATTCCTCCATATCCATCCCCAATGGGCTCCATCCTTGAACCCTTTACCCCCTCCAGCCTAGTTTTTTACATCATTTATGTACATATTACTTTATTCATATGATTTTACATAGTTTTCTTATGATTTATTATACATACCTTATATAAAAATACAAAAACATTCAAATATGTCAAAATACCACAAAACATTTAAATATTTCAAAATAACAAAAATAATATAACATTTCAAAATATAAAAACATTTAAATAATTAAAAAAAACAAAAACATTTCAATTGTATACATTATCCATGATTTACATCTATAATACCATGCTAGACTTACATTTTTTGTTCTATGTTATTATTTTTTGATTTATCTACATTACCATGCTTCACTTGATCTTATTTGAGTTTGTGCAGTGACATCTAGATCTTTGATTGCTTTACTCTACCTATCAAGGAGGCATCCTATTTTAAAATTCGAGACATAGATTGATATATCTACCCATCGAGGGTATCTTCTAGATGACTACACCATTTAGGTTAGGTCATTACTAAACCACACACTTTAGTTATCATGATGATGTACATTAATTACTAGCTTACATAGATTATTCTATCAACACTCAATAGTATGTAATGCTTATGTATTTATTAGCATCTACCTAGCCTTGTACTACATGTTTGGCATACTTTCACTTCTTGATTTGATTTGTTAGATGTGATAGTATTTATAGAATATTTACATGCTTTCATTTCTTGCTTTTCATAACTAAATGTGATTTCATTTATTAGTTATTTTTTTGTCTCTTGTGTGTTCCTTAAGACATTTTCCAATGTCCTTTACTTATACTCTTCTATGTGATTGTGTCCCTTGTGCTAACCTTGCTTATTTTCAAATGTATGTGTATGTGGAATTTGAACATGACTTTTATGATTGATTTAAAATTTAAGTGGCATGTGCCCATGTCCCTTGTTTGAATTGGCCCCTTGGCCACTCTTGTATGCTCCTTTCTTCTTTCCTTATATGCTTGTTGTTTGTTTACTTCTCAATTGTTTGTAATTCCATGATCCACATTATGCATTATCTTGGTTTCTTGTATACCATGATAGACATCATGTTGCTTCCCTCTTTGAAAAATAACAACTGAAAACTAAAAACTAACCATATTTATAGTTTTAATTTAGTATACTACACATGTTATTACATTATTACATCTATCCAGGCATACACTTGTTGATCTAACAATCTCCAATACAAACTATGCTAAATCTTGAGACATATTTTCAATTATCATTGATATATCATGAATTTCAAAACATAACACAATTATAGGGATCTTTATTATGAGAAAAATAATTGTAAGGTCTTCTTTCCTACCATCAAAAGAGGGGGAAACAAATAAGGGTTTTTTCATAGAGATTAGAGCGCTCCACCGGTCAAAAATCAATTTTCAAAACACTCAGAATAGTAGTCAAAGTTCAAACTAGGTAGAATAAACTAGAAAAAGAGTGGTGATTATAGAATAGTGATCATAATTAGCAAAGGAAAAGAGTGTTGGACCTAGACAATAGTGTTAGATAGTAAGGTGTCTTATTTTTGGTGCTCCTATCCAAACAACAATAAACCTAAATTTTTTTAGAAACAGATAGAAAGATAAGTTTAGTTATAGTTTTATCAGCAATAGTATAGTTCAAAATCAATAATTTTAGTATAGTTTTATCAAATAATCTAGATATAGGGGGCATCATGCATGTAATTATGGCTCTTACTTATATTTTTAGATTGGGCAGTTATTATAACTTCTAGATCAAAATCTAGTTATGGACACCATTGATTAGGGGCAATGTGCATGTCACATTTGACTTCTTTTCTTTCTAAGTTCAATATATTACCTATGCATTCATTGTAGTTACATGCCTTATTCCATCTATAGGTGGTTGGTATCATTCTCGAGTGGCTTCCACATAAGCCTAGTTCCTAGTTTTAGAGTGGCTTTCATATAAGCCTTATCTCCACCTCTCAAAGTGGCCAAGATTGACCTAGTTTCTAGTATACATATAGCTATCCATACTATATTATCATATTATAGATCATTCATGAGATTTAAGAGCCATCTCATATGACACACATTCATACTAGTATCAGTTTATAGCTTCACCTAGTGGGCAACTATGGAGCTAAAGGACTAGCTAGCCTTTATATTATTGAGCCACCTACTCAAAGGGATTAGACACATAGTTTGAACATCAATTATCACACATAGGATCACATAGCTTTAGTTAGTGGGCAATGATGGAGCCAAAGGGCCAACCTTTGCATTCTTGAGCCACTCTTAAGTTCTTGAGCCACTCTTAAGGAATTGAGCACTCAGCTCTGTTCATGATATTACTCTTGGTATCAAATGTATCCAACATCACTTAGCATCACTCAATAGCACAATAGGTTTTATATTGGTTTTCATACCTAGTGAGGTGTATTCATTACTTTCTCTTCCTATGTCTTACCTAGATTTATATGTTTTTATTTTAGATATAACATATCTAGTAAGAATTGATCTACTCTTTATTTTTCTCTTGCAGATTTATACTTCACAATGTGCTCTCTCTATGCACACTCAACATCACATAGCATCATGAACTTCACCCTTACAGGTAAGTTTATGTACATTTTCTACTTTTCCTTTATCCTAGTATTTCACTTTGATGCATCAATATAATAAAGGGGGGGGAATTGTAATCATATAAAATTTCCATAATACCTTCTTGGATGCTCTCATGACCCTTATAAACACCTTTTTTCTTATTCCCAATCATGTATAGACTTAAAGATGGTCATTCTAGCTCATCCAAGCTCTATTTCCTAGGTCAATTCTATTCCTTTAGGTTTCGAGCCTATAGGATAGGAGTGTCATACTTGGACTATAGAACTGGACCTTAGGGTGTCCCATTTTTGGCACTCTTATCCAATCACATATTGATCCCAAATGACCATTTTCATTTGATTTCTATCCTTCATCATGTTGGCCTAACATGAATACATATAACCCATGATCAATTATTCCCTATAAAAATCCATCCAAAGGTCATTTACAAAAGGAGGTAACAATTCTTACAAATCAAGTAAGAATACAAACAAACCACTAAGGCAAATTTCCCTATTCTCTACATAAAGTTACCTAACATAGCTACAAACATATTCAAACCCTCACACCAATCCCCAACCACCTCAATCACTCTTCATTTGGAATTTTTGCATCCTCATTAAACTATTTCACAAAGCACATCAAGTGGGAGAACTACATATGGCTTTATCCCTCTTAAGAGTATTGATATGTAGGTAGCATGCCCACACAAGGGGTGTGGATACATGTTCAGTGCATCTTGTACACACTAACCCCGCTTTATTTCTCAAATTTTATCAAACATAATTAAGGTCTAACATTTTAATATTGAATCATCTCTATAAGGAGCTCCATCAACATTCAAAACTTAATATTTCATAGGCAGACTCATACAATGACAATGAACAAAACCCAAAAAACTCAGATCTCTATGACCAGTTTGGATAATAGTGGTAGGAGTGGACTATAGAATTATAACTTGAAGTGTCATATTTTCATCATATCCTTTCACCAAACAAAATATAGATTCTAATTTTTGACACTATCCTAGTCATGCATAGCTAGTTTAATCCTCTATCTCAGTCATCTCAATCTAGTTTTAAGCTAAGTTATATTTCTCCTTATTTATTGCTATTTTTAGAAAGGTTTAAAAGACACATTATATTATATAAATTAGTATTATATTTATTGCAATATTATTTATTGATTTACTATTCCAGACCCTTAACTAAAATAGGAATAAAACTCCATTATTCCCAAAGTAGTTAAATCAGAAACATGTTGTCCATGATCATTAAATATGATGTCACCCCTCCTCATGAGTGCTCCAACTACTTTGATCTCATAAATATTGATCTATAATTAACATTTATGCATCTAAAAGTCTTGAATCATTTCATTGTTTAAGAAACACACTAGAGGAGAAGGGTTTGCCAAATGTGGTAAGTCATGATCTTACTCGTAATACCATCCAACTGTTTTGATCTTCCATGCAATCTTCCACTTGGGTATCATTATGAGTATAAAACCCTCATATCTTTGATTTGATAGAGCCATGCTAATTCTACCTTAGGTGGCTTTAAATATTTGATTATCTAGAAAATGACCATAGTGAAGGATTGAAAGCTTCCCCATAATCACATATCTTCCCTAAAGAAATATCTAAGTAAAGTTATTTTATAGATTGAAAACCAATCATATTTATTGGTTTTCCTATAGCTATCATGTCAATGAGATGGATTTCAATGACTATTTTTTTCTTATTTTGATAGTCACCAACCTTTTTTTATCTATATTAGGTATAAAAATACCTATTTAATAGTTATGGAGCTTTAATAGTAGATCTCGATCCTTCAAATGTCCATTTTAGTTCACTTCAGACCCTATTCAATCTTGGTTCATTTATTTTATACACTTTGATTGGGTAAAAAACCTACCCTTTTGACCTTCATCAAAAGTTTTAAGCTTTCCCATTGTTCATTATCCATCATCTATTGACTTAGGGTTTACCAAATTAAGACACTTGGTAGTCTCACATTTAGTTTGAGCCTCATTAGCTTTTTGACCTCTATTGACTCTTGCTCATCATTGATCTACTTGCCCAATTGAATACATTTTTTAGATCTTATGCAAGTTTGAATGTGCTTGTGACACTTTTCAATTATACCTTTGTAGTTAGGATCCTGAAAAATTGTTGACCCATCTCATACCATTTATCTCTCTTAGTACGAATTACCATGAGCTATTTATCTACCTTATAGGGAACCTTAATTTTATGACCTATTGTTCACCATTGGATCTATAGTATGATCAAATGTAAGCTATTGATCTTATTGGGGTCCACTATTTGAAACCAAATGGATATTTCACATGCTCAAATTTAACATATTTTTCCCCATAATTTGACGTCTACATGATTGTATTTGATGTTCACACAACCATCAAATTTAAGATTCAATAATTTTTTAATATGTCTTAAATTTGAGATTTGAATGATCATCAAATATGTTAACTAATAAATCATTGATGTTCACATTCCCATGACAATTTAAACTCTAATGTATTTTCTCTCAAGCTTAAGTTTGATGTCTATGTGAATGTCTCCCATTATTTGACCAACTTTAAAGGCCCATGACTTAAATAATAAAGACACAAAATTTGTAGAAAACTATATTGATACTAAAAGGATTGTGCCCACTTGATATGTTGGCTTTGGGATCTTCCTAAGTGTGTTTATAAAATGTTCAAGTAAGTTGACATATGTGTTTTTGCATGATGTTTGTATATCTATCATTGATTATTTTAATCTAAACAAATATTTGTCAAGGCTTAGATTTGATGTTTGTATGACCATCTTGTTCTATGTGACTAATTTTTTGGATGTAGATTTTGAGATAACAAGCTCATCAAGACATGAAACTTGTAGAATATGTTCTAGGTATGGACAACTTTGATCATGTGTATTACTTTAATCATGTGAGCCTTTTTGAGCTCATTTATAAAATATACAAAAAAGATGACCATGCAATTTTCTTCATGATGTCTTGATCATGGTCTAGCTATTCAAAGCTTATTCCTAAAATTTTGCTTGAATTTCTAAGGTCCAATTGAACTCTTGAGGCTTTGTGTAGACTTGTCCATGACCTTGAACTGCTTGAACACTATGAGACCTACTTAGATCCTTTTTTTCAAATTTAGATCTATCCCTTAGAATTTTGGAAATTTATACTTTAAGTTAGCTTAAAGTGTTTCAAAATCTTTGAAATTTGCATGATCCATTTGGCCTAGTCATTCCATCTAGAACATTGCTTAAGCCCTTTGATTATTTGACTAATCTAGAACTTTGCTCAACTCTTCCATCCATGCTTGACCTTCAAGATAAAGTTATGTACATAGGCCAAACTTGTCCAATATTTATAGTAACATCCTAGGGTCACATGCTTGCTATGCAAGAGAATGGTTGCCTTGATCTGGTCTATTGGGCATATGGAGTCAAGTCTATCTCACAACTAAACATGAAATTAATACATGACTATCCATTTTTTGGAACCTCTCTTGAAGTAATAAGAACAAAGAAAAATAATTAAATAAAGTTCCCAAGGAACTTATTAAAGGAAAACACACAATAGAAAGGAAATGTGCATAAGGCACTTAGAGGAAAACATGAAATATAATCTAGCATGTATAATACGTTAGAAAGGATGTAAATCCATTCAATAACATGGCTTTAAATGAATTACATTGACTGAAATGGGTAATACTATTGGAGAGTTGTTAGTGATGTCATAGTGATGTCATGGAGGTGTCTTGATGAGTAGATGAAGTGCCTTGATAGTCTAAATGATAATGACATAGTGTGAAATATGCTTATCCTTGTATGGTTGAAGAAGGCTTGGTTGATCTTTAGAGTTTGCATAGTTTGATATGTTCAAGGATGAGTTTGAAGTATTGATCATGTGAAAGGGGTTATATCATAGGTCCATGGTTATTTGAGTACTTTTATGCATGAGTAGAATTCATCTGGTTATCCATAGTTTTCATCTTGACAATTTGGGTCCAGTGGTAGAAAATTTAAGTAGGTAGTTTGATGACATCATCATTTCCATATGATAATGATTCAAGGGAATTTGTTCATATAGTTGTGATCACATTAGTTTCTAGTTATTATGTGCTAGATAATAGGTAATGCATCAAAGTGTAGTCAAACATATGAGGGTGCAAAGTTGGCTTCTAAGGTAGAATTCAATCTTTTCCCATATATAACTAAATTTTAAAAGGGTTAAAGAAAAGTTGAGTAAGTATGTTGATGAGGTTAGCATTTGCATGTGTAGAGGTGTAAAGACAAAATGATCATATGGGTTTGCTTTGTTTTGGTCCTAGTTTATTTTTAATAATTTTTATATCATGCAAAAAAGTGTGTCAAAAGATATGCATGTCAAAATTTTGGCTCCTAGGGATTTTGATAGTGTTTCCTATGTTCAAATAGAGCTAAGTAGTTTTTTGATGTCATATCTCATAGATGTGGATATTTCAAGAGAAGGTGATCACATGCATTTATTTAATTTTGAGTCTATGTTATTTTCAATAAATTTTAGATCATGTGCTATATCGTGGAAAAATATATTCATGTTCAAAGTTAGCCTTTATAGAGTAAAAAATACTCTACGTTTCATTCTAATTTTTAGTAGCACATGATCTAAATCACTATCCCCACATAGTTTGGTTTGAGACGGTGAAGTTTTGAAATAGAGCACAGGCTCTAATTTCCTTTTGATTCATTTTTGTCTAAGTGTTAAAATCAAGTAGAAGCTGCCAAGTGTCATCATTTGAGGCATCTTTCTCAAGAAGAAATTGCCAAGTGTCATCATCCGAGACACCTTTCATATTTTCTATGAGTTGGTCGGAACATGCCACGTATCTCATAGTGACTTAGTGGAACACGCTGAGTGTCAGCATTTGCATTTTCATATCAGCACCCATGTTTCATCTCTTTTTAGTGAAAGGTTTTAACAAGCTAAGTATCAGGATCAGGTGGAAAGCACCAAGTGGCAATCATGAAAGGTCTCAACTTTACTTTTCTAAAAGTGATGGAAGACAACACGTATCCTAGAAGAAGAGAGCGGAAACCACCACATGTCAAGATCTAAATTATTTTCATTTTACTTCACCAATATAACAAAGACTGTGGTGGGTCTCAAGTTTTGTTTCTAAAGCAAGTATAAGTTGCCAGGTGCCACTATCTGTGTAAATATGAAATGAGACCTAATTGTTTCTATGATATAAATAGAGTAAAGCATAGATCACCATGTGTCACCTTCCATAGGTTTTTAAAAAGGTAGCTAAAAAATGTGGAGACCACCACATAATCCTAAATAAGTAAATTGGAGATTGCCACGTGTCTTTTGATGAAGCAGTGTAGATTGCCACTTGTCCCTGTGCCCCTTTTAAAGTTACTTGGGTAAGAAATGATGTGGGTCTTATTTATGTTAGGTTGTTAAAGTCTTGAGGAAGCGGATGTGACATGTGTCAAAAGCAAAACATTCATAATCAAAAACACAAAAGGAGTATAAGTTACGTGAAAAGTGTCGTGTGTCTTTGATAGGTGCTGCAAAATGTCATGTCCCCTTTTTAGGTGACATCACTCAGAGTTGATGATTAGCCTATTATGTGACCTTCGTAGGCTGATTGGATGGATAGAGGGTCATGATGGAGATTGGCTTGGCTTCAATTTGCAAAATTCCTACAGTTGGCTTTCATTCAAGCTATTTCAAACACATTTGGCTTGAGCTCCTATTATTTAGGGATATTTGACATGTAGCGGAGCACCTTTATTTTGGTATGGTCATGTGTGGAATCACTCCCTGGTTCACCAGCTTCAAACGGTTTGAGGATCTGACATGTATTGAGGGAGATATTAATATTTGATTGATTTAATCAAATATTAATTATTTAGCCTATTTTTAATTAAAAACCCTAATTCTAATTTAAGAAACCCTAATTAGGGCAAACATATCTTTTTGAGGGTATAAGGGTTTCTCATGGAGGCCATTATTGATTATGCATTGATTATTGATTTTTGATATTGAAGAATTCTTTTGTGAAGACTGAGCCAAGGGTTCCAAGATTCCATCTACATTGGAGAATGTCCACTCTTCAGTGTGTGTGATTTAGAGGCTATGAAATATCAGCTGATCTATTGCCAAATTGAGAGATAGCTTCATACAGAAGTTATCACGGAGGTTTACAGATTTGAGAGGTAACTTCATACAAAAGTTGTCACAGAGCTTTCCAGGTATTTATTTCATTATAGTTTTGATTCAATAAATTATATAAATAGAGATCTTCTGTATTAGAGCCATATATCTTCAGATCAAGGGTTGGAAATAGACAGGTTGTGCTTTATTGGCAGCTATACGAAGTTTGTACAGATCCGTGAAAAGTCTGTAAGCATCAGTAGATTCAGTCAGACACCAACATCAGCAGGCAAAGATCCCTAGTGACTGACATCGGCCGACTGAAGATCGATGTTGGTAGAGAAGGACCCACAGTGACCGACGTCGGTAGTATATCGACTGACGATGGTGACTGTGTCTTCGACACAGCAACCTGAGAGCTGCACATATTTAGATTTATTTCCCAGTTTGTGGAATACTCAGGCTATTAAGGCCGTATTTTCAATATTCATTGTATACCTGATAGAGGTCCTCTATTGTAAGCATATGAGCCAATAAATAAGAGATTATACTATGATTTATTTATCTATTTGAAGATATTTTGCAGGAATATAGATAAGCAATTCAGAGCTTTTGTTTTGGTATCTGAAGGGATATTACAGTGGCAGAGCTTTTGTGTTTCTATATTCCTTATTTGAAGGGGATATTCTAGTGGTATCAGAGCTTTTGTGTTTCTATATTCCCTATTTGAAGGGGATATTATAGTGGTATCAGAGCTTTTGTGTTTCTATATTCCCTGTTTGAAGGGGATATTACATAGAACACGCCAAGTGTAATCCTCTAGTGTCTCCTAAAGTAATAAGAAGGTTTTCGAGGAATTGGATAAGTTTCATCTTTTGTTTAAGAGAAGGGAGCGTCATGTGATTTGTTTCGGCCAATGAACTGCCAGAAGACAAAGCATTTCAGAATCTATGAAATATCTTCTGTTAGACACTTCCAGTTCTATTAGATTTCAGTTGGGCCATTAGATTGGGAACAAGTAGACAATTTGGAGTGAATCTGAGGCTATAAATAAGGGTGTAGAGATCACCATAAAAGAGAGGAAATACCAGAGAGAATTTTTTGAGAGAGAATTACTGTTAAGAGTTTAGACTTTCTAGAGCTATAACTAGGAATATCATTTGCCTTTGTTCTATCTTCTTAAATTTGAAGGTTTATGTAACTGTGTATGTTTCTGTGCCTCTTATGTGACTGGAGAATTAATGAGAATATTGAATCATGTGCCTTTGTTGATACTTTCTGTGTTATTTCAAAAGTAGTCTAGGCTGTGTTGTCAAGTTTAGACTTTCTAGAGCTGTGATTGGGGATGTCATTTGCCTTTGTCCCATTTTCTTGAGTTGAAAAGTTTATATAACTGTGTGTTTCTGTGCCTCTTATGTGACTGGAAAATTTAAATAAGAAGATTGAACCCTGTGCCTTTGTTGACATTTTCTATATTACTGCAAAAGTAGTCTATGCTGTGAGCCTCTGTTTCTATTGTTTCCATCTTTTACATTGATCATGCACTTGTTTTCTCTTAAATGTAAATGAATCTTACATATAGTCTCATTGTGCTCAGGATTAAGGTTGAATTACATTCAGGTGCATCACCATAGTTATATTTTCTTTCTTACATTTGTGTTTCTGTTAAAATTCCTATCCCTTTTCCCAGTATACACTTGATATAAAGAAGAGACCAACTTCTTAAAAATCTAGAGGTTGTTTTAAGTCGCAAGTCACACATCTTGAAAATTCCCATTGTTGATGTTAGAACAAGTGTAATTTTAAATCATCAATAGTTTTTGGCATGCCCGGTGGGACAAATCTTGATGTTTCTTTCAAGATCATATGAACCAGAGAGCTACGAGGAGTCATAGTTGTGGACAAATCTAGGTATTATTTTGCCTCCTTTGGTAACTAGTCCAAGAAGAAGAGTCAACCAATTTATACCAATACCAAGAGCAAATATGGGAGCCCCTATACCTCTAAGAAATTATGTGAGTTGGAACATTGGTAGTCCATTGATTCTTCCAATACCACCAGCCACTTAGAACCCTATCCCAGTAAATGCCCTAAAAGATCTACCCAAATTTAGTGGGCAAGACTTTAAAACACCTGAGGAACATTTGCGAGATGTGTTAGATGTCTGTGCTATACATGTCATCACATAGCAAAATGTGGCCATAAGACTATTAGCAGCTTCTTTGAAAGGGAAAGCTCTAGAATGGTACCGGTCCCTGACCCCAAATACCATCTCTACATGGAATCAACTCAGAGATATTTTCTTTGAAAGATTTGAAGAGAAGGGTGATAAGTCTTCTTTATTATAGAAATTAATTACCATTCAAAGGGCACCACAAGAAGCCATGACTGACTTCAATTCCAGATTTCAAAAGACTTGGGAAAGAATCCCTACTATAGCTAGACCATTACTAGGTATGGCCATAGTGTTTTATCTTAAGGCTTTGAATTTAGATATATCTGTTATGATTCAATCACTTGGAGGACAAAATTTGCTAGAGGCTTATGACTATGCATTCAGAGCTGAAAATAATTTGATAGATGCTGGAAAGTTGCCCCCAAGGCCTCCCATGCCCATGTACCCAAAAATTTCCTTACCATTACCTCAAGAAGCCCCTAAATCTATAACCCCACCTATGTCTATGTACACATATCCTCAACTACCTGCTACATAAATTGTTCCCACTTAGTCATCTGAGCTTGATGATATCAAGAATATCTTGAGGACATTTTCTAATGAGTTGATTAATATAAAAAGATAGCAGAATACTTTCCGTAAACCCCAATACCAGGGCTATCAAGGAAATAGATTTTCATCTCAGCCAAACCAATACCAGGGTCCTCTAAGACAAATTAACCATCAGCCAACAAACCAATTAGTTTCAATCCCCACACCCTCACAAACTATTCCTCCCAATTTAAATAGGGAGATTGTCCTAGGGCAAAATAACTATGTAGATAACACTAATGCTCATATGCCTAGAGATTGTCCTATGGGTAATCTACAACAAAAGGTGGTAGAGCAAAGAAGAATGGATGGTCAGTTTGAAATTCCCAGTGACAATCAAGCCCACCTGTCTCCTGGTATGCAAAATTCAGTATTAATGGCTCAAATGCAAGGGATGTCTTTGCAACAAGAGGAAGAAATAGCCCCAGAATATGCTTTGTTCTCATGAGTTCAAGATGAAGAATTAGTATTTTTGAATGAAGCTTTTATTTCCAAGAAATTAATAGTGCAATCAGACTACTGTACTAGATTAAAGAGAAGAATGTTGGAACAGCCTGAAGTTGTAAACAATGAAGTTATGGAGAATCCTTCATTTCAATATCATCAACACACAACTGTTAGACAATAAATGCTTCAGCCAATGTAGAATCAAGAAGTTCTTGAACAAGTTCAATGAAAGACAAGATATCCTAATCTTCCAAGAATTCAAACTTTGGGATCAATGAATGTGGTTGATCAACTGAAGATGACACTAACACAAGTATTAATTTGGGACATATTAGTTATTCCTGAACAAAAGAGATTATTACAAGAGGCTCTTAAAAATCAAGCAATGCCCAAATGTACTGAAGGACCTGCTGATAAAAGGAGGCTCAAAGACATAGTTCATCTGTAGACAACAACCTTAGTGAATAATGCAATAGAGGTAAGCAAATCCAAACTGGATCCTTTTTATTTAACTAAGATAGGTGAATGGACGATGCATAATCAAGAAAAAGAAAATAATCAATTGTTAAATATGATGCATAGTGACCCACATGAAAATTATAACTCTACTGGTCTGGGAACTTATGTTATTTTTGATGAGGATCATGAAATCCCAAATGTTTTAAGGAAAAAAATGCCAATTAATCAAGAATCTAAAAAAAGTTTAGAAATCTGGACTTTAAATTTTGATGGGGCTAGAAGTAAAAATGGTGCTGGAGCAGGAATTTGTCTTACTGCTCCAAATGGTGAAAAAAATTTAAAGGCTATCAATTTTAAATTTTCTTGTACTAATAATGATGGTGAGTATGAATCTTTAGTACATGGGCTCCTATTAGCCAAGAAAAAGGGAATAAAGAATCTAATAGTAAAAGGAGATTCAGGATTAGTAGTAAAGCAAATTATAGAAAAGGCAATAACAAAGAATATCATAATGAAATCCTATAAGCACATAATTTGGGACTTAATAGAAGATTTTGAAGCTTTTAATATTGAAGTAGTTCCCAGGATTCAAAATTTTGACGCTGATTTAATTACTTAGAAACCTAGACTTTTCTAAGCCTTTTGTAATGTATGTATATGGAGGAGAGCTTAGTACTGTTGTTGTCCTAACACAAAAGGATGATAAACACGAGGGAGAGCATCTAATAGCCTTTTTCTCAAGGACTCTTAGGGAATATGAAACTAGATATAACTTCATGGAAAAACAAGCATATGCTATGGTAAAATCCCTCAAAAAGTTTAGGCATATAGTATCAAGAAATAAAATCCTAATACTTGTAGCTCATCCAAGTGTCATAGAATATATCATGGAGGCTGAAATTACTAAAAAAAGAGTAAACTAGATAACTAAGATTCTTTAATATGACGTAGAAGTCAAACCTACTAAATTAGTCAGAGGTAGGGGTTTGTGCCAATATATGACTCAGGAGCTTGAAAAGATGATACCTGAAGAGAAAAGTTCAAGAACATAAGAAGAAATTATATTGAGAATATAAGAAATTGATCAGGAATCCTGGGTCACAAATAGGATTCATTTTATGAAAAATGGGATTTACCCAAGAGATCTCCCTTGAAATAAGAGAAGATACTCTAGGATGCAAGGAGTTCATTTTGTTTTAATTGAACAGGTTCTTTTCAGAAGAAATTCTAATGGCAAATTGTTAAGATGTGTAGAAAAGGATGAGTCTAAGAAAATACTACCTGAAATGCTTCATGGAGTGTCAGGTGGACATTTTTCTACAAAAACCACAGCTATAAAGATAAGTGAAGCAAGTTATTTTTGGCCTACTTTATTTATAGATTGTTATCAGTGGGTTAAAAGATGTCAATCTTGTCAATATTATGTGGGGATGAGAAGGAATGTAGCAATGCCTCTTAGTCCTATAATTATGGATGAACCTTTTGCTCAATGGGGTCTCGACTTCATTGGAATGATAAATCCAGTATCTAGTATGGGTCACAAATGGATCTTCACATCCATAAATTATTTCACCAGATGGACTGAGGTAGTGCCACTCAAGGAAGTAATAGAAAATGTGATCCTAGATTTTCTAGGGAGTATAACTACTCATTTTGGGGCTCCTCACACCATAATTTTAGATAATGCTAAAGCATTTTTAGGGTCCAAAGTATCTAACTTTGCATTAAATCATGGAATATATCTGAAAACTTCTTCTAATTATTACCCTCAGGGTAATGGTTTGGCATAATCAACTAATAAGAACCTGATTAGACTCATCAAAAGAATAGGAGCTAATCATCACAAGGAGTGGCATAAAGTGCTTAATTTAGCACTATGGGCTGAGAGAATTATGCCTAAATAGGTGATCAAAATGTTCCCATATGAATTGGTATATGGGAAACCTACTGTAATTCCCCTAAGCTTGAAAATTCCTGCTCTCCAGTTGATCAAACAGATTGAAATTGAAGAAAATGATCCCATGCAAGTCAGACTAGTAGAGCTTCTAGAAGTTCAAGAAAAGAGGGATGCAACACATGATTCATTGATAAATCATCAAAAAATAATTAAAGACTATTTTGATAAAAGGACTTCAAATCCCCATTTTGAAACAAGCTCAATTATTTTGAAATGAGATGCAAGAGCCATCAAACCAGGTCAACACACTAAGTTTGAAGCATTATGGACTGGCCCTTATAAAATTCAGGCATGTAAACAACAAAATTCATTTGAGCTAGAAATGATGGAAGGTGAACCTGAAGAGATTCCTATAAATGGAATTTATTTGAAACATTTTAGTTAAAACTATGTTTTTTTTAGCAATTTTAGATCATGTGGGAGTTGTAGATTCTTTTTGAGCAGGCTCAAAAGTCCTTGGGGTCACCAATAACTATAGATTAAAAAATACTCTACGTTTCATTTTGATTTTTAGCATTGCATGATCTAGATTGCTATCCCTGTATAGTTTGGTTTGAGACGGTGAAGTTTTGAAACATAGCACAAGCTCTAATTTCCTTTTGATTTACTTTTGTCTAAGTTTTGAAATCAAGAAAAATCTACCAAGGGTCATCATCTGAGGCACCTTTCTCAAGTAGAAATTACCAAGTGTCATCATCCAAGGCACCTTCATATTTTATATGAGTTGGTCAGAACATGCCACGTATCTCATAGTGACTTAGTGGAATGCGCCAAGTGTGAACATCTGCATTTTCATATCGGCACCCATGTTTCATCTCTTTTCAGTGAAAAGGTTTTAACAAGCTAAGTATCAAGATCATACAGAAAGTGTCAAGTGGAAATCATAGAAGGTCTCAATTTTGTTTTTATAAAAGTGACAAAAGATGACACGTATCCCAGCAGAAGAGAGTGAAAGCCACCACATGTTGAGATCTGAATTATTTTCATTTTGCTTCACCAATATAACAAAGACTATGGTGGGTCTCAAGTTTTTTTTCTAAAGCAAGTAGAAGTCACCAGGTGTCATTGTTCATGTAAATATGAAATGAGACCTGATTTTTTTTATGATATAAATAGACTAAAGTGGAGACCACCATGTGTCACCTTCCACAAGTTTCTAAAAAGGTAGCTAAAAGAAGCAGAGACCACAATGTAACCCTAGATAAGTAAAGCAGAGATAGCCATGTGTCTTTTGATGAAGTAGCAGAGATTGCCACCTATCCCTGTGCCCTTTTAAAGTTACTCAGGTAAGAAATGATGTGGGTCTTATTCTTGTTACATTGTTAAGGTCTTGAGGAAGTAGATTGCGACAGGTGTCAAAGGCAGAACATTCATAAGCAAAAACATAAAAGGAGTATAAGTTACGTGGAAAGTACCATGTGTCTTCGATAGGTGCTACGAAACATCCCAAGTGTCATCCTCGAGTGTCTCCTAAAGTAATAAGAACATTTTTAAACGAATTGGCTAAGTGTTATCTTCCGTTTAAGAGAAGGGAGCATCATGTAATCTATTTTAGCCAATGAACTGCCAAAAGACAAAGCATTTCAGAATCTATGAAATATCTTCTGTTAGACACTTTTAGTTCTATTAGATTTCAATTAGGCCATTAGATTGGGAACAAGTAGACAATCCAGAGTGAATCCAAGGTTATAAATAAGGGTGTATAGATCACCAAAAAAGAGAGGAAATACCAGAGAGAATTTTTTGAGAGAGAATTATTGTTAAGAGTTTAGACTTTCTGGAGTTGTGACTAGGAATATCATTTGCCTTTGTTTTATCTTCTTAAATTGGAAGGTTTATGTAACTATGCATGTTTTTGTGCCTCTTATTTGACTTGAGAATTAATGATAATATTGAATCCTATGCCTTTGTTGATACTTTATGTGTTATTGTAAAAGTAGTCTAGGTTGTGTTGTCAAGAGTTTAGACTTTCTAGCGCTGTGATTAGGAATGTCATTTGCCTTTGTCCAATTTTATTGAGTTTAAAATTTTATATAACTATGCGTGTTTCTATGCCTCTTATGTGATTAGAAAATTCAAATAAGAAGATTGAACCCTGTGCCTTTGTTGACATTTTTTGTATCACTACAAAAGTAGTCTATGATGTGAGCCTCTGTTTCTATTATTTCCATCTTTTACATTGATCATGTACTTGTTTTCTCTTAAATGTAAATGAATCTTACATATAGTCTCACTATGCTTATGATTAAGGTTGAATTACATTCAGGGGCATCATCATAGATTTTCTTTCTTGCATTTGTGTTTTTGTTAAAATTCCTATCCCTTTTCCCAGTATACACTTGATATAAAGAAGAGACCAGCTTCTTAAAAATCTAGAGGTTTTTTCAAGTCACAAGTCCCACATCTTGAAACTTCCCATTGTTGATGTTAGAACAAGCATAATTTTAAATCATCAAAAACCTTCTAGGTAGTTTTATGCACAGTTGGCTCTGTGGAAGAAATTTCAAATTGAGCATGTTGATGATGGCATATATAAAACATTTGTGGGTTTTTAGAGTATATTGACATATTAATGTATTATAATATATGGGTAGATCATATGATCTAAATTTTAGATCATGCATCAAATCATAGAAGAAGTTATTACGGTTCAAAAATGGCTACTCAGGTAGATGAGTAAGGTTCACATAATCAAATATGCAAGTGGTAAATTTTGAGCAAGTCTTGAGAAGATAGATGGAGTAAATTTGACCCAATATGTTTAGAAGTATATAGATGAGGATAGGTTCATGATGTTTAATGATTACACAAAGGTAAAGGATATAGATCAATGGTGGGTGTGTGATCATATAGTTTAAAATCTATGGAGCGTAGTAAGTCAAAGTGGTCAACCTATTCGATGTTTAAAGACATTAAAGTTCAATGTAATTTTGAGAGATAAATGGATATTCATTTTTTGATATAATTGAGAGTGAAAGATGAAGGAAAGTGGTTGAATTTTAACTGTGATCATTGGCATTTAAATATTTGATTTTTACAAAGGAAAAAACTAGATTTATGTATTTTGTCCATATCTTTAGATAGAAATTTTATTTGTTGGTGATCCCAAAAGGAAAGATGAATAGGAATGCATGGTTCATCCATTGGACCTAATTTTAAATCTATAATTTTTTACAATCAAAGTTATGAATCTTAAAATTTGACTGTGTTCATGCATAGACTATAAGTGAATATAGAAGAATGTTCAAGATTATATTGATGTTATTTCAATGTTTCATGAAGAATTGGATATTGGGGAGTATTTTAGAATATATGAAGATGATATGTTTGGATTTTAGAGGTGTGATAAATCATATGTAGTATGAACAAATATTAATAATTTGATTGTGTATTTGTTCATGATGTTCTTGTGCAATAGGTCAGTGGTTGAGTTGTTTGAGCATACACAGAGGTGAGCTAAGATGACTATGATCATTTAAAGATGTATAAAGGGACATAAATAGTGGAACCATGTATTTGAAAGTGGTCCTATGTTCTTTTTTTAGTTTATTTTGTGCTAAATGGGTGAATAGGTCTCCATAAAACCTATAAGAGATATAAGGGCCCTATTAAAAGGTGTGCTTCTTAAGGGTGACCCATAGATGCTTTGGCCAACTTATGAATATCGTATTGAGATATGCATTCACATGTAAGATGTATTAAAATTTAAAACATAACTAATGGATGACCAAGATGATGATGATCATGAATGCTCTATAAATAGTGAAATCAAAAGGGCTGATTTCTAGACATTGTGAGTGAGATGGAGTGATTTGAGAGAGGCTTATGAGTGTGGATTGTGGAGTGAAGGAGGGGTATAGTACCCTATGGATGATTTAAAGACCAAAATATATTGAGTACTATTTTTAAGGCCTATAGATCATTATTTTATTGGTAGAAAGTGTTATTCTTGTTTGAATATGAGTGAAGGTGAAGAGTGTGAACTAGGAATTTGACTAAGAAGAGGAGATTATTATGGTGTTAGTGATCGAAATCAAATAGAAAACACACTAAGATAAAATATTCATGCATAGTTACTAGGGTGAGCTTAGTAACAAAAAATAAAATAAAAAAGACAACTAAAAATTAAGGAAAAACAACAAGAATTCCTTCACCTTATTTGGATGCTCCAAATGCCTTTATAGTAGTGGCTTGATCAGTTTGTACTCATGAAGTATTCATAAAAGGAGGCTTGGATACCTCTATCTCTCTTTGGAACCTTTGACTTGTGGCTTGGCTTGGCTTGGAATCAATTTGGCATGGTAACACTAGTTGCATGAAGATTTGTAATTAATTATGCATTATAACTTTGCATAATCATGTGTTTGAAGATATTTTAGCATAATAACATTGAACCAAAAATAGATTAGAAATTATTTTCATGGCCTCTATATTTATAGATTTTTGAGATTGATCAAAATCCAAATAAACCATCCATCTCAAGATTGAGATGTGTGGCTATGGATTAATCCAATTATGCAATTAAAATTGATAAATAGGCTCATCAATATTTGGGATAGAGGAGAAATTAAGAGGAATGGAGGGATTTGATTAGGCATGGGAGGTATGAAGCCTGATATTTGTGGCATTTATGGCCTAGGAATGTCTTCCTAAGAAATGAGGTCACCTGATGATGCAGCTATTCAATATTCATTTCCAAAACAAATTATTCAACAAGTTTTCATGGAACCATTAATTAGGCCTTGATTTGGGTTAATTAACTCTTAATAATGTTTAATCACTTTGTGCACAAATTAGTTAGATTGATTAGAATGTCTTGTTATTGGTCTAAAATTCAACTAGATTGGAATTGTAAGGTAATGTCAGATGCATTGGATCCATTATCCCATTTAGGATGTTACCAATATAAAATAACAAAGGCACATGTCTTGTGCAAAATATTTGATAGGAAAGAGCAATATAAAGCCCCAAGGTGCAAAATTGGCATTTTGGCTTGAAATGATATGATAAAATTTAACTGGCCCATAAATTATACTACCCCATTTAGGGACACCCTTGTCAGAATCAGCACTTGAATATATGAATTTCAACTCATTTAATGTGCTTTAGTGTTTTTAGGACAAATTGTGTATTTTAGGTGGAAATTGGTCAAAACCTTGATTGGAGGTTATTGGTGGCCAGATTTAGGTGTCTATAAAGAGTGATATTCATAGATCCAACAATAGGTGTTAAGGACATCAATAAAAATGTGGATGTGTTCATAGGTGTTATTATGGAAACTCAACATCTAAGGTAATTGTAGCCTCCTTGTATGGTGATACTTGATAAAATGTCTTGTTATTATTACAGCTCAGTTAGACAAGTGTGGCAACACCTTGTAGGATTTTAGTCTCACTAAATAGGGATTGTAGTTATTTAATTAATTATAGTTGGTCTAAATTGGTTCTTGTTATTATAGGATAGTAGTCCAATTATATGTTCTAATGGGTTTTATTCCCCAAGAGGGTTTCCCACATATGTCATGTGTTATGTGATTGATCTTGCATCATCTCTCTTATTTATTGCTATGAATGATGTGTATGCTTTATGAATGCTTTTAATAACTTATTAAGTGTTTATAAAGATCAAAATCTAAGTTGGATTATTTGGGCTCACTGATTTACCCCCTTTCAGTGATTGCACCTCTAAAAAATACATCTCCATCTAGCTGGGCAAGCTGAAAATCATTATGTTTCCTACATCCATGGATCAAATAAGGACCATTCCATAAGTTTTCAAACTTGGTATGGTTTATTGGCTTGGCCTTATTTGAATCCCACTTAAGGACTAGGTCCCCTTCTTTGAAGTTCCTTGTTGTAACTCTTTTGTCAAAGGATTTATTGACCTAGTCTTGATATGATTCTAACATCTTCATAGCAAGGTCCCAAGTTTCTTCAAGCTCCATGATCTCTGCCATCCTTACTTCCATAAGTCCACTTTCCTTCAGTTGTAGGTGATGAGCTAACTCCAATGCTAAAAGTTTAAGAGATATGGATAACCTATCCTCCCTTACATATATTAGGATATATGTATAATTAACAATGGATTATTTGGGAGCCACCTTGTTAGCCCATAAGGCTATTCTTAGCTTTATATTCCATTCTCTCTCATTATCCTGCATGGTCCTCTTCATGATCCTGATCAAGTTCTTGTTCATGGAATCTGCTAACTCATTACCTTAGGTATAGTAGTTAGATTATGTACTAAGGTAAACTCCTAATTTATATGCCTATTCACTCATTCTCATTCTAATGAATGCTAAGACATTTTTTAAAATTATAGTATCTGGGACAGCAAACCTTGTGAATATTTTATCATAAAAGTCCAACATTGCTATTTCATTGGCTTTTTTAAAGGAAATTGCTTCCACCCACCTAGTGAATTTGTCTATTGTAGTGAGTACCCATTTATTCCTTACACATGAAGGAGGGTTAATCATCCTTATGAAGTCTAGACCCCACTACATGAAGGGTTACTCCACCTAAATTAGGTTAAGGGGAAAGGCTACCAACCTCTATTTACCTTTGAAGGAGCACATTATTGACACTCTATTACCCATGCATAGGCATATTTGAAGAGGATAGGAAAGTAATAACTATATTTCATCACATTGGATATTGTATTCTTTAAATAAAAATGATCTCCTACTACTCCATCATGAAAATGCTCCAAGAGCTTTGTCACTTAATTATCATCAGTGCACCTAAGGAGTACCTCATTGAGGTCCCTATTGAAAATAACATCATCAAATAATGCATAAGGTATAGACTAAAGTTTGAAATACCTTATTTTGTCTTTGTCCAAACCTTGATGGAATTATCCTATTAGTAAGAAATATGTCATGTCATGGAGCGAACTTATATGAAGTGGAGATGAGTCTACCTATGGGTCATTTTGTGTTACCAAAACAACTTCTTTATCTTCTTGAATATACTCCACCATATTCTCACATAATCCTTTTCCTCTAAAAATCTTAGTGACATTAACTTATGCATCATATACCATTACTTTGGTTATCCATCCAACTTTTTTCTCATTTAGATCCCTATTGAGGAGAAATTTTTTCACTCTAGGGTGAGACACCATTAGATGAATCATATTTTTAAGAGCATTAAATTGAACTTATTGAGTCTTCTCAAAGCTAAAAAAACCTAATTTTTAATAAAAATGTACCTCACCTCATATCCTTCCATCCCTTGATGAAAAAAGGTAATTGGCTATCCAAGTCCTTCACCATTCGTCTATATCAACATAGCTGATATGTTGTTAATATTGGCAAGGGTGTACACAATGAAATCCTTCAAGCAATTATGATTTATGAGTGAGGGTGCTTGGGAAATGGCCTTAAATGCTCATTTTACTTCTCTTTACCAAGCAAACACTTGGATTTTCCTCATTGTGGTAGTGATAGGTTTGACCAAGTTTTCAAATCCTGGTATAAACCTTCTCATAAAGTTTATTTTTCTAAGGAAGCTCTAAATTCCTTTCTTGTGCTTGGGTAGAGATAATTCCAAGATGGCACTTATCTTTTTAGGGTTAATAGATAGTCCTTCCTTTGAAAAAATATGACCCAAAATTTTTCCTTCATGAACAACCAACACACATTTCTTGTTATTTAAATAGATCCCATACTCTCTACATCTTTGGAAAATCAACCTTATATGATTCATGTGTTCACTAGAATTCTTAGATAAAACTATGATGTCATCTCAGTATACCAACACCATTTAATTTATTAATCCTTGAAAGGCCATATCCATGGCTCTTTATAAAATTTCCCTAGTATTAGACAAGCCAAAAAGTATCTTTTGGTAAGCATATGTTTCCCACTTGGTGGTGAAGGTAGTCTTATATTTATCTTCCTCTATTACCAATACTTGGTTGTAACTTGAATAACCATCAAATAGAGAGAAGATTTATAAACCTAAAACTATCTGAAGAAGTTGTTCCATGGATGGTAGAGGGTAGTGGTCTTTTAAGGAGACATTTTTTAGATCCCTACGGTCAACACATAATATGATCTCCCTACTCTTCTTCCTGATAGGCACCAAATTGGCTACCCATGACTAGTGATTAATGGGGAAGATGATCATAGATTCAATTAACTTGGTCAAATATTTCCTCATAATATCTTCTATTTTAGGGTTTATAGGCCTTTACTTCTATCTGATAGGCTTAGCATTATCCTCTAGTTCTATATTATGTTGCGCTAACTTCAAATCAAAACCTCTCAGGTCACTATACTCATAAGCAAAGATGTATGCATAATGTTTGCAAAGTTATATGAAAGCATGTATTTCTTATTTATTGTTCACCTTCCCAAGCTTAAAAATTCTATCCTTAAATATAAGGACCCTTTCATAGTTATCCTCACTAGTTGACATCACTGATTTATATTTTCTCATATGGTCCCCTTAATGATAGAGACCTTCAAGGGTGACTAGCCCTTTGGGAATATTTTTAGATTTTAATTGAACAATTTGCTCCCCATATTTATGTTGAGACTTTTCTTGGTTGATGGAGGATAACTCTACTTCCTGATATAAGAAACATGCAATTTTCTCATCATTTTCAAAATATTGCCAATGGGATTCATTATCTAGAACTAATGGTCTTACCACCACTTTTATAGATGTCTACACCTTGGTCTTTTTTAGCTCATTTTGGATATTAAATTAAGATCCCATAGCTACCAACTGGTTAACATATTCATTATGGTTCCTTGGCACAACTTAAATTTTGAAGTCCTGAAATCCTCAATTAGGTCCCACACTCTATGTTTGTAAGACCTCATCAAAGGGTTATTTTTGGTGTCCTAGCCTCTAACCTGATTCACTATGAGCTCACTATCTCCATAAACTTGCAATTATTTGACCTTTCTCTTATTGAACCATTAAAATCCATGGATTAGGCCCTCATATTCTACTGCATTATAGGAATGATAAAATTGGAACTTGTAAAGGGATAAATAATTGCCATTTGAGGGGGATACCAACATTGCACCTAAACCCACTCCATGTTTTCTCCTTAAACCATTAAAAAAAAATCCATATGCCATTAGGATCTTCTTGAGGTCTAATAAGGGATGACATGGATTGATTCTCTACATGTAGTTGATAGAATCCCATGTCCCTTTCTTCAACACCTTTAAGGGTTGAGTAGTTGATTGTCACCCCATAGTTCATCCAAGAACATATCTAGTATCTACTTAGGGTGAGTGTTTAATTCTTAACCAATTATGAATTCATATTCATCAAAGATAGTGAAATTAAGGTTTATGTTGTTTGGCCCATAAGGTTCTATGTGGAATTTTAAAATGGGATTTGTCTTGATTTATCCTTTGGTCCCATTTCTAGTCTTGAATGCCATATATGACCAATTTGATGCTAAATATCCTCCTATATTTGTAGTGAATTCTATGGATATGCATAGGGTAAAATGAGAATGTACATCTAGGATCAACACATCTTGAACCATTAAGACACTAAGACAAGTATGCAGGGTTAAATTGAGGTCTCTAATGATATCAAATGGCTTAGTGGAATAACCATCATGTTGTATAACTCCTTTAAACTATGGTTCATATTTTAGACCATGCTGATCAACTATGAACTTTGGCATTATAAAAGTGCTAGCCCTACTATCTACCAAAAAATTGTGTACCAAAGAGTCATCAATTATCACTAAAATGTATAAGGGAGGAAGCTTGACCACCTTACTTGAATTCCCTTCACTAGGCCCTTTGGCTACATTGGTGATAACTTCATTCACCTTACTTGGTGGCTTATTTGTAATTGTTGTAACATTAATCTTGGATAAGCCTTCATAAATAATGTCCACTTGACTAGGCATGGAGAGCATATCCCACATTGGCACACTCACATTATATTTCTTCATTTGTTCAATAATTTTGATGGGTGAACCAAAAACCTTTAGTTGTGCTTTGGGAGCCACCACTATTGTTTTTTTAACTTGTGAGACTTGGGGCATAAAAATATTCCATTGATTCTAATTTTTTAGAGGTACTAAAACCTTTAGAGTGACAAAAAATTCATTTGGATTTGTTAGTGAAGGAGTAATGGTAGGAATTTCTTTGGATCCTTCCTAATTACCATCCATTTTCCTTATTTTAAACCTTGTATTTATTGCCACTAGTATGTAGGATTGGATGGAACTAGCCTGTTGATTGGATTCATAGCACTCTTTTTTCTCATAATTGATCATGGTGTTATCTATCTGGTTTGGTCCCTAATTAGAGCCTTGAAATTGTGGAGGCTATTTTGGTTTTTTCATCATGGGGACTTCTATTTTTAAGCCATTAAGGCTTGATTGTATCCATAATTATCAACCTACTACCATTGATCATTAAAGGATTGGTTGAAGTTAATATTTGGGACAATATGTTAACTAAAATATTGATTCTATAAAATGGTCCCCTCATCTTATTTATAAACATTATTTTGAATAGGGACCAAGGTTTTTGAAGTACTTGTACCATTTGGATTATATTTTTTTTCCTGTTGTATCTAGGATGCCCTTGTCCTTGGCCTTGACCTTGGATTTACCCTTGGAAACTTCCTTTATAGGGTGGCCTATTTTCTTGATAGGATTGTTATTGAGGTTAATATGAAGCTTGGTAAGGCCTATTGAAAGCTTGATACCTTTTGGAATTCACTACATCACTTATCAAGGATTGGAGCATGCTCTTAAGCTATAAATAGTTCTTTTGCTCTATGGAATCACTGGATTAACTAGTGAAAATCTTTTCCTACTTTAATGTAGTTATTGAAATACGTGTTGGTATAGGAGGAATGACATCAAGTGAAGGGATAACAACATGAGGTAGTCTGATCTCAGTAAATAGAGGCATTGGTGGTCTAGGTATAAGCTTACCAACTTGAACCAGACAATTTTATACTTTAATAGCCACCTCATAAGCATCTATAAATACATTCGCTCTCATAGATTGAATCATAAATGCTATGTCATTATTTAAATCCTTAAAATATTAAAGGAGATAAAATTTATGTGTTGGTTTAACATAAACTAGAATTTTATCCCAAGGGTTTTTGAAACCTTGTATTGAGATCTTGCATGAATTTATAGGGGGATCTTTGATTTGTAATTAATTGCTCTACAAGTGAAAAATGGTCACTTTTGTCTTTAAATATTTTACACAATGCATCTCCCAACTAGTTCCATGATTTGATATAATTAACAACAAGGCCTTCATACACCAGTCTAAAATTTTCCCCTTAAAAGATATAGCTAAATATCTAATAGATATATTTTCCATAGTGATATTATGAATATTTCATAAATTGGCTATGTCCATGAGGTGCTCAAAAGGGGTTGTGGCTTGGTCTCTTGTGAAGTTAGGGACACTTTTGAGAGATGCTACTAGCATAGGATCATATTATGGTAGGTTTAAAGGACTTTGACCATTAAAATCCATAAATGGAAAAGCTCTTTGAGCAATCATGGTAGTAAAAATGGGTAACAAAGGTCTAATTAAAAAGGTAGGCCTTGAGATTGGTTTAGGATAAAATATTCCCACATATGGGTGATTATTAGCAGACCTTAACCTCTTAGCTAAATTTAAAAGAAGCTCAGTAAATTTGAAAGGAATACCTCTAGAAACTGATCTTGTAGTCACCTTTTGTATGAAAGTAAACTATTGGTTTGCCACCATATTGAGTTCTTTGGAGTCTTTATTGTCTGGAGTCACTAGATACTATTGTATATAGAGTTCACCACTACAAATTGATCAAACCAACATTAAAATTGATCAATCTAACTTCAATGTATTGTGGTGTGGTCCCACTAAGCATGATAAAATTGTAATAGCTCATATTTTCACCCTTAAAGAGGATTTTTTAGGCCCTTTCCAATTGAGACTAACTACTAGAAAAACCCCAAGCGATGGGTATCCTATGGTGGGGTTGAACCTTTGGAGAGGACTGGTTTCTTATTTGATTCTCACCTAAAACTAATGATTGCATATGGAAAAGGGTTTTAAATAGGGTTAAGGGATCCTAAAAATGATAAAAGGTTGATGTACAAAATTTTAATGAGGCCCTCATATGCATAAAGTAGATACTAAGGAAACATAATACAATACATAGTTCACACAATCTCACTAGACTAGCTAGTTGCATAAGTATTTCATAAGCTAGGTTCAAGAAAAAATGAATGAAGGAAAAGAGGAGTTCTAAGACCCATAGAGAGCTTGAATTAATGACATAAATAATGATAACTTAGACTTGTAACTAGTTTCAAGACACTTTGAAATGAACAAGAAATAAGGACCAAGGTCATGGAAGATTATCCTTCACAATGCCATAGTGCACATGCTTTACTACACACAATTCAGATAAGAGAGATAAGTAAATAAAATCTTTATTTATTTAATAGGTCTTTCATACAAAATTTGATAGGGTCTCCTTTATCGAATGAGAGTCTAACCTCTTTAAGACTTGAGAGAGAGTCACAATCAAAAGTGAGAGAGTCTACTTCTAAAATCTGAGAGAGCGCTTCCAAATGGGAAATAATGGAATGATATAAAGAAATGGGAAACATAGAGAGAAAGGGGAAACATGTTATCCATCATCATTAAATTATATTTCACCCATCCTCATGAATGTTCCAACTACTTTGATGTCATTAATATTGATCCATCATTAAGCTCATGCATCCAAAAGTCTCAAATCATTTCATTATTTGAGACACACACTATAGGATAAGGGTTTGCTGAAGGTGTTGAGTCAAGATATTGCTCATAATAACATCAAACTACTTTGATATTCGATGAAATCTTCCATTTGGATATCATTATGAGGACAAGATCCTCATATCTTTAATTTGATAGAGCCATGCTTGATTTACCTTAGGTGGTTGTAAATATATGCTTGTCTAGGAAATGACCATGGCAAAGGACCAAAATCTTCCCCATAATCACATATCTATGTCAAATAAATATCTAATCAAAGTCATTGTATAGATTAAAAACCAATCATATTTAGTGGTTTTCATATATCTATCATGTTAATGAGATGGGTCTTGGTAGATGTTTTGATCTTGATTTGACATTTGATAACCTTTTTGATCTATATTAGGTATAAAAAGACCTATTCTATAGTTATGGAGCTTTAATGGTGGAGCTCAATCCTTCAAATTTATATTTTGGTTCACTTTAGACCTAATTCGAGCTTGGTTCCTTTATTTTAAACACTTTTCTTGGCTCAAAAACCTACCCCTTTGACCTTCATCAAAAGTACCGAGCTTGCACTTTTTTCATTAGTTATTATCTATTACCTCAGGCTTTACCAAATTAAGAAACTTGGTAGCCTTGCACTTAGTTTAAGCCTCACTAGCTTCTTGACCTCTCTTGACTCTCTCTCATCATTGATCTACTTTCTCGATTGAAGGTATGTCATTAAATATTATGCTAATTTGAATGCACTTGTGACATTTGTCAATCACACATTTATACTTAGGATCTTATTGACTTGTCAACCCATCTTGCACCATTTATCTCTCTTAGTATAAATTATTTCAATCCATTGATCTTCTTTGGATGGAGCCTTTTGAATTGTTGACCTCCTACTCATCATTAGATCTATGGTATGATAAAACACAAGCCATTGATATTAATGGGACCCACTGTTTGAAACCAAATGGCTATTTCATGAGATCAAATTATATGTACTCATTACCATCATTTAATCTCCACATGACCATGTTTGATGTTCGTGTGACCATAAAATTTAGGTTCCAATGGTTTTCTTGCTATGTCTTAAATTTAACATCCACATGACTATCAAATATATTCATGAAAACATCATTGACATTAGTGAGACCATCATAATTTAAACTCTAATGGATTTTTTCTCAAGCTTAATGTTGACATCCGTAAGAACATCTCCCATTATTTGACTAATTTATAAGGGCCATAACTTGAAGCATTCAAATAATGAAGGCACCAAATTTGTAGGAGATGATATTGATGTTAAAATTATAGTGCCCACTTAATCTGCTAGCTCTAAGAGCTTCTTATGTGTGTTTAAAAAATGTTTAATTAATTTGACCTATGTGTTTATAAATGATTTATGCATGCATATAATTATTCATTTAAGTCTAAATGTCTATTTGATGAGGCTTGGATTTGATGATCACACAAACATCTTTCGATGTGTGACCAACTTTGAGGACTTAGATCTTGAGATAGCAAGCTCATCAAGACATGAAACTTGAATAATATGTTTCATGTATGGAAAAATTTTAGCACACATGTTCCTTTGGTCATGTGATCCTTTCTGAGTTCATCTATAAAATGTACAAATAAGCTGACCATTCCATTTTCTTTGTAACATCTTAATGATTGTATGGCTAGTCAAATCTTGTTCATGAACTTTTTCTTAAATTTCTAAGGTCTGAATGAACTCTTGAAGCTTTGTACAGACTTTTCCATGACCTTAAACTACTTAAACACCATGAGACTTTCTTAGATCATTTTATACAATGCTAGACATATCCCTTAGAATTTTTACAAATTAAAATTTAAGTTAACTCAAAATGTTTCAAAATATTTACAAGTTGTATTTTCCCTTTGGTCTACTCATTCCATCCAAACAATTTCTCAATCCCTTTGATTATTTGACTAATCTATAACTCTACTTAGCTCTTCAATCTATTGTTGACCTTTGGAACAAATCTATTCATGTAGGCACCAAAATTAACCAATAGGACCCATTTAATAGAAGTAATTGGAGAGGAAGATATATGTTATAATTTTATTCTATTTGATGATGGATAGAGACCATATAAAGTCCACAACATGTCTCTGACATAAGGGTATCTCTAATAAGGATCTTCATGGGAGAGTATCCATACATGGTATTATTTTAGGATTAAACCTCACATGTACTAGTGGATTGACTAATATCAGATGTGTGCTAATAAAACATAAGTGCATAACAAGAACTAGTGTCTATTATATGACTTGTGTAATAGGTACTAGATACTCATATATAAGGCCCTCAAATTTAACCACCTGATTAGCATGCATATATTTGAGACATTTTTGGATAGTGGATGGAATGGATCAAAGTTTTTGTATCCAATTCCTACACAATAAAATGTCAAATGTTATGGCTCTAGGTACCACTATGAATCTTGTGGCCACATATGTAGGCCCAACTTGTAATGGTAGTATTATCTCCTTGATGGATCTTTGAAGATGGCCACTAAAACCATGAATAATTGTATCTATGTAATAAATGTCCTACTATGAATAACGAAAGTGTTATAGAAGTGTGATAGTATAAATGTTAACACTTGATCAGTTATCAACCATGACACTTTGAATAGGATGATGATCAATATAGGCTCATATAAAAAGTGCAAAAAAGTCCATGTCATCATCAACTATCTCTTGCTCTAAAAAATTAATAATATGTCTATATGACACTTTAGTATGATAAAACCCAATGATATTATTAGGATGGTGTGTGTCTATCATTTGATTTTGAAAGAATGTTGGTGGTGGATGTGTTTGATAAGTATAGTGAACATCTGAAATGTTTGATGTCTCATTAGCTATATGTTTTAGAAATGGATCTAAACATATTTCTAATGTTTTTGCTTTAGTTTATTGTTGTCCATGTGACTTTGTATGAGTATCAGGATCAATGATATTAACTTATATCAAATATTTTATATTATGTTTCAAAATAATGCTTCTATTTGTAGTATGTCTTAGTGCCCTATGATAGTCATTTAAGTCAATAGAATAATAGTTATTTAGAAGAGGATTAGTCATATCAATCTCTTTTGTTGGAGGGAGAGATATGAAATTACATTCCAAGGATGATGTATAACCTATGTTGGAGGATGAGGAAGAGTCATGAAAAGTCTCCTTGGAGGAGTCAATAAAACCAAGTGACAAGGTGTCTTTGAAGATACATTAACTATTACTTTTAAATCATTCTTATTCTAATTGGGTTTCACCTTGTATTGATGCTTATTAAAATTCTTAGTAGTTGAATGTGACTTAGTTGTGTACTTTATTTTTCCCATGGAGAGAAGCTTGACTTCCCATTATTTCATTGTATGGCAAAGATTTATGAATGATGGAAACTTATTGAATAGGATAGCTTCATGAAATGATTGTAATAAACACTACTTGTATACATCTTAAAGTTATCTATCTTCCATGGGAATAGTCATATTTTATAATATAATTTTATATCACAAGCCATAGTCATATATTGGCTCATTGGAATTTTATTTGAGTCATACCACTTGAGCATAGGAAACATTATCAATGATGTTGATTAAAAAATGTGCCAAAAACATATCTTCCAATATATTGAATGTAGTGATGGACTGATTACAAAGATTATCAAACCATTGCATTGCATAGTTATTTAAACTACAAGTGAAAAACTTAGAAAGGATCCAATCATTAGAAATATAGTCCAAAAATGCTACATGGAAAGCTCATAGATGGTGATGTGGATCAACTTTACCATCATAAAAATTAAGTTTAGGTGACACAAATCTAGATGGAAAAGGAGTTTCCACTATATGTTGTGTCAAAGGTGTATGTAAAAAAACATGAGATGGCCTCGTAACACACTGTTGAAGATGTAACACCTTGTCCTATAGATCATGGATCTCATGCATAAGAGATTATATATATGAAGAGGAGGAACAATCCATAGGACGTGTTTCCATTATTGGTTTTTTAAAAGTTAAAACATGTTTTTGTACATTCTAAGTTGCCCTCAAAGTAGGTGTAACAATATTGGCATCTAGGGGAGTAGAAGATTTACCATATTGGATTTGTTCTTTATATACATTATGGCAAGTATAATTTAAACATGATCACAGGGATGTTACCAAATTTGATCTCTAAAACTTTGTAAAATCTCATCCTTATTGACAATAATATTTTCATTATTATGTGGGTGGAGTGTGTCCTAACTCCCATGTTGTGTATCATTATGATCTTAGTTATATTGCTCATCTTCAGAGGTATTATCATTAAAATACACATAGTCAAGGTGTGAAGGATCAATGAGGGGGTTGTAACTAGTCCTTTATCCATGGTGTAGGCTTAAATGGAATGAATCTAATTATGCTCAATAGGATCGACACTAAGCCTAGAACATATTCATAAAGGAAGAGATATAACTTTTTGAGATGACATGTAGAAAATAAAAGGAAATAATGTTGCTAAATAGAATATATAAAATTTGAAAATCCTAACACAACTAAGGGAAATAGGAAAAAGAAGGGTAAAAACCCTAATATCATATAGGGATAAGGTTGGGTAGTATTCAAAGTAAGTTAGGTTTAACAAATGATTTAATTTTTTAGGTTTTATGAATTTTAATCCTTAGGTTGTTAAAGGGTCTAAGTATAGTAAACTAGAGTATAAATTTCAATAAATATATCCACTAATTTTTTTAAGACTTGATCAAATCTAATATTTCTAAAAATAGCAATGAATGACATAAATAAGTACTTAATTGGAAACTGATTGAGACAAATGATTTGAGGACTAAAACCTATTGTGAAAGTAGATATGAGTGTTACAAATAGGGTCCATGTGTCATAAACTCTATTAGATAATATAATTATATTGGATAGTAGTGTTGTGGGTGCTAATTTCTTACTTTTAACACTAATGTAATTTATGCAGAAAACTATTTGATCTTCTAGGTGGACCTCTTATTGAGTGTGACATGTTTGTACCTTTGTGGATGAACTCCATTTCACTATTTGTGCACTTGTTTGAGCTTATTTAGGATAAAAACATATACCTCCATGTTTCTAAGGTATTAAAATGTAACAATTAGTAAATATGTGATGTTAGCTAGTTAGGATAGACATCCTCAACACCACACTATGTTGAGAGTTTCTTACATACCAATACTCTGAGGAGGGATCAAGTCCAATGTATATTTCCCTCCTAAGTGCTTGGTGCAAGTTAAAGTTAATGTTATTATGAACGTCAATTTTAGTTTTTTGAATAAGGCTTCGGATGGATGTAAACTATTTTATGTATAATTAAGGAAGAATTAGGATCAATAATCTTGATTGTACATAACTTGTTCTAATCTTATTTTGAGTGTTTTGCATCTCATTTCCATGTAGTGGATATAGTGTTAACATTCATGTAATTTTACTAATATGGTACTTGTGTGGGGTTTAAAATAGGTCTAAGCCAACTTTAGGTGTATTAGGAATTGAAAATATATCTATTGGGTTTGAAATTTAACAAAGAATATTAGCACTGAAAGTGGGACACTAGCATGGGGCACTAATGTCCAAGTGGTAAAAACTAAGGTGCTAGGGACCTAAATCCCTAAGGGAGTGTGTACGACTAATTTTAAAATATCTATGGATGTGTGAAGGCCCACATCAAAGTTTTATAAGTGTCAAAAGAGATCCTAAGATATTTTTATGGCTAAGCTAAGGATGGTGTTCTTGTGTAATGCTCATTACACTTAAGTGACTTTTAATATGACTACATTACTCAAGAGGATAATCAATCCTGGTAAACTTTTTGATATATTAATATATTTATTATATAATGTTTCAAATAACCCAAATTTATGATGTGGATGGTTCTAATACATTTCATACTTCTTAGGATACAACCTTATCCAAACTACCTTACTATACCATTGGGAAAATTGATACAAGCTTAATGAATGAACCTACCTCTTATTAATGTAACTAATATTAAATTTCAAAATTTATTGTCAATGAAAACATGTTTCATGTTGGAGTTCCCCATACCATCATTTATGAATTGGTGGAAACTTCAAAAATAAAGACATGAAATAATTATGTGAAATTCAAATTTTCTCGCAAATTCTCAACATTTTATCTTCCTCAATGTAATGGCCAAGTAGAATCCACTAATTTTTAAAAATATATATATATTAAAAAAATATTATATAAACTTTTAATTTGGCATCTTTATCTCTTTCCCGCACTTTGGGCTTACTACAGTACCATTCACATTATTACTAGGGTCATGCCATTTTCACTAGTATATGGGTCTGAATCAATCTTACCATTAGAATTTTAACTCCCATTTTTATGTATATCTATTGATTTTTTAATTCCTAATGAATAATTACATGAAGTTCATATTCATGCTTTAAACTTTCTTGATGAACATTATATGTCTGATGTACAACATAATTGCTAGTAAAAGGCTCACATTACTAAACAACATAATAAAAAGGTCAAATTACAAACTTTCAGTGTGGGTGATTTTGTCCTAAATCTCAATTACACAAATGATAAATAAGGAAAATATTCCCAAAAATGGTGGCGTCTTTACTTAGTAAAAGACATCCTTGGTCCTAGCACCTATAGATTACAAACTAATGAAGTACATGTCTTCAAAGAACCTACTAATGCTTAGATTTTAAAGAAATATTTTGTTTAAATATTTAATTTCTTTTCATACTTCCATAAAATATAAATACTAACACTTTTTTAGATCTCCTAAAAAGATATCCAATTCCTAATAGTACATTCTATGCAATAGCCTTAGCCACTATCATTGGTCCTTTGGTCTATCTTTATTACTTTCAATTAAATAATGAGTTTCATTGTAATACCATGAATAGGAATTGAAAAAACTCACGAATATATTTCATTTCATAATTTATTCTGAACATTTTATCTTTGATCATTAATTTATCATTTTACAAGTTTATTTTCATTTCCTCTTTATTTTGTGAGTCGCAGTATAAGACCTTGGATAGGACTGAGCTTTCATATTTATATATATATATATATATATATATATATATATATATATATATATATATATATATATATATATATATATATATATATATATATATATATTTGTGTTTGTAAATATCTTCAAACTTTAATGTTTTCGTTAGATTAAAGATTATGATCTCATACTCTCAAAATAAATTTTGTTTCTTTTTATAGGTAATACCTTCAAAAAAATCCATTTTTTCATTTTTCCCTACACTTTCATTATTTATTATGTTATACAGTCATACTTACCTATCATTATATCCTTTTCACATTGTCACATTTTCTGAGTTTTGAGGTAACTATTGACCAAATTGGACAATTTAGTCAAATTGAGGCACTTGTTGGTAAACCCTTGATTTTTATAGGTTTATAGGGGGTTTAATATGAGTTTCATGGGGTTTAGTATAGTTCAATTGATGTCAATCAATGTTATATTGGCTTTGGTCAATTAGTTTTATGTCTATTTATTATTTTTGGGTCATTTTGAGGTCAAAAAAGGTGCATTTAATGTTTTATATGAGTTTTTTGGGAAATGTGAAGGTAAAAATAGGTGATTTAACATGAAATATGTCCTAATAAGTCTTAAACCACTTTTGTTAACTGAAATTTATGGGTTCATAAGAAGAAAAGTTAATTTTATTAAAGAAAAAGAAGAGTTTGGCACTTGTATGACCTCCTTGGGAAGTGTGTAACTTGGAAAAGGTTTAAATGTGACTCTTTAGCTTCCCCATGCTCATTACCATGATTTTTTTGATTTTTAAGTGTCATTTTTAAGCCAAAAATATTCTACTCTCTTTTCACCCTTCTTGGCAAACAAAAGTGACTTGCAAGTTTTTGCTTGGTATAGATAGCTCATGAGGTTTTAGGAAAAAATATCATGGGAGATGATATTAAACTGAGATACATTAATTTAATATAATGAGTTTTAAAATTTATCAATTTTTATTTATGAACCATTGCTAACAAATTAATTGTGCAAATCTGCTAGTTATTTCATGCACCCTATGGGTTTTGCCCTTGTTTGGGAGGTTCTATATAATCTAGCTTTTGATGTTGTTCCTAGATGATTTTTACATCTTCATATAATGTTCCCATTTTGGTTTCATTTTTTTGGGTGTTTGGATGAGCCAATAACCTCAAATTTGTAGACTGGTCTCATTCAAAGATAATAGGCAGGTTTTCATCATTTACAAAGTCCTCATGTTTGATCATAGTTTCATAAAAATGGAATGGGTAATTTATCATGATTTCAATGTTATCTTATTTCCCTTCATCCTTAAAAATATTATTATAAATTAATCTCTATAATTATATCATCTATATGGCATAGTCACAGTCTGATAACCATTGATGAGCGTGTTCAGGTGTTTTCCTGAATGAGTTCACATTCAAAGGGAGGTATAGATACTTATTACATATATATGATAGTATTAATATTATTTTTGAGGTGTTGGGATAAGCATATAAATAATTTTAAGGCTAATTCAATACTTACTACCCATATTCCTTTACTACTTGTGTACACTGAATGTTCACTTACAGTCAGCCTTGGCATAAGGTTAAGCATCCATTTCAAGTGTGGAAACATAGTGGTGAAACTCTCATTGATGGTTTTTATGCACTAAAGGAACATGGTAGAATTTTGAAAGGGTAGGTTCAAAATTTTAATTATATTTACCCTCAAATCATGATGACTATATAAACCTAGGGACATTTTCCCAAAAGATGCAAAATTGAGGTCCAAAAGGGTTTTGTAAATATCTAATAATATGCTTTTCAAGGGATTTGAAGCATAGAAATAGATGATTATTATTTCCTCTAGTATTAATAAGGAATATAAAAAGAATGGGGTCAATAATATTGATGTGAAGTGATTTTTTGATGTCCTAAGGATGCCCTCAAAATCAATGAGAATGGGCAGTGAAGTCGATAGTTGGAGCTTAAAATGAGACTTCCAAACCCAAGTTGAAATATAGACTATAACACCATGTTATAGTGTTATTTAAATGGTAAATGGAACTCTCATGACCTAAAGGTATTTTAAATAAGTGGTACCATATACGCATGCCCCCAAACATACACCTACAAGCCTCTAATTGCCAAACATGATCTTATAGTTTGGTTATAGGGTCACCTTGAGGAATGCACTAAATAACTTTGGGAATAGACTCCTTTATAAGCATGACCAATGATTGTAATTATAGTTTATGTTTTAAATATTCAAGGAGTATTTAATAACATCACAACAAAGTCACAAGGAGAAACTCACACCTACAAATGTCCTACATAGAGAAGTTAAACCACTGTTGACTATAGGTAGTAGTGGATTGATAAGTGAAGTGTTTTGGTGTAGAGATAACATTAAATGAGATAAATGATCCAAAAAACAAATAAAATTAATTAAAATGAGATTAAATATATTTTTTTGAACATGGTCTCAGACCTAAAACATGCCTATAATAGGGTTTTCCAAACCATTTTACACCTACAATCAACTATTATTGAGCAGGCAGAGATCAAGCTTGATGACGCTAAGAGTATGTTTTATGAATTCTAGCCCATAAAATGTGATATGAATGGATTTAATCAAGTTTTAAATGAAATTTTAGGACTCCATTAAGGTTATAAAACTTTATTATATGGTATTAAGGACACAAGAACCACCTACAGGTCCTAAAACTCACATACAACCAACTATGACTGAGACAAACAGTGGGCTAAGGACATTGTTACAAGTGATGGTATAATATATATAGGAATACAATAATTTAATACTAATAAATATGATCATGGAAGCTTAATAAATGGTCTTTAATAAATTTTTTCATCTTGAAACATACAAATATATACCTATAGGTGTGAGGTTTTGAGGCCAACACACCCAACTATTGATTAAGCCATGTAGTAAGTGACAAGGAAGCATGTTTGGTGTTTAAAAATAATGGATATATAGGTGATAAAAATGATTAATTATCCTAAGGTAAGTAAGGAGGGTTTTTATACCCTATTTTTATGTCTATACAAGTAAATAACACCTACAGGTGTGAAGTTTGAAGCAAACATAGTCAATGTTACCCTAGACCCCTACCATTTGTAAGGTCCATAAGGAAGAAAAATATGGTTTAGGTTAATTATTGGTTATGGAAAATAAATATAATACTCATAAAAATAATTATGAACATTTATACCATGAAAATAGGGGTAGGATAAATCCAAGTTAGACAACATATAGTCCAAGTTATAATTGAAGGCTAAATTTTTGTGTAATAGGTATACATAAATTTAATAATCCTATAAAATTACTAACACTATCTGAATAAATAGGGTAGAACCCTCTATTTTGTCTCCGACAAAGGGCACTCCCTTCGTGCATGAAACCTATAGTCATAGGAAATGAACATGGAGGGTGAACCAAAGGTGAGCTGGAGGATTTTAGAGTTTATATAAACCTATAAAAACATTTTAAACAAAAAAATATATGGAGAAGATACAACATAGTGGCCTAAGAAGCTAAATTTACTGACAAGCATATTGAAGCATGGTTATGCCTAAAGGCCAAAAAAGAGGTCACTTTAAATTTTAACATGAGAGGAGATTTATAGTGGATTGAAACATGTATATGGAAAATTTTTGGATTTTTTTTATATTTTATAATTTATGGAAGACATAAAATACTCATTTTAATATTTAAGATGCACATAGGCCTATTATGCATGGCTAAGCCTAGAAGGCAAATGAGAATCCAACTTCACTTGAATACCTTGGTGAGGTTTTTAACCCATTGGAAAATTATTGTGATGAGATTTTAGACATGATAAATCACTTAAATTGAAGTAAAAACCATATAAAATCCATTTTCACTTAGAAAACAACTCAAACTTGTGCAAAAGGAGAAAAAGAACTCGATAAGACAAGTGTGAGCACTCATATCTTTCATGAGGATTTGTATGGGTGAAAATGGAGTTCAATAATTTTATAAAGGGTATTAAATTCCATGTTTTTGGGATTTTTATATAGGTTTAATATCTAGTTTTTATGAATGAAGCTTAAGAGGTCAAACATGCCTAAAATCCTCCTAAACCCTTACAAGTGACCAATTTGTGAAAATGGAGTTGGAAATGAAATATTATGCCATAGTTGTAGCATGAAATATTTTATACTGTGATATCCCCTTCAAACAGGAAATATATAAACTCATAAAGCTCTGATCACAGATACAATTTTCAGAATAGATTCAAGTATGCATAAACAAATCACAGATCTTATCATTCATTCAGATGATTACAAAAGATGTCCTTCTAAACTATTACAATTACAGTCCTCTCTTATGCATATAATATGTGAAATACAGTATTGAAAACCCTAGCTTTGCAAATTTGGGAGTGAAATTTGAATCTAAAAGGGTCTCGGCCTTTCTGTGTCGACACACAGCCGCCATCGTCGGTCGATATCTTGCCGACGTCGGTCACTGTCGGTCAGCTTTCTGCCGACGTCGATCTTCAGTAGACCGATGTCGGTCACTGGAAGCTCTATCTACCGAGGTCAGTGCCTAAACAGATCCATACAGACTTAGTACAGCCACCAATTTAGCACAACCTCTCTGTTCTTAACCCCTGATTGCTGAACAACCTGATCTGAAGATATACTATTCTAATACAACAGATCTCTCGCTATATAATTTATTGAAACAAACATAAACTAAATCAAGAAATACCTGGAAAGCTCTGTGATAAACTTTTTTGTGAAGTTATCTCTCAAATACCTGTAATACTATGATAACTTTTGGGTGAAGCTATCTCTCAAACCTAAAACCTCTATGATAACTTCTGTATGAAGTTATCTCTCAATTTGGCAATAGATCGGCTGATCTCTCACAACCTCTGAATCGCACACAATGAAGAGTTGACGTTCTTCAATGCTAATGGAAATCTGTGATAACTCCTGTATGAAGCTATCTCTCAATTTGGCAATAGATCGGCTGATCTTTCACAACCTCTGAATCGCACACAATGAAGAGTTGACATTCTCCACTGCAGATGGAATCCTGGAACCCTTGGCTCAGTCTTCATAGAAGAATTTATTCAATATCAAAATCAATAATCAATTCATACTTCCAAACTCTCTCCCATGAGAAACTCTTATACCCTTCCAAAGGTGTGCTTGCTAAAATTAGATTTCCTCAAATTAGAACTTGGGGTTCTAAAATTAGAATTCCTCAAATTAGAACTTGGGCTTCTAAAATTAGAATTCCTCAAATTAGAACTTGGGTCTTAAAATTAGACCAATTAATTAATAATTAATTAATATCTAATTTAAAATTAGACCAAATAATTAATTAATTAATAATTAATTAATATCTAATTTAAAATTAGACCAAATAATTAATATTTGATTAAATCAATCAAATATTAATATCTCCCTCAATACATGTCAGATCCTCGAACCGTCTGAAGCTGGTGAACCAGGGAGTGATTCTGCACATGACCATATCAAAACAAGGGTGCTCCACTGTATGTCAAATATCCCTAAATAATAGGAGCTCAGGCCCAATGTGTCTGAAATAACCTGAATGAGAGCCAACTATAGGAATTCTGTAAATCAAAGCCAAGCCAATCTCCATCATGACCCTCTATCCATCCAATCAGCCTACGAAGGTCGCATAATAGGCTAATCATCAAGCCTGTCAATTTCCACGAAAAAGGGGACATGACATATACCTTATAAATGACTCTCTTAGGATCCCTCACATATTTTTTCTTTATGGACTTGTACGGATGGGGCCCAAAATAGGGGTTTTATCACTATTTTATATGTTTTGTATGTTGTAGGAGGTTTCAAGAGATGAAAATCACATGGATGAAAATATTAAGACCTAATATAACCCCAAATATAACTCTCATTCCTTGAAACAAATCCTAAATGTCCAAACTAGGTGATTAAACTTAGCCATTCAAAGCTGGCCTAATGGACAAGCTAGGGAGAAGTGTGAAAAATCCAAGTGAATGGATTTTTAAGGTGTACATGGTGATTATAAGGACATGGATGGTCTTTAAAGTTGTAATTTAATTCATCCCATGGATTTTCATGAGAAATTTATTCTAATTTTGAGCCCAAGTGTGTAGGGTACATGAAAGAGTAGTTTTCTAGATAATAGATGATGATTTCTCCTTTCCAAGTGATTCCACATGACCAAGCCTAAAAACAATTCATGGAGAGACATGTATGATGTGATAAAACTTAATTAAAATCATTATACCTACTCCTAATTAGTTATATGGATTTAAAATAGGGATAATCATATAGGCATTTTTTCTAAGCTAGAATGAAGAGTTTCTTGCCACTTTTCATGAGGTTTATGACTTGGATTGACACTTATACCTCCAGACCTTGCATGGTTCATCCCATACCCTATATAAATGAAAAATTAACTCCTTAGATCCACTTTAAAATTCTCCTTATGACCCCTCTCTCTCTCTCTCTCTCTCACACACACACACACACACACACACACACACACACACACACACACACACACACACACACACACACACACACACACACACACACACACACACACACAATTTATATAATAACTAGCCATTTTATCATTGTATTGGATGATCCACCTAAGTATCATGAATCCATACTAAAATTTATAACTTTTGATCAATAATATTACTGATTTTTACCTCCCCCATGATTTTACTTAGTGTGTTCATTTAGAATTCTTGATTTTTCATAAGTGAAGACTATGGATTCCTTAGCAATGTTATTTCATTATATCATCTATTTGTAGTTGGAAAGCTTCTTCTTAAAGGGCATGTGAAGTATTCAAGGATATTTCAAGGAATGAGTGAGTTAATATTTTAATTAATGACCTCATAGGCCTCTTTTCTAGTCCTAATAGATTTTCACATCCATCCATAACCTCATAATGTAGCATTGATGTGAGAAGATGAAGATTAGAGAAGTGTAAGTTCAGTTTGTCCTTTGATTTCAAGTGTAACATGCATATCGTTGGATTGTATCATGTTATTTGGTGTATCACCTCCCTTATATTATTTTTATTTTATTTATCCTTTTCCCTTTTAAGCCCCCAAGTTTAGTAGTAATTACAATTCAAATTGGTACATCAAGGGAGCTACCCCTATATAGACATTCACCTCATTCCTTAGGTTTCCCAAAAGATTATAGGTTATTCCATTGTGACAATTGGGTGAGGAGGTATTTTAATCTCTTCAAATGGTGAAAATATAAGTGAAAATAGTTTTTGGCATGCCTAGTGGGACTCTTGTTCCAAGAGGATTGGGAGATTTTTGGTGTTGTCTCTCAACAAGTAGCCTTTAGAGGCATCTATAAAATCATCAATGGTCACTCCAAAGATATATTAACTAGTCAAGTAACCCAAGTTATCCTTTGAAATTTGATGGTAACATGTTTTATTTATGTTCTTACTTTTAATGAAGTTTCATGGCTAACTTTGGTGTTGAGTTTTGTTCTCTACAAGTTGGTGAGACATTGCAAGCTTATACCATTCCTTATAAATATGAACAAGTCCTTGTTAAATCTTCTCATGATCCTTACCATCCTTAATATTAATTTCATCAGCTCTAACATGATCCTTGTCAGCCCATGCATGAAGTATACTAGTCCTATAATTAGCCTTCTCCATGTCTTGCTCCTAGTCATCTTAGCCACTCCTCAAGCCAACCCATTTCCACCTTCAAGAAGATACTCTTCGGATATGAAAGGTATATGTTAGATATTTATAATCAAAAGGGATGTGGTCTATATATTCCTAGTCATATTATTCATATGGTGAGAGAAGCATTAGATTTGATCAAAAGAAAGTGAGTACCTATTGAGAGACCCAATTGGAAAAGGCTCACAAGTGAGATGTTTGATGTGAGTGGTATAGTTGTGATCTAGGAATTTTACTCAAGAGAGGATGGTTAGTATGGTGTTATTTCAAAAATGAAAATAAAATGAAAGAAACACACTAATAAAATAACATCTTTAGGCCTAAACACTAGGGTGAGCTTAGTTAACAAAATCAAATGACAAGCAAAACTAAAAATCAAGGAATTAAAACAAAATAATTATTTCACCTTCATTGGATGCTACAAATACCTTTTGTAGTAGTGGCTTACTTAGATTATGCTCATGAAGTCCTCGACAATGGAAGCTTGGCTACCTCTATCTCTCCTTGGCATGTTTGGCTTTTGGCTTGACTTGTCTTGGCATCAATTTGGCATGGTAACACTAGTTGAAATTTATTCTTGAAGATATTTTTGCATTATAACTTTGCACCAAAATATTTTAGAAATGATGTTCTTGGCCTCTCTATTTATAGATTTTTGGATTTGATCATAATCAACCACAACCATCCATTTTAGGATTGAGATGTGTGGTTGAGGATTATTTAAATTTTTAGAATTAATTTTGTAATCATCCTCATAATGACATTGGAAGAAGGGGAAATTAAGATGCATAGAGGGCATCATGGAGGGCATTGATGAGGCATGAAGGGCATGAATCTTGATATTTGTGGAATTTATGGCCTAGGGATGTTTTCCCAAGAAATGAGGTCACCTAATGATGCAGATATTCAATATTCATTTTTAAAAACAAGTATTCAAAAAGTTTCCATGGAATTATTAATTATGCCTTGGTTTGGGTTAATTAGCTCTTAAACATGATTAAGCCATTTGTGCATAAATTATTCAAATTGATCAGAATGCCTTGTTATTAGTCCTAAATTTGATTGGTTTGGAATTAAAAGGTATTATCAGATGTGTTGGACATTTATTTCCATTTATGATGTTACTAACAAAAAATAACAAATGCACATGTCTCATGTAAGATATTTGATAAGAAAGAGCAGTCCAGAACATGCAAGTGAAAATTTGGCATTTTGACTCAGACTAGTTTGATCAAAGTTAGATGGCCCATAGATTACATTACCCCATTTAGGGATACCCTATCCAAAATCAAAAATTAAATATGTTAGTTTCAAGTAATTTAGCATGTTTTAGTGTTTCTAGGCCAGATTGTGCATTTTAGATGGAAATTGGCCAAAAGCCTGCTTGGAGGTTATCGGTGGCCTATTTTAGGTGTCTACACTAGTGTCTTACTTAGAGGATAGGTTAGGATTTTATGAAAGTAATCCTCACCATACCTGTCATCCTTTATATCCACTTACCCAAGTCTCCTACTAGCCATACATGACCCCCTACTCATGAGCCAAATCAAGCCTATCAAACTCATAATTTTCCCAATCAGTTGGAGGAGAGAATTGAAAAGAGAAGCCTTGTTCTTAAAGCTAATCTTGATAGGAATATTAAATTAGTAAATATGCATATGCAATAGTCAATTTTGGTAGAAAAGGAAGTGGATTTCAAGCCCTTATGGCCCTCTCACAATGCATCCCCATCACCTAAAAAAAAGACTCATAATCCCAATGTCTTAAGATGGAATAAGATAGTGGAGTTATGGTGAAAGAAAGAGGATATAAGCATTTACAAAGAAATTGAAGTGGAGAATGGATTGGATCCTTCAAAATCCCATTCTACCCTTCATTAATAATATTATTATCTTCCATGTTAGCCCTCATGTATTTGTCATACTCATGATGATACCTATGAGCTTCAAGAAAGATTTTTCCAAGAGAACTTAGCCAAGCAAATTGAAGAGTTAGAGGAAAAGATGATATTGCTAAGTCAAGGTGAGATGGAAGGTTTAGAACCAAAATAATATCCTACACTTAAACACACCACATCCACCCTTCCTCAAGAGCTCCCAAAATATTTCCCAACTTTGCATTCTCAATCTGATTTTGAACCTTATGTTCCACCTCCACCAACTAGTTCTTTTTTTCCTCATTTTATCACCATTTGCCTTGATGGACCTATGGTGTGGGAATGTCAAAAGGAGAAATTGGTTTAGGGAAACTTATAACTCATACTTGAAGAAGATGCAACTCCTTGGAAGCATTATTGGGCTACATTACAATATTTAAAGATGCCTAATGTTGGCATCACTAAGAAGGAGGTTGAAGATCTTGCAACCCTTGACAAAAAAGATCAAATTATGATAGATGAGGTACAATTTTAAAAGTCTCAAGAGGTCCTAAGTGATGAATAAGAGGTGAGTTCTTCTATTGAATCTCCTTTTTTGGTTGATGATGAAGCATACACTCTTTGTGTTGAATAAGAAACCTTGGAAGAGGTCCCTTTGAAATCTAAAGCAAAAGTTGAATGAGTCTCTCTTGTTTTTCCCCTTCATGATGCTGATCAAAATGAAGATGGTGGATTATGGTAGATATTTTAGGACATTTTAAAAGAATTTGAATCTTTTAAGGGGTCTAAAACTCCTTTAGAGATGGTTACAAGTAATGATAAGAAGGATGACATTGTTCAAGATGTCATAGATGAGCAAGATGAAATTGTCAAAAATTTCATAGGTGAGTAAGAGAAAGTTCCACATCAAAGTTTTGAGGTCAAGACAAACCTCTATTGGCCTCAATATTTCAAATAACAATAAATAATTCCTTTTGAGACCATGCCTATAAAGAAGATTAAAGTTGATCATAAGAAAGAGAGTGGGGAGAAACATGAATTATGTGTTCAAGGTCAAGAGTAATATGTCTATATTGGAGTCTTATTTGAAGATTATTTACTTGAGAACAAGTCAAGTGAAGTGCCAAGGAATAGGTTTGGTCCATCAAGTTTTCAATCTAAAGAACAACATGCTTGGCATCCCCATCTATCTCATGAAGAAGAAGACTCAAGAAAATTTTAATTTGATCCTAGAAATGGAGGTATGACTAATTCTTTGAGTACATGTGTATGTGTGTGTCTACTTTCTTTGTTGTGTGTGTCCTTTACTTTATGTGTTTAAGGTATTCATTAGTTTTCTTGTCTTGGTCAATCTCAAAGTTAATGGTGAAAATTTTCCTTGTTTTTATTAAATTTAAAATGACTCATAATCCCAATGGACTGATAAGCCTATTGGTCTAGTTAGTATAGCAGACATACTACCACTATGAGTCACCAATTTGTTGACCAAATTTGACTTTTTAGTCAAATTGGGGCACCTATAGGTAAAAAATTGATTTTTAGGTCTATATTTTGTGAAATATAAGTTTCATGGGGTGTATTATAGTTAAATTGATGTCAATTAATGTTATATTGGCATTGGTCAGTTAGTTGTATGTCCATTTATTATTTTTTGGGTCATTTTGTGGTCAAAAAGTGTAAATTTTATGCTTTGTATAAGTTTATTGGGAAATGTGAAGGTCTAAGTGGGTGATGTCACATTAAATATGTATTAATAATTCTTAAAAAACTATTGGTAACTAAAATTTTTAGGTTCATCAAAAGAAAAGTCAGTTTTCTTAAAGAAAAGGAAGAGTTTGGCACTTGTATGGCCTCCTTGGGAAGTGTAACATTTGGAAAAGGTTTAAATGTGACTCTTCAGATTAAAAATTCTCATTACCATGATCTTTTTTGTTTTTAAATGTAATTTTTAATCCAAACCCATTCTATTCCCTTTTCACCCTTATTGGCAAACAAAAGTGACTTGCAGGTTTTTGTTTGGTACAAATAGATCATGAGGTTTTAGGATAAATACTCTTGGCATATGATATTACACTTAGATACATTATTTTAATATAATTATTTTTTAAATTTATCAATTGTGCTTTATGAACCATTTCTAACAAGTTGACTGTGAAAATATGTTCGCTGTTTCGTGCACCCTATAGGTTTTTCTCTTGTTTGGGAGAATTCAAATAATATAACTACTAATGTTTCTCCCAGATGATTTTTAATTATTATTAAAATGTTACCCATGCTTTGTTTCATGTTTTTTGGTGTTTGGATTATCTAATAACCTTAAATTTTTAGACTAGTCTCATTCAAAGATAATAGGTAGGTTTTCATCATTTGCAGAGTCCTCATGCTTGATCATGATTTTAGACAAATGGAATTGGTACTTTATCATGATGTAAATGTTATATTATTTACCTTCATCCTCCAATGTCTTATTATAAAGTAATATTGATGAGTATATCAACCGTTGATGAGCATGTTTAGGTGTTTTCATGAATTAGTTCACATTAAAATGGAGGTATAGATACTTGTTCCATATCCATGATATTATTCTTATTCTTTTAGATGTTTTGGGATAATCATATAAGTCATTTGAATTCCAATTTAATTCTTAATATCTATATTCATTTACTACCTATGTACACTAAATTTTCACTTAAAGTTAGCCTTGACAGAAGGTTAAGCATGCATTTCAAGTGTGGAAACATAGTGGTGAAAATATCATTGATGGTCTTAATGTACTAAAGGAACATGGCAGAATTTTGGAAGGCTAGGTTGAAAATTTGAAGTATATTTACCCTCAAATCATGATTACTTTATAAACTCAAGCACATTTTCCCAAAAGATGTAAAATATAGGTCCAAAGGGGTTTTGTAAATATCCCATAATATGTTTCTCAAGGGATTTGAATAATATGCATAGGTGAGTCTTGTTGCCTCTAGTATGAATAAGGACTATAAAAATAACGGGGTCAAGAATATTAATGTAAAGTGACTATTTTAGGTCCTAAGGATGCACTTAAAATAAATGAGAACATGCAGTGAAGTCTACAATTAGATCTTCAAATGAGACTTCCAAACCCAAGTGGCAATCTAGACTATACCACCATATTAGAGTGTTTTTCAAATGGTGAAGGGAAATATCACGACATAAATTTATTTGAAATAATTGTTACCCTATAAAAAGGCCCCTAAACATACACTTACAAGCCTCTAATTTCCAAACATGACTCTACAGGTTGCTATAAGGTCACCTTGAGGAATGGGCTACATAACTTTGGGAATAGACTCCTTTCTAAGCATGATAAATGAGTAAAATTATAGTATGGGTTTAAAATATTAAAGGATGGTTTTATAACATCACAAAAAATTCACAAGGAGAAACTCACACCTAGAGATGTCCTACATAAATAATTTAAACCATTATTGACTGTAGGTATTAGTGGACTGGTAAGTGAAGTGTTTTGGTATAGAAATAGCATGAAATGAGAAAAATGATCCAATACAAGACTAAAATTAATTAAAGGGAGATTTATGAGAGTTTTTTTAACATGGTATAAAATCTTAAAAAGTCTTATAATAGGGTTTTCAAAACCATTTTACACCTACAGTCAACTATGACTGAGTAGGTAGAGATCTAGCTTGATGAAGCTGAGAGTATGTTTGATGAATATTAGCCTATAAAAGGTTATAATAATGGGTTTAATCAAGTGTAAAATGAAATTTTAGTACTCCATTAAGGTTATAAAATTTTATTCTAGGGTCTTTAGGACACAAGCACCACCTACAGGTCTTAAAACTCACCTACAACCAACTATGACTGCGACAAATAGTGGGCTAAAGACATTATTACAAGTGATGGTCTAAGCTCAAATAAGTGTCTAATAAGTTAAACCTAATTTATATGATAATGGAAGATTAAATATAGGAATTTAATCATTTTTTTCATCTGAAACATATAAATATACACCTATCGGTGTAAGGTTTTAAGGCCAACACATCCAACTGTTAACTAAGCTAGGAAGTAAGTGGAAAGGAAGCATGTTTGGTGTTTGAAAAGAATGGATATTGAGAAAATAAACATGATGAATAATCCAAATGGAATAAAGGATGGTTTACATACCCTATTTTTATGTCTATGCAAGCAAATAACACCTATAGGGGTGAAGTTTGAAACAAACACAGTCAACATTACACTAGACCCTTGCCATTTGTAAGGTCCATAAGGAAGAAAATGATGGTTTAGGGTAATTATTGGCTATTTAACATACAAATAATGATCATAAACACAATTATGAACCTTTATACCATGAAAATATGGGTAGGATAAATCCATGTTGGACAACATATAGTTTATATACCTTTTCTACAGACAATATGCTTATGTAAAGTTCAGTGTCTGATTTTGAAGCAATTAGGAGGTCAAATGGTCTATTTGAAGGTTTTATTTTTGTGTAATATATATAAATAACTTTAATAAACCTATAAAATGACTAAAACTATCTAAATAAATAGGGGAATGCCCTATATTTTATCTCAGATAGAGGGCACTCCCTTTGTGTATGAAACCTATAGTCATAGGAAATGAACATGGAGGGTGAAAAAAAGGTAAAAATAGTGGTCTAGGTAGCTAAAGTTGTAGACAATCATATTGAATCATGTTTATTCCTAAAGGCCAAACAAGAGGTCACTTTCAATTTTGACACAATAAGAGATTTATATTGGATTTAAACATATATATGGGATCATATTTTATGTTTTTGAGCTTTTGTAATGTAGGGAAGACATAAAAAACTCATTTTAAGATTAAGGAGGCACATAGGCCTATTATGCATGGCTAATAATAAAATTAAAATGAGAATCCAACTTAACTTATAGGATTTGGTGAGATTTCCAACCCATTATACCATTATTTTGAGGAAATTTTAGACATGTTTAAGCTCTTAAATTATAGTATAAACCATAGAAGATCCATTTTGGCTCAACAATCAACTTAAAATTGTGAAAAGGGAGAAAAAGAGCTTGATAGGACAAGTTTGAGCACTCATATCTTTCATTATGATTTGCATGGGTGCAAAGGAATTTAAAGGATGTTATAAAAGGTATTTAAGGCCATGTTTTTGGGATTTTTCTTTAGGTTTAATGTTTTGTTTTTATGAACAAAGCTTAAGAGGTCAAATAGGCCTAAAACCCTCCTAAACCATTGCAAGTGACTAATTTGGGAAAATGGAGTTAGAAATGAAATATTATGGCATGGTTGGACCATGAAATATTTTGGACCTTATAAAGGACTCTCTTAGGCTCCCTCACAATTTTTTGTATGGACTTACACGGATGGGGGTGGAAACAATTTTTTTCTCACTATTTTTTATATTTTTCAGGTTTTAGGAGGTTTCAAGAGATGAAAATCACATGGATGAAAATATTAATACTTAAGATAACCCACCATATCACTCTCATTCATTTAAATAACTCATAAATGTCCAAACTAGGTACTTCAACTCAGCCAACCAAAATTGGCCTAATGGACAAGAAAGGAAAAGTGTGAAAACTTAAATTGAATGGATTTTTAAGGTTTCTTTGGTTCTTATAAAGTAATGGAGGGTATTTATATGTGTCATTAACTTACTCCCTCAAATTTTAATGATAAAATAAAGCTAATTTTGAGGCCAAGTGTGTCGATTGCATGGAAGACAAGTTTTTGGACAATAGATGATGATTGCTCCTTTCCAAGTGATTAAAAATGACCAAGCCTACAAAAAATTCATGGAGAGGCATGTATGATGTATTTAAACTTAATTAAAATCATTTAACCTACTACTAAATAGTTATATGGTGTTCAAATAGGGATAATCATGTAGGCAGTTTTTATAAGCTAGAATGAGGAGTGTCTTGCCACATTTCATGAGGTTTATGACTTGGATTAAAATTTTTACCTTATTAGATTTCATATTTCATCACATAATCTCTATAAATTCAAAATTAAATTGTTTTATCAGATTTATAATTGTCCTTGTGGCCTTTGGACTTCTTTCTTCTTCTCTCTCTCTCAAGTTCTATAAGAACTAGCGATTTTGGCATTGTATTGGATGCTCCACTTGAGTATGGCATAGGCCTACTCAAATGTATAACTTTTTATCAATAATAATATTTATGTTTACATCCTCCATGAATATTCTTAGGGTGTTCATTTGGAATGCTTAATTTTGCATAAGTGAAGACTATGGATTCCTTAGGATGTTATTTCATTTTATCATCTATTTACAATTGGAAATCTTCTTCTTATAGGGAATATGAAGTCTTAAGTGAGTTTTCAAGGGTTGAGTGAATTATTATTTTCATTAGTTACCTTTTAGGCCTCTTTTCTAGTGTTCCTAGCTTTATACATTCATCCATAACCTCACAATGTGGCATTGATGTGAGAAGATGAAGATTGGAAAGTGTAGGTTCAATTTGTAATTTGATTTCAAGTGTAACATGCATATGGTTGGATTTAATCATGATATTTTGTGTATCACCTCCCTTATATTAGTTTTATTTTACTTATCCTTTTCCCTTTTCACCCCCCAAGTTTAGTAGTAATTTCAATCCAAAGTGGTACATCAAGGGAGCTAGCCCTATGCAGAGATTCACCTCATTCCTTAGGCTTTTCACAAGCTTAGAGCTGATTCCATTGTGACACTTGGATTATGAAATATTTTCTTCTCTTTAAAGGGTGCAAATACAAGTGACAATAGTAACTCAATCATTTCATGTTCATTCTCCTTGTCTCCCTTACTTTCATTCCACATTGGGTACACTAAGGTCATCTTCAAGATAAAATTATTTTTTAACATGCAAATAAAAGACTCATAGATATAATAATCTATAATTTATTCTATTTAGATGAAAAATCTAATTTTTATATTGATAGTCATTTTTAACACCCATATTAGTTTTCCAAATCTGTATTGAGGAGGAATTGAAAAGATCCATAAGAAATTTAAAATCCAAATCATTTAAAATAAAAGGCAAATATGAAAAGTCAATTATAAAAAAAATTCAAAATCAAACAAAAAGACATGATTAAGAAGTAGACCTTATGTTCTAGTTGAAGATCACACTCCACATTTGGTCTCATGATAGATCTGTGTCTATTAGGGTGTGGTACGCTAGTAGACTAGGATAGAATATTCAAAACTATATATAGTGCTACCTACTTTCTCACATAATTACCCAATCTTCATAGAAAATAAATGGATATAAGGGGTCCCAAGGAATGGGGAACATGATGTGGGATTGTAGGTCCATTTTAATTTTCATGAATATAGCCTTCATGGGATGATATTTATACTTCACTAGATAACCTAAATTTGTGTGGCTAAAATAAGTTCTCTAGATTCCTTAATGCCTAAACTCGTCTTGTTTTAAAAACTTAATTTGAGTTTCTTGATTCCAATAAATATTTTATATATTTATATAGCCCAAATTTTCCCCACCACCTATTTCATTTCCCCCCTTGACATGCAAATTTATTTATGAATCTATTTCCCAAATTTTTATTATGTCTTACTCACATCTTCTTAAAACATTCTACCAATAGTTTTGTTTTAGTTCTATTTATATTAAAAATAAAAAATTATTTATGAGTGACTATGTATCAATTCCTTAAACCATTAATTTATCCTTATTAAATTTCTATTTCCTTTAAAAATTATAAAAATTATTTATCACTCTTTTTGTGGATCATCTTGCTTCATTTCTCTATTTTTATTTTTCCATTTTTTAGTGAGTTTGGATTGTTACTTCTCACTCATCAATATTTTTTTACTTTATGTTTTTTTTCCATATTTGTTTAATTTTGATTTGTTACTTGTTTTACATTGATTTTAGCTTTATCATTTTACTTTCACATGTCCTTGGTTTGATCATATTTGTTACTTTTCTTAATTAAGGTACATTTTATTTGAGTTTTTTAGTCATTTAGTAGCCTTTTCTTTTTTGATTACTCAATTTAATCTCAATATCCCTTGATCATTTTGGTTATAACTTATCACTTATAACCCTATCTTACCAATTTTCCAAGTGATTTATTTCAGTTTCAAATAGTTTAGTTGCTTTAATTTCCATACATTTGTTTATTTTTGGTATTTATTTTTATATCATTAGGGTCTATCCAAAGCAATTAATGTGCCCTCCATGATCAAAATTACAAATATAGTAGACAACCATTTAATGATAAAGGTAAGTCAAGGTACATATATGATACTTTTAGTTATTTCAATTATTTCCTTACTCTCATTTCAATTTATGTCTCAATTAAAATTTATTATCTCAATGTTGTGGGTTGCTACATTCTTTTCCTAAAGCACCATCCTTTGTTACAACTGTATGACACATGATGAGATTCAAATTGGGTATATGTATTCACATAATATTTTTTAAAAATTATGAACTATTTATTCTCTCTCTTGAAATAACCCATCAAATCTTAATTTATCTGAGTGTATTCCTTAAAGAGTGTAATGGGAAAGGGGTTTTCAGACCTTTGGTGTTTTTTAGGATTGTTTTCCATTATACCATGACATAAAACCAATACAATTCAATCACATCTATTTACATAAGAATTAAAACCCCAATTATACACTTCCATAAGTAGTTCACTAGAAAAGATAGCCCCTAACTAAGAAAAAATCTATTTTTACCATTTTCCCTACTACAACAACTAGGTTGATCCCATTCTAGTTTTAGCACATGTTACAGAATTCTATCGATCTAATTTGACATATTTCAAAAACTAACATATCTTGTTATCACCTAACAGTGTCGACTAGGAAAAATATTTAATTAAATTAATGAGAAGGTCTATGGTTAATCCATATATATATATATATATATCCATTTTAATTTAATTTCTAAGAGAGGACTATTCAATTTAACATCATTACCAATAAAAAATCTACTTATATTATCAATAGGAGGTTTCATTGATTAGGTTTTTTCCTTGGAGAATTATCACATATCTTGTGGAGGTCTTGCATGAATAGGAGGAGTCTTATATCATAGAGATAATTTATCCTTGTGATCCTTACAATCCCACAACAATGTATTACAATGTGCTATTGTCTAAGGGAGAGACTGAGACATGATAGTTTTACTTTAACAAGGTAATTATATTCCTATCCCTTCATATTTAGATAAGTATATGTTGTATGGTTAATATATATTTATTTTTATCTCTCTTTTCTTAGATCATCTCTATGTTATAGATATATTTGTCTTTTCATGTTTATTATCTTCCCTATTTGTGTCATAAGATTTGATGATTACTTGATTAACTTGCATATGCATTTACTAGATTATCTTGAATAGTTGTCTAGTATATTAGCTTGATTAATATCACTTAAAATCATAATACATAGCTAGGGTTTATTATAAACATAATAAATGAGAGGGTGGGGGTGAATCAATCTTCAAAAACCTTTCATATTAGTTACCTTAAGAAATCATGAACCATTCAAGTAAACATATACACTTATAAACATAATAATGAAACACAAGAACACATTATATATGTGGGACACCATAAAAGGGAATAAAACACACTGAATTTTTAAAATGGACTATAGTTATATAAGACAAATCCCAAATTTAGTGAAGCACCAACTCCACATGGAACACCAACCCAAACTAGCCAAGCACACACTTGACTAGGCTTTGGTAAGCACCCACTTGAAAGGAATAACCAACCCCCTAGATGAATTAGAACCATCTCAGATATATAATTTATTTTATCACTCTCATGACACTATATTTCTCAACTAACTAACGATGACCACCTCTTCATCTCTTCACACTCTTATCCCTCTCAAATTTCCTTTTAGGCTTCTTTGCTCAACTAGGTATCTTCAAGACTGATTAGGTCACATGACATTGATATTCATATGTGAAAACACTCTGAAATATTATATAAAAATCCTATACACTCATATTATGGTATATATGATCTCTTTATTCTCAACAATGTGTTATATCATTTGTAGACACTCTAATCACATAAATAGGCCTAAAATCACCTTATATATATATACATATATATAATATATAATATATATATGTATATATATATGTATGTATATATATATATGTATATGTATATGTATATATATATATATATATGTATATGTATATATATGTATATGTGTGTGTGTGTGTGTGTGTGTGTGTGTGTGTGTGTGTGTGTGTGTGTGTGTGTGTGTGTGTGTGTGTGTGTGTGTGTGTGTGTGTGTGTGTGTGTGTGTGTGTGTGTGTGTGTGTGTGTGTGTGTGTGTGTGTACCATTATTTGTTCATATCCCACTTAGTTAGATAATCCATCTTAAAATATTAGGTCAGCCATGGAATAGGTCTTATAAAATATCATGAAAATTATTCAAATGAATATTGAGTACCTTTAGGTTTGACATGACTCAATTAGGCCTCATTTCATTTTTATGTCTCATAAAGACCTATTAGGCCTTATTTAAACACACGTTACATTTTCCTTCCTTGGAACACTATAAAAATAAAAACACTAAAATAACATATAATATAACCCATTTATGTATTATAGGATCAAAAATAAATTTTAAAACAAATCACTACTTGAAACCCCAAATTAATGCTTAGTCCTATTAGGCATATGTACACTAAAAATCTGCCTTTCATTATTAAAACTTAAGATAACTAAATAAAATAAAAAAATAAAAAAAAAATTACATATATAGAGTCTATATTACATAATTTTCATCTCCATATTATTTAAAAACTTTAACTTAGGTGAAAAAGGCTTAAACTCATCTCTTCAATATGCTCACTCATAATTGCCAAGACATTCAAAATCCAATCATGAAACTACTTGACTTAAAAAACCTAAAATGAAACTTTAAATGACTATAAATAAATTAAAAAATTATTTTAAATATTAATAACAACCTCAATGACAAAAAACATAAGCTATAATATCAAATATTGGTCTTGTAGACTAATCTCCTAACCTTATCTCACACAGTCTTGCTTGAACTAGACAAGCCATTTTGGCTTCAAAATTTCAACATATTACATTGATTTCCAAGATTTTAAAAATAATTAATATGATTTTAAATTCAAAAAAACAACCATATTCATTATAAACTTTAACATAGGAGATAAAGTCTCAAAAACACCTTTGCAACTCACTCACTCATAACTGCTAGATTACCTCAAAACACAATCATCATGACTTAGACATCCAACACATATATAAAAAAATTAAATTAATTATAATGAATTTATATTATTCCATTAAAAATATATAAAATATTAAAATATAAACATCATATGGTCTAGTGGAAACTATTGGTCTTATAGTCTGATTTGTTGACCTCACTACACACATACCTCAATAAGCTAGACAAGCCATTTTGGCTTCATAATTTTCACCACTATATCTAACTTATAATATTTATCCTATAATGAATATGACATATAATTCCAAAAAAAAATCCATTCACTTGGTTTTATCATTATATCATGAAAAGACATTCCTAATCATCTTCTCATTGCTTCCTAGTTTTTCATTAGTTTACACTATTAGGCCTGTTAGTAACTAGATAACTTGGATGATCAGTTTAGAATACTTGAGAGATATAACCTATCCATAAAACTTAATATAAATGAAACAAGTGTATATATATTGTCCCTCCATCCATTTTCTTACTATTTTCAATGTAACTTTTGACATCTACAATAACTTCTTCAGAACCAAGCCTATAACTCAAACTTTTCTCTCTCCTCTCTCTAACCAATACTACTTGGAGGTACATGGGAGATTCCAATACAATATAAAATATCTTAACTGATTATAAAAATTCATTATGGTAACTTTATATTAACATCTTCAAAATTTGGTCTTTATTAGTGTTCTAAGTGGGTTTAAACATGTTTCCACTCTTAACAATCATTCATAAAGCATAGCACCTCAATACAAAAACTAACACAGAATTTTTAGATAGTAAAATTATCCATATATCATTAACTACTTATTTTCCCATGAAAAGGTTTAATGATCTAATTAGTATAATAAAATCCTCTCAAGTTAAAAACCCTTCATTTTGAGCACTCAAGAGATCTCTAAACAATTTTTCATGTCTTGTCCTTAAAAAAATGATCTTAAACTACATAAAAATACTTTAAAAAAATATATATCACCTATAAAAATTCTTAAATTATATTTAACATCTTCAAATATAATCATGACCTCTCATTAGGCCACACTCTCTATTTTTTCACTCTAGACCTTGACCTACAAACCCATTAGGCCATAAAACTAACTTACATGCCTCTTTAATACAATATACACATCAATAAAATACTAAATAAACTTATATCATGATTAATAACTTCCATACATCCTTCATACGCCTTAAAAATATATCATGATACCTCATAGGCTAGGTAGGGTCTAGGAATGGTCTAGGTGTAGACTTGGTCTGAAGGTCCTACCCTTGTAGGTTCACCCTGCGACTCTCATGAGTGATCTAATGCCTCAAATACATTTTAAAAAAACCTCATAAAACCACTCATGTATATTTTCACTCATCACACCAAGCCACCATTCTCCTACCTTCTCATAAGGTCTCTTTATGCCATGACTAGGCTTAGGCTACTTAAGCATTTGACCTCAAAGACCTTCAATGCTTATAAGCTTGTCACAACACAAATTACCAATTGGAATTTCTCAAAACAATAAATTTTTATGACTTACCTTTCATAATAAATTCACAAGAACATTTGATGACAACATTGACAACTTCAAGATGACATCAACCTTGACATCAACCAACATAAAATGCATTAGTTACCTTCAATCTCTCTACTACCTTAAAATTATATCTTGCATTCAAATGAATATTTTCACATGGATTCCTATAAATACATGAGTTTTTTTCAGACATATTCCATGACTTGTACCTTGATATCAACCTTGACATCAACCAACATAGAAGACAAAGCTCAATAAACTTGCCTTGTCACATCAAGCACATAAGCTCATACCTCAAATACCACTCACCATGCATCTTCACCAGATGTACCTTAACATCACTGTCATCAACCTTGACATTAGTGACATTAATGAAAACACTTCTCAACAAAATCCCCTTTGTCATTGATAAAAAACATACTACAACCTGATCATTCTCATCTCCCCCATTCTGGCATTTCTCCCTCTTTGACATTAATGAAAAAGGGTCTTCCATAAGCTGCTATCTATAATCACACCTTCTTGCAACAAAATATTGACACATATAATATGAATCATTATAGAAAAGTGTCCCCCCTTTCTCCATGCATACCTCCTTCAAATGAACTCAGATAATAATATAACTCACCTTGTCCTTGACATGATTGATATTATTCAAACCTTTGATCACACACTAGGCCACCATATTCTTGACATCAACTAAAGAATTAGGGACTCCCCCTTTTTATTCATAGATTTATCTCACCACATGAGTCATTATGAAACTTATACCAACCTTAACCTCCTTTAAGCATATTAATATCAATACCACTTCTGAACATAGATCAAGCTCAGTCAACATTATTCAACATGTCTTCATGATAGATACCAAGATTCTACTAACTAATGAGTGTCTCTATGAAGCCTAATGGAGTCACCCTTTATCATAGGGAACTAGAACAAAAAAAACTTAGGAGATTCCTAGATCTGCATGCTCTCACAAGATTGATGATCCTTTGGGATTATTTTAGTCTTGATTATCCTCTTTAGATTAGCCTCTTAATCATCTATGTGTTCAACAATTTGAGATCATAATTAACATTATTGATACTCTTCAATATCTATTTTTTGTCCTAATATAGCAAAATGTCCACTTTAGCTTGTAGACTAATCAGGACTAAGCTCATTTGTCTTTGTCTTCCACACATTGGTTTATATTTAAACTCTAAGATCTTAAATCTCCTTTTTCTATCTTAATTATTCATTATGATAGAATATTTCAATATGAAAAATGTAAAGAGAATTATAGAAAACAACATCACTCATATATCTTGACTGATGTGAACTATGACTCCTTCCATAGTTCCATGAGTATTCATTCTTGGAGTGTCTTCTAGACTCTCTTGCTCTATGATTAAAATAAGTACATGAAAAAACATAACCATTAAATAAATTTTCATACCTTATGGCATTAGATGTCTAACAAAATTTGTATTCATTTATTCTTGAGGTTGACCTTCTTGTTCACATTAGCATTCTCCTTGTTCTCCTTTTGATCTACTTTGAAACCAAGCTTGTAACTCAACATTTTCTCTCTCATCTCTATAACCAATACCACTTAGAGGTAACTAGGAGAGTATAATACAATATCTAATAGCTTACCTAATCATATTAATACATTTTGGGCACTTTTGATGAACATACTTAACTTCGGGTCCTTATTAGGGTTCTAAGAGGGTTTAAGCATGTTTCCACTCTTAATAATTGTTCATAAATCATAGCCCCTTAATCTAAAAAGTAATTCTTTTAATTTTGAGATAGGACCCTTCCACACATATCATGAAATTATTGGGTTCCTATGCAAATTTTTAACAATATAATAAGCATAATAAAATCCTTCTCGAGTTGAGAACCTTTCATTTTGAGCACTTGAGAGACCTCATATAAACTTTTCATGCCTTTTTCTTCAAAATATTACCTTAAAATGCATGAAAAAACTTGAAACAACATACCTCACCTATGAAAATGCTTACATGAACTCAAGCACATAAAAATATGATCATGACCTCTCATTAGGCCACACTCTCTCTATCTTCTCTTTAGACCTTGACCTAAAAACCACATTAGGCCTTAAAACTAAATTTTGTGCCTCTTTCGATGCACTCTCCACCTCACTCAAATACTCAATAAACCTATTTCATGATTAAAAACTACCAAATATGCTTCACATGCCTTGACAATAGATCATGACACCTCATTATGCCAAGTAAGGTCTAAGAGTGGTCTAGGTGCAGACTTGGTCTAAAGTTCCTACCCCTATAGATTCACCCTTAGACTCTCATGAGTGCTCCAATGCCTTACATGCATGCTCAAAAAACACCATACAACCACTCATGCCTATGTGTACTCATTACACCAATCCACCATGATCATAACTTCTTATAAGGTCTCTTCATGCCATGACTAGGCTTAGGCTACTTAAGAATTTGACCTCAAAGTCCTTAAATGATCATAATCTTATCAAAACACACACTATAAACTATCCTTGCTCATAAAAACACTTTTCTAGACTTACTTGTCATAACACCTTCACAAGAACTTTTGATGAAAATACTAACAACTTCAAGTTAACATTAACTTTGACATCAACAAATAGAAAATAAATTATTTACCTTCAAATTCTCTCTTGCCTTAAAATGCATCTTATCACATGGCTTCCTATGCAGATAATAGTTGTCTTCAAACATATTTCATGACTTTTAGTTTGATAGCAACCTTGACATCAACCAATAGAGAAGACAAATCTCAATAAACTTAACTTATCACATCAAGCACACAAGCTCATACCTCAAAGACCACTCACCATACATATTCACTAGATGCACCTTGACATCAATGACATCAAACTTGACATTAATGACATCAAAATTGACATTTATGATAACACTTCTCAATAGGTTTATCACAAAATGGATTTTAACTAGAGGAATTAGTGTTGGAAGTAGCTACTGATAGGGGGTGAATCACTAGACAAAAATGCACATTCAATTCCAAAATCCATTTATAATACATCAATTTAATCTGGCAACATGAACATGAAAGCTTATACATACAAAGCATGAACAAGAGCATACATCATATGAACACATCATTTATATGGGAAACCCTCTAGGGGAATTAAACCCACTCTCAATATTTCAAACCAATGGACTATAGTCCTATAAATATATCATAAACATGAATCTTTTAAATTAGCATCAAATAATCGAGGAACACCCACCCCTTAATTTAGTCGAGTACCTACTAGACCTTTAGATAGCTCCAACTAACAAGGAGGTTCCAACCCCCTAGGTGATTGAGCATCCACTCAACCACCTCAGATCTAATGTCCACTACTACTATGATGTCTTATACACCTAATTAAGACATTCTCTTTCTCTAACACTTTAAATCTACTTCTCTTCTCCAAGCAGACACTCCTAGATCATTCGCTCAACTAAGTCACCCTTTAGACTGTTAGGTCTAATGACTTGTTAGATCATGAACTTGATCAAATAAATATTATTAATCATATTCCCCCTATTATGGTCCTCAATGACCTATCTATACTCCTTGATTGATCTCTTTCTTTTTATTTAGTCCACACACCTACACCTTTCAAATAGGCCAATTATGCCTATTATATATACCATATTCTCATCTAACCCATCTTGGCCAACAAATATTCTTTCCATGCTTGATCTATATTTTAAATATATCCTCATACATGTTACATGAATGGGATAATCTCTCCAAAGGTCGGTCATAACCCAAAACAAGATCAATTCTCCTTTAGGTCTTAATTAGGCTTAATGCATTAGCCCTTCATTAGTATATGTTATACTTTGAACATATTGAAACATATTTAGCATATATTAATGAATTAAACACATAAAACTTGACTCCAATATATTATTTATCACTCCCTCATAGGTCTACAAAAATTGGAACTCTAATTCATACCTTTAACTAAGCCAGTCTAGCCTACTCGTCGATAGGCCTAGAAACACAAAGAACACTATCTTCATGAACTAAAGCACATACACGATTTTATAAAACAACATCCTAAAAAAATCACATGGATATATCCTCCATGACCTAAAAAAAATTACTTAATCCATCATTCACCATCACATAAGTAAAAAACTTCAAACCAACTCTCTCAAGATGACTACTCAGACTAGTCATACTCAATCAAAGTACAACCATATATAAGCTTATATATTATAAATGAAAGGATGATTTAAACACTTATAAATAAAATAAGTGTATTTTTGTATTCTTATATTTCAACCTCAAAAGGTTTTTTTTCATGTTATAACATCATTCATTTGGTCTTATAGACCAATCACTTAGGTCACTCTCTCATAGTTTTAGCACAGCTAGACAAGCCTATTTGTCATTCATGATTAATTTATATAACCTATCTCTTTATCTCCAAAAAATATAAAATATTCTATTTATATCTTCAATAACATCATGATTCCTAATTTATGAATCATCACTTATCAAAATATCTTAAACATATCACTTTCCTCTGTATACCTGTAGCAGTCATCTTGACTTAAAACACAATCATGATGAAGATGAATCCTATCATCAATATAATCACTTCCTTTACCTAAAAATTTATTCATGATATCCTTAAACAACCTTAGATAAATTAATGCACAAAAACATGGATGTCTAATAGTAAATAAGAAACATACAGTTCATTCTATGAGACATACACCTTCACTGTCATTAATACTTAGACATGTCAGTTTGAATGCTGATTTTTGCATGTGTATAGGTATAAAAATAATTTTAAAATCAAATTAAAATGAGGGATATGTCTCAAAAAAAAACCCCAAACCATTGGACTCATTCCTACTCATCTACACACCATCCCTAAATGGATTCCCATTCATAGTGGCATTTTGTCATTGTTTTCACTATCTATAGATTAGAAAATAGTAAACATGATTGAAAAAAAAATTGACATGTTGAATATTTATTTCCAAAAAAACTCTATGGACTTCAATAAAAAGTATTGACCTTCAAGCTCTAACAACTTGCATGCATTAACCTAGTCCACTCTACCTATAGTACCAAAATCTTTAGAAACAAGCATATTTTTGTACCTCCTGATCACTACACTAATACATCAATACCCCATAAATATTACTATATTATTAATTTATACCTTTTAATATTCAAAATTGGTAAACCAATCCATTCTATGCTATATCCAATAAGCTTTCTCCAATCATCTCTAAGACTAGGTTTTTCGACCATAAAAACCTACTTACCTTCTTAAAAAATGTTCATAAAGGATAGGAACTTAATCAATGAACTAATAATTTTAAATAATTCTTAGGAAAATACTCCACCTTATCCAAAAGTATGAGCTAATGAATGTGACACATTTCTTTTTGAGCTCAAAATGCAGCATTCGAGCACCCTCTAAAGCACATGAAGCCTTTTCTTGACTTTATATCTCCTTATCTAACCTTAGACCTCATAAACATGATTAAAAAAACTTTATTGACCATTTTAATTGTAAAAACAAGCTTCACCAACCTCTAAACACCCTTTAACCCTTCACAAGGCCTCACAATCCCCCCTAAGCCAACTAGGCCAAGAGCCAAACTATCTTGAAGACCACTAGCCACCTCTTGAAAACCATCTATCTAACCTATTATCATCATATACATTTCCAAAATTCATATTCAAATCACATTGATCTCCTTACCATGGAACATAAGCCAAATCACTCAATAACCCTTAGGCGATCATGTAAGATCAAGCCTAAAAGATACAAACTAAAATGTATACCTCATGAAGGCCACATGAAGTCAACCCTTGAGCATATAACACATTAGGAAGAAGTAAAACATCTTTATACTAGGCTCCATTCAATCATATGTCATCCAAATAAGACACCCATGCACACCCTTGTAATCATCACACTACTCCAAGTACATTGGGCCACCATGCTCTATCTCACTAACCTACTAAACCTCTTTGTCAATGCTAATGCATCTTAGACATCAATTAAAACACTTACCATCAATATCACAACAATCTCCCCCTTTGTCATTGATGGAAACACTCCTTTTCTCTCTCCCCCTTTGCCAAAATGAAAAAGTGGACACCCTTCAACACTTATCACCTTAAAAATCAAGAAAGTAAGCTATAGGAAACACTTGGAATCAAGCTCACCTAAAGGAATAAATTTGAAAGAGTACCATTCTAACCTTAAAAAAACATAACTCCCCCTTGGAATTTTCTTACACTCAAAAATTGCTCCCAAGCTACCTAGATCCTCGGACCTATCACCAATTACATAGTAACACATCTTCCCCTAGGACCTTGATCCACTTTGAGGGATCTCCCTTAGTCTACACAACCATGTACACCTACAAGACCTCTAAGAATAACTAACATCACTTCAAATAGCAATAAGAGCGCCAAAACTCTATATAAGCTCATTTATCATTACTTTCAAGGCACCACATAGAACATCAAGGGCACTCCAAGAATAGCACCAAACTTGAATCATGCTTATAATATACCAACATGTTCAACTAGAACAAAAAATACAAACCTTATTTGGAAAAATTTCTTCAACAATCTTCATTTTCTTCACTAGGCCTATTTAGACCCCTTATAGCCCTATCTATCCACTGTAGACCTCATAACTCTCTTCCCTTACTACTTCCATTCATGAAAATACATATATAAATTTCACTACCATTCCCCCTAAGACATGCAATAGAATTACCCTTCAACTCATCCTCCTTAGCATACTTCCTTCTTTAGCCTTTTAGCTAATTAGGTCTCCTAGAAGATAAAAACTTGAATAACTTAAAATATTCTCACCTTCAAACCATTGTAAGACTTTTTCCAACAACCAATTTGACCTATTCAACTAATTTTAATCTTTCATAACTCAACTCTAAATAATGACCACTTTTTCAATCATGCCTAAATGACTAGGCCTTCAAAGTAAACCTTGGTCAAAAAGTCAACCTTCAATCAATGGTGAACCTTAAGGTATATACCACACCTAGAGACCACCAAAACGCACTTCCATTCCAAATTTCAAGCCTACACACCTTTTATAACATTGATTTCCTCTAAGCCTCCAAAAGTGTGCTCTTGAGAAGAAGAGCCAGAGACCAACCAAAACTCTCCACCTTGCACAAAAATATTCATCAACCTATGAAACCACTTGGAACATGTATTAAACACATTTAAAAACCTTATTTAGCATAAAAATACTCATGACACATCTTCATTCTTCAAATTACCCTTAAAACTAAGCAATCTATGCATACAAGATCATTATCTACAGTAGGTGCCTTGACCAAAAGGGAAAATTCATACCTAAGCACCCCATGGACACCATAAACCTCCTATCCTACTTTAACATGTAAAACCTAACTTTAATAATATATTTACAACCTTATATCCATCATAAATAATCAAAAGAGCACCTTGGGCACTTTTTAGGTAGTCATCACTGCCAAAATTGCTCAACTCTAACTTTTGACCACAAAAATCACGTTCGAGCTCATCAAGGACTCAAACCACCTAGAAATGACTCATGGCTATCTTCCTCATGACCTAATATAAACAAATTCTTTCATTTCCTTCAGATCTCTACTCATCTAAGGCATCAAATTTTGATCAAAAGAACACTTTAGGACCAAGAGACCTGAATATACCTCATGAAGACTTCACATGCTTCACTACCTAAAGAAATATATCATGAAGCATAGAAAGAGACCTCCAATACATCAACCATTTATCATTTAAACACCATAAGTCATTATGGCTAAGAGTTCTTCAAATCACTTCATGGAAAGACATAGTCATATAATTATGTGTATACTCCTACTATTAGTTAGTCATCTGATAAAAACACTCAACATAAGATAACATAACAAGAAAACTCATTCTAAATGACCTTAAGGTCATAACCAACCTCTTAGTCCATTGATCTCTTCATGAAATCCCTTTAAATTGACTCAAAGGATCAAACTCACCCTCATAGTTAAGACCCTATTATGAAAACTTAAAAACTTATAGCAAATATAGATATGTAATAAAGACAAAACAATATAATTACAAGAATTCAATGGTCCTCAGATCATTCTCCCTTTCTAAAACATCTCATCTGTAAGGCACAAACCCAAAGGCAACTCTTGAAACAACATTCTAGAACCTCTATAATAATCATACTCAGAACCCTGACAATAAAATTAGAATAACTATCAACATCAGATTACTCAAAATTTCTTCATGACGCCATCACACTCCTTTATGACCTTATGAGGTCACCTTGGCAATAAAGATTTAGGACACTCACCATAAAACATTCATGATCACTTTCAACAATCTCATTCAAGATCATAAGCAATCTTGTCAAGGTAAAATAATAAGAAACATCTTAAAAACCTCTTGAGAACACTATCATACAATTTGATTAGTCACCTTAAGAGTTTGAGATCACCATTCAACTTAGCAAGTCACACTAATCTATCAGTTAAGAGATGTTGAGACATAGTCAACTTCCATGGATATTTTTTAATAAAAACACACACTTCTAGATTTCTCTTAATGAACCAGACCTTGTCATACACTTTATTTCCATTTTATATGAGTCTTCTCCATACATAGGTATCCACAAATCATTTTTTCTTACTGAGAAATCTTTATTATCTCTCATACCCTCATTAAGTCTCATGGAGACCTAATATAAATAGAACTATCTTTCAATATGTCTTCAAGGTCCTTTTGTCTATCAACACACATTTTATATTTATTTTGATTAACATAACCTTTCTTGAACATATTAAATAGACCTTATAAAAAATGATAATAAATCAACTCACCAATGGTCATCTTCATAATGCATAGCTTGTCTTTCTTGATGATCAATTTCTCCTTCAATTACAAACCTCTACCTTTCAAGACACTTGCACATATTTGTACCTATCATGCTTGCTGACTGAGAGACCATATTCAATAAGTTATACTAGAAAACTTAGGTTTAATCTTGAATTTGTATTTAGTATAATATTTCTTCTTTTAACTTGCTAGTTCCAACATGCAAACCTCTATGCATACTTTTCCATCACTATAAATAAGATGGACATTGTCTTCATCATACCTTAAGCTACTTAGGATCAACTGTAGGTTATTAAGCCTCATTTAAAGGTCCCAATCTAATACCAATTATTATAAGTAACTATTTATAGGGGGTGATTTAGTATACAACAATGCACATTCAATTACAAAATGCATTCATCATACATCAATTTTATCTAGCGATATGAACATAAAAGCTTATACATCCAAAGCATGAAAAAGAGAATACATCATATGAACACATCATTTATGTGGAAAAAACTCTAGGGGAAGAAAACCAAATCTCAATCCTAAAAACCAATGTATTATAGTCATATAAATATATCATAAACATGAGACTTTTAGATAAGCATCAACTAATCAAGGAGCACCCACCCCTCAATTTAGTCGAGTACCTATTAGACCTCTAGCTAGCTCCAACTAGTAAGGAGCCTAAAAATACATAGGTGATTAAGAACCAAATCAACCACATTATTTATAATTTCTACTACTACTCTGATGTCTTATACACCTAATGATGACCTTCTCTTGCTCTAACACCTATAATCTACTTCTCTTCTCTAGGTAGGAAATCCTAGCTCATTCACTCAACCATGTCACCCTTTAGATTGTTAGGTATAACAAATTGTTAGCTCATGAAACTAATAAGAAAAACATGACTTATCCTCTTCACTATCTAATGGTCCTTAATGACCTATATCTACTCCTTTATTGAGCTCTTTCTTTTGCTTTAGTCCACACACCTACACCTTCTAGATAGGCCAATTAGGCCTTATATATACCATACTCTCATCTAAACCATATTGGTCATCAAAAATACTTTCCATTATTGATATATATTTTAAATATATCCTCATACACCTTACATTAATTGGACAATCTATCCATAGGCTGATCATAACCCAAAACAAGCTCAATTTTCTTTTAGATCTCAAATAGACCTAATGCATTAGCCCTTCAAAAGTATATGTTATAACTTAAACCTATTGAATCATATTTATCTTCTATTAATGAATGAAACACATAAAAAAATACCTCTAATAGGTTATTTATTACCCCTAAATATGTCCAAAACACTTGAAACTCCAAATCATACCTTGAACCAAGCCATTCTAGCCTACTCACCAATAAGCCTAGAAACACATAAAAATCTATCTTTTATAACTAAATTACATAAATGATTTTATCAAAAAACCTCATAAAAACATAACATGGGTAGATATTCCATGACCTTAACAAAATTAATAAATACATTATTCACCATCACATAAGCAAAACATCTTCAAACCAACTCTCTCAGGATGACCACTCAGATTGGTCATACTCAATCAAAGAACAACCATATATAAGCTTATCTATTTTACATAAAATGATTCTTTAATCACTTATATATCACATTATTATATTATATTATTCTTTTATATCAACCTCCAAATTTTGGTTTTCATTTTATAGCATCATTCATTTTGTCTTATAGACCAATCACTTAGGTCACTATCTCAAAATTTTAGCACAGTTAGACAAGCCTATTTGTCATGCATGATTAATTCATATAACCTATCTATTAATCTCCAAAAAGGATAAAATATTATATTTATATCTTAAATAACATCATATTTACATATTTATGAATCATCACTTGTCAAAATATCTTAGACATATCACTTTCCTCTATATGCCTATAACAGTCATCTTGACTTAAAACACAATCATGATGAACATGACTCCTATCATCTATAAAAACACATCCTTGACCTAAAAGTATATTAAATATATCATTAAAAAACCTTAGATAAACTTTAAACATAAAAACATTGATGTTTAATAGTAAATAATAAACATACAGTTCATTCCATGAGACATACACCTTCACTATCATTAATACTTAGACATGTCACTTTGAAGGTTACTTATTTCGTGTGTATAGGCACTAAAATAATTTTAAAATCAAATTAAAATTAGTTATATGTCTCAAAATAAAACCCAAAACCATTGGACTCATGCCTACTCATCTTCACACCATCCCTAAATACATTCTCACTCATACTGGCCTTTTGTCACTATTTTCACTGTCTATAGATTTGTGACTAGTTAATTTAATTTACTACAATAATTGAATTAGTGATTTTTTATTGAAAAAAAACCCATATGTAATTCAATAACAATTCCTAGCCTTCAATCTCCAATAACTTGCATGCATTGACTTGGTCAACCTGTCTGTAGTACCAAAATCTTCAAAAACAAGCATATTTCTATACCTTCTACTCACTACCATGACACACCACTTCCACTTGGAGATGACTATATGAGTCCTTTGTACTTTAAAATTTTCAAAATTAGTCAATCACTCCATAATATTTTATATCCAACAAGTTTTCTTCAATCGGGTCTAAGAATAGGGTTTTAGACCATAAAAATATGCTTACCTTCTTAATAAATGTTCATAAAGAATAGGACCTTAATCAATGAAATAATAATTTTAAATCCATATTAGTAACCCTTTAAACTTTATCAAAAATTATTAGGTCCTCATGTAAATTCTAAATGAGCTAATGAATGTGATAACCTTCCTTTAGAGCTCAAAATGCACCATTTAAGCACCCTCTAAAGAACATGAAGACTTTTATTGACATTATCTATAATTATATGAATTTATACCTCATAAACATGATTTAAAACAATTTCATAACCATTTATCATGAAAATATAAGATTCATAAACTTGAAAACACCCTTTGACCCTTCACAAGGCTTCACAAGCCCACCTAGGCCAACTAGGCTAAGAGCTAAACTATCTTACAAACCACTAGCCACGTATTTCAGACCATATATCTAACCTATAAAAATCTTATACATATCAAAAATTCATATTCCAAGAACAGTAATCTCCTTACCATGGCACATAAGAACAAAACAATCAAGAACCCTTAGGTGATCATGCAAGATCAAGCCTACAAGGTACAAATTAAATGGAATACCTCATGAAGGCCACATGAAGTCAAACCTTGAGCATAGAACACATCAATAAAAAGTAAAAATATTCACATCGGGCTCCATTAAACCATACATCATCCACCTAGGACACCCATGCACACCCCTACAAGCATCACACTACTCCAAGTACACTAGTCCACCATGCTCTATCTCACTAACTTACTAGACCACTTTGTCATTACTAATTCGTCTCAGACATCAATGAAAACACCTACCATCAATATCCAAATAATTAGAAACCTATCCTTTTCCATAGTGTGATAAGTGATCCCTTAGTGTAGTTTTAGTAGATTAATTGTTGGTCATGACCTTGATTTAAACCTATTGTGAAGTGTACTTGTTAGTTGATTACCTTCTTCCAACTTGAATATTATTTCAATAGGATAAGTTATAAGTAGTCTAGTTTCACATGCATACACTATGTGTGGATTGATTCCCTCCTTGATATATCTAGATATGTAGGTAATGATGAATTATATATGAATTTGATTAGGGTAAGATCAAATCATTAAAATTATCCTCATTTTTCAGAATTTATATCTCTCATAGGTACCCCTAAGTTTGTAATAAAAGGAGAGGAAAACATAGATTTATATGTTTAATTTAAGAAATTCAAAATATCATATCCATCTCATCAAAAACATGCATAGGCTTCAAATTAATTACAATTTTTTTATTTTAAAAATGAAAATTACCACAATAAATAGATATGAATTCACTGTGTTGTTATCCAGGGAGTGCAGACTTATTCATACATAACCAAAAACTTTGATTTTAGACATTAGTTGTCATAGTTTTGTTTCATTTTATTTCTTATTGTTAGACACCTTCTAAAATCATCTAGAACACATAAAAATTGAAATATATTATTTTCATATGTATTTACTATTGTTAACATATGTCACTTGTAAACTGACTTAAATTTTCAATTTTGATTTACATTTACATTTACATTTACATTTACATTTACATTTACATTTATGCTTAAATGTGTTGGAAGAACAACCACTGAAAGGGGGGGGGTGAATTAGTACCATTAAAAATTTTCCTTTTACTTTATTATCTTAATTTCACATCCATCAAATGAACATGTACATTAACCATCCAAACAATATCAATGATCTAGCAACATCACAATGAGATCATACATATGAAACATAAGAACACACCATAACACATTATATATGTGTGAAACACTCATGGGGAATAAAACCCACTAAAACATAACTTAGAACATAGTCCTATAAATCAATTAATTAATCTTTAGTTGATCACCCACTCAATTTGGAGCACCAGCTTATTAGGAGGCTACAACCCCTTGTTAATGAAGCACCAACTTGATAGAGTATTTAGCTAAGCACCAACCTAGAAAAGAGTACCAATCCATGAATCACCAAGTACCACCCACTTAGATTTAAAAATTACCAACTTAATAAGAGAATATAATCCAATTCATAATCAATCACTAGCTCAACCAACAATCTGAAACTGAATTTATCCAGCACCAACTTGACTTTATAAAGAACCAACTTGTTAGGAGGCTATAACCCCCTTCCTAATCAAGCACACACTTAATCATCACTCTAAAAATATATGCCTTGCTCTGGTTGACTTCTAATAATTGAAGATGGTCTTCTTTTGTTCTATCACTCTTAAATCTACCTCTCACATAAGCAAAAATTATCCTTTAGCTTCTTTACTCAATTAACCCTTCTATGGCTTGAAACTATCATGAAAGCACACATAAAACCATGTATATTTCTATGAATGATTCATATCCTTTCTTTGATATGTTTTACCACATGTGTAAGTTCACACAATCATCTTCTTCTTTACTTCACATTTGCACATACTCAACTAGCTAATTAGGCCTATTAGGCTTCATTCTTATTCCAATCACTAGTTCACTATTTTTTCCCTTTCATTAAGCATCATATACAATCATCACATGAATATGTGGCATGGATTGATAGCCATCCTTTCCTCTCTACTTTTCTCCTCAAAATAGTCAGATATTCAATTCATTTGCATATTCATTCACTACCACAAATAGGCCTAACTAGCCTTGTATAAATAAAAGTCACTTTATCATAGACTCTCTTGGTTGGAAAAATCACCTTTAGACCAATATAACTCTTTAGGCCTAAGAGAGACCTAATGCATTAGCCCTCCTTTAGCAATGCATTACATTTTGACTCTTTATAACATAATATACCTCAGAAGATAAATGAAACCTTTTGAAACACTTTGTCCAAAACTTTATATATACCTTATTAATGCTTTATAAGTCACTTAACACTCATTCGTATAACACTCACTCATTTCATGAAATCACCTTTAAGCCTCACACCACCACAAAGTCTCATGGAGACCTAATTGAAATATGTCTACTCCTTCTTTCTCAAGAATAACCCCTTTGGAACAACTTGACAATATTAAATTGGCATTTAAAAACAATTCCCATACAATCCTTCTTGCATCAAACTACTTCCCTTCAATTTTCTCAAGCAATAATGACTTAGACAAAACATGACATCTTCTTAGCAAGCTCAGTATTTTATAACCCTCCCTCTGATTTTAAAACTTAGAATTCTGATATGAGCTTATCAAACCTGTTGAGAATTAATTTGAAATATATTCAATAATATCCTTAATCCTCTATGACCTTAAGGTCATCTTGATGCACATTGGATACTGAATTCTTCATGATACTCTTCATTTTGAATTAAAGAATCAACTCATCATACACATAATCAAGACCCTAAAATAATAAACCTAGCACTTCTATCATCCTTGAACCACTAAAGTTATTCATAGAATTTATAATATGTCAAAATTCTTCCTTTATGAACTTATGAGGTCATATTAACATCAATGGAATAATACATCCCATAACATAACCTTAAAGAACACTACAGTAATAACTTTTCAAGTTTACTAGTTTTTTGTGATGTTATATGAAATGATCACCTCCAAAAATTTGTGAACGCTCTCAAATCATATACAACATATCATCCCACTCTTAGATCATGTCCATGCCTTGAATCTCATAGATAATAACTTTACCTTGAATTTCATTGGTCATATAGACCAATCATCAACTCTCATGAGCCACTATTCTGATTTTGGCTTCTTGGACACCACCTTAAGATCAAACATGCATTACAAACATGATATATGTTTTAGGAAACTTTTAATTAGTTTCATATAATACTCATTGAATTCCATATGCCATAAAAGATACATTTACCTCATGAAAACACTCGCAGGGTTTTCTACCATATGATGACTATAAACCCTCATACCTCTATTCTTTATGTCATGAGCTTATTATTCATTTTTGAGATCAATATAATTATGTGAAATACATATATAGTATAATCATGACCTTAATAACATAACCATTCACTTTTATCAATCATCCTAAGTGACCAAAGGCACCACACAACTCTACAAGTAACTCTTGTTTGTCATTATCAAATACCTTAAGGTACTTTCAACTTTCATGATAATTTACTTGCACAAAAACACACTTCTAAATCAAAATCATTGCATAATATTGATCTAAAATTAACTAGGAACATGATCCAATGTATATCTCATCAATTTCAATGATCTAAAAAGGTTCTAATCATTTTTACTCTCCTCGAGTCCACTACAACTTTTACTATACTACCATTAGTGATTTTGACATGTAATAAATGCACTTGTACATATTGTCAAGACTTAATTCCACCTATAAGTTGTTATTCATGATTTATATTCCAAAATTTATTTTTACACCATCTTTATTTGATGACTTTCATGGATTATACAATCCATTCTTTGCTCTCAGGTCCATTTGGCACACACAGTTAGTTTATATCCCAACGGCTATATTTTTGAATACCAACGATTATTTCCAAAAGATAAAAAATGTGGGTATCTAACATGACACAACCTACTATAGAAAATTTGGATGCTTATAATTTGACCTTGGGATATCTTCAAGACATAAAACATTTAGGGTACCTTCTTGGTATTATGGATAACATCTCCATGAGAACCTTTAACCAAATCTGACTTCATAGGTACACATAATAAATGCACAAAATTCCTTATATATGAGGGTCTCCATGACATTCAATGATGGTTTGGATTATCTAGGCTAGACTGGTGCATTTTTATATCTCCAAAGATCAATTGGAAATACCAAAACCTCACCAAGAAACCTATGGATGCCTCTCAATGACTTGCACACATGCCATAAGTCATACAATCTATCAAACTAACATATTTTTCATCAATGTACTAGTAACTCATGTTATCTTGACATCAATGACAACATATGACATCAATGACCATGCTCAAAAATCTCCCCCTTTGTTATTTATGACAAAGCACTCTCAGACTATCTTCTCTCCTGATCTGAACTTCTCCTTCATTCTAATATTTCTTGTCCTTTGACATTAATGATAAAGGGTCATACACACTCTCATAGGGTCATCCATAGATATTCCTCTGATCCTTAGACCTGACCACTTATAGAGCTATAAATCTCCCCCTTTGTTCAAGCTCTCATCACCTCATATATGCATTCTCCTTTGAATCTTTAATATATCATCTTTGTGGCTTACTCAAAGCATCTTCAAAGCTACTTGGGTGGATCTTCAGAGCTATTTGGTAGATCCTAAGATCTAACCTTCTAAATATTGTCAAAACTCCTCAGCACCTCATGTAAAAAATTTAAACAACCTATGCCATGCTTAAACACTATCAAATATTCTTTAGAGCATTCACATCTTCATCACATCTTTGGAGATACTTACATAGATCTATGGAGTAAATAGCTTCTTCTTCATATCTCATTAATTTCATCATGATACTTGCACATACCTTCTCATACATTCTAGACAAAGATTTTCAAGATACTTGACACTTGACATATTTACCTATACTTACTCATGTTGATATTAAATTATATCACTCAAGCTGACATAAGAATATTCTTAATATAGTAAACTCACATCACTACCTTCATACAATAACACAATAGTCAATATTCTTGTTATCATTAGGGATCTCAAACCATACTAAAAAAATCATTCTTATTTATTCCAAAGAATCTCATACATGCTCCTCCTCACTCTATGTATATCTTAGTGCACTTATTTTGGACAAATCTATCATTTAGATTCAAAACTTACTGCTCACCTTAGAACCATACCAATTGAAATGAGCATACCTCTAATTTAACTACTCCTTAACTCTTTTCTCACAAAATTCATGCCCATATATTATATTCTAATCTAGAGACTTGAGTTAGCTCCCCTTAAATCTATTCTTCACTTAAATCATACCAAAAGATTACAAACAAACAAATGCATATCTTTCATGAGAATAACATACCTTGATTAAAGACATTTTCATCCACACATGAGTTGCTAATGATGATAAATACACTTCATGAAACATTTTTCATCAAATACTAATCTTCTTGGGCCTAGATAGTCTCTTTTAATGATCATCAACTCTCCTCACATGAAACTAGAAACCACTGTTAACCTCCTTTACAGTTTTCAAGACATAATACCATCTATGAATCCATGCTCACAAGAAATATCAAGCCACCAAACATGATCAAACTACCTCATTAGTCCACTTAGGGTCTTAGAACAAGGTCTAGGTAAAGACCTAAGATAAAATACCTACCTATTTATGCTCACCTTTTATTACATTTGAATGTATCCATACCTTCCTTCTACCACAAGTTGATAAAAATACTATTCTTTGTAACTTACCTTCATGATTGAGCATACTCAAACCATGATCATCACCAAAAAACTAGCTTTCTCTCAATATAGAACCTATGAGAATCTTCACCTTCTTCCATATACTTATTAGTGTCTTCATGAAGCATAACAGAGATACCCTATTCCATAAGATTATAAAACAAGGTGAACTCAGGATATGCTCACATCTCATCTCTTTCTTCTCTGACGATCTTGTACTTAGTATACTAATTACTTTATTTTAGAGTCCTTTTAGGCTCATCTATCATCTTTGGCTTACTACCCTTAATATTGATATTGCCAGAAGGCATGTTTATCATCTTCTCATCTCTTGTAGTCATCTTACCTTCTAAGGAATTATTATCAGGAGATGACCAAAGGGGTTCTTGATAGGGATCTTTCTCAACTACAACAATTAGTTACTTTGATCTATAGGAAACTTAGGATTAGAGATCACTATTTTTTTAATAACTCCTAATACCAAGTGTTCCCCGCACACCTTCCTATTTTATTCTTCCTTTAACACAACAAGTAATCTATCTTGACCCTTGGGCTCAATATAGTTTACCTTACTAACTTTGGTTTCCATTTCAATTTTTGACCCTTGTCATCTCTTGAGAACCTTCTTACTATATTTAAATATAATCTAGTAATGTGACCAATTTTATGATAAAAATAGAAAATAATATCACTCATACCTCTTGCTTGATGATGACTGTGATCTCCTTTTCACCAATTGGTTCTCCTTTCATAGTTCCATGAATGTTCATCCCTTGATACCTTTCTACAATCCTTTGCATTATGACCAAATTATTTACATGAATAATAGTAACCATGGAAAAAATTAGCATACATTATGGCCTTAAACCACATGATTGATCTTTTCATATTTTTATTCATGTTGGCACACTTCTTGACTTGACCTAAATTTCCTTACTCTTTGGTAACCTTTCTCATTTTGTCTATGATTTCCTTACGCACAACCTTCAAATAATCTAGCTCGGTCTTCAATTGATCAAACTCAACTTCCTTTGATTTTAAACTTCTAGTTACAACCTATAACTGATTCATTACATCCTTGAAAGTAATTTCATCCCTTATAGCTTCTTTGTTCTTATCATTCTTCAAAGTTCAAATCAATTTCTCCAGAGCCTTAATTATAGATTTCAAATCTTGATTTTCTTTCCTTATTTCTTATCCATCTTGTGCTTCAAGGATCACCTTTAAGATTTTAATCTTGCTCCAAATGAACTAATTTGATACCAATTATTGAAATCATAACCATTAAGGGGTGGGGGGTAAATCAATGCCCTTAAATAATTTCTTTTTACTTGGTTATCTCAATTTCACATCTATCAAATGGATATGCACGTTAACCATCTAAGCAATATCAATGATCTAGCAACATAACAAAGAGAACATACATATGAAACACAAAGACACAACATAACAAATCATATATGTGGGAAACCCTCATGGGGAATAAAACACACTAAAACATAGCTTGTACTATAGTCCTATAATTCCATGAATTCATCTTTAGTTGAGTACCCACTCAACATGGAGCATCAACCCCAATCTATCAAGCACCAACTTGATAGAGTCTCTACATAGAAAGGAACACCAACCCATAATTCACCAAGATACAACTGGTATTTAACCAAAACCAACTTATTAGGAGGCTATGACCCCCTTACTAATCAAATAACAACTCAAGCAATAATTTAAAATTGAATTTATCAAGCACCAGCTTGACTTTATCAAATACCAACTTTCTAGGAGGATACAACCCCCTTAATGATAAAGCACCCAATTAATCGACATTATAAAACTATCCACTTTAATTTTTTTCCCTCTCATAGCTGATGATGGTATTTTTTGCTCTATCACTCTTAAATTTTCCTCTCACACACGCAAAAACTATCCTTTACTTTCTTCACTCAATTAGCCCTTATATGGATTGAAAATATCATGAAAGCACACATGAAATCCTCTAAATGTATATGAATTATTCATATCATTTATTTGATATGTCTTAACACCTATATAAGTTCACATAATCCTCTTATTCTTTGCTTCACATCTATATACACTCAACTAGCCAATTGGGCATACTAGGCCTCATTCTTATTCCAATCACTAGTTCACTATGTTATCCCTTTCATTAAGAATAATATACATTAATCACATGAATAAGTGGTATGGTTTTATATCCATCCTTTCCTCTCTACTCTACCCCTCAAAATAGTCAGATATTTAGTTCATTCACATTTTCATTCACTAGCACAAATAGGCATAAGTAGCCTTGTATAAATACAAGTCACTTTCTCACATACTCTCTTGGTTTTCCAAATCACATGTAGACCAATACAACTCTTTAGGCTTGAGAGATACCTAATGCATTATCCCTCCTTTACAAACATGTTACACTTTGACTCTTTACAACATCATAGACCTCAGTAGACAAATGACACCTTTTAAAATACTTTATCCACAAAATTTTTTAGACCTTATTCATGCTTTATAATTCACATGACATTCACTCAATCCATGAAATCTCCTTTAGGCCTCACACCACCAATAGGTCTCATGGATACCTAATTGAAATAGGTCTACTCCTTCTTTCTCAACAATAACACTTCGAGCCAACTTGAAAATATTAATATATCATGATGAAATAATTACTATATAATCCTTTTTGCATCAATATAATTCCCTTAAATCTCCTCAAGAAATCATGACTTGGATAAACCATGGCATATTATTAGAAAGCTCACTATTTTATAACCCTAGCATATTTTGCAAACTTAGAATTCTGATATGAGATTATCAAAACTATTGAGAATTAATTATAAATTTATTAAATAATATCCTTGACTTTATATGACCTTAAGATCATCTTGATACACATGGGAAATTTAATTATTCATTATACTCTTCATTTTGACTTAGATAATCAACTCAACATACACACAATCAAGACCTTAAAATAAGAAACTCAAAAATTCTATCATCTTTAAACCATTGTACCTCTTCATGGAATTTACAATATTTCAACATGTTCCCTTTATGACCTTATGAGGTCATAATACATCCCATAACATAACCTTAAATAACACTAAAACAATCACTTTTCAAGTTTACTAGTTTCTTGTAATGATACAAGAAATGATCACCTTCAAATATTTATGAACTCTCTTATAGCATATACAACATGTCATCCCACTTTTATATCATCTCCAAGCCTTGAATATCATAGACAACAAATTTAGCTTGAATGGAATTGGTCTTATAAACCAATCATTAAATATCATGAGCTACTATTCTGATTATGGCTTCTTGGACACCACCTTGAGTTAAACATGCACTATAAACATGATATTTATTATAGGAAACTTTTCACTCAATCAATTTAGTACTCACTAAAATACATAAGATAGATAAGATACATTTACCTCATGAAAACACTCCTAGGGTTTGTTGTCATATGATGACTAAAAACCCTCATATCTCTGTTATTTATCTCATGAGCTTGTTCTTCATTTTTGAGACCAATTTGATCATGTACAATGCATCTAAAGTAGCATCAAGAAATTAAGAACATAAACATACACTTTTATAAATAATCCTAAGTGACCAAAGGCACCTCATAACTTTCCAAGTAACCCTTATCTACCATTGTCAAAGTCCTTAAGGTACGATAAAATTTTATGATGAGTTACTTGCATAAAAACACACTTCTAGATCAGACTCAATGCATAAGATTGATCTACAAGAAAATAATAACATGATAAACTATTTTTATCATCAATGTGAATGATATAACAAGGTTCTAATCATTTTTAATATCCTCTAGTCCACTACAACTTATCCTAAACTACCATTAGTGTCTTTGACATGCATCAAATGCACTTATATAGACTATCAATACTCCATTCCACCTGGAGGTTGTTCTTCATGATTTTTGTTACAAATTTTATTTTTACACCATCTTTATTTGACAACTTTCATGGCTTATACAATCCATTCTTTTCTCTTTTGTCCATTTATCATACACAGCCAGTTTGAATCCCAATGGCTATATTTTTGAATTCCAATGATTATTTGCCAAAGCTAAAACATGATAGTCTCTAGTACATCATAGCCTACTATATAAACTTTGGATGCTTCTAGATTGAGCTTGGTATCTATTAAAGACAAAATTTTAGGGTACTTTCTTGGAATTATGGACAAAATCTCCATGAAAACCTTTGACAAAAGTTGACTTCATAGGTACACATAATAAATTCATAAACTTCCTAGTTTATGAGGGTCTCCATGATGTTCAATGATGGTATAGATTATCTAGGATAGAATGGTGCATTTTTATCTCTCCAAAGAACAATTAGAAATTATAGAACCTCATCAAGACACTTATGGATGCCTCAAAACATACTCATTGTCCTTAATGACCTGAACACATGCCATATGTCTTCCAATCTATCAAACTTACCTCTTTGTAATTAATATACTAATGCCTCATGTTGTTTTTATGTCAATGATAACCTATGACATCAATGACCATGATTAACAAAATATCATATATAATATTCTAAATAATCTTCCAAAGTTTTATACCAATTAAACACTATTAAATAAAAAATAGGGTAAAACAACAAAGAATCATCATATGACTTTTCCTCCATATTTTGTTGTAGTCTTATATTTAAATCTACAATTTTACCTCTTCGGAATCTTTTTATTTATCTCTTGTGAATGACATATCACAATAAAGAATATTTTTTTTATAATCCTCAATTTATTTTTGACTAATAATTATCCCACTATATCCTAAACTTTTAATTTTGATGTAGTACTAGTTATTTTTGTTTCTATGGGTTAAGATTTCCTATAATTATTCTCTCTCAATAAACTATTAATTGAATAAGGTAAATCAAATATATCTTGCATATACTTAGAAAATAATTTAAGGGCCAATGATATTTTCAAATCTAGTAGAGGGCAACCTAAAACTCAAATGTTAAGGGTAAAGGGTTCCAAATTATAATCCTATGATATAATGATATAACTCTAATGGGACCTCAACAAAAGTAAATTATTTTAAATTTGAAATTAAATTAAATGACTATAAATGAGTAAAAAAAAGTAAATTATGGGTAAGTAGTTACCAAAAGGGCAAGGTGTAATAGTCAACAAAATGGGTTTCTATGAAACCTAAGGTGATAAATGGAAAGCCTAAGAAACCTTATATCTATACCAAATTATTAAATATAAAGAATAAACTATGAAAGGATAACCAAATACATCCATAAAGAAATAAGAAAAATCTAGTATACTAAGAAAGAGTATATAGATATAAATACCTATCTTAGAGTGGACATGCCTACATTTCAATATCTTCCTTTGGCTCAAGTGGATATTTATAAGAGATCATAAATATTTATGACCTAAAATAGTTGGATGAAGACCTAAATATCATTAGTTAGGAACTCCCAATGACTTATAATATTGAGACTCAATTATACCACAATAAAATACTTCAAATATAAAGTTATAAACCACTAACTCTCCTAAATACTTCTTAGGAAAAAATATGAGTGCAAGAAGGGCATATGAATGTGATATATCTTATTAGGATTGAAATATTAACCTTACATATATGGCTTCAATACCCAAAACCAACCCCAAAATAAAAGCTGACAACATCATCAAGATTGATACAATTGAAAATGTTAGATGGCGTAGTAAGGCATTGACCATGCCTTTATGGTAAAAATTTAATAAAAAAACTTAGAATTGTATTAGGTTTATTGATACATACAAGAATGATAAAGATGCAAAATATACGGTATCAACTATGCTAATATTATAAGATATATGGAAGATAGAAAATATAGACATGAAGTAGACAAAAGGGAAAGATCAAAAGATACCTATAGGAGGTTAGAATGATATTAGTGATGGTGTAAATAGATAAAATTCCAACATCTATCATAAAGTACCATGAGATAATGCCACCCCATTACTAGTGCACCTTAAAGGCATGAACTTAGGGAGATTGATGCATAAACAAGATGTTTTAAGATAAACCATCAGTAAAGTAACAAAATATTAAATATTATGGGTATACATATGCTACATTAAAGCTTATCATGTGTCATAATAGTGTAACATGGGATGGTGGCTTAGGAAAGAAACATAGAAACACTAAAGAGATTAACTAAAATACTAATAAATTTGAAAGTAACTAAAATTAAATGAAATGAAAATATGTACATTCGCTTACCTTTTTGATTATAAATGATTTTGTGTGTGTTGAAATTGATGGAAGGCACCCATCAATAAGAATGAAAAGTGGACCTGGAAATTAAAAGAAAAATATTAAATATTGATTTTTTTGTTAGCATCTACAAGTTTTATATCTCACCAAGATTTTAAGCCTTCTTTTGGTTCACGAAAAGGACACATGTAGACAAATATATGGTTTAAAAATGGAATATTGTGTCAAATAATTTAAATTTTGGACATTTTAAATTTTTATTATAAATAGGTAAAAACTATTCATATTTGTATTTGATATTTTTGTAAAACCTAGATCTATGTATAATCATATTTATTACTTTGAAATACTATAGATCATAGATGAGGAGATGAACATGATGGATGACAAATTGTAACCGTATTTAGATCCCTATAGGTAGGAGGTGTATTTGTTTTCCATTTTTTCATAGTTAGTAAAAATTAATGAGATTAGAGAATCTATCATCCCAGAAAAATATATGTAATAAGAATCAAAATGAATCTAGGATTGGGATGGTTAAGGGATGGATGATACAAACTTGAAACTAATGCCAATGGAATTTAGTAGGGTTAAATAAAGAAATATCCACCTTTAGAGAATTATATCATCTAGGATTAAATATAGTTTCTAATGGGAATAATAAACTCATGATTGATACCATAAAGTATAGCTAATATAATTGGGTTAAGTGATAGATAATAGTGTATGGTATGGATAATATAATTGAAAATTGGTCAATTGACTAATATTTTAGGGTGTAACTATTGGTGTTGAAAATACAAACATGGATTATTTAATTTAACACTTGGATGATATATTAGAAAATGTATGCATGACCCATATTGTACGGTATGGACAATGTAGTAGGAACATTATATGGTTGATGCCATATGGTATGGTTGATACAATTGAGTGATATGTTATATGATACTAAAGGGTATGGTTGGTGTAGTATAAATTTTTCCTTGGCTAAAAGCATAGGGTTTGGTCAGTGTAGTTATAAATTAAATCATGCATGGTGCAGTTATATGTTTGGATAATATAGTATAAGAATTGAATTTTTTATTATTTTACTTTGGTGTTTGACATTGCTTTCATAATTTTGGATCAAAATATGATTGTAATTTTTTTTTGATATTTTGTAGAGAGACTCATATTGTGGTAGAATGTATATGTTATTTGGTTGTTATATATTCTAGATAAATTATGTATAGTAGATAAAGCTTAGCTTGTGATGTCAGAATTTGGATGGATTATGCAGATGTGTTTCATGCATCTTAGTGTATATCTCATTGATATGCTCTTTTGGTGATTAGAGAGAACCACTAATACTTTAAAATGGGGTTTTTATGGGGATACTATTAAGGTGGCCATCACATTAGAGGAAATTTATATCATATTTGGAATACATGTTATAGGCACTCATATGGTATGTGACACATTAGAGACCACAATTGAGCGAATAGAGATAGCTTAATGGGTTAGTGGTTTGGATTGGTATGACGAACATACTATCATTAGATGACTATTTAAGTTATGTCTTTGGAATTCCATATTTTTAAAAGGCCTTTATCGTACTTATGATTATTTGTGTACTATGTATTAAATCTAATGGAGAACCACCCATGTATGTTATAACCATGTGCTAATTTTCAATAGAGAAGGGAACATAATATGATATGAGATTTTTCGTATGGGTGAAACTAGTGCATGATTTTATAGAATTTTTAGTTGGTGCCAATAGATGATGGGCCTTGTAATTATTATTTTTAGTTGGATATATGAGAGGTTTATAATATACATACCAATGGGTTAATTCATTGGTTGATGATCATCTCCTATAAGTGAATAGGTGGGTTCAATAAAAAGTGTTTGAGTGATCCCACATGTGCATGTTATATAGATGATTAAGAGGGATAAAATATTGTTGAATTCATACAAAGGCATTTTGGATGCATGACCATCATGTCCAACCATACTGCATGCGAGAGGATGGAGATGAATTATAATTCACTATACATGGTGGGTAAATACACATCCGTGTGACCATATCTCAGGGAAACTTGGACTAATACACATAGTAACACCTCTAGTTAACCTAACCTATAGAGTATGGCATATTATGGAGCCATAAGGAATGGGGGGATGAGGGCTATCATTTGTAATCCTAGTAGTGGTACCTCATCAGTTAGTTCTGTCTAGAAGATGATGGATGAAATAATGAGAAGTGAAAAAAGAGGGTAGATATGCGTATTTAGTGGCCATTCCAAAAATATAGAGCAATCCTAAGGTGGGCCTAATGGACAAGTGGACCATATAGAGGTAAGCACATATATTAGCTCGATAGGTTGTAGTGGCCCCATATGACAGATGGTGAGGATTCAACCCAACATGTATCCATGATAGTAGATGTGTCTTCAAAAATAGTGATGATGGTACAACTATAGGTATGTAAATATTGATTTTATGCTATCACTTTTATTTTTCAAAAGGTGTGTGTATATTTTAGGTACTAGTGATATATATATATGTATGTATATATATATATATATATGTATGTATATATATATGTATGTATATATATGTGTATATATGTATATATATATGTATATATATATGTATATATATATATACATATATATATATATATACATATATATACATATATATATATATATATATATGTGTGTGTGTGTGTGTGTGTGTGTGTGTGTGTGGTGTAGATAGTAGAAAACTACACACTATGGTTTTAGATGTTGAAATACCCCTGGATGCCCAACTAACCATCCACACCCTTTTCAATCATAAACCTGAGTCAAAATAGTCTTTGACCAACTCACCTTCTAACCCACCTTGACCAAACTAACCCCTTGACCAAACTTGACCATTTCACCTTTTCAACTAAACTTAACCTTCAATTACTGATGGTTAGCACAGTAACAACCAATGGTTAGATCCTCACCTAATTTAAAGCACCAATAGCTATGTATGAGATAGGAAAGTTCCTCCTAAATAGAAACTTGATTTAAAAGCATTACAAAGAATCATAATTATCAAATTTATTCTCCTATCTAATTAGCAACTTCATCCTCATATCCTTCCTCTCCTCTTACCTATAAAATAAAGAGATCATGACCAAGAAAGGGGCTTCTTGATCCTGATCTTCTTAGATATTAGATTTTTCCTTGTAGGTTTCCAACAAGTCTAGAAGTGCAATAGAGATTCTAACCTCTACTGAAATCACTTGACTTAATCAATCAACTAGCCAACACTCTATTGAAATTGCTCCAAACTCTTTAAAAATATAATAACCTTCCATCATTGGCTAAGTATTTGTATTCATTTACTAATTTACCTTGATCTTATTTTAGTATTTACCTCTGATAATTTTCCCAACCTCCATCCATCTATTGAACCTATCAACCAAACTTTCATCCCAACCTTTTACCTTAACTAGACCCATCAATAGTAACTACTGATAGTTGACTACCTAATCATTGATGGTCACCTTGATCGTTGATGGTCAACTATCAAACTATTGTCAAACTTCTAATGATTATCACTCTAAACACCAATGGTTAGCCCTTTAACCATCAATAGTCAACCTGACCACTGATGATCACTATGTGAACCCTTTTAACCAAAACCTAGTAAGTAATAACTACCAACCAAGCCTTATTTTCCTTGTCCCTATCACCTCATAGACCAAAAATAGAAACCTAACCCTACCTAAACCATTCTCTAACCATTTAGCATTTATCTTAATGTTATTTTGTTAGAACACTAGCATTTCTTTGAAAAGTGTTTATTTCTTTTGATTTAGTACTTTTGTTTAAGCTATGTTTCTTATCAACCTTACATTTCAACATTAAATTGTATCAAAAAGTGGATTGAAAACCTCCTAGATAGATCACACTTCTTGGATCTAGCTTGTTAGGAAATCCACCCATATACCTAACTAACCAACCCTTTTCTAGTTCTCTCTTATTGTAGGTCATCTTCCCAATCCAAAGAAGAGTTTCTATAACCATCTAGATTATAAAGGACACACCCATCTAGGTTTTACCAACCTCTACCCCTCTTTTAGTTTTACCTTTCTTCTACAATACATAGATAGTGAAAATTTGTGTAAAACATTCTGGCACACTCAATGAGATCTAATTACATCTAGTCCCCTTTTATTTATTTTAAGCTCATATAATGAAATAAAAATATCTTTTGGGTATAAAATTAATTGCATACATTGATTTCTTTCATATTTAGCTCATTTAATTAAAGTAAAAGTAAAGTAATCAATCATTTTATTCACTCTTGTTATCACACACTTATCCAAACCACATAATCAATCAACACATCAAAACAAACATGAGATAAGTCCCAACTAGCATTTCATCACCTAATAGTAAACCTTACCCTTTCCCAACAATCCTACTTGGAGGTCATTACCAAGGGGAGAACCAACTCAAATTTTTGGTTGAGTATAAACTCTAAATCTTAGTATATCTTGGTTAAGCACCTGACACCCTTATTGCTATTATGTGTGAAGTGAGGGGATAGGCCCCAATATAAAGCCACATACTAACTTTAAATATAGATTTTGAGATCCATAACAAAACTAAAACCAGCCATAGTCATTTTTTCTAGCACCCACTCTACAATCTAAGTCTTCTAACATTCTTTCTAACTTAAGGCATAAGCCAAAAGAGAGACTAAAAACAACCGTAGGAGGAAACATACTTTAGTGGATGTTTTTCCTTTTTTCCTTTTTATTTTCTGCTCTTTGTTTTGAGTTGTGAGAAACCTACCTTCCACCATCTTTCCTCCATTTCCTTTTCCAATGAGGAACTAGCCTATATTCTGTCTTGGAGATCCTAACTTTGTTAGGATCTTGGAGAAAAACCATCTCACCTTAGAGTGATACCTTGCATCATGAGCCACTTATGCTCCTAGCCTTACCTATAATCAAATTAAATCTTAACTACAACCAAACAACAATCTATAAACCATCATTTTATCATCATCATACCCAACCAACAACCTATCAATGTCTATCATATCAATCAGCTTAACCTCATCAAACTTTGAGCTACCTACCACAATTAACATATTAAGCACCTTAACCATCATATAAATTACCTCAACCTACCTTATCAACCTTACCAAACCTATTAACTCAACCCAACCTATCAACCCGACCAACCTTATCAACCTTACCTAACCTCATCAACAACAAACCCAACCTCATACATAGTCAATAAAACATTATCTATAACCAATAAAACCTCAAATACAACTAACCAAAAAACTATCCACTACCACCTAATCTATTTAAGATGTTAATGAAATGAATAATCAAAATGGAGTCATCTATTTATGGTACCCATGACCAATCAAACCTAAACTACAACCAATCAAATCTCAACTACAACCAACTAAAAACCTATCAATGATCATTTAACCATCATCATACCTAACCAATAACCCACCAACACCAACTTAATAATTATCATAACCAACCTCAACTTCAACCTATCCAACCTCATCAACTATTGGGTCACCAACCCGAACCATCATATCAACTACACCAACCCACTTTGAGGCAGCCCTATTTTTCTCAACATTGAGATTTTGTCTATCCTCTTTGCCATCTAACCAACAAATATCATACCAACTTATCAACCTTACCTAACCTATCAAACAAACCCACCTTATCAACCTTACCCAAGAAATCATACCCACCCAACCTATCTCAACCAAACCTATCAAACTTACTAACCTTATTAAACTAATTGATTAGCTAACAAACTCAAGAGTAATCCATCATTAAAGCTCTTCTTGCACCCACTATTATGCATACCAATAACCAAAGACCTCAACATAGTGAGGTCCATCAATTAAATTTGGTTTTTATTCAACCTATAACTAAGGAAACCATAATCCAACCCTTAACCAAACCACTTGTTAACTAAGTAGAATCTTCTCAACTTTCCTTTGAAATCCCAATCAAGGAAACCAACCTACCTTTTCCACTCACCCATGTGGAACCAACCAACCTACATATTCCACTTACCCATGTGGAACCAACCAACCTACCTTCTCCACTTACCCATGTGGAATAAACCAACCTACCTTTTTCACTTACCCATGATGAACCAACCAACCAACCTTTTCCAATTACCCATGTGGAACAAACTGATGGGTGTTGTTATTCCCTTCATTTAATCAACTATCTGTTGATGTCATATTTAATTAGGGATGTGTCTGAAGCTATATGCAACAAGAAGAATCTTAGAAATTTAGTAATTAATTATAGGTATTTGTATTTTGTTTTTGTTTTTGTTGATTTTTAATGTCTTAAGGACTTCTTGGTTAAAACCTTATTGGAATCAAACTATGAAAATTTGCTGCAAGTAAACACACTTTACAGAAATGAATTTCCTAAAAGTAAACACACTTTTACAGAATGAAATAGATTACTAGAAATAAACACACTTTTGCATAATGAAATATATTTTTGGAAATAAACACACTTTTGCAGAATGAAATAGATTGTTGGAAATAAACACATAATTTAGAATGCTTGGAAAATGATTGCAAAGAAATCATAATTTAATCTAGAGCACTCGTAGGGATAAATCTACAACAAATTTTAACTTTAAGGATTTGGAAGCATTTATAAATTTAATAGAGCTACCTTTTGATTTTGAGAATAAAATATAAATACCAACCAAAAATGAAGATCCTGGTTCTTAAAGGAGTGGGCCCTTGCTCTACCTAGAAACAGGTTTGAACAACTTAATTCTCTCTCAAAATAGAAATGGCTATTTTATTGATAAAATGTTCTATATTAAAAAAATGTACTATTCTATCCTTATCCCTCTATTCTTCAATTATTCCTCTACACTTCCTAAATTCTCATGTCTATATATATATTCTTCTTTTTGTGGTGCATTGATGGTTGTAACTGTTTCATGGATATGATGGAACTGAATCATGCCTAGAATAGATGTTGAATTAAGACATGGCTGGATGTCTAGCTGTATGATAAATGTCTTGGATCTGCAAGTATGGAAATCAGAAGTCTACTACTAATTTAAAGGGATCATTGATTTGATAGATCATTGGCCATTTGGAATAGATATTTATCAATTCCATGTCTAACCGTGATAGTTCCAGAGCTTATCTGTAGGAGTATCAGAACTAATTCAGATAATTTTGGAACTAAATATAGAGTTCTAGAACTAAGTCTAAAAATGTGACAACTTATAATAGTGTGGTGGGGTTTTGGAACTAAGCTGTATTGATTCCAATGCTTCTAAAAACATGTAATCCACTTCATATTTATTCTTCAGCCTGATGATGACCTATTTTATTACAAAACATGAATTTTCCAAAACACTTGTTAGGAATCATAGAGATTTTTAAATGTTAGAATTGTAATCAACAAAATATGGACATTTCATCCTAACTCATATCAGATCAAAATAAAAGTCACAAAATGTAGTCAAACTTAATAGAAAAAGAGAATAAGATGAGTTCATTTATTATACATTTAGCGGGCATATCATGGCCTCATCATTTACCCTATACTTACTTGTTTGTAAGTCCCTTTACAAACTTTACTCTTCAAATTTGGGATTGTATATTCTGCATTCCATTTGATTGCTTAGATCAAATGGCTAGAATTGAATATTGCAATGCTTTGATTCAAAGGTACTATATCTTGCTCCTGCTTTTACTTTTCTTTTCCATTCCTCAAATTGAGTGGGATCTTGAGGTTCTCTATTTTTCCAAGGATATATGGGGGTGATAAGTAGAGGTGGCCTTGTTCACATTCCTATCCATATGCATAGGGGAGTTTCATTGATCCAAGGAATTATTGTGCATAAAGCTTTTGCCTTTTCTAGACTCCAGATCAAATTTTAAGGGGATATTACTTCCCTTCTTTTCAATGCCAACGGGAGAAATTCCCATCTTTTCAAACATGCATCATAGATATTATCAAAATTTGCCTTTTCATAAGAGGTGAAGGCATTAATGATTTTTTGTAAATTGAAAAGATAAGGTTCCTTGAACTTGTCATTAAATGCATGGGCTTAGAAATGTGTAGTAAAGATGAATGGGTTGCCATAATGAATTCTCATACAAAGACCAGAAGAACTAGCATTTAACAGATGCTCTGACTCCCTCTCTTTCCATGTAATATGATTTTTAAGAACAAAGACAAATGTGTTAAGCTGGCTTTCCCCTACATACAAATTGATCATAAAAATTGAATTTTTTTCTAGCATGAAATTACAGAGGTAAAATTCACAGAGAATATTTTTATATTCTGCGTTGGCTAAGGAGTAGGCTGTCAAGAAATCAACTTCATCTTTTATTTCATGTTGAAGACCACATGCTATTCTTGCCAACAACCAGCGATTGAATTGTTCCTCTAAAAACATACCATATGCAGGAGAAGGTCTTCTACATGCAAGCAATTTCTCACTCATCATGCAAACTATTTGTATTTTCACAAGATATTTATATTTATCTTTTTCCTCATAAAATTTTTCTTCCCATTCCTTCCTTGCTTTCTTTTCTTCCTCCATTTTTCTTTTCAAGTCTTTATTGGATGTCTTGATTACACTGAGTTCTCTGCATATATCATCCCATAACTACTTGAGTGGTAGATAAGTCAATTTAGTCTATGCAGAGACTATTGACACAATGGTCTATCTCCTAGAAATTGTACATTTTTCCTTGTTCTCCATTAGTTGCCTTTTAATCTCTACTAATTCCTCAGTCTTGGCTTTAAATTGGTTTGTTAATTATTTAAGGAGCATTTCTCTCTGTTCTAATTTGAGTTTGAGGAAATTCAATTCCTCATCATTTTCCTTGATAATGAGCTCTACTCTAGACAAAAATAGAGCCTATTTAACTTGTTGATTCTATTCTTTTTATAAAATTTCTTAGGGAGTTAAGCATTCTTCTTCTAGTAGAGGGGATTTCCCTTTCTTTTTCCAAGATGCCTATTCATCTTTTGCATGTGATGGTGTTGCTCTCTCACCCATTTCTTAGAAAACTTGCTCCTCAAATCTTTCATCTTCTTTTTCTTTCTTGTTTGGCTTGGTCCAGGAGGAGTCACGACCATGTTGCCCAAAATATCAGTAGCTTTAGTTTCCAGCCTTTCCTGTTCTTTCATCTCCTTTATAATTTATTTAGACCTTTTATGATGTCTCCTTCCTTGAGGAGCCTCAAAATGTGTAGACATGGGTCTCCTCTTAGAGATTCTTCTAATTTTCTCCTTTTGCTTAGGCCTAGGTGAACCATCACTATCAGAGACAAGTATTAGTTATTCTGTAGCTTCTACAGAAGAAGGAATTTCTTGAGAAGGCATAGTAGGGTCTAAAATTTTAGCGCTTCTTCCTTATCTTCTTCTTTTTGTTATTTTCTCTTCCCCTAGTTATTTATTTTCCTCAGCATTGGTATCAGTTTCCAAATGAACTGAAGGGGTTAGAAGATTTGTTATTACTCTTTTGGAAATACTAGGGTTCTGCCCTAATTTGCCAAGAAAATTTTCCCACTTTTCTTCCCCATTTTTATTTGAAAGGAAATGGTGCTAGCATACTAAATGCACTAACCCATGATGTCTAATTGTTCCTACACCCAAATAATACCTTTATGCCATTGTATGGATGGATTCAAAAAAAATTCCTGGAAGGTTTACTATATATTCTAGTTTTTCAGCTCCATATCTAAGGTGTATGAGGATTTTCAGGACTTCTTTTCCTACTGACCCAAATGTCCGTCATAGGTTAAATACTTAAATATCCAAAATGCTACTCTATCAAATGGTTTAGGAAAGATGGCCCTTTTGATTCCTTTGATGATTTTGTTTGTGTTGTAAATATACTGGGGTTCAGCTTCCCCCTCTTTCAGCAGGGTTTCAACTAGGTCTTTTAATGTCCCTTTGACAGGGTTTGGGACATGCACCATTGGTATTCCAGATATCTCACTTATTACATTCATAGAAAAAGGAATGAAAACCTTCCTAATATTTATCCTTGTTTGCTCTAAATTGATAAAAAAATTCTCTTTCTTCAGAAACTCCAACCATCCTGCCTATTGAAAGATAGTTGCTACTTCTTCATCTACAAGGAGTTAGGTATCATCCTCTAGTTATAACTTAGTTTTGATCCCCATGATTCATTTTTCTTTAATATTACACAAGTTAGCTACAGATTACTTCTCTTATTAGTGGAACTAATGACTTTGGTTATGGAACTGGTGAATTTAGTTGCTGAACTAGCCAATTTGGTTGTGGAATTACTGTACTCAGTTGCAGAACTAGTGAATTTAGCTATGGAACTATTGTATTTTTACTTTGTAAATTCAATAATAATAATGATTATTTATAAATATCTACCAACTTATTCCATCATCAATATCCTTCTCATGATTTTGCACATTTAATCATGATGTATAATAGATGACTCATCATATTAATCTTTTTAAATCAAGTCTAATCACACATGCAAACTTTCAATCTAACCTTTAACAAGTTAAAAACATAATTACCATCCTTAATGATGTAATCCCTCCATCATGATGACACATTATTCCTAAAAAAAATGGTTACAAAATAGTTAGAATTCCAAAGAAGTTTTTATTTTGAATTAGCCATTTATTTGAGAAGATCAACCGCCATTGCTGGTTTTCAATTGATCTTTGAGAGATTGATTTTTTTTTTGTGGGGGTGGGGGGAAGAGAATGCCATTTACTAGTTTTCATCCTCTTCCTTTTATTCTAGATCTTTTCATCTGATTATTTGATCATTTTGGAAGAAATGTATTCTTCTATATGATCAAATTCTTTATTTGCTTCAATTTGCTTCAAGAATTCATCCTTAGTAGGAGGCTTCCTATAAAGTTTTAGCCTATGTCCATTGACCAAGAGTATTCTTCTGCTGCCATCAATGGGAAGTAACTAGATAGAACCATTGTCAAATATCTGCTCGATCTGATAACGTCTCAACCATTTGGTTCTTAATTTGCCTTTAAATTGTTGGTACTTATAATCAAATAGCAATGCCCAGTCTCCTACTTTAAATTGCCTTTCCTTGATATGTGAATCATGCCATTGCTTCCTTTGATCTTGGATTATCTCTATCTAGTGAAGTGATTTCATTCTTAATTCATCCAATCCATTAAGTTAAAGGATTCACTCATTTTGATCTACACATAATTCAATTCTCATCTTAGCTATTGTCCTCAATGTCTGTAGTTCAAACTCAATAGGCAACAAGGGCTTTTTCCCATAGACTAACTCATACAGTGAAAACCCTGTTATAGTTTTCCAAGTTATATTGTAAGCCTAGATAGCTTTAGGTAGTCCTTTTACCTAATCTCTTCTTTCTACTTTAATTGTTTTAGTGAGGATGTTTCCCAATTCTCTATTTATTACTTCAACTTGTCCATTTACTTGTGGGTGATAGGGAGATGACTTCCTATGATTGATCTGATAATACATTGTGAAAGCTTAGATCATATTGGACATAAATTATGGTCCCTGGTTTGAAACTAAGCTTCTTAGTGCTCCAAAATTTACCATAATTTTGTGCTAAAGGAAATCGATAACTACTTCTTTAGTGGCATTTGTTAAAGCCTGCACTTCCACCCACTTTGTTACATAATCAGTACACACAAGAATGTGCTTTTTTCCCTATGAAGGAGGATTAAGGGGTATAAAAAAATCTAATCCCCATCTCTGAAATGGTTTAATCAATACTTGTGGTTGTAGAGGCATTTCATTGGTAACGATTCGTTGTCCCATCCTTTGACAAGGATCACACCACCTGATATATCTCTTCACATCTTTATAAAAAGATGGCCAATAGTAACTAGTGCCAAGTATCTTGTGAGCTATTCTTATTACTAAATGTTTTCCTCCACTTGGTTCATCATGCCATTCCTAGAGGATGTGAAAGATTTCATATTCTCTTACACACCTACGTAAAACCAAATTAGGACCACATTTAAAAAGCATTCCATTTAACCATTTGAACTGTGCACTAGTTTTGATTAACTTCTTTATTTGTTTTTTAGTAAAAGAAGGAAGAAACTTCTTTGTTGCAAGATAATTTGCCATGTCAGCAAACCATGCTGTATCAGTTGAAATAACAAATAATTATTCATCTAGAAAGCTATCCTTGGTTAGATCCTGCTCCCATATAGTGGTTAGTCTTGATAAGAAATTAGCTACCACATTAGATTTGCCTGGATTGCCCATAATGGTAATATCAAATTCTTGTAGAAGTAATAACCATCTAATTATTCTACCTCCAACCACTATTTTGTTCATTAAATATTTAATGAACAGAGTGATCTATATGTACAAATATTTTGTACCTTGTAATATAATGTCTAAATTTATTAATTGCATAGATCACAGCCAAAAATTCCTTTTTAGTGGTAGTGTAATTTCTTTCAATGGGAGTAAGATTTTTACTAAGATAGTAAATAACATACATTTTTCCTTCATCTTTCTATCCCAAAACTACACCAATTGAGTTATTTGAGTCATCAGTTTGGAAATGAAAATGTTTCTCCCAATTAGGTTCTTTTAATATTGGGGCAATTACTAATTTCTCTTTAATTTCTTCAAAATCATGTTGACACTTTTCATCCCAAAGAAATTCACAGTCATTGGTAAGCAACTTAAACATGGGGGAAATAATTTTACTAAAATCCTTGATAAAGCACCTATAGTATCCATCATGCCCTAAAAATGACTTGATATCTATGGGGGTTTGATGAATAGGCAAGTTTGAAATAATCTTGATTTTGTTTTAGTCAACTTGAATTCATCTTTTTGAAATATGGCATCCTAATATGATCCCTTCATCAAACATTTCTCATGACTAAGAGACAAGTGATGTTGTTCACATCTTGTTAATACTCTATCCAAAATTTTCAAGGCATCATCAAATGTATCTCCATGCATAGTAAAGTCATCCATGTATACCTCTACAAAGTCATTTGTTAGGTCTACAAAAATTGCTAGTACAACTCTTTGAAAGTTTGATGGAGTATTACATAGTCCAAATGGAAATACCCTGTAAGCAAAGGTACCCCATGGACAAGTAAATGTAATTTTGTCTTGATCCTTAATAGCAACTCTGATATGATTGTATCCACTAAATCATCTAAGAAGGAAAAGTACTATTTAGCTGAAAGGTTGTCTAAGACTTGATCTATGAATGGTAAGGGAAAATAATCTCTTAGGGTGGATTTGTTTAGTTCCTATAGTCAATACAAATTCTCCATTTTCCATTCTTTTTAGGGACAATTACAAGAGGAGACACCCACTGGCTATTTGAGATAGGGTAGATAAAACCTACTTGTAATAGTTTTTCAATTTCTTGTTTGACTATATCCCTTAAGTTTGGATTAATCCTTCTCTGAGATTGCCTAACTCATCTAATGTTTTTAGTATAAATGTGATGGTGCAATTACTTGGATGAATTCCCTTCATGTCTCTATAGTCCTAAGTAAAAGATTTAGTATGATCCTTTAGAATATCAAACAGTTTGGATTTTTCATCATTCTTTAACCAGCTATCAATATTCAAAAAAATTCTTGATTGAATCACAACATGTTTGGTTCCAGTATATGATGAACTGGTTTGTTGAAAGGGTTCCATTAAGGTGTTTAGTGGACAAACATGTGGTAACAACATATGATATGTAGAAACATCTCTTAAAGTTCCTTGAGGTAGAATGCTGGACAAAAGATAGCAGGAAGAGTTATGATACTCATCTTATTCTAGGTCAAACTCCTCATTATTATTATTTTCCATAAATTCTTCATCGTCTCTTGTTATCTGTAAAGCTAAAGCTACAAATCCTTCCTCTCCCCAAGATAAATCTCATTCCTCCAGAGAGAAATTATTTTCATTTGCAAGGAATTATTGTTGGTGTGGTTCCAAAAGTAACTGTGATGGTTCCAGAATAGATTTTGTAGGTTCTAGAACTAATCCCAACTTCTCTAATGACAATTGATGTTTATTCAATGAAGGATTAACCATATCTTCTATTTCCCATACATGATCCTATAATGTTATCATAGCCAAAGAAGATAGATTTTGATCATTAATATCAGGATTATCAACCCATTAATTTTCTTGATTATCAATGAAAGGTCGTGTAGAGGGATATAATGAATTTGCTTAGAATTCTTACCATTTGAAATAGTCATATCACCTGACCTACAATCAATTACGGTATCAACTGTAGCTAACCATGGTCTCCCCAAAATAATGGGATAACCAAGTGTTTTACCTTTTGGCTGCAATATAAGGAAGTCAATTGGATATTCCCATGATCCCACCATTACTGCCACATCTTCAATAACTCCTAGTTTTACTACAGACTAATCTTCCATCTACAATATGGTGTTAGTAGGTTGTATGCCTATTAATGGTAATGTTTTCAAAGTGTCCACTGTCATTACATTGATAGCTACTCCTAAATCAATCAAAATGTTATCTATATCCTTATTCCCTATAGAGATAGAAATAATAGGGCTTCCAAGATCTCCATAATTGGGAAGTACGAGTTTCCCTACTAATAAATCAGCAAGTTTCTTGTCTACCTAAATAGTCCTGGGGTACTTCTTCTTTCATCCAGGTTTTTTAAAACATAACAGTTTGATTAACTTGTTCAAGTCTAGAATATCTTTAATTACTTGTAACAATGGTATTTCAATATTCAATATTCTTAGTTCTTGTACCAATTTAGATTCCTTAATATCTATGGCTTCTTTAAATATTTCTGGAAATGGAATCTTAGTAGAATTTATTTCTATTTTTATTTCATACATAGGAGTTGTTTGTTTATTTCTTGGGTTTGCTACTGGTTGTGCTGACATTTGTGTATAAACTATATTTTTAGCCTATGGATTTTGTGCTAGAGATCATATTATGTCTTGTTGGTTCTAATTTGGATATATTTTCCCTCACACATAATTACTAGGGCCCCATCTAAGTTGTGGTCAAGCATAAGGATTTCCTTGACCAGCCTAAGGTTGCTGATGTCCCTAAGTATACTAAGATTGACTTTCCTAATCCTAAGGATGCCATGTGGGTTAAGGGGCCCAAGGTGGTTGTCCCCAAATTTATGGTACTATTTTAGCTACCCATGGCATCATCCAAGGATTAGGAGCTAGTCTTAGCATAAACTATCCTTGGTTGGGTTGTCTCTGAACAAAATTCAATTCTTCTATGGTGGATGATGTACTAGTTTGTTTGAGCTGATTTTTTATGAGTGGAAGAAGAGAACAAGCCTTAGTATCATGTTCTTTAGATTCATAGACAAGACATACTTCTATTTTATCCAAAGGACATTCCCTTATTGCATGCTTCTTATTGCATCTAAGAAAATACATGGGTAATGGTTCAATTTGGGCATTTGATTTAGCTTGAAATCCATCCATGGTGGAGGTTAATTGAACTAATATGTTTGTTTAAAAGTTTTCCAATTCATCCATCAGTTTGTTCATATCTGGACTTTAATTTTTAACCATTTTTTCCTCTCTAGGTCCACCCCTTGTCCTTGAATAGTTTCTACAAATTTCTATGATTTCATCCATTCTTAATTGAGCAATGTTTCCCCCACCAATTAAATCAAGGGTTTCCCTAGATTCATCATCCAAACCTTTGAGAAAAATAGTTTTACTTAAATCTTCTTGAAGTACAAATCCACATCTTTTACTCATAAAGAGGAATCTGTCTAAATAATCTTTCATATTTTCATCTTCTTCCTGTTTGATTTTGAAAAACTCTTCCTTTCAATTTCTTCCTCTACAATAATCTTGATATTTGTCTAGGAAGATAGTTTCCATTTGTTCCCAGTTGGTAATAGAATTAGATGTTAATCCCATAAACCACCTCATTACTATATCCTTTAGGGTAGATGGAAACAACTTAAGTTTTTGATTATCTATCTTGTAATCATAAGTCTAACATAGTACTTTAAATTCAAACAAAAATTGGTTAGGATCCTCAAATTATATTCCTCTAAATGTGGACAAGTGTGCAGGTAAAATGTTCTTCATAGTGCTTTCATCATCGTCTATTTGAATGGGATAGGTAAAGGTTCTCTTAGGTTCTCTTCCAGCTTCTCATGCCATCTCTCTAGTATTTTTTAGTCCCTTCTCCTAGTCAGTGTGGTATGTGGTTTGCTTTAGGGACAGTGAAAATCTAGGAGTAGGAGGTTGACTACTCAATTGAGAATCAAAACTTTCCCTTAATAGATCTTGAGAAATAATCCTCCTTCCTAAAGTTCTACTTACTTCTGGTGACTAATCCAAAAATTCAAAAGATGGCAATTTTGCTTCTTGTCTTCTAGGAGATAATGGTGCCTCCAATTCTTTCTCAACTTCTTTATTTAAACTAGAGGATGATGAAAATTCTTGTTCAGATATTTTGGGGAGGAATCTACCCTTGGAGTCTCATGTTCTACTCATAAATTTTGTGATAACATTAGGGAAATTTTATTTAATTACTAGATGTATGATTGTTGCTCTTGTTGACACCTAATTAGAAAATTCCAACTAGTGGTTCCAAGGCAACGGTGCCAAAAATGATGGGTGTCATTACTCCCTTCATTAAATCAACTTTCTATTGATGTCATATTTAACCAAGGATGTGTCTGAAGCTATATGCAACAAGAAGGATCTTAGAAATTTAGTAATTAATTGTAGGTATTTGTATTTTTGTTTTGTTTTGGGAGGTTTTTAATGTCTTAAGGACTTCTTGGTTAAAACCTTATTGGAATCAAACTATGAAAATCTGTTGGAAGTAAACACACTTTGCAGAAATGGATTTGCTAGAAGTAAACACACTTTTGTAGAATGAAATAGATTGTTGGAAATAAACACACTTTTGTAGAATGAAATAGATTGATGGAAATAAACACACTTTTACAAAATGAAATATATTTCTAGAAATAAACACACAATTTAGAATGCTTAGAAAATGATTGCAAAGAAATGAGAATTTAATCTAGAATACCCACAGGGACAAATCTACAAAAAAATTAACTTTAAGGAGTTGGAAGCATTTATAAATTTAATAGAGCTACCTATTTGCTTTTGAGAATAAAATATAAATACCGACTAAAATTGAAGATCCTAGTTATTTGAGGAGTGGGCCCTTGCTCCACCTAGAAACAGGATTGAACAACTTAATTCTCTCTCAAAATAGAAATGGATATTTTATTGATAAAATGTTCTATATTACAAAAACGTACTATTTTATCCTTATCCCTCTATTCTTCAATTATTCCTCTACACTACCTAAATTCCCATGTCTGTATATATATTCTTCTTCTTGTGGTGCATTGATGGCTATATCTATTTCATGGATATGATGGAACTAAATTGTGCCCAGAATAGATGTTGAATTAAGATGTGGCTGGATGTCCAGTTGTATGATAAATGTCTTGGATCTGCAAGTATGCAAATTAGAAGTCTGCTCCTTATTTAATGGGTTCATTGATTTGACAAATTGCTGACCATTTGGAATAGATATTTATCAATTCCATGTCTAATCATGAAAGTTTTGAAGCTTATCTATTGGAGTATTGGAACTAATTCAAATAATTCTAGAACTAAATATAGAGTTCTAGAACTAAGTCTAAAAATGTGACAACTTGTAATAGCATGGTGGGGTTCTAACTGTACTGATTCCAATGCTTCCAAAAACATTAAATTTGCTTCATATTTGTTCTTTAGCCTGATGATGACCTATTTTATTACAAAACTTGAATTTTCCAAAACACTTGTTAGGAATTATAGAAATTTTTAAATGTTAGAATCATGATCAATAAAAGATGGATAATTACATCCTAACACATATCAGATAAAAATAAAAGTCACAAAATGCATTCAAACTTAATAGAAAGAGAGTAAGATGAGGTCATTTATTATACATTTAATAGGCATATCTTGACCTCATCATTTCCCCCATACTTACTTGTTTGTAAGTCCCTTTACAAACTTTAATCTTCAAATTCGGGATTGTATATTATACATTCCATTTGATTGCTCAGATTAAATGGCTAGAATTGAATATCTCAATGATTTGATTCAGATGTACTATATCCTGCTCCTGCTTCTACTTTTCTTTTCCATTCCTCAAATTGAGTGGGATCTTGAGGTTCTCTATTTTGCCAAGGAGATATGGGGGTGAGAAGTAGAGGTGGCCTTATCTGCATTCCTATCCATATGCATAGGGAAGTTTCATTGATCTAAGGAATTATTGTGCATAAAGCTTTTTCCCTTTCTAGACTCCAGATCAAATTTGAAGGGGATATTACTTCCCTTCTTTTCAATGCCACCAGGAGAAATTCCCATATTTTCAAACATGCATCACATATATTATAAAAATTTGCCTTTTCATAAGAGGTGAAGGCATTAATGCTTTTCTATAAATTGAAAAGATAAGTTTCCTTGAACTTGTCATTAAATGCATGGGCTTAGAAATGTGTATCAAAGGCGAATGGGTTGACATAATGAATTCTCATATAGAGACCAGATGAACTAGCCTTTAAAAGATGCTCTGACTCCCTCTCTTTCAATGAAATCTAATTTTGAAGAACAGAGAAAAATGTGTTAAGATGGCTTTCCCCTACATACAAATTTATCATAAAACCTAAATTTTTTTCTAGCATGAAATTACAGAGGTAAAATTCACAGAGAAGATTTTTCTATTCTACATTGGCTAAAGGATTTTTTAGCTTACTTGGTATCATTCACATCCCCTTTTATCCTCCATAAATTAAGGGATTTTTTATCTTACTTGGTACCATGTGATCAATCTACCTTTTTTTAACCATTGAACTAAAAACAAAGCAAAATCATGACATGGGTTTATAAGCCCACCCATCTTGTCATCATGGTATTTGTAAATTAGAGTGTTTGGACCACTTAGGAAGATGCATATTTCCCCTTTTGAGTCATTAAAACCAACCCATAAAACTAACCAATTAGTGAACCTATTTTGGAGTCACCTTTTCCACCAACCAATTAACCTAACCATGACCCATTTGAGAGCACCTTATTCACCAAACCATAAACCATTGGAGAGCACCTTCTCTACCAAACCAAACCTAACCTTTGGATATTACCATTATCCAACCTATACAAACCAAACCAAAAACCATTGGATATTACCTTCTCCATTAACCCAAAGCATTGGAGATTATCCTTCTCCACCAAACCTTTTACTCAACCAAACGAAGTGGTAAATCAAATTGGGGTAACCCATTTGAACACCACTAATGAACCTTTATAGATCACCTATTCTCTACAAACCAACCATGAATAATTGGATAATACCCTCTCCAACCAACCAACTAACCATTTAACCACTTTCACCTTGACATTGGCCATTTTTAACCCAAACTATTTGCATATTTTTTGATGACCTTGCCTTAGTCATTTTGACTACACTAACTAATCTAGCCATGTTGAACTTTTGAATTTTCACCACCTTGTGAACAACCACCAATTTTGTATCTTCCCAAAAGAACTTCCTACTTTGGATACCTGTAAGACATTGACCTTGTCTAGGAGTCTTATAGAGTAACCTGATCATCTATGTCTAATGTTAGGGCTTGGTTACCCTATTACTTGTCCTTCTAACACCAACTTTATTTTTACTAACTATGGAAACATAATATATGTGTGCTCTTAAATATCACATTTAGTCATATTTTTTGTGCATGTTTATAAATTAATTCCAAACCTCACCTACCTTTCCATCCACTTAACCACTCATCAAACCTGAACTTGATTCTACTTCACCTCATCGACTTCTAGTTTGAGGGGGAACACCTCCTCCCATACTCAGGGTAACCAAACCCTTCACCCATAATGTGTTTTTAATCTACATCTTGTTGAACCAAATTGTATAACAATAAGAGGAAAAATATAGACACTAAAAAACTACACACTATAGTTCTATATGTCAAAATACCCATGGATGCCTAACCTACCATCTGCACCCCTTTTGACCATAAACTTGAGTCAAAACACTCTTTAACCAATTCACCTTCTAACCCACCTTGACCAAACTTGAAAATTTCACCTTTTCAACCAAACTTAACCTTCAACCATTGATGATTAGCATAGTATCCACCAATGATCAACACTCTAACCATTGATGGTTAGCATAATAACCACTAATGGCTAGCATAATAACCAATGATGGTCAAATCCTCATGTATTTTAAAGCATCGACAACTATGTATGAGATGGGAAAATTCCTCCTAAATATAAAATTTCTTTAAAACCATTACAAATCATCATAATTAGTAACTTTATCATCCTATTTTATTAACAACTTCATCCTCTTATCTTTCATCTCCTCTTGCCTATAAAAGAAAGAGAGTATGACCATGAAAGTGGATTCTTGATCTTGATCTTCTTAGATCTTAGATTTTTCTTTAAAATTTCTTAGTAAGTCTACAAGTGTAATAGAGATATGAACCTATATTTAAATCACTCTAGACTTCATCAATCAACTAGCCAACACTCTATTGAAATTACTCTAAACTCTTCAGCAAGTCAACAACCTTCCAACATGAGCTAAGTATTTGTCTTCATTTACTCATTTACCTTACTCTTGTCTCAATATTTACCTCTGACCTTTGACCATTTTCCCAACCTCTATCCATTTGCTAAACCTATCAATGAAACCTATAGCCCAACCTTTTACCTTAACCAGACCCATCAGTAGTAACTATTAATAGTCGATTGTCTAACTATTAATGGTCACCCTAACCACTGATTGTCGACTATCAAAATATTGTCAGATTACCAATGATCATCCATCTAAATATCGATGGTCATCTTTTTAACTACCAATGATCACTGTGTGAACCATTTTAACAAAAAACTAGCGAGCAACAACCACCAACCAAGCCTCAACCAAACCTTATTTTCTTGGCCCCTATCACCTCACAAACTAGAAACAATAAATTGACCCTACCTAAACCATTATCTTACCATTTAGAATTTACCTTAATAGTATTTTGTTATAACACTAAAATTTATTTGAAAAGTATTTGTTTTTTTTTTTAATTTAGTACTTTTATTTATGTTATCTTTATTATCAACCTTTTTTTTCAACATTAACTTATATCAAAAGTTTGATTGACAACTTCCTAGATATCTCATGCTTCTTAGATCTAGTTTGTTAGGTAATCCACCCACCTACCTAACTAATTAACCCTTTTCTAGTTATCTCTTATTAAAGGTCATCTTCTCAAGCCAAAGAAAATTATCTATAACCATATGGATTATGGATCCAACACCCATCCAAGTTCTACCAACATATACCCCTCTTTCAGTTTTACCTTTCTTTTATAATGCATAAAAAGTGAAAATTTGAGTAAAACATATATATAAGAGAGAGAGATAATGTTGATTTTTATTTAAGGTTTTTAGAGGTGGTGATAGAGGAGGCATAATGGATGACTCTACTAGAGGCTTCATACCATGATATTTTGGACAATGTTTTTCCTCAACATGATATTGTGGGGATGCCTAATCCCATGACACTTTCAACTAGAACACATGCTAGCTATTTTTGGATTTTTGGTAAGTTATAAACCATCAATACATATTTTTAGGGATTATAAAAAAAGGATGAAAATGATTCAAGTTGAAATCTAAATTTATAGCATCTAATGAATTAAACTAGTAAATATAATGGTATCAAGCTAGCTAATATAGTCTTAAATAGGAACTTATCAAATAAAATTATATTAAAATGGTTGATATATTTGGGAACACACATAATTATAATAAATTGGTTAATATAGTCTAAAATCAAACATAATGTTATTATTTTAGCTGATACCATTGACAAATAAATAGGAAATGGTATTAGGGTAATCAATATATTTATTAAAACTAAAAAACTATATTAGACTAGATGATACAATTGGATTGAAAGATATAATATGAGTTTGATAATGCCGTGAAGAATATAAAAGGGAAAACATGAAATTGATCCAACCAATGGCAGAATAAGATTCGCGTCAGATTCACTAGAATGTATAATGATCTAGTGAATTCAAAGTGAAGAGAATGTTAAGAATAAAACGGATGTGAATAAAATCCAACCAGCAGTGGGTTAAAATTTATGTTAGGTTCACTAGAATGTATACATAGGCTAGGATGACCTACAATTACTCTATTTATTTTAATAGACTAGGTCTCAAATAATGTTAATAAAAAAGAACATAAATATAATTGGATGAGCAGAGAAGGACTAATGATATATGTAGATCTAGTAAAGGGTAACCTATAACTCAAATGTCAATATAAAAGGGTTATAAATTGTAAGCCTATGATTTAATGATATATTTCTCACTATATCTCAATAAAAATAAATTATTGTAACTATGATTGTAAATATGTAAGTAAATTAACTGATTGTAAATGGGAAAAATAAATTAAATTATGGGTAGGTGATTATAAATAAGGTAGGGTGAAAAAGTCAATCAAATGGGATTATATGAAACCTAAGGTGATAAATGGAAAGCCTAAGAAACACCATTAATGAAAATTTTAGAGGCTATTTATAGTTAAAAGGCTATACATATTTTTATTTAGATTTTTAAAATGGCTAATTGTATGAATATATATATATATATATATATATATATATATATATATATATCAAATAGCCTTAATTTTATAAAATTTATTATATATGTGTTTTGAATATCTTTATAGATTATACTCAATTATATTTGGGGACATATATTCAAACGAGTTAATATGTATGAGAGAGAGAGAGAGAGAGAGAGAGAGAGAGAGAGAGAGAGTACCACCCATGACATAATAAGCTTAAGGTAGTAATTATATTTTATTATAAAATGTTTTGAATATTCTTTAGAACCACATGCTCTTCCTTATATATTATTTTAATAACTAAAAAAAATCATAATAAAAAATTTACAAACCTAATTTATTTTATTTATAGAATTTAATGTGGCTTAGGTTGAATTAAAGATATGAGGATTGAGGCTTAGATTTTATACCATTTTTTTAATTAACACCACCATATTGAGGGGAAAAAGTTAATGTTGGTCCAACACAACACCCATGGGATTAATGTAAGTTGATCGAATTATATGTGATGATCTATTGATTTCTATTGTAATTTATGCAAGATATTAGTGGAACCAAAGATATATTAGTTGGAATATTGGGATGAGAGGTTGGAAATGAAGTCACAAATAATTTCTAAACTAGTTTCCTAGTGATTGAAAGATATGGATTTGTGTTTTTTAGTTTTAAAGGCTAAGATTAGTTATTTTCATGCACAATCATCTATTTTGAAATGAATAAATATAATAATAAGCTCCCTAAAAAACTTATTTAAAGATATTTTCTCAAAACACTGTGCATGTTGGTTTTCTTGAAAATTTTATGTATATCTACATATCTTTTCCTTAAAATAAAAATATGTGAAATGGATATTTTTGGATTAGTTAGAAATATGGTTAAAATGGTCATGAGGCTAAGTCACATTTTTTCATTTTGTTTGAAATAAGTATCTTGCATGCCATTATTTCTTAGAGTAAATGAGTTTATTGTTTGTTTAAAATATGTGGTATATACTAAACACATAATATAATTCATTTGGTTCTTTGTACATTGTTTAATATAAGTATCTTGTCTGCCATTATTTCTTACAAGAAATCACTTTCTTGTTTGTTTTAAAGATGTGGTAAAAAACAACCACATAATATAATTTATTTTGTTCTTTGTTCATTGTTTAAACTAAGTACCTTGCATGCCATTATTTCTCAGAGAAAATCAATTTATTGTTTGTTTAAAAAAAGTGTGTGGTAAAACTAAAGACCAACCACATAAAATAATTCATTTTGTTCTTTGTAAATTGTTTAAAATAAGTATCTTGTGTACCATTATTTATCAAAGGAAATCAGTGTCTTGTTTGTTTAAAATAAGTATGTGGTAAAACTAAGGACCAACCAAATAATATATTAAACTAAGTAATAAATTATGACAAAAAAAGGGTATAGAGCATAAATAATAAACTGACTATCAGGCCATGGGCAAGACTATATATATAGTCTTGCCCATGGCCTGATAGTCGGTTTATTATTTATGCTCTATACTATTTTTTTTATCATAATTTATTACTTAGTTTAATATATTATTTGGTTGGTATTTATCATGTACTTATTTTAAACAAACAAGAAATTGGTTTTCTCTAAGAAATAATGGCATGCAATATGATTCTATGAAAATTGAGAATGACATAATTAAAAAAATATAATTCTTACCTTAAGTTTATTGTGTTCTAAGTGGTCCTTATGTTGTGTATGTGTTTATATATATATATATATATATATATATATATATATATATATATATATATATATATATATATATATATATATATATATATATATATATATATTTGAAAATTGAACATTAGGGTTGTGAAAATTGAGAAAGCTTGTTGAAGATAATGGAGAGTATATAAATGATCAATTTTGACATAATGGTTTGTCTTCATTAAACATTTTGTTGAAATGCTTGAGGAAATTTTGTTAGAAAAAATATATATTAAACTCATAGGGCCATGAATTTGTATGGATTTGAGTTTTATGTATTTGATTATTTCCTATTTACCATTTTATTGAAAGTCACATGAGGATTATGAAGAATAATGTATGGTTTTCTTATGTTGGTAGTTTTTAATTCAATATGGTTGTAAAGAGGATGGCATGATTAAATTTTATGCATAATGATGGTTATCTAGGTAATATTTGCATTTTTTTTAAAATTAAATAACTTGATGAATTATATTTTTAAGATCATGAAAATTAGGAAGTATCTGAACTCAATTATATAAAATACTTATTTTAGCATACTTTATTAGACATCAGGATGGAATCTAGGCTCAAATGATTCAAGTAGAGATGTTTGAGATCATGATGATGATCAATGTAGTGAGGCTACTCCTGTATGGAGTAGCTATTGAGGTGGCCAATTCTTTCATGGTCATACGTCTATTAGAACATTTACTATACCATTTAATAAGGGAACTTATGTTTCCCTACATTTTGATGCCAATGACCCTACCTTTTACAAATTTTTCAATTCTTTTCTTGATAAATCTTTGAATTTTTGTGTAAATAGAGGATGGAGGGAAACACATTGGAGGAATCATCCTCATAAATGAGGCACTTCAAATGAGGCTCCTCAACATATGCATGTTGTCATTCATCCTAATGAGCATAAGGTTCCATTGCCTAAGCCACATCAATCTAAAAATATTATTAAATTAACTAAGAGATTGAATCCCAATGAAATTGTTCCACTTAAAGCTAATATTCCACCACTTGAGCTTAAAAAGCTTACTTCTTCTAGTAGGAAATGTACAAGCATCCCTAAAACACAACCTATGGAGGTCAGAATAGTTAAAAAAGGTTAAGTTGGAGGTAGATGATTTTGAAGGAAACTCAACTTGATTGATTGAAATTTCCCCTAGTTCTATGGAGTATAATGAGTACTTGAATGATAAGGGTGCCCCTTTAATAGATATATTTTCTAATACAAACTCTAGTTAAACATTAAATTCTTGTGTTGAAATTTATCGATACTTGGTACTTATGAAATATTGTCATGATATTTTTAAATATGTTGATATTATTTTTGGTGGTTTTTATATATACATGGTGAAATTTTATTTCTTATAGAAAAGTATGTTTGAATGGTTTACTCTTTACTAAACAATTATGGAAACACACATGGATTTTAATGTTTTAGTAATTAATTTTATTTTAATATAATAATTTTTAAAAGTTGTTTCTACATATTGATCATGTTTTAGCCTTACCAAAATTAGTAAATAAATATATGTAACATGACCAAGATTCAATATGAGCTTGTGGGAGAGATTGAAATAATTTTTTTTGTTATCCTTCATGTACCAAAATTAGGGTTTTTTAAGGCTCTTTTTTGTGTAGTACATATGGTAAGATCATGTGTAGTACTTAGTATACATTGAGTACACACTTTTGTAAGTATTTCAAAATACTAATATAAGATATAAAAGGGATATCAGGATATTGATATATAAAAGACTAATCGGTAAGTATACATCAAGTACATAAAGTCTTTTTCTCTCTTGGTTGCTTTCATTTCATTTTTTTCCATATTTTCATCTATATAGATGTAAAAGGGATATCAAGAGATTGATAAAACATTTTGATATAATTAAAAATATTTTATTCAAAATATTCCATCTTCTATAAGATTTAATATTTTGGATAGGTCAGATTACATTATTTTAAATCTAATCATGTATACATATATTTGATAATTAAGATATAAATTATAAAATAAAGTTTGCTAAAATGTATTAATCATATCCATAATCTATAATGTCCTTTAATTTTTTTTTAATCAACAAACCATGCCAACCAAAATATTATTATTACCTTAAACCAACAATGAGACCATAGGCAAAGACAACTATGAAAAGTAAGTATAGAAAGCAAATATATTTAAATAAATGCTTTTCAGGGAATTTACCTTATATTTATTCATTTCAAGACAAATGACTATGCATAAAAATAGCTAATCTATGTTATATGTTTGACTCAGAGAACATGTATATAATAGTTTTAAATTCTATTATAGAGTTGCATGTGTATTTGAGCATAAGTAAGTTACTCGAATACATATGTGATGGTTTATTGATTTTTCTAGTCATTGATGCAAGCAATTTGTAAAATCAAAGCTCTAGTGGTCAAAATATTGGGATGAGAGGTTGGAAATTAAGGTGCATACAATTTCTAATTTTATTTCCTTATGATTACAAGGTATGTATTAATATCTATTTTGTTTGAAGACTGGGAGTAGTTGTTTTCATGCATAGTCATTTATATTGAAATTAATAAATATAATGATAATGTCTTAACCATATCCATAATCAATAGTGATAAGGACTGCCAAAATATCTTAACCGTAACCATAATCAATCATGACCTTTCAAATATTTTTTTAATTCAATTAATAAATCATGCCAAATAAAATATAATTATTACCTTAAAAAATTTATATCCTAAGTCACAATTATTCCTTAACACATTTATAAAAATGAGTAACACAAATATGCTCTTACTTCTATGGTTTTTTTATGATTAAAAACTTAATACTAAATAACTAAAATGATAATTATAAAATTGTAAGTTGAAATTGTTACATCTTTAAGACTAAAAAATAAGATAGTGTTAAAAGAGGTTACTGACACAAATAACTTCACATCCAAAATACTCAAACCTAATGTATATTTTATTTCTAGCTTTTAATGTAGTATATGTGGAATTAAAGTTACGGAGATAGAAGTTCAGATCTTTCCCTATTTTTTAGTGAATTGGTGATGGCATATTGAAGGTCCAAGGTAAGATTTATTATTAGTCTAATACATCACCCATGGGATTAATGTAAGTTGTTTGAATACATATGTGATGGTTTTCTCAAATTATCTAGTCATTTATGTAAGGTATTAGTGTAAGTGAAATTGTTGGTCCAATATAGATACTTATGGTTCATTACACTATATATACCTCAAATAAATTTGATATAAAATTACAAGGAAACACTATAATATAATTATGCATATATATAATAGAGTTTAAAATTGTTATATATGTACCTTAGGAGTTTGAAGAGGAAATAATATGTGTCTTAGTCTTTTGTTAGTCCAAATGAGAAAATGTCAAGAATAACAATTCACTAACACTAAAACATCTTACCTAAGAACTAGGGGGAGAATAAAATAAAAAGGAATAAATAAAAATAGAGATGAAGATAATACAATTTTCTTACCTCCTTTATCACATTAATTCTTACTTGTTGGCATAAGAATGTTTGTGTCTAGCCTATAATGATTGTAGTATTCTATAAATGCTCTTCCATGGTGATAGAATTTCTCCAATAGTCACTTGTGACTTAGTGTAATTTTTGGAATAAATTGGAAATTATAACACTACTCTCAAAGTGAATTAATAAGGTATTCTAGCATAATAAATTTACACAAAAAAGCTTGTTTATCAATGGTGTGGGCCCTTGTGTTTATAGCTCAAATAACTAACTATAACCCTAGGTAGGTTGTTAAATTCTAACTTTGGTTGAGTCTAAATTAACCTTTGTTGAGTTAATCTACCTCTAGGTAGGGTTAAGGCACTCATGAAATCTTGACACCTTAGTTTTTGATATTTGTGAGGCATGACAATTCACTTTAGATATTTGTGAGGTGTGAATCATATTTTAAATATTTATGAGATAATAAATTATTTTATTATCTTATTTGAATCTTTGACTTCATTTTGGTTAAAAATTCTTTTTTTAATAAATGAAATTCACTAATTTGATTTAGAATTTTTATTTAGGCAAGTTAATTAGGATTTTCAATATAATTAGTCTTGCTTAGTGATTTTAGGCTTTTCAAAATTGTTTTAAATGTCAAGAATTAATAGCTTAAAATGCTAAAAGTGCCAAATTACTAGGTCATAATTTGACTAGGGTTATAACTAAACTAGGTTAGTGATGCACATAGAGTAATAAACCAAATAAGCTAGCTCACTCACATTTCTATGCAATTAAATTCCTTAAACAAACAAATTTGGGTAATCTAAGTGATTTCTAGGCTTAAAATATGTAATTTTCTAGAAATTGAATTAAATTTTGGTTGAGGAATAAAAGTGTTGAAAATTGAGTGTCTATAGTTTGCCCCTATTTGATAAACTGTTTCTAGACATAGACACAAAAATATATTTTCAAATAATGAAAAATTCATTAAGTTGAATGGTTCATACCCTTGAAAGTGGTTGATAAACCCCGAATGCCCCCTCAAGGGAGTGGGTGATAAAAAAAGTCATCAAACATGCCCTCCAAGTGAAGAAAATGAAATGATCTAAATGGAAATAGTGGTGGGATTACAAAATTATCCAAAGGAATTTATACTCAATAATGAAAGTTGTGACACTAGTTTGCCCAAATATGGTTATAAGTAGTGACATGAATGGATATCCTAGTATGGTGGGTAGGATAGATATTTATTTTCCAAAATTAGGTTACAAATGTAATCAAACTGAAAAGGCTGATTTACCCAAAGGATGTTATAATCCAGAATAAAAAGAGGAAAAATATTGATTTTATTAAAGGTGGTTATAATAATAAAAATTGAAAGGGAAACATAATTTTTTTTCCAAAGGTAGCTATAATGCAGAACACATACATTAGAAAAGGATAAAAACACATTTCTATCATAAACATGCATACAAAAATGCACATTCAAATAAACATGGAATACAGGTCGATAAAATCTATTTGTTAAATAGGTCTTGGGGGGAAGCCTAGAAAGATGATGTCAAAAAAGGATAACAACACATTTATATCCTAAATGTGAGTTTGAAGATGCATATTTGAATAAGCATGGGATATAGCTTGAGAAAATTGTGTTGCAAAACAGGTCTTAGGAGGAGGTCTAAAAGGATGGTGTTGAAAAAAGTTAAGAATACATTTCTATCCAAAATTTGAGTTCAAAGATAAACATTCAAACAAATAAGGGATATAGGCTAAAAAATAATGTTGTAAAATGGGTCTTGTTTTATCATTAATTTTCACCCTTGGAGAGGGTTTTTTAGGATCTCTCCAACTAAGCTACAAAAAGGGAAGAACCTTAGGCTGTGGGTATCCTGTAGTGAGGTAAACCTCTGGAGAAGGTTGGCTTCCTCTATATCTATCACCTAAAACTAATCTCTTTCTTTGAAAATGGAGATAAAATGATAATAACATGAAAAAATTTAAAAAGAGGTGATGTATCAATGTTTTTGACACTTATAAATGCACATTACACACTATGAGACACTTTCAAACCTATATAAATCTCTTCACTCACTTTTTAATTAGCTTTCACATAAGTATTTCACCAAAAGGCATTGACTAGCTATCAAACTAGCATAGGAGGATAGTTTTCCACTTCTAAACAAATCAAAAAACTATCTATGACACTTTGAATGACTTGTGAAAGATAAAAAACACATCATGAAGATGAGATAATTTAGATAGAGACAAAGGAAATCAGACATTCTCTTAACCACATTAATGAATTCATAGGACACACTTCAATTCAGCTTGTGAATGGAGGAATTCAATCTTTTATAGCATCAAATAGGTGTTGCAGTATAAAATTGGCATAGCCTAGATAAGCCAAAAGAATAAGAGTCTTTTTTATTGGGGGAGAAATGGGAGATATATAAGAAGAAGATAAGAGAGAGGGAAGAGAACAAATAGAAATCAATAAATGAGGCCCAACCACTTTTTGATTGATTAGCATTAATCCTTCCTCAAAAAATTAACTTTCATTAGCTCCAAATAGATTTCAAGCCCTCTTAATAGCTTAGAAACACACTAGAAGATAATAACTTGATGAGGATGATAAGTCATGATCAATTCAAAGGGAAAAGACCCCAAAGACCCTGAAAATGTTTGAATGATCTTTTTTCACTCTCTAACCTCTGAACTCTTCATCTTCTTAATGAGCTTACAACAATGTGATCATCTTGATATGTTATTTACACTATTAGACATTCAATTGAACTCATTGACTAGAATCCCTTCAGACATTCCTTTCATATTCACAACTTTTGCATTACTCCAAACCCTAAAAATAGGTCCATTATATATGAAAACCAATCCAATTTATCATTTTTCATATAGTCATAATTTTAATGAAGATCTAAAATATACTTACTCTCTTGATCATCATCAAAACATAAATTCAAACCCAAGATAGTGTTTATAACTTGAATGAGTAGATGTTTGTATAGAATTGAGCTTTGATGGTGGCATATGAATCAACAAGGTTTCCTCTAGTAACCTAAATCACATTTTGATATCATATCCATACACGTAAACTTGGGTGATGAAATAATTCAATCTAATGTGTCTACCTATGTGGAATCTTCCTACCACACTACTACTTATATGATCATTTAAAATCTAGACATGTGTCTTCATCTCATGTACTTTGGGAATTTGATTGAATTTACTCCATCGATCTCCTCAAGAGTTTATTAGTCTAAATTTTCAATGTTGGCCTTCGATTTATGATATGCATTCAAGATGGTGAAACTTAGTAGTCCTACATGCTCTCTGTGGACCCAACTTTTAGTTCATGTGATCAAACATGTTATTTCTATTCTAAATTTGCTTTTTCAGATTCAAGAGAGAGAAGAAACTAAATAGATAATGGACAAGGCATGTGAAGTACCTGGATGAAGATCGCGCACCATAATCCAGACATTTGTGAGCACCCCTCTTTGGCTGTGGAGGAATGACACCTGCAAAGAAAAAGAGCTTGGACAAGAAAATGTTAGATGGATAGGCGGTGGGTTGCCAAGCGAAAGCTTTTTCCCGGAAGTGTGAAAACTTCCTCAAGGGAGGTCAACCCACTGATAACAGACAGATAAAAGACCAAGAAAATACAGGATGCCAGAATACAGAAGTGATAAACAAATTAGGAAGGAAAGAAAAGACAAATAATTACCTGAAAGGAGCAGTCGGGCTGATGACAGTCGCTGAGGTCGGAAATGTTGCCGATGTCGGTTATCTGATCTGTCGACGTCGATTATCCTGCTGACGTCGGTTGGGGAAGTGACCGGCGTCGGTCGGGGTTGTGGCCTGTGGTCGGGTCTGGTTTGGTTTTGGTCCGTGGATGGGTCTGAGACAGAGTTTATGGACGTGCTTGGATGGTTTGGAGAATGGTCTGAGTCTGGTTGGGTGCCCTATGCAGGGTCTTTTGTTGGCAGGAGGGACGAGGAAGTTATTTGGGACTAGATTGAAAGGGGGACAGGGAAGAGGAAGATGGAAGGGGACAGGGTCTGAGAAGGCTTTTCAACCTCTCAAGGGAAGGACACAGCAAGTAGAAGACAATAGATAACTAAAAACTTAAAGAAAAGAATGAAATAACATAATGAAATTGCTTACCTTTTGGCTTGCAGACTGAAAAACGGAGGAGTTGTTGTTGGAGCCACGAAAGACTTGTTGCAAGAGGAAACTAAAGTCCCTGCCTTTGTTGCTGCTATTACACGAGGTCCAAAGAGAAGAGAGTCGAATGCCAAAGCGCCGAGAGGATTCTGTTTGCGAGCTCAAGGGTCCAGGGGCTGCAACGGATGGAGAAATTGGTATTGAAGGCTGCCGATGCCGGTAATTTCACCGACATCAGCCGAAGGGTCACCGATGTCGGCGGTGGTAGAATGGGGACAGAGGCTAAAAATAGCCTCTACGCATTCTTGCACGCCGCCGGGCGAGGGATTGTGGGAAGAACGGTCATGAGGGTGCTTAAATGGGCGTGGGGGGAAGATAATGAGGATATTTGGCATAATAAATGCTAGGGGGAAGGTGGAGGGATTCAAGGGAGGATCCAAGGTGGCAAGGTGGCAAGGGTGAGGTGGAAAGGGGGCCACTAAATTAAAATGTTTTAAGTTATTTTAATTTAATGAATGGAGGGGACTAGGACAAGGGTTAGGATATGGGTCGAGGTGGACAAGGGGGGAGAATGAAAGGTGTAGACACATTTGTGGTGTCTACATTTGCCCCTTTTTGTCGTGTTGGTTATTCTTGACGAACTGCAAGACAAAAATAGGAGTTTGTTGCCCTAGGAAAAGGATGAGGTGTTCCCCCCTCAAAGCGATAGTCGAGAGAAGGGAACCGAAGATCGAGTGTCGATTTGATAGAGAGATAGATAGAGAGAGGATGAGTGAAAATGCTGCAATAGTTGTGATTGCGCGTAGACCACTTCACGGGAGGGTCGGGTCAAATTATCGCATGTCGAGGGTCAAGGAGTGCCAAAATTGAAGTAACTGGGCCCCAGCATTTAGTCATCTGCTGATCGGGTCACTCAATCTAAGCTGAAACTCCAAATGGTCATCGTGTTCCAGGTATCCCAGGCTCAGGAAGTGCTCCCAGAGACACGAAAAAGTCACAGGTAGTAGGGATCAACCGGCTTGCGATCCTATACTTGCGAAGGGTCAAAAATAGGGTCTGTGAACAATTCTGCTAACCAGCCGTGAGGTAGCACACACGCAAAAAACAACCAAGGCAACATTGGCTTGGAAGTAGTCGAAGGTCGAAGGAGATATGCATGATCTCCAATGGTCATTGGTCAAGGGGATGGATGGACGAAAGGATGTGGCCGAGCTAACCTCAGAAAACGTCATGTGATCTGAGTGTTGCCTACATAGCCCTTGTGTGAAGGGCCTCAGGCCTATGTAGTTCTCCCTAAAAGGGAGGAATGGTCAGAGAGATTGATTGGTCTTGGTCAAAGTCGTAGGTCATGGTTAAAAAGAGGAAAGAAGGTTTGTCCATCAGGGAGATGAACAAATGGGGGTGGTCGAGCTAACCTCAGAAGACGCGGTATCTGAGTGCTGCCTACATAGCCCTGGTCATAGGGCCTCAGACCAATGTAGTTCAGACAAAAGGTCTGATTGATCAATGATTGGATGTGGTCAAGTGTCAAAATGATGAGGGTAAGATGATGCTACAGATGTCATATTGGTCGAGAGGCTTTCATCTCTAGCAAGTTTCCATAGTCGTGATGGATGTATGCTAAAAATGAATGGAAGTCTATTTATGCTTCAGCAAGTATTGGTTTATGCTTAACATAAATTGGGTCTGGTCGGTAATTTCCATATGTAGTGGTGTCCATAGAAACTATGTGAAATGGACTAGGATGATGTCGGCTGAAAATGATGAAAATAGCTTGGTTAAAGATGAGTCAACAATTGATGTGGTGACCAAAGTGTAGAGAAAAGATGAAAGGCAAATTGCTCTTTCATTGACAAGGACCAAAAATGAAGCATAGATAGGGGTTATTAGAACCAAATCCCCGTTCATGGATTACGTCGTTGACCAGTGTGGTGTTAGAACGGTAATCGAATCACTTTGACATTAGAGTGAGCTCGAAGTCCCCTGAGCAGGTGATAGGAGGTGGATAGGGTAACCCAGTTTAAGAGCAGGAATAACCTTGCCCCTTTTTATAGGAGACCCTGAGACAACTACAAGTCAAGTCCATGACCCATTTTTTTTTTTTGGTGCAGGCTGATCGATGCGGGAAGCCTACATAGAGATGTCTTTTAATTGAGTGGTCATGTTGCAAAGCTGATCAATGCGGAAAGCTTCTAAGAAAGGTTGCTGTTTGATAGCCATCCTTCGAGGGAGTGGTCTATATTTTTGCTTTATAATGTTTGAATAGCTGTCCTTCGAGGGATCAGTCTATTAGCTACAGCAATGATAGTACAGCTATCCTTCAAGGGAGCAGTTTGTCTTTTTGATTTGATTTTGTGACCTTGTTTATATTTTGACATCTTGATTTTTTTTTTTTTTTTTTGTGGGTCATGGACAAGACTGTAGAAGTTCAAGGACTCCCTTTCATTAGGGCAAAGCATGCATGTGTCATAAAAGGGTTGTAGAGGACTTGTTAAAGGGGAATAGGGTTGAAAGGGATGAGGATTAAGAGGACGAGGATTGCTCAAGGGACGAGCTCAAGTTACGTGTCAAGTAGGCGAGTACTCGACTAACAGAAGAATGGTCGAAGATGCAACGCATTAAGAGGCTTAGGTTCTGGTTGTCCATTGAGGGAGGACAGGCGATAAGTCCCTGACCCATACTTGTGCATGATGATAAAAGGTCCAAGCCAATTGGGGGCAAATTTGCCTCGTTTACTTCACTCCATATTGGTCACGTGCTGATTCTCTTTGAGGACGAGGTCTCTGATGTTGAAATCTTGTTCTCACAGATTTTTGTCGTAGGCCCGCTTTATGTGACTTTGGTAGACACAGAGATGATTGAGGGCAGCCAGACGGTGCTCGTCGAGTAACTTAAGTTGAGCTAAGCGATCTTGACGAAAGTCATCATTGGAGAGAATGTCATGCAGGGAGATGCGGAGAGACGGGATCTGTACTTCGAGAGGTAAGACAACCTCTGCTCCGTACACGAGGGAGAAGGGAGTAGCACCCATAGAAGTTCAGATGCTAGTGTGGTAGGCCCACAAAGCGAAGGGAATATGAATGTGCCAATCCCTTCCTGTATTGTTGACCACCTTCATGAGAATTTTGGTGAGAATTTTCTTGGAAGCCTCAGCCTGCCCATTTGCTTGTGGGTAGTAAGGTGAAGAAAAGCTGAGTTTGATGCCAAATGAGTCGCATAGTTTTTGGACAGTCTTGTTTTTGAAGGACTTGCCATTGTCGGTGATGATTTTGTGAGGGACACTGAAATGATAGATAATGTGGTTGCTGATGAAGTCGACAATTTTGTCAGCTTTTGTGGAGACAAGAGGAATGGCTTCCACCCACTTGGTGAAATACTCAGTGGCAGTGATGATGGACTGATGACGAAGAGACGAGTGAGGGTTAATCTCACTGATGAGATCTAAGCCCCACTGAGAGAAAGGCCAAAAATCTTGAGCGACTTGCAAGGCGTGGCTAGGGAGATGAAGCAGGTTAGAGTGTTGCTGACACTTGATGCAACATCGAACATAGTCGCTACAGTCTTGATGAAGGGTGGGCCAATAATAACCCAGGCGAAGCATGCGCTTGGCAACTGAGTTTCCACTGAAGTGTCCACCACAAATCTCGTCATGGACTTGATTTATGGCTTGAGGAGCTTCAGTGGAGGTTAGACAGCGAAGAAGGAGGCTGTCGAAGCCTCGCTTATAAAGAAGACCCCCTAACATGGTATAGCGAGCTGTGCGCTTGATGAAAGCTCGCTGCACATTGCTAGAGAGGTTGGGAGGAGTGACAGAAAGAGACAAGTAGTCCACAAGTTGCTTATACCAGTCATCTCATGGGCTAGAATTGATAGTGTTGATATGGTCGATGTGAGGAGAGATGTATGAAGGCAAAGGTACACGATGCACTGTGACAAAAAGGCGAGATGATGATGATAAAGACGAGATATGTGAAGCAAGAGAAGCCATGGTGTCGGCAAACTTGTTCGTAGAGCGTGGAACAGTCTGCAAGAGGTAATGGTCGAAAGATGCCAAAAGAAGGTCAGCACGATTCTTATACCTTTGTAAAACTTCATTTTTACAGAGATATGAACTGTTAACTTGATTAATGACGAGCTGCGAGTCACCGAAGATGTTGATAGACTTGATGTGGAGGGAAAGGGCAGTCTGAAGTCCCAAAATTAAGGCCTCGTATTCGGCCATATTATTGGTACAATCAAAGTTAAGTTTAAAAGATAGAGGCATGGGCTCCCCTTCGAGTGGGATGAGGATGACCCCCGCACCCCCATCGAGTTGACATTTGGAGCCGTCAAAGAACATGGTCATTTGGTAGACGGTGTCATCGGTGGAAAGGGTAGCGATAGACTCGTCAGGGAACTCAAACTATGAAGGTTGATTGTCGGGAAGAGGGGCATCTGCTAGTTGGTCAGCGATGGTTTGCCCCTTGATAGATTTCTGCTGGATGAATTCGAGGTCAAACTCAGTGAGCAGCATAAGCCACCGAGCCATACGTTGATTTTGATATGGCTTGGAGTGCATGTACTTGAGAGGGTTGGTGTGAGTGATGACAAAGGTTTTGTGGTTGAGGAGATAGTGGCGGAGCTTGGTGGCGGAAAAGACTAATGCCAAATAGAGTTTCTTAGTATGAGTATACCGAGTTTCATAGTCGACCAGTGTTCGGCTGATGTAGTAAACCGCTTGCTCACGATGATGCTCATCTCTGTGCGCGATCATGGCACCTAACGAATGGTTGGTGGCAGAGATATAAAGGTAGAAGGGTTAGTCGTCTTTAGGTGGAATGAGGACTGGTGGAGAGACCAGATAGCTTTTGAGGGCTTCAAAGGCCTCTTGACAGTCCTCATCCCATTTAAAGGAGACATCCTTCTTAAGGAGATGATGAAAAGGTTGGCAGTGGTCTGAAAGCTGCGAGATGAAATGGCGAATGGACTGGAGCTTCCCTTGTAGGCTGCGAAGCTGCTTGAGATTGGTCGGGGGTGGCATTTCAAGGATAGCGCGGATCTTGGCTGGATCTATCTCGATACCACAAAAGGAAATGATGAAGCTGAGAAGCTTGCCTGAGAGGACCCCAAAGACACACTTCTTGGGGTTAAGGCAGACATTGTATTGAAGAAGGCGAGAGAAGATGATTGTGAGAATGGTCAAGTGGTCGCAGTAAAGTTTGGACTTGCCGAGAAGGTCATCCACATAGTCCTCCATGATTTTGTGGAGGAGATCATGGAAAATGTAGGTCATGGCACGCTGATATGTGGCACCAGCATTTTTCAAGCCGAAAGGCATGACTCGATAGCAGAAAGTCCCCCACGGGGTGATAAAGGTAGTCTTGTGCTGATCTTCCGGTGTGATCAGGATTTGATTGTATCCTGAAAACCCGTCCATGAGAGATAGCATCCCATGGCCGGCCGTGAGATCAACAAGCTGGTCAATGTTAGGAAGAGGGAAGTCATCCTTGGGACAGGCTAAGTTAAGGTCGCGATAGTCTGTGTAGATCCAAATTCCCCCAGTTGCTTTAGTAACTGGGACGATGTTAGAGACCCACTGTGGATAATCGATGGGTTGGATGAAGGAGGCAGAAAGAAGGTGCTGAAGCTCCTCTTTGACAAGGAGCGCAACGTGAGGATGCATCTTTTGAAGCTTTTGCCTAACAGGCTTAGCCTCTGGTTTGGTGACAATGTTATGGGTAGCAATAGTGGGGTCGATGCTAGGCATGTCGCTGTAAGTCCAGGCAAAGGCCTTGCTATGGTTGGAAAGGAACTGGGCATAGTTAAGCTGCTCCTGAGCGTCTAAAGATTGGCCAATCTTTAAGACGTGAGGAACATCAAAAGAAGAAGGGAGGTCGATGTCAATGGTGGATTCATTTAACATAACCTGGGTCTCGAAAGGGAGGAAACACTGGATGAAAGAGTCACGGCACCCATGTAGGAAAGGATGGCATCATCGTCAATGCAGTGGACAGTGTGAATGGTTACCGACTCATCCTCTACCATGTTAGGAAAAATGAGAGGGAGAGACCTGGACACCCGATTGAGCTGATAGGTCAGGGGTTCCAGGCAAATGGTGTTTATGGAAAAAAAAAACTAGGAGGGATGGAAACCACCGACTTCGTAGGTGACGAAGGAGAAATGGGTGAGTTTGGAGGAGATTGGTCAACGGTTGGCTCAGGACAAAGGTCAGAAGGAGCCTGAGTGGGGTCATGATATCCCAGGCCATACCGTTTCTTGGCATCACAATCATTGAGCAGCTCGATGGGCTGATGGGAGCCCTGCTCATAACATCCAAAACTAAAACCCTTCCATGCACACCTGTGAAGGTAAGTGTGTGCAAAGGTGGGGTTGCCAAGAAACGAGAAATCAGATGTGAAAGGTTGGGGTGAAGAGAGGGAATTGCCGTTGGTAGGAGCTTGATTGAGCCCCCCAAAGACAAAGTTGGTCCGGAAGTGAGGAGGACCATAAGGCACGACCATCCCGATCCGATGGTCGTAATTGGGACTGAGGTGAAGGCATCCATACTCTTGCGGAGTTTGGAACATGTCTAGGGTCAACAAGCGATATTCCCCAAGTGATAGTCGTTGGAAGATGTCTTCCATGGGGTCTTTGGTCGGCGCTTGAAGGGGAGGGGTGAGGGCGACCATCAATTGCAAACTGGTCGAAGCTTCTGCAAATGGAGGAGGTGCCAGAGTTGACGGCTTGATGGGAATGAGAACATCGTTGGGATGGTAAGTTGTGTTGCAAGTCTTGAAGGGTGAAGGGTCAGTGGGAATGGTGTGGACTTGCTTGTCATGCTCAAACTTCACACAACAGTGCAGGGTGGAGGGTATACAGGCCATGGCACGGATCCAAGGTCGGCCCAGTAGAAGGTTGTATTGAAATTCTCCTTCGATGATATAGAAGAGCTCCGAGACTGTGTGTGGACCAATGCGAATGTGAAGGATGACTGTGCCAATGGTCGTGGTGGTGGTGTCATTGAAAGAGCATAAGATCGCATCAGTTTTGGAGACGTAATTCTTGGGAAGAGCCAGCTGATCAAAGGCATGGGTAGAGATAATGTTGATGCTAGCACCGCCATCGATCATAATGCGTTTAACGCGTGTCTGATCAACATAGGCAGTGATGAAGAGGGCGGCATCTTGATCTTCTGTGTTAGATGCGGGAATCTCAGAATCACTGAATGTGATGGAGGCGATAGGAGATAAAGAATGGATGAGGGTAGCGAGTGGTTAGGGGTCCTCGGGTTGGACCTCCGCTGCCTGCAAGGCTTGGATGAGGGCTTGTCGGTGCTGAGGCAAGGTTTGGATAAGGTCATACAGAGACATCTTCATAGGTGTCTGGTGAAGCTGCTTTAGCATGGAGTCGTGAATTGGCCCAGAAGAGGAAGACGAAGAAGGCTGGGATGCGCCAAGGATAGAAATTTTAGGCTTGGGCACAAGAGGTGGCTTGACGAAGGGATAGGTCCAAAGAATGGCAGCTTTTTCTTTTGCCTTGTCCTTTTGCGACCTAGTGGTTATACGAATAGCATTGATTTCAAAAATAGGAGGTGAAGAAGGGGTCGTGTCTTGCTGGTGAGATGTTGACGTGGTAGAAGGGGTTGGATGGGAAGGAGTCGGGGTCTGGTCAAGAGTGTCCTCAAGGAGAAGAGTGTCCTTCTCCATATAGCGGCGGATGATGGCTTTGAGGGCACAAAAAGTCTCAGTGTCGTGTCATGGTGTACGATGATATAAGCAAATTTGCGTGTCGTCGAACCAGGAGGGCTTGGACCCAAGAGGTTGGAAAGGCTTGATGGGGGGAAGGGTTATGTTGGAGGTCTGCAGAAGTCAGCGCAATATCAATGAGTATGAGCCCACTAAGGGGTCTGTGCCAGTTGATATGCACGAGGTTGGTGACTTTTGCTTAGGCGACGTTAGAAGAGGTTTCCGTACCACCTTATGGGTTGATGGTGCAGTGACAGACGGAGACGGCTCTTTTTTGGTGATTAGTATTGCCTTTTTGGGAGAGGGATGGCTGGAGGTAGGCAGAGGAAGCAAAGGAGGCAACGAGTTTTGTTTGGAGGCCGGAGTGGGGAGGATGCTAGCCAAGGTCGAAGGATGGGGGCCTAAAATGAATGGTAATGGTGACGGGGAAGGAGGCGTTCGCTTTTGTGGTCTAGCAGTCTTCTTTGATTTGGTTGGAAGACTACTACTGGTCGAGGTCTGGCCTAGGTCCACCTTCACTTGCGGGTGAGTGAGGGTGGAGACAGGATGAATGCCAAATGATTTGATGGGCTTAGACGAGATAGATGCAGGTTTCAGTTTTGATGGGTTTGGTTGAGGTTTGAGAGTCTGGTCTTTGTCAAGAGTCTGACGAGATTCTGCCTTGGGAGGATTAGCAGCATGTGATGAGAGGGCGCGGGTATGTTGAAGGGCTTTAAGATGCTCCCACAACACCTGAGTCGTCACTTTCCTCAGAGGGAGAAGCGCGATTTTTGCCACTAACTGGGAAAATGGCTGAGAAGAAGATGTTGATGGTTGTGAGGTTGAAGACGAGATGGGTGTAGTGTTCTTAGACGCATGGTGTGGTGAAGTCATGACAGATTTAGATGAAGATGAAGGGGAGACAGGTTCTTCCCTGGGTGGAGAAGAAATCGGGGAGCGAGGCTCCTCCAGCGGGTAAAGGGCAGGGATGATGGTGCCCTCCACTTGCGGCTGAGGAGTAGGAAGGGTCGGGTCTTCCATAGGTAGCAGAAAGGAGGACGGCGAGACCGGTGGTGCCGGTAAAGCCGAGGCATCCTCTAAGATGAGAGAGGTCAATGGAGAACCAGCTGGGGAGAGAGGTTCGTCCACATGTGATGGACTGATTGATGGACTAACCTCTTGAGGTTGATTGGGGACGAAGGGAGAGACCGTATTGACTGTTCGAATGTTGTGCTCATGGTTGTCATCAATTAAGGTCTGGACGTTGTTCTGAGTTGGCAGATGATTGGGGAAAGGTTGTTTGAAGATGTCAATGGCCTGATTAGGAGGTGCATTTGGATTGTCTAAGATGAGATCCCCCTTTTCAAGCATGTCTTGGATTATGTTCTTAAAAGTTTTGCAGTTTTTCGTGTCATGGCCCTTAACACGGTGGAAGTTCCAGAAGTCTTGCTCCTTATACCACACAGGGATGGCGCATGAGGGATCGAATTGTGGAGGAGGTCGGGCTTGAGGGAGATTGAGGGCCCCCTGTTTAACAAGCTTTTCTAGCATAAATGCGTATGATTCTCTGAGAGGAGTATACCGTCATTGTATGTATCTTTGCTAGAATTGGCGAGTGGCGCTCTGAGATGTGGATGGCTCAGGCTGATTGGTCGAAGAAGATGAAGGTCTAACAACCATGGCATTAGCTGAAGCCTTGGATTTAGAATTGGATGATGATGGCTTAGCAGAAGAAGAGTCATTGGTCTTAGAGCTGGGATTCTTACTCTGCAACTTGACTTTATTCTCCTCGATGGCACGCAACTCAAGTTTGCGGGCCATCGTGAAGGCCTCGTCAAAAGTGCGGAAGGTTTGAACCCTCAGGGTGGAAGAAATATGTCTGGCATAGGCTTGGGAAAAGAGTTCAATAAGCTCAACCTGGGGTAAGGAAAAGGAGAGTTGGTTGATGAGGCCTCTCCACCGAGCAACGAAGTCGGCTATGGACTCGTCCTCGAATTGCCGGATAGAATAGAGGTCCGTGATTGAGACCCTCTTGGTTATGTTGATGGAAAAGTGATCGAGGAAGAGCTGGGCCAATTGTGTGAATGAGAAGAGAGAATGGCTGGGAAGGGAGCTGTACCAGTCGAGCACAGCACCCGAGAGAGACATAGGAAACGTGCGTAAGAGTAACGCATCATCATGGCCGATGAGGTAACAGGCATGTCTGAATGCCCACAAGTGTTGCTATGGGTCTTCCTTGTTTTGAAAGCGAGAAAACTTCAGAAGCTTCCATTGGCTAGGATATGGTCTGATTGGGATAGAAGGATGAATGGGCTCGTTGCAGATCTGCTCGTATGAGAGAGCGTTGTGCGAGCCAGAAATAGAGGTCTCTAGACTGGTCATCTTGTCCATTAGCATTTTGATGATGTCTGCCAACGGATTGATGGGTGGCGCGCCCCTTAAGTTGTAGGGCGCTTGGAAGAGGCTAGGGGAGGCATATGACGTAGTCGGTTGCCCCTGTAAAGGCACAACATAGGGGTAACTAGTCGTAGGGATAGATGAAGAGGATAAAGGTGGTTGGGTAGAAGGCATAGCTAGGCCCGATGTTGCTATGAGAGGTTGGACTGTGGTAACGGGGGCCAATGGATAAGAAGCCACCCTGGTGTTGATAGGGGCCAGGGTAGGTGGAATAGAGACGATAAGGTTTTGAAAAGGAGTGGATAGCGGTTGAGCGAGTTGAGGTTGACAGGGGGCTGAAACCCCTGTGGAAGTGGGCCCAATGATAGAGGGAGAGGCCACACCTGGAGGATTGGTCAAAGTTAGGTCAGCGGTCGAAGTGATGGCTTGAGGGTGCAAAGGTTGGACTACGGATGCTGTCAATACAGCCGTAGTTACGGCAAGGGAGGTTGGCATTCCGTAAATTAGATTGCCCAAGGAGTCTCGCGTTCAGCTATGCACGAGATAATGTTGCAAGGCCTTGACGTTGAGGTCCAAGAATCATTCAAAATCTTGGTCCCCTTCTTGGACAATAGGAGTCTGCGGCGAGGTTGGACGGGTAGGAGTTCTTTCGGTCTCTGAGTTGAACTCCATTGTAGGCTCAGTCACGGATGGGGTAGACAGAAGTGGTTGACGGCTAGCATGGTTGACAAGAGCCTTGGCTTGGCTACGAGTCAAAACCATGCAAGGCAAAGAAGGTTCAGGCTTCAGAAACTGTGTTGTTCAGCTTCAGAAAACCAGGATGGAGTCTTTGACAGAGAAGGGATAGGTTTTAGGCTGCTGGTTTTGAAAAAAAAGGATAGTGACAGAGACCGACGTCGGTTGAAAAACTGATGTTAGCAATAAATATGGCTGACGTCGGTCAGATAACCGATGCCAGTAATAGAGGAAAGCCAACGTCGGTGGAAGAACTGATGCCGGTGACAGGGGAAAGCCGACGTCGGTGTAAGAACCGGTGCCGGTGACTGTGTTTTCTAGAGAACCAAAATATTTGAAGATTCTTGGAAAAACAATGAAGAAAGCATCCTCACTCACTCAAAAAAACAGATGAGAAGAGGAAAATAGAGAGAGACAGACAAGCCTAAGCGATAAATCCTAGGAATTGACTTTAGAAGCTGTGGCTTATGCCTTAAATGAATGTTTGGGGAGATTGGCTGCAAGAAGGGTCCTAGAAGAAGGTGGTCTAAAGATGGTTTCAGGTGTTGTTTTAGGTGCTCAAAAATCTGTGTTAGGGTCTGGTACGTGGCCTGGTGCTAAGGAGCAAGCTCCCCTCACTTCACGATTCCAGTGGTTAGCTGGTCTCGCTTAGCCAAGATATACCTCGCCTAGAGTTTATCCTCCGCCAGAGAACGGAGTGGGCTTCCCCCTTGGTGATGAAATCTAAGTAGGGTCACCGAGATGGGTAAGGTATCTGCTGGGGGATGAAATCCCAATCGGGCCTTGTCTCAAGTAAGTTTTATGTTCATTTTAGTGCATGTGGTTTGGTAGTGTAACATCAAGTGTCTACGATTTATTCAATATGCGTCTAAGTTACTAGATGTGGACTAAGAAGATGTAAGCACAAGCAGAAATGAATGCAAACTATTTTAATGCCCAAGTTGAAATGTGATGTTTGTTATGAAGACAAGTTTGAGAAAGGGTTGAGAGTATGACGTTGGACTAGTCTAGAATGTGCAAGAAAGAAAAGAAGGATTCTTTTTAATTCCTGCTTATAGTGTCATTGAGAATAAAAGAAGGAGGAGAAAAGGTAAGAACCTAATGCTCCTAAATGAATGAAGAAGAAAAGGAACCCAGGAGGAACCTAGGGTCCCACTGGGCGTGCCAGAATGTTTCTATTCTAAATTTGCTTTTTCAGATTCAAGAGAGAGAAGAAACTAAAGAGATAATGGACAAGGCATGTGAAGTACCTGGATGAAGATCGCACACCGTAATCCAGACATTTGTGAGCACCCCTCTTTGGCTGTGGAGGAATGACACCTGCAAAGAAAAAGAGCTTGGATAAGAAAACGTTAGATGGATAGGCGGTGGGTTGCCAAGCGAAAGCTTGTTCCCGGAAGTGTGAAAACTTCCTCAAGGGAGGTCAACCCACTGATAACAGACAGATAAAAGACCAAGAAAATACAGGATGCCAGAATACAGAAGTGATAAACAAATTAGGAAGGAAAGAAAAGACAAATGATTACCTGAAAGGAGCAGTCACGCTGATGACAGTTGCCGAGGTCGAAAATGTTGCCAGTGTCAGTTATCTGATCTGCCGACGTCGATTGGGGAAGTGACCAGCGTCGGTCGGGGTTGTGGCCTGTGGTCGGGTCTGGTTTGGTTTTGGTCCGTGGATGGGTCTGAGACAGAGTTTATGGACGTGCTTGGATGGTTTGGAGAATGGTCTGAGTCTAGTTGGGTGCCCTGTGCAGGGTCTTTTGTTGGCAGGAGGGATGAGGAAGTTGTCTGGGACTAGATTGAAAGGGGGACAGGGAAGAGGAAGATGGACAGGGGATAGGGTCTGAGAAGGCTTTTCAGCCTCTCAGGGGAAGGACACAGCAAGTAGAAGACAGTAGATAATTGAAAACTTAAAGAAAAGAATGAAATAACATAATGAAATTGCTTACCTTTTGGCTTGCAGATTGAAGAACAGAGGAGCTATTGTTGGAGCCACAGAAGACTTGTTGCAAGAGGAAACTAAAGAAAATAAAGTCCCTGCCTCTGTTGCTGCTGTTGCACGAGGTCCAGAGAGAAGAGAGTCGAATGCCAAAGCGCTGAGAGGATTCTATTTGCGATCTGAAGGGTCCAGGGGCTGCAATGGATGGAGAAAGGGGTATTGAAGGCTGTCGACGCTGGCAGTTTCGTCGACGTCGGCCGAAGGGTCGCCGATGTCGGCGGTGGCAGAATGGGGACAGAGGCTAAAAATAGCCTCTACGCATTCTTGCACGCCGTCGGGCGAGGGATTGTGGGAAGAACGGTCATGAGGGTGCTTAAATGGGCGTGGGGGGAAGATAATGAGGATATTTGGCATAATAAATGCTAGGGGGAAGGTGGAGGGATTCAAGGGAGGATCCAAGGTGGCAAGGTGGCAAGGGTGAGGTGGAAAGGGGGCCACTAAATTAAAATGTTTTAAGTTATTTTAATTTAATGAATAGAGGGGACTAGGACAAGGGTTAGGATATGGGTCGAGGTGGACAAGGGGGGAGAACGAAAGGTGTAGACACATTTGTGGTGTCTACACATGCTTATACCACATTGTGTCCCTATATGAAATCTGAGCTCATTGATATTATGACTTTGATATGAACTATCAATCTACTTTCACATGGTTGGATGTACTCCATTTATATTTAATATATTAGATCAAATGTATCCCATCAATTTGTTTGAGAGTTAATTATGATTTAGACACTTGTCATCACCACATTTATTCTTAGGATCCATTGACCTTGTGACCTCGTTCTCACTATTGGATCTAATTTTTCATGATTAAACATGCATCGCAGGATCTAGATTTGAGTTATTGACTTTGCCATCACCCGTGTGCCATTTATCTTATTTTCTAATTGATTGAGGATTTTAAACTTGGTAGACCTACATTCAATTTCATCTTGTTGAAGATTGTTATATCTAAATGGCTAGTTATAATGGTCTTAATTTGATATCCTTAGGCATGTCTTACACTACTAGTTCATTTTTGAAGGCTTATATCTTAAGATATAAAAATCATCAAGTCACCAAACTTGCAAGGGATAATCTTGGCATAAAATACATCATTTTCATGTAATCCTTAAACCTTGGTTAGTTTCCCAAATACACTTATTAAATGCACAACCAAACTAACCTATTCATTCCTACATGATGTACGAAGATAATCTGGTTCCTTTAGGATTGTGATAATCATCTTTCTCTTCTTCAAAAGGACACCAAGAGGAATTATAACTTTACCAAGACACCTTTGAGCTTCAAAACCATCCTTATTACCCTAACAACCTACATGAGATGACCTTCTCTTGAAATTTTAGATCTGTTTCTAGGCCTGCTCCTTAAAATCATCAAATTCACTTTAAAGCTTGCTTAAAGTGTTCAAAAAATTTCAAGTGACATGTGTTCTTATTCTTCCCCCATTGGATCAATCACTCAACCAAAACTTTGCTTGACCTCTTACCCTAGATCTTGGAAAAGCTTTGTATGTAGGCTAAACTGACCAACATTTGTGGCAACTCCACTAGGAAACATGCCTGCTATACTTGAGAACCAAACCATTTACATGACTCTTAGACTTTGTAGACACTAGAAAACTTCACATTTATTATTTTTTATGACTAAATGCCTCAAGATCCCCAAAATACACCCTAAACCTTCTTAACCCTTAACCAACCCCTCTTAACCTAACTAAATCACTATTTTCCTATTCATAGAGTACTATTCAAAAATGCTATTTGAAAGTACTATTCACTATGGGACCCACTATCACTATCCATGATGATATGACAAGTGACATGGATGGTGATTTGGGAGGTGATATGGTAACTGACATGGATTTGAAATGAGGTGGCTTGATGTGGGACATCATACCCCACCTAAGACCATTTCCTAAGGTGCTTAATGACCTCATTTAAGCATCATAAGGGTCCCCCCTTAAAATATAGTGAATTTCGATTTAAGGGGCCATAATTCATCATATATTTTGTCTCCACACATGAAAGTGGCCTTAAAAATTGGATACCCACCCCTTTAGTGCTTTGGAAAAGATAAAAAACACTATATCCACCAATTTTTTGTCTTTTTAACCTAAATGGGAGACCCATGATAAAAGTAGGAATCTCACTACCCTCATCTTTTGACTCATTTATTCACCTACATGGAAAATAACACCACATTTAGGTGGGAATATCTTTAAGTACTTGGATGAAGAGAAGAAATGGTGGTGAAAAGTATTTTGGCGTCATTTAAGCCCATATGCCTAAATTGGACTCATGTATAAGGTGGGAGACACACCAACCCAAATGGGAGACTGATGATCAAGGTGGGAATCCCACCACCCTTATATTTTTACTCATTCATGAATCCACATGGAAAATGGTGCCACATTTTGTGGGGCATCTATTTAAGTGCTTGGATGAAGATAAGAAAGGGTGGTGAGAAGTCTTTTGGTCTCATTGAAACCCATGTTCATGATTACCATTCAGAATTAGACTCATGTGCAAGGTGGGAGACCCATGATCAAGGTAGGAATCCCACCACCCTCATCTTTTGACTCATTCATGTTCCCACATGGAAAATGGCATCACATTTCTTGGGGCATCTCTTTAAGTTCTTGGATGAAGATAATAAAGGGTGGTGAAAATTATTTTAGCTTAATTTAGGCCCATGTGCATGATTCCCATTAAAAATTGGACTCATGTGCAAGGTGGGAGACACACCAACCCAAATAGGAGACCCATGATCAAGGTGGGAATCCCACCACCCTCATCTTTTGACTCATTCATATACCACATGGGAAATGGTGCCATACTGCTACTATTCCATCTTTTGGAATGGTTATTGATAACAAATGTTATAAATTCCCCCTCTCCTTCACCCAAGGTTAATCTAGAACTTAGTCTTTGGTTATTGACATATTGTTATAGGTCTTTGAAAGAGGTCATCATTTTGGAGGTCATCCACATCTTGGAGGAAAAAAATTCAAAGCAATGAAGTTATACCAAAATTACCATGGGATTATTTCATCACATCATCAATAACATCAACCACATCAAAAATCCTGAAGGTAACCTTAATTTTTTTTCCAGTTATTTACTTAAGTCCTTCCTTTTATTACCTTCACCTTTACCCCTTAATCCATTTTCCATATTAATCCATTGACCTCCTTTACCACTTTTGGCATTATAATTCCATTTACCTCCTTTGCACTCTTTTCACCTTTGCCACCTTCACCCTCTTTGTTACCTCATCCTTTTGATACCCTAGTTACTTATTGAAATGAAGCTCTACTGAAATTACTATGGGATTCTTTCATCACATCATCAACAACATCAACCACATCAACAAGCCTCAAGGTAAGCTTATTTGTTTTTTTTATTTTAGTTATTTACTTAAGTCCTTCATTTTAATAAAATCACCTTTATCCATTAATCCACTTTTCATATTAATCCATTGAACTCCTTTATGACCTTTCCCATTATAATTCCATTTACCTCATTTGCCTTCTTTGCACCTTTGTCACCTTCACCCTCTTTGCTCCCTCATCCTTTTCATACCCTAGTTACTTAATATATTATCTTTTTCAACCATCTATCCCTATAATTTTATTATCTCAATCAGCCCCAACCAAACCATTATTTTGACCCTTATCAAATTATCAAACCCAAAACCACAACCTTGCCTTAACCAATTTTCAGCATTAGTATAATCAAACTAGTTGCTTCATTTTCATTAACTTATCAAAGCATCTTATTTTATCTATTAATTTGTTTTAATTGTGTGTATTTTATTTTAGTTGTATAATAATTTAAGGAAAATATATTAATTTTATCATTTCCACTTAAGTTTTTTAAAGAAGGTGGATTGACAACCTCCTAGAAAACTTTCGCTTCTAAGATCTAGCTCATGCTAGGCAACCCACCCATCTACTTGTCTAACAAATAAGTTTATTTTTATATTTTATTATTTTATGGTCATCACCCGAAGACAAATATTATATCTCAAAAATCATTATATTCAATGCATCACATTTAACATGTATTCTTCCACACCCTTCTTAACTAGTTTCTTTTTTTCACACTTAAGAAAAAGCGAAAATTAGACAGAAACATTTTGGCATGTTTGGTGGGACCCTTGAGGTTTATTGGATTCTTAGATGTTTTCAGAAATTTATAAATAAATTAGTGAAATTAATTTAGTTGAATTATTATAAAATTAATCTTCTTTCTATACCAAAAAAAAGAAAAAAAAAGAGTTTTAGTTGCATTTTTAGAAAAAATAAATTTTATTACATTTCTAAAAAGAAAGAAAAGATCATTCATCGTAGGATTAGGATTACATTTTCATATTGAATTTAGGTGAATTTTAGTTTTTATTATCTTCATTCAAAGAAAAAAAACATTGGTTAAAATTGAGTGCATCTATTGACTGCTTGTTTGATTTTAGTTGACCTAGTTTAATTAAAAGCATTATGAATTAATCATAGTTCATAAATGTTATACAAACCAAACCACTTACACAAAAAAACATAAAAACACACTTGAGACAAGGCCTAAATAATAATTCATCATCTAGAAGATCACATTACCCTTTCCTAGTTATCTTACTTGGATTTAATCACTAAGGGGATAACCAACTCAGTTCTCTAACTAAGTATAATGTCTAGAAATAGATACATATTGGATAAAAACTTGCACTGACTATAGGATTGTGATATGAGGGGATAAATTCCCAAGTACTAGGACATGTACTCAAACCAATATAGACTTATATTGAGTGCCTAAACATAACTTGAAACTAAATATATACTACATTGTTTAGGACCTATTCAAGCCAATTTTCTCTTCACACTTTTCTAAGGCATAAGCCAAAAGAGATATTAAAAAGAATCTTAGGATTTAATGCACTCTTAGTAAATTAATTGTTTGCCTTGAGTCATTTTTTTATTTCTCTTTATTTGAGGTGTGAGAACGTATCATCTTTTTCTTATTTTCTCATATGGTTCTCAACCACCAACAATAAAAAGACCTCCAGGAATAAAACCCACCGCCAAATAAAACATCACCAACTTCAACATCTTCATCCATGGAAGAAATTTATGAACCCATATATTCTCCTCATTCTCCAAGATCTCCTACTCAAGTAGTCCTAATAGATGTGGATTTTACCACTTTTGTAAATAATAATCATGTAGCCTTACAACACTACCTAAAAACCATGTCTTATCAAATCCTAGTTTTGACCCTACCCATAGATCCACCTTATGGCATGCCTTTCCACCTCATGAGGAATACCTCCACTACCATGGGAGCTACTCAATATTTAGTTTCCAAAACATTATCATTAACCAACAATCCCTCAAAATTAACCCACCAACCCAAACTACCACTGCCCTTATACCTCGTACTAATCACTTCCCCACAATAGGAGTGCCTACCTCTAGCGCTACCCATCTTCTTCTACTTACCTTCAATCCATCAAACACTACTCCACTTACTTGTCTTTTGGTGTCCATACCCTCCATGTTACCACCAATCAACACAAGAGTCACCACCCTTCCAATGGCCACTAACCCAACCATCACTCCAACCCAACATGCAACCTTTAGCTATCTTGATAACCCACAAGGGCATATACCCTCTATCAAACCACCAGCCTCTACCCAACCATTAACATCAACATATCATTATATATCTTCCACCTAACCTCTAAAGAATGCATACTAATATGTGGGGTCATCTCAACCATCCACTAACTATTCACGTATTACCCAACCTACACCAAACATACCATATAACTATGCATCCCAATAACCTTAAGCAAACTTCATGAAGTTGGTCATGGACAAGATGACTTCCCTTGAGTCATCCATCTCTGGATCCCATAATCTCTTATCTTATGATCAAATTTTCAATGAGCCTATTCACCTTTCAGTCCCCATCAGACCTTATCTATCTTAGTGGGAACTTCCAAAATTTACCAAGTTTAACAGTAAATAAGACCCTCAACAACATTTAAGAATGTTTAGGCATTCATGCTACTTCATTGTCCATGATGACACTCTTCTCTTCCATACCTTTCCTATGTCATTATCTAGACCAACATTGGATTGAAATAGTGTTATACCAAAAAATTCCATCCTTTCTTCAACCTAATTAGCCCAAAATGTTTGGGATCATTTTTCGATCAATATATCCAAGAAAGTTTCTATTACCAACCTCTACTCCATTCAATAATTTGAAGATGAACCCATTGCTTATTTTATAGCTCATTGGAGGAGCCTAATAAACCAACTTTCCTTTTCATTACCTCAACTTGAGCTTATATATCTCTTCACCTAGGCATGCACAAAACATATTTCATCCACATTGTATGTCCAAAGCTTTTGGACCTTTGATAAATCTTTTACCATGGCTCACAAACTAGAAAATAAAGCCATTAATGAAGGAAGGTTAAAGTTAAAGATCAATAACTCAACTTACAAACCCAATGAGCCCTTTTCTTCCAAACCAAACAAACAAACCAATTTGAATACTAATTTCAAATCAAATGCCAATGCCATTGTCCTCAAAGTTGCACCACCACCATCTACCAACCAATAGAACCCAAAAAACCAAACCTTCAACTCCTTTAATATTCAAACCAAAACCAAATGAACCAAACTTGGAATAATCATAAGCAATTAACTCTACTTTGGGAGCCATATCCTTATATTTTGGAAAATTTACTAAAATATAGTATCATCCAACTTCCACTAATTAAACCACTCCACTGGTTTGATGCTTCTCGCCCCATACTGGGTTGGTATAATGAGAATGACCATTGCACCTTTCACCATGTCATAAGACATGAAATAAATAGGTGAAATACCTTCAAATACCTTGTCCAATCCCTTATTGACAAGGGGGATCTTCCATTGGACAATCCTATTATACCATCAAACTAGGCCATTGACATATTCTTAAAGAATTTTCCTAATCATGCTCCTTCTACCCTTTATTATGACAATAAACTAGAACCATCCAATGAGGCAGATACTATGAATGTGGTTACTAATGAACCCATTATTAAAGAAAACATCACCTCAATTTTCTCTTTCCCCATCCCCCTAATGAAAGGGGAGAAATTATCTTCTATTCCTTTGGACACCCAAATACAGGGAGCCACCATACCCACACCTCCATTGGAGGATACCACACCTACCTCCCATATCATATAACCATCCACTCCCTCTTTGGAAGATAAATCAAAAAATAAGATAACTTCATCCACCCAACCTTTGATTTTAGAATAAATTATCAAAAACCAAGACAAAGGTAAAGGAAATGTTCCTTCTCTACCTAAGGGCTTAACCTTTAAAAATAATGCCCAAGTAACCAAACCTCCTTAAAAATTAGAAACCAAAACAACTAAAGAGGTAAAAACACCAAAAGACCCAAAAACCCAAATTTTACCTCCATCAAACTTGCCCTCCATTTTGGGTCCTCATCCCTCTACATTGAGCATGAAACCCATTATTTTTACCAAAAATGCACCACTTTTGGTGGTCACACCTTCATAATTTATTTACAAGACACCTTTCCTCACTAGACAGATGATTCCTAAGTTACATATCTTACCTAAACCAAAACCATAAAATCATACCACCTTACTGAAGACACATATCACCAAACCCACATCCATACAACCTTCTACCTCAATACCCAAAGAAAAAACTGCTAAATCTTTACCACCTTAGCTGAGTCCTATTCAACCATTCTAAAAATGTTTTTTCAAACCTCTTACTTGGCCTTAACACCCATAAAACCTTTTGACCCTTCACATCCTAAATTTTCATGGTTTAATGACAATTTGATTTGCCTATATCATAGGACACCTGACAATGACATGAAGAACTATAAAGCTCTCCAAACTCTTATCCATCAACTTTATGATGAGGATGATCTGTTAATAGATGAACCTCCTATGCCACCCCTACTGACTAAAATAATAACCATACCTACCCACTCCTCTATCATTACCTAATAGTAAATATGAGTTGAACAACTCTACTACCTTAACCTCTCATGTTATCCATACAATCAATGTGGTCACAAAATCACAATAGAAGGATAAAGGGAAGGATAAGGAATCCATTCCTTGGACTTATCCCTCCTTAAAATCTCAAGCCAACAATACCCAACCGTATCCATTTTCAAATGAACCCAAGATATCTATCTTAGGTGCTTCCCCATCTAACCCTCCATACCCTAACCCATATGCACTATCCATCTAAAAATCTATCCTCAAGAAAATTAACCAAACTCTAGCATAAATGAGCTTGTATGAGTTAGTCTCCACATCTCCCCATCACCTCCAAACACTCATAAAAGCTTTGAAATCTAGTGAAGTCAAACCCAATGACCCTCAACATTTAGCCACCATTTTTGGTGCCTTTTGAAATTCTAACCTTGTCACATTTAAAACTTTAGAAATACCTTTTATTCTTCTGAAGGATCTTGATCTCCTCTCTTCATTATATCATACATTAATCAAACCTTCATTGAAAGGGTGATGATTTATGGAGGATCCAATATCAATCTTATCTCTTCACATGCCTATGACCAACTATAATTACCTATGAACATCATGTCTGAAAGCACAATGATCCTTCATTCTTTCAATGATACCATGACTACTACCTTGGGCACAATTATCCTTCATACATGTGTAGGGCACCATACCATTCCTAAATTTTTTAATGTTATATAAGGATAATTTCAATACAATGTTTTATTCAAGAGTTTTTGAATTCATGTCATGAGTTGTGTCCCTTCTACCCTACATCAATGTGCCAAATTTGAGCATGAATGTCAATTTGTGACTATCCAGGCTAACCCTAGTCCTTTCACATCTTGAAATATGACATATTGGCCTAATGACATCCATCTTCTTACATCATCCACCTCATAACCATCTACTAATGACACGACCCCACCAAATAAAACCCATGACACTTCCACACCGAATGTCAATGAATCTTCTACTAGCTCATCTATCCCTTCTTCCTAGATTTCTATAAAGAACCCCATGACAACCACATTCCAATGTCTTTCCATTGGACAATATAGACTCTTAGCCTTGGATGCCTTGTCTACTCCACAATAATATAGGAATCTCATACATAACCCTTCTTATGACCCTAATAATAGAGCCATCATCCTCTTTGGGCTCCCTAATCATCAAATAAATTTTATTTATGGGGAACTTGATTGGCCACTTCTAGCCCCTACCGCTAATTCATCCATCCAACCATTTACCTCTATCTTTTTCTATCTTATCAAACCAAATATTTCTAAGTTGTATTTTCATATATGTGCTTGGAAAGGATTTGGCCTTGGTTTCTATGAAAAAGGGCCTCATGAGTTACCCCATATCAAAAAAAATTAACCCCATGAGTCATTTGGCATTGGGTATGAACCACCTAAAGAACCCACCAATTCACCCAAACCCATTACCACCATCAAAGAAGATATCCTGTCTTACCAACCTAGCCACTTTCCCCACTTTAAGATCCTAACATCATCCCCTATAACTTTTTATTTTATAGTCAATACCATTAGTTTAGGCCCTCTGATCTACCAAAAGGGTGGAAAAGATAAATTCCTTCCACTCATACATCCTAAAATGGTAGATAATGATTCTCCTACCATCAACACCATCCAACATCAAGATGATGATTTCATTCTTACGTAACTTAGTAAGGGGGATTCTTCTATCCACAAATCCCTTCCTCTTAAGGCCTTGACCATGTCAAATGAATCCACCATGGATATCAACTTGGGCACTCTAGACAACCTTTGCATTATCAAATTGGGCAAAACTTTGAATTTTGAGGAATTTTATAACTTCTACTCTTTCCTCCAAGACTGAAGCATAGCACTCACTTGGTCTTACAATAATATGCCTAGGATTAACCCCACCATTACTAACCATAGCATAGTCACTCATCATGATGCGAAGCATGTTAAAAAAAAACCTTGGCATATGCATCCTTGCATAGCCCTTCTCATCAAAGAATAGCTTTAATGTCTCCTATGTAGAAACTTCATTCAACCTTTTGAACCCCCAATGGGTCTTGAATATCATACCTATCACCAAATTCATGAGGGTTGTGTGGAATTTAATGACCTTAACCTCACTTTCTCTAAGAATGAGTTTCTTCTACCTAACATTGACTAGCCTATTGATCTTACAGTTAGTCATGAGATGTTATCTCTCATGGATGGGTTCTTGGGTTATAAGTAGATCTTGATTTCTCTTGAAGATCAACATAAAACTACCTTTACCACCCCTTGGGGATATTTTTTATATAGAGTCATGCCTTTTAAGTTATATAATGTTGGTATAACCTACCAATGTGTTATGACTTATATATTCCATGATATCATCCATAATATTGTAGAAGACTATGTGGATGACCTCAAGAAATCCAAACTCTGAAAAGATCACTTGACTACTCTTATGATCATATTTTAATGCCTCATCTATTATTATGTTTTCCTTAATCCTAATAAATGCATTTTTTGGGTCCTTTCAGGAAAGATTCTTAGTTTTATCATATCTCTTTGTGGAATCAAAGTAGACCCTACTAAAGTTAGAGAAATTTTGGACATGCATCCTCCAACCAACCTTAAGTAGTTCTATAGCCTACAGGAAAACTCCAATCCATTCACCATTTCATTTCTTAACTTTCAGATGAGTGCCAACCTTTCCATCACCTTTTGAAGAAGAATGTCTCTTTCAAATGGAATAACGATGGTCAAAATGCCTTTGATTTTCTTAAATAGTATTTTTTGTCACCACCTATCCTCACCCTTCCCAAAGATTACTTTCCTTTTACCTATATATCTATATCACCAACCATTCCCTAGGGGAAATGTTGGCTCACCAAGATGTACAACACAAAGAGAAATCCATATACTAAATTAGTCACATGATTTTAGAATATGAAGCTTGGTATACACATATCGAGAAACTCTACTTAGTATTGACATTCATGGCTACCAAACTCTAGCACTACCTTCTTAACCATAAAACCTATGTCAAAACTAATATCAACCCACTCAAGTACATACACTTTAACCATACCAAAATTAGCATATGGCTAAGTGGCTCATTCTCCTCGCTGAATTCAACCTTGAATTCCTCTAGCAAAAGTTGATTAAAGGGTAGGTCATTGCTAACTAATTAGTTGAATCTCCTTTACCAAATAACCAACCACCTCCTCTTACCTTTCTAGATGAGTCTATTGTGACTCTTTCTCAAAAGGATGGCATAACATACCAAATGACCATCTTCTTTGATGGCTCAAAGTGCCAACAAGGAGGGAATGCTAGAGTTATTCTCATTCTACTCAATGTCGAACCCCTTCCTCTCTCCTTCAACCTTAACTTTGAATGCACCAATAATATGGCTGAGTATGAAGCCCTAGTGATAGGTCTCTAAACTACTCTAACCTTGGGAACTAAGACAATCTATGAATTTGGTGATTCCTAGCTTATTGTCAACTAGGTTAGTGGATCCTATCAGTGTAAGAATGATGTGTTGTAAAAATATAAACTTTTATCTGACAAACTCTTAACATCATTCAAACTTTATGTGGTCTAATCTATTAACTAATATAACAATAAATTCATGCATATAATGGCATGTATTACTTCTTAGACCCCTTCTCAGCTTTCCAATTTAAAAATATTTATCACCTTTCATCATTTCAACACACCCTCTTATAGCTAGCCTAACCTCCCTACCATTTTTAATGAGGATAAATCCCCATCTGAAATTTGGTATGACCAAACTTTTAACTACCTCAACCTAGGCATCATTCCTCCCAACCTCTCTAAGAATTCCCATAGAAAATTTGTTTAGATTACATCTTGTTACACCATAATAGGGGTAATCCTTTACCAACATGGTTTTGATGGTATCCTTCTTCACTACCTATGCATCTATGAGGCTTCCCATGCCATCATGAAAACACACGATGTGATATATGGGGAACACTTTAGTAGTCTATTAGTCACTAAATGTATCCTTATCCTTAGTTGCTATTGGCCCACCCTCAATCAAGACTATTGTGATTATGCAAAAAGGTTTGTTAAATATCAATAGAATGCTAATTTACATCACATGCCAACTAATTGCCTCTAAGTATATAATGAATTTTGGCCTTTTTCACAATGGGGGCTTGATATCATTTTGAAAATCAATTCTTTGTAGTGGCATATATCCATCATCATAGCCATCAAATACTTCACCAAGTGGGTAGAATCTCTTTCTCTTGTCTCAAACAAAGTGGAGCAGATTTTCAACTTTATCAACCATCATATCATCTGTTGCTTTGGAATTCCTCATAAAATCATCACCGATAATGGTAAATCCTTAAAAAATAAGCAATTCCAAGGTTTATGTGATGCATTTGACATTGATTTAATTTTTTCCTCACCTTACTGACCACAAACAAATGTATAGACATAACCCTCTAATAAAATCCTTAACAAAATACTAACTAAAGTTGTTAGTGCTTTAGGTCAAGATAGGCACTTGTGCATCCCATTCATCTTATAGTCCTATTGTACTAGCATTAAAACCTCTATAGGTGCTACTCCCTTCTCTCTAGTCTTAAGAGTAGAGGTAGTCTTCCCTCTTGAAGTCCAAATTCCCTCTCTTTGCATATGTTTACATGATCTTATTTATGAATATTATCATCAACACCATTTAGCTCAGCTTGAGCTACTTGATGAGTGTCGTTTAGCATCCCTTACCCACTTCTATACCTATCAAGAGCATATCAAATGTGATTATAACAAGCATCTCAAATAATGAGACTTCAATATCAGAGATCTCATCCTAAAAGAAAACCAACATGTAACCAACATGGATAAGAGTAAATGATGCAATTTTTATTTTGATTGGATTTTACTCTACATAAATACCCATAAGTATAGATTAGGAGCTTATCATTTGTCTTCTTTTGAAGGCAAACTAGAACCTAAACCTCTCAATGCTTCACATCTATGCTCATTTTTATGTTAAAGAAGGATCAATATCACTCTTTTTATCTAACTTAAGCCCATCCCTTGATTATGAGATTTTAACCTTCACCCATCTTTGTCATATCCTTTTGAGGACAATTGATTACATCATAGAACCATGTGATTAGCCATCATAGTCATAGACTAATCCTAAATGTGGGTACCATGGCTCTACCCATAGCATGGTTCTCATAGATAGTTTTCATATCTAACAATATGGAATTCTATGGTCATTATCTCTCAAAAACAACACCTTTTCATATCATTAATCTTTTTGTGTTAAAATTTTTCCCTCTTAAAGGTAAACCTCTAAACCTAATTAGACTTATCTATGTCTAAAAACATTACATTCAAAAACAATTTTGATACCAAAATACTACTTGGGTCAATATCTTAAGCATTGAAAACTACTCCCTTGAAGGAAAATTGCTCAAAAATAAAATTAAAATTGCCAAATATAAGTTAGACTGCTCCCTTGAAGGACAACTATCAAGAACATTAAACAAATCCAATAAGCTTAAACCACTCCCTTGAAGGATGGCTAAGTTAACTTTATCAAGAGTAGAGTAATTTCTTAGAAGCTTCCCTTATCGATTGGCTTCCCATATACATCAATAAATAAAAAGACCCACTATCACAACAAAATCTAAAGCCCCAACTATCTCTCAAGTAACATAATCAGTTAGAAGTTGTAATTATATTTCACATGTAGACTTCTCTTATTGATCAGTATACATATAACATATGACATGGAATTGTCTATTACCATTCTTAGGCCACCTATAGAAGGGAAAAACTAATTCACATGAGGTTATCATACATATCACCATTGCCCTTCACACCACCTATCACCCATATTCCCTTTAGAATATCTATAAATCAGGGGATTTAGAGCTTACTTGACACCTTGTGATCAAGAAACCTTTTTCTTATCAACTCATGATCGCTCATGTGTAGTGTTTGAAGGTCTTATATTCAATAATCCAATCCCACTTCAAGTCTATTTTTAGTCCTTATCAAAAATAAATCATCATGCATTATTCTTATTTTAACGTGCTTGGTTGATGTTTTCATCATGACGTTTACCATCCAATGTTATAAAAAAAACAATCATTCTTTTTAAATTAAGTGAGATTACAAAAACCATAACCATACCATTCATAACCATAACCATAACATTCATAAGTATCCACACAACCTTAAGCATGATAAAATTTGACAGGTAACATCCAACATATTTTGTATATGTTTTTAGTATATATTTAGGGTGAGAGGAGTCACATGACACATAAAAAGTTATCAGACTATCCACACTTCACCTAAGTCCCCTACATACATTATTTTCTTACCTAAGCACTAGGATAATTTTTTAGTGACTCTAGATATGTGTTCTACCATCCTTCTACTTGATTTCTCCCTGAACTAACATCTATAACATTCTATGTCCTAATAGTTTCTAAAGGGTGTATTTTATTTTCCTCTTCTACATCCATCCCCACAAAGTGAGAATCATATTGTGCTTTGGATCTTTCACCTTGCTTTTCCGTCACAACCATTGTATCCCTTTGCTCTAGTTGTTATGCTTGTATAAGTACCACTAGTTGTTGCCACAGTGTACATCCCCTTAGATAGTGAGGGTTCCTTCTATAGATAGGTTGATGGTCATGTTCTCTATCCTTGCATCTTGTGTAGTGAAATTCTTGCCTTCTTCACTGCTACAAAGGTAAGAGTTCAAGCTCAATCTCAAGTCATGGGTGCCTTTCATCTTGTTGTTGATCTAATAGTACTTTCATTATCACCACTACATGTAATATCTTATAGATCTATACATTTACCATATTGATTATTTTGGGCTATGAGGGTTGCTAATTATCTCCATAATTATTCCCATTATTCAGCATCTTCAACCTTGTGTAGTTCTCTACACTCTCTATAATCTGCAAAACCAAATAACTCAATGATAGACATTCATCCTTATCATGATTCTTTAAATAGAATACTTGAACATTCCTTTTTATCAACATGATTCTCCATTCCACCGATGGGGAAGGTCATATGATGTCATTTATTCCCTTGAATAGTCCTCCCACTTGAAATAGTCTTGACTAGTTACCTTTTCATATGGGCATATCGCCCTCAATCTGATTGGTCATCTTGATAAAACCATTATGAACTATCATGGTATCTTTATGTTTCCCTTATCCTCTGATCTACATATGATGTCTTTCCTTTCTTTTTTTTCTTATGATCCTTATAGGCCTAGTGGTCATTTTCATCATTGTCACCTTTATCCTAGTTGACGTAAATTGGCTTCCAACCATGGATCATTATAATGATCACATCTTTGAAACAACCACTATTGCTAGTGGTGGTAACTCCTAAATGCTTGCCTTTATATAACTCCCCCATATTATCCAACTATATAAATAGTATCTTGGACCACATAGCTCCCTACTACCAGGGCCTTTTCTAAGTGGAAACCCAAGTCATCAGTTCTAAGGAACTGGGATAGAGGATACATACATTGCTGCCTTTCATCTAACCTACCCATGTAACTCTTGAATCAAGCATGGTCCATCCTCTATCACTCACCACACTACTAATTTTCTAACTCATAGAATCTACTTATCCCTCAAATAAATTATTTTTAGGTCATCACTTCGCTACTACCCTTAAAAATCATCTCATAGTGATGATGACCTTTTGCCAACATGACTATGCAGATCTTGATAGACACTCACCTCCTAAAACTCACCTTATAATGTTTGATGCCAACACTATACTTATACCCTCACACAATTTTAGAATGTTTAACCTCACTAAAAAGGAACTTCTTCTTTGGATTAGTTTCATTGAAGGTCATTTATGGTGCTTAGAATTGTGTTCCCTTTGAATTTATCTTACCTGGTCCATCTATGTCTCTTATCTTAATAAATGTGAGATCATTATGGTAAATATTAACTAATCTACACCATGTAACTTCACCATCACCATCACCTTCACCAAAACCTAAAAACTCTATTTTAAAAAACCTTCTCCATCAACCCAAACCAGCCCATGTGGTTTATCAAAATGGGTCAGCCAATTTGAGCACCATTTTACAACCCTAGATGAACTACATTGGCTTGATGTTCATCAACTATGTAGGTGTTTCTTAACTTCTAAGGGTATTTTGGCCACTAAAAACTAATTACCCTCCCATTTTCCTTCTCATTATCTTTTGTTACTAATAGCACCGCCTTTCTTAGGGTGTCCTATGTTAGGGAAGATTTAGATTCTTCTTAGAATCCTTGTATTTTAACATCATATAATACTTTCTTTTCATTTTCCCCCATTACTAGGAGAACTACATCGGACTAATGTATTTTTAGACTATGTAGGCAGTGTTCATTTACTAAGGTTAGCTCAACCACATATTTTAATTTATTTTCCCTTCTCACCTAATATCTTTTCCTCCACCCCTCTACTTATCTCCTCACCACCTCCCCACCTTAATCTTTTCAATCTCTTTTAACCTTTTTTCCATCTTGTCAATATCTTTTAACACAAAGATTGACAACCTTCCTCATTGACCCCTCTTATCTACTATAAAGCCACCATCTACTCTGCTTCATTGGCCTCCCCAATACCTTTCCTTGTTCATGCTTCATGGCTTACTTCCCCACCCACTTTTGGCATGTTTTGCCTCTCTCTCCACTTTTTACCAACCTTTCCCCCTATCTCCTTTGTTTTCTTTTGCCATCCTCATCATTTCCCCTTGTCCTTGGAAATTTGTCACACCCTCTTCATCACTCTCATTTCCTCACCAATTCCACATCATATTGTGCATCTTACAATCTTTTCATTTCTTTTGTCGCTACACTTTTACTTTATGTGTACCAACATTCTCTATCATTTTTACACTCTTCCCACATTTCCCATTTCCCATTCTTCTTGTTTGCTTTATTTTCATCCTTTTTGTCTTCCTTTTTTCCTCCACCACTAGTTTCTACCTAGGTATTTATCCTTTGAGAAACATTCCATAATTTCCCCTTTTCTTATTATCAATTCTTACCTTTTTCCTTTCACATTACCCTTTTCTTACTTCCATCTCATTACTCAATTGCCTTTTGCATCTATGTGAGTATACATTATTTATATCCCTACTTCAATTCTTCCTATTTCTTTTTATCATCCATAGTCTTCATCCTTTATATTCATCTCATTCCCTTTCATTGTTTTCCACCATCTTCTCCCTTTTCTCCATTTCATTTCATTTTTACCATCTTGAGGACATTCCTTGTTCTTCTTGACCTTATTTTTTCCCCTCCTATATGTCCATTCTTGGATCCTTCCATCCTTCTCTACCATCATCTTTATATGTGACTTCATTGTTTTCTTCACCTATGTCTTCATCCATCTCCTATTCCACCTTCACCTCATCCATTGATTGGATCCCCTTTATTTTATCAAATTCAACCTCCACCTCTTTTTAATGTGGTCACCAATTGTACCGCTTCTACATACATCTCCTTGTCTGATTTATTTTATCCTCCATGCCCTTGCTTTAATGTATGAAATCTAGTTAGGTTCACTACTTCAATTTCATCCATTTATTCCTTTAATGCCTTTGCATGTTGATCTTGGATCTTCTTTTTTTGACCACATCCCTAAACTCATATGACCCATAAGTGAGCATGAGCACCACCAGCTATTAGGATGTAGATTCCTTCCCTATCTTCTCTAGTCTTTCTTATTTTGAACCCCTTTTTATCTAACCTTTAGATATTTTAGAATAAAATATAAAACCACCTTCAAATGGAAGATTTTGGGTACTCACATGTGAATTATAGTTATACCCTCTCATGTGACCTAACTCCCAGCCAATAATTTCCCTTGATTTTCCCTACCTAGCCTACATATTATTATGCACTATAATAGCCCTACTCTTTAATCGCATTCCACCTAGTAACCTTTTCTAGGAATCACCTCTTCCATAAAACTATTTTCCTCTTTAGTCTCTTTTAGACCTATTTCTCCCACCTTCCTTTTCAACTCCCAAATCTGTCTATCTTCATACATCCTTCTTCTATTTTCCCTTTGAGTTTTCCATTTATACCATTTATTTTCCTTCCTCAACCTACTCCCTCATTTAATTAATATTATTATTATTCACCTCACTACATATTCTAAAACCCCTTAGAGTCTTTCTATAAATTCCCTAAAAACTCAATGGTTACTTATTTTTGGGCCCCACTGGCTCCAGGGTCAATGGTTTGAATCTTCACCACTTCTTATGTACCCACTCTACTACTTTACTTCCCTAAATCATTGAATAATACCATTGCATATCTTTTTAAATACATTATTATGGAGTGCGTACAATGTTAGCTTATTTGGATGGTGATGAAAGAACCTATCAGGCCACTATGGCAATTTGAGTAGTGCCAAATTTTTTAAAACCTAGTAAAACATATTTCTCCCTTTTTTTAAATGGTGGAAAAAAATTATACTTGAACCTACTTATCCATGGATATAGATTCATTTTACATAGTAAAATAAATCATCTAATTTCATCTTAGGTAATCTCATCCATCATTTCTACCAAACCAATCAAATAATTATTTGATAGCCATATTTTCCACCTTTTGGTGTTTCCATTTCTCCAACATCAATCAACTAGACTTAACTACATGATACATCAAATTAGGGAAACCAAGTTAACCAACACTCCCCACCTCAAAATAAGTGCATTAGGCCTGAATTTCATTTTGGACATTATGTCCACTTGCCTAGTGCATATAGAGTCCACTTGGCCACCCCATTCCAACCAACTAACCCACTTTCCCATGTCTACCTTGACATATGCCATTTTTGACCTGACCTCTTTGCATGTTTTATGATGACCTTGTCTTGGTCTTTTTGACTACATTGACTAAACTTGTCATTTTGCACTTTTTATGCCCTACCTCATGTGCAATTAGACCATTTTTATTGTTTTGTAGGATCACTTCCTACCTTGGATAACTATGAACAATACTAACTTTGTCTATATGACTTAATAAGCTTAATTTAATCAACTATAAATAACATTGTGGACTAGTTACCTTATTGTATGTCCATCTAGAACCTAACCTTATTTTTATCAAAATTAGTAGCTTTGGTCTCTATGTAATCTTAACTATCATTCGTAGTCACATTTTGTGACCCATTAGCATTTCCCATGCCCAACTACCTTGTGGTACCACCTAGTACCTCCCCACCAATTTCTTATCAAACTTACACCTGATTTAACCTTTCTTCATCAACTCTTAGTTTAAGGGGGAAACACCTCCTCCCACGCTAAAAGAACCTTAAAGTTTGACCAAGTGATTCATTTTTATTTTGTATCTTGTTAATTCAAAGTTTCATAACAAAAATGGGCAAAATGTAGACACTTACAATTTTTGATGACTAAATGCCTTAGGACCCCATAAAGACCCCCTAAACCTTCTTAACCCTTAAGTAACCCCTCTTAACCTAACCAAATCACTATTATCATATTCACATAGTAATATTAAAAAATACTATTTAAACTTACTATTCACTATCACCATTCACTGTGGGATCCACTATCACCATTCATGATGACATGGCAAGTGACATGAAAGGTGATTTGGGAGGTGATGTGGAAAGTGATATGGATTAAAAGTGAGGTGGCTTCATCTGGGACATCATACCCCACCTAGGACCCTTTCCCAATGTTCTTAATGATCTCATTAAAGCATCACAAGGGTCCCCCCTTGAAATATGGAGAATTTCCCCTTGAGGGACCATCATTCAACATATATTTTGTCTCCACACATGAAAGTGGCCTTAAAAATGGGATAAAAACCTATTTAATGCTTTTTAAAAGATAAAGGGAAATATATACACCCATTTTTTACTTTTCAACCCAAATGTTAGACCCATGATCAAGGTGGGAATCGGGAATCCCACTAACCTCATCTTTTGACTAATTCATACACACACATGGAAAATGCTGCCACATTTTGTGGGGAATATATTTAAGTGTTTTGATGAAGATAAGAAAGAGTGGTGAAAAGTATTTTATCCTCATTTAGGCCCATGTACATGATTCCCATTCAAAATTAGACTCATGTGCAAGGTGGGAGACACACCAACCTAAATAGGAGACCCATGATCAAGGTGGATATCCCACCAGCATCATATATTGACTCATTCACACACCCACATGGAAAATGGCACCACATGTTTTGGGGAATATCTTTATTTTCTTGGATGAAGACAAGAAAGGGTGGTGAAAAGTCTTTTGGCCTCATTTAGACCCATGTGCATGATTCCCATTCAAAATTGGACCCATGTGCAAGGTGGGAGACACACCAACTCAAATGGGAGACCCATGTTCAAGGTGGGAATCCCACCATGCTTAGATTTTGACTCATTCATGCAGTATATGTAAAATTTTGCCACATTTTTTGGGGAACCTATTTAAGTTCTTGGATGACTAGAAGAGAGGGTGGTGAAAAGTCTTTTAGCCTCATTTAGGCCCATGTACATGATTCCCATTCAAATTTGAACTCATGTGCAAGGTGGGAGACACACCAACTTAAATGGGAGACCTATGATCAAGGTGGGAATCCCAATACCCTCATATTTTGAATCATTCATGCTCTACATGAGAAACGGTGCCATACTTCTACTATTCCCTCTTTTGGCATGGTTCTTGACAACAAATGATATAAATACCCCCCTCTCCTTGACCCAAGGTTAAGTTGGAAGTTAGTATTTGGTTATTAACATATTTTTTCATGTATTTTAAGGATGTAATCATTATATAGGTCATCCACATCTTGGAGGAAAAAAATTCAAAGCAATGAAGCTCTGTCAAAATTACCATGGGATTCTTTCATCACATCATTAACAACATCAACCACATAATCAAGCCTCAAGGTAACCTTATTTATTTATTTATTTTTTTCATTTTTTCACTTAATTAATTCACTTTATTACCTTTAAATTTATCCCTTAAACCAATTTCCATATTAATCTATTGACCTCATTTACCACCTTTGCCATTGTAATTCCATTTACCTCCTTTGTCCTCTTTGCACCTTTGCCACCTTCACCATCTTTGCTCCCTCATCATTTTGATACCCTATTTACTTAATATTTAATATTTTTAAACCATCCATACCTCTCATTTTAGTATCTCAAACAACCCCAACCAAACCATTCTTTTGACCCTTATCAAATTACCACACCTAAAACCACAACCTTGCCTTAACCAATTTTCAGCATTAGTATAATCAAACTAGTTGCTTCATTTTGGTTAACTTAGCAAAGCATCTAATTTTCTCAATTAATTTTATATCATTATTATATTTTATTTTAGTTTTATATTCATTTAAGGTACATATATTTATTTTATCATTTCCACTTAAGTGTTTTAAAGAAGGTGGAGTGATAGCCTCCTAGAAAGCTTTCACTCTTAGGATCTAGCTCACGCTAGGTAATCCACCCATCTACTTGTCTAAAAAACAAGTTTATTTTAGTGTTTTATTATTTTTAGGTCATCATCCTGAGCCAAAAAAGAGATATCCATAATCACTTAGATTCAATGCATGCATATTCAACATGTATTCTTCCACATCCTTCTTAACTAAATTCTTGTTTTTACACTTAAGAAAAAGCAAAAAATTGATAGAAACAGATTCATATATAATGGAAAATATGATTCATGACTACAAGAAACATTTTTACTTAGAAAAAAATAATAATTTGACCAAGATAAAGAAGGAAATACACAAAATATTTAAACTAATCTAAATACATAAAGTGTGCAAATAAAGAACTTATTTGGGACAAAACAAAAATAAACTAATGTGATAGAACAACACTTGGAGGAAAATAAACAAATTGATTATGTTCAAAGAACTTTTCTCTTTAATTGTAATGTTTCATATGTATCCCATTACCTAGGATAGGAAGCTCCTTTCCATCCATCTTTGCAAGTTGAAAAGCATTGTCTGATTTACAACTAGAGATTATGTATGGACCACTCCAAAGAGAGTCATAATTTGTATGCTTTCCTGGTTTAGCTCTATCCTCATCCCACTTGGGACCAAATCTCCATCTTTGAAACCTTGTGAAGAAGATCTCTTATCAAAGGCTCTCTTCAATCGTGCTTAGTGGGTTTTCATAGCTAACATGGATAGATTTTAAAACTCTTTTATTTCCATAAGCTTAGCATATCTGATCTCTATTGGTTCATTCTCTAATAACTCAAGTTAATCCATTATTTCTAAAGTAGGAAACTTAATACAAATAGTTAATCTTACTTCTTTCCCATATACCAACTTGTATGGAGAGTTGGCTATTGAGTTTTTGTAGGTGATCCTATCAGCCCATAGATCTAATTTTAACTTGAGATGTCATGACCTCTAATTATATTCAATAGTCCTTCTTATGATCTTTAACATGTTCTTATTTATAGAATAAATAATACCATTGCCTTGCAGATAGTAATTTGATGAAGTGTTGAGATAGACACCATGTTGAACAACCGCTTCGCTGATCCTAGTCCCCAAAATGGTCATAGCATTATCATAAATAATGTTTTAAGGAACTCCAAATCTAGTAAGCAAACTTTTATAGAAATATAGAACATTAGATTCATTTGCTTCTTTCAATGCTACTGCTTTTGTCCATCTAGTGAAGTAATATATAGTAGTTAGTATCCATTTATGTCCTAAACTTGAATGGGGGTTAATGAGACCAATAAATTAAAATATCCACTAGATAAATAGTTGGTAGACTGTAATTGGTTAGAGAGGTAAGGTTTTGAGTTTCACTTTTCCTACAAACATAGGATACTATTTGCACTTCCTAACCCATGCACGATAATCACCAAATATGATAGGCCAATAATAGCCACCTCTCATGATATTAAGGGATGTGGTATTTATATAATAGTGACCTCTATCATGTCCACCATAGAAATAATAATAAATATCTATGTTTGAATTGGATCTATACATCTTAGCAACATTCCATTGATATCCTTCTTGAACAAAACACCATCAATAAGAATAAATGGAATTGATTGCAATATAAAATATATTTTTTGAAGCACTTAGATGAGAGGGATAAATACCATCTTGGAGATATATTAACAAGTCCTAAAACCAGATAGAAGGTGAGGTATGATCATGTATAGCCTCTTCGTCATTTGACACCAAAACCACCTCATTAGCATCTTCTAAGTCTTAGGCTAGATGCTCACAATGTCCTTTACCTATAATCACCTTTTTAACCTTGATATATATGTCTTACTCCATTACCTTCATTATCCAACCAAATCTTATCTCATTCATGTATTTTTTCAATAGAAACTCCTTGATACTTGGATGGGTAACCATTAGGTGTTTCTTATTATCATATAACAACTATCTAAATTTATTGAGAGACATTATAACTAGAATTACACACTTTTCAATAAAAGAGTACCTTGTTTCATACTCATCTAAGCCTTCACTGAAGAAAGCTATTGCCTACTCCAAAGCCTCATGATTCTATTACATAAGAATGACTGAAATGGTGTCTATGTTATCATAAGTGTACAAAAGGAAATCCTTTGTGAAATTTGGGTTTATCAATGTAAAATAACTACCTATGGATTTATTGATCTATTCAAAACTCTTTACTCCTTCATTAGACTAGCTAAAAACTTGATTCTTCTTTAGCATGGATATAAGTGGCCTAGCTAAAGTGGCAAAATCTAAAATATATCTTCTTATAAAAATGATTTTATAAAAATATTTGTAAATAATTTTTGTACTTAGGTAAGGAAATTTAAAGAATTGAATCTATCTTTTTAGGATCTATACTCAAACCATATTTTTAAATCACATGGCCAAGGAGTTTACCTTCATAAACTAAGAAGACATAATTTTTGAGATTTAGAGACAACCTAAATTGCCTAGACATTTAAAACACTTGTTTGAGGTGAACCATGTGCTCACTTGAACTCTTTGAAAACACTATTATTTCATCCAAATAGACAAGAACAAACCTATTAAGGACCTAGAATGATATATCCATGGATGTATGAAAGTTTTCTCCAACATTAGATAAACTGAAGGGCATATTTTTATATGAAAGTGTCCACTACTTTATAGTAAAGGATATCTTGAATTGGTCCTCTTCCTTATAAATTTTTTGATTGTAACCACTATATCCATGCAACAAATAAGACCTCTTTGAACCTGCAACTAGATATAAAATATGTTCCATAGATGCAATAGATAGTGATATTTAAAGGAAGCCTTGTTAAAATCCTGGAAGTTAACACATAGTCTAATCTCACCATTCTTATTTTGTACAAGAACAAGGTTTGACAACCAAGTTGAGGGCTTGATTGGAAATATAATAGATGACTCTATGACCTTATGAAGCTCAACTTTCATCCAAGGTTTAAGAATTGGATTGATAGGCCTTTGTCTTTGTCTCATTGGTTTAGTTTTAGCCTCTAAATTAATGGTGTTTTGAGCTACAATTAGATCAAATCCATTGAGATCACTATATTTCCATGTAAACACATCAACAAAACTTGGAAATAATTCAATGAAATATTACTTTTGTAAAGGATTACATACCTTACCCAACTTTAAGTTCTTACTAGCTATAATCTCCACATTGGTATCATGTTCCTCCTTTGTTGAAAAAGATGAATTTTACTTTATCAACTCATCATCATCATTTAATATTATCTCAAGTGTGACCAATCCCTTAGGAAATGTATTTGTTTTTAATTTCACAATCTGATCACCATACTGTTGTAAGAACTTTGCTTGATTTCTTGAGAAAAACTTAGCCTCTTCTTGTAATATTAAGATAAGCATGTATTGCTAACTTAAGATTTTTTATGATGCATATTATCTTCTTTGGTGATCCATCTAGTTGTAATAATCCTTATTTTTGGTTCATAAATAAGATATCTTATCTATAATTTACTTAGGTATAATAGTGCTACTAGCTCCACTATCCACCATAAAATTATGAATCAAAGTGTCATCAACTATCAAATAGAGGTAGAAAGGAGGATTTTTAATTTATTTTACCTCAATTGTGTCTATTTATATCATATTATGCACCTTCTATACTTTTTGATTATTTGGTTGGTCTAAATTATTTCTTCTCAACTAGTTTTGGGTATAACTTAAGAGTTGAAAGCTCTTGAATGAGGATGTCCTTTTGTCATGGAATAGAGAGGGTATCCAAAATGATAATTTTTATGTTATAATTATTAATTTGATCCACTTTACTAAATTTATCCCCATTAACCTTTGGTTTCACTTTCTAAACCACTAGTTGCTCATGAACTAGAGGTACTCAAAGAACTTTTCCAACCTTTGTATTCTGATTTATCTATGTTATAGGAGGAACAAGTTAATATTTAGTACTCTTGGAAATAAAATTAGGAGTAATTAAAGTATTAATAACATCTTGAGCCTCACCATTGTCTCTTATTTTATCTCTAGCTAGAGTTGTAACTTGGCCACTTGAATTTCTAGTCTCACTACCTTGATTGAATGCAATATGATCATCCATTTACCAATTCACATTAATAGCATCAGGATATATTTAAACTTTTTTATTTTATCCTTGTGATGCCAAATTTTTTTCTTGGTATTGAATTCCTTGAAGATAAAAATATTCTTATGTCATTTGTGGCATAGTAATATTTTGTGATACCAAGGCTTGGCTTTGAGCATCATTGATATTAGATGGCTTCCAACCTAAATCTTGCATCAAGTTATTTTGTGGTGGTCTAGGAATAATATATTTTGAAGTGGAAGGTACATTAGGATCAAGATCTACATATGTGATTGGTAGCATGGTCTATTTTCCCCAAACCCTTGATAAGGCAGATTTTGATCTCTGAAGGGTTGATAGGTTTTCTAATTTTGTTGTTGATAAGTATTATTAGCCTAATATTATTATATTTTGATTTTAACTATTACATTTCAAAAATACTATAACAAACCTTTCAACTCTCCAATCTCACTATCTTGATTAAAAGGGGATGCAAATTGATCTTTAGGGGATGGAATAGGAGTTAAAGATGGAATTTGAGGAACTCGAGGAATTGGTATAGATTTCAATTTTTGGAATATAGGAATTATAGGCCTTGGAGAGAGATTACCAACTTGTATCAAGTTATTTTATACTCTTATTATAACCTCATAAACATCTAGTAAAGTAATACCACCTATTGACTATATCATCACACTAATATTAGAATTGAGAGCTTTTAGATAGTATAAAAAGGCATATTTAGGGATGTTCTAATCAATGCAAGTATCCTAGTCCATGTATTTTATAATTTGAGGTTGAAATCAGATATGAACTCCTAAGGAGGTCTCTTTATGGTATTCAATTATACAACTAAGGATAGGTGATTAGATTCCTCAAATTATCTGACTAAGGATGTACCTAATTAATCCTAGGTAGCAATGGAATTTAGTGGGAGGTTTTTATATCACTGTAGTGCTTTTCCTTTGAAATAAGTAGTAAGAAGTCTAATAGCTACATTTTATTAAACAAAATTGTGAAATGAACAAAGGTTGGTAACATCTTGGATGTGATTAAAAGGATTTGTTTAATTTTCTCCTAAGAATAAAGGGATAGTCTGAAGAGCAAACCCATGAATGTTATCAAACTGGGTTAAACTCAATGGACTACCTTTATTGAATGAAACAAACACTTGGTTTGTAATGGTGATCTAAATAGGGAAAATTTCTTTACTTAGGATAATAGGATTACTAGGAGATGAATATTTATTTTGAGGATAAGGTTTTGTCATACTAAACCTTACTCTTTTATATAAAATAGAAGGTAACTCAATGAATTCCAAATGAATACATTTAGTGGTTGACCTTATGGTAACCTTTGGCATGAGAGTATTTCCCAAATGATGTTGTGAACTTTGCAACCTAAATAATATTTAGCTTTTAATGATGATGGATGCTTTCCTCTACTACAAATACTTTTGTTTAGCTTGAAACTTTAGTTATGCCAAGGAGACTGGGTCCCATTGAGCATGCCATAAATTATTTTAGCATTAATTTACACCCTTAGAGAGGGATTTTTATTCTTTCTCTAACTAATCTATAAAATGGGAACAACCTCAATATATAGGTATCCTATATTGAGGTTGAACCTCCAGAGAAGGTTGGCTTTTGCTCGATCTATCACCTAAAGCTAATTTATTACATGGAAAAGGGAGATAAAATGACAATAACATGAAAAAATCTAAGAGGATGTGATGTACCAATGTTTTTGACACTTATAATTTCACATAACATACTATGAGACACTTATAGACCTACAAATATCATTTCACTCACTCTTTGATCAGCTTTCACATAAGTATTTCACTAATAAATACTAACTATATATCAATCTAGTATGGGAGGGTAATTGTCCACTTCAAAACTAATCAATAAATTATATATGGAACTTATAATGACCTATGAAAGCCATACAACACTTCATGAAGGTGAGAAAATCTATACATAAGTAAATAAAATCAGGCATTCACTTAACCACACTAATGAATTCGTAGGACACATTTAAATTCAACTTGCAAATAGAAGAATTTAGTCTTTTATTGCATTAAATAGGTATTTTAGTAAAAAATTGGCATAGCCTAAGCAGGACAAAAGAATAAGTCTTTTTTTATTGGGGGAGAAATGGGAGATATATAACAAAAGTGGAAGAGAGAGGGAAATGAACAAACATAAATTAATAAATGAGGACCAACCACTTTTTGATCGATTAAAATTAATCCTACCTCCAAAAATTAACTTTTGTTAGCTCTAAATAGATTTAAATTCCTCTTATTAGCTTATAAACACACTAGAAGACAAGAAATTATTTAATATTTTGAGCCATGATCAATTCGAAGGGAAAATTCCCTAAAGACATTAAAAATGTATTGAATGTTGTGCTTGTACTCTTCATCTTCTTAATGATATTACAACATCATGTTTCATCTTGATATGTTATTTAAATTATCATACTATCACTTGAACTCATTCATTGGCATCTCTTCTGACATTCCTTTCATATTCACAACTATGCCATTATTTTGAACCTTGAACATAGGTCCATTATAGATGAAAACCAATCCAATTTTTTAGTTTTCATATAATCAAAATTTTAATGAAGATCCATAGGATAAATAGTCTCTTCATCATGATAAAAACATAAATTCAAATCTAGGACAGTGTTTATAACCTAATTGAGTAAAATTCTACATATAACTAAGCTTTGATGGTGGCATATGAATCTATAGGGTTTCCTTTGGTAACCTAGATCACATTTTGTTCTCGTATCCATACATGTAATCTTGGGTGTTGAAATCCTTTGATATAATGTGTATTATTATGTGGTATCTTATTTCTATTTTACTACTTATATGATTGGTACAAATCTATACATGTGTCTTCATCTCATGCATTTTGGGAACTAGATCAAATTTATTTTATCAATTTCCTCAGGTGTTTACTAGTTTAAACTTTTAATTTTGGCCATTGATCTATGATATTCATTTGAGATGGTGACACTTGGTAGTAAAGTGTTCTCTCTATGGACCTAACTATCAATTCATGTGATCAAATACACTTACACCATGTGGCAGTCTTATGTGTAATTTGAGCTCATTAACCTTTTGACTTTGATCTACACCATCAATCTACTTCCACATGGTTGATTACACTCTATCGATATTTAATATTTTAGATCAAATTTATCAAAATTTATTTGTTTAAGATTTCACCATAATCAAGACATGTATCATCACCATGTTCATTCTTAGGATCCACTAACCTTGTGACCTCATGCTCACTATTTGATCTACTTTTTCATGATTTAATGTATGTTGTAGGATCTATATTTGATTTACTAACTTTCCCATCACTCATTTTCCATTGATATACTTTTATAATCGATAAAGTATTTGGCACTTGTCATCCTCACATTTATTTTATCCTATTGAATATTTTTAAATCTAAATGACTAGTTCTTGTGGTCTTAATTTAATGTCCTTGGGCACATCTCACATTGCTAGATCATTTTTGAAGGATTATATCTTGAGATAGAAAAATCATCAATACAACAAACTTGTAGGGGATAACCTTGTCAAAAAGTAAATAATTTTCATGTAATCCTTGAATTTTGGTTTGCTTTCTAAATACACTTATTAAATGCATATCTAAATTGACCTGTTCACTCCTACATGACATGCTAAGATAATTTGGTTCTTTTAGGCTTGTGCCAGTCATCTTTATTTTCTTTAAAAGGACACCAAGAGGAATTATAAATTTACCAAGACACCTATAAGCTTTAAAACCATCCTTATTATCATAATAACCTACAGGGGATGACCTTCTCTTGTAGTTTTAGATCTGTTTCTAGGCCTTCTCCTTAAAATCATCAAATTCACTTTAAAGCTTGCATAAAGTGTTTCAAAAAATTGAAAGTGACATGTGGTATTCTTCTTCCCCAATTTTATCTCTCACTCAACCAAAAATTACTCAAATTCTTACCCCAAATCTAAGAAAATCTTTGTATGTAGGCTAAATTAGCCAACATGTCTCAGGGGGAGGCCTAAAAATATAGTTAAAGCTAGGAGATGTTTTTTTTGAAATTATCATCTTATTATGTTGTATGACTCATATGAATGCTTATTTAGGGATTCTCATCTATATAAAAACATAATAAATCATTTGTTTCTCTTGTATATTACTCATGGATTGAGGCATGTGTTTGGTTAATTGGTTGGTTTTTTGATATATCAGAGAATGTTATTGTTACATTGTTAGAAGACTTTGTGAGCATGGTTTTGATTTAGCTTTTGATATTATGCATGAGAGTTATGAAAAAATAAAATGAAAATTCATATCTTAATCATGGAAAAACGAATTTAGATGTAAATATAAACAACCTATGAATAATATATGAATCATCAAATCCTAAGTGTAAATATAACAAGAAAAAATGTATGAGACTAAATATAAATATTCGTAACTAAAGTACATAATATGGATAATCAAGACTTAAATTCAAATTAAATTTAATAATCTTATGAAAACTAAGAATAAAAAAATAAAACAAACAAAAATATAAAGAAACATAAACACTAGTGAAAATAGACAACAAAACACCAATAAAACAAAACAAATAAAAAACACAAACAAACAAAGTAAACAAAACAATAAAAAATAACTAGAGAATCCAAATCAAAGAAAAAAAGTAGTAAATAAACTAATCTAAACAAATGAATCAAAAAAATAGTAGGATAAAAATAATGGTTAATCATAATGTTAATGAAAATAGAAAAAAATTATTCATGTGTGTGTAATAAAGTGTTACTCTTGGCAATAGGGTGACCCCTAATATAGGTAGCAACAACACCGGTAAAACACAAGAATAATTGCCACAAGGTTACCCTTAGGCTATAGAGAAATAATCACATAAAAAAGATAAATAATATGGGAGGGAGACTAGAATAATAGGAAGGGGTAGTTGAGTTGACTCTAGATGCAATAGGTAAGTGGATATTACCTACATAGTTCTATGGACACTAGATACAACATGAACTTTAGTCCAGATGTAGTTCTATTTTAATATGAGATAGAAGAAAATGAATGATAAGAAAACATGATTGAAATATAGAGAAAGATAGGAATGATCCTATAAAATGGTGAGTAAATGATAAAATAGGGGATGACATTTCAAAATCATGAAAATGCCAACAAAACTAAATCATGCAAGTATGAAAGTATGGTTCAGGCTAAAATAAAACTAAAAGTCAAGAGATGAGTAGTAAATAATGAACTAAATAAGTTATTAATAATTTCTACTAAATCTATGGCTTGGAATTAGAATACACTCTCAAAATAATAAGAGTGTAAGATGAATCCAAGTGATCATTAGTATATCAAATTCAAATACATAAGTATCACAACAAGAACTTGTAAAATCATGAGATCGTACTGCTAAGGATAATAAGGATGATTTAAATAAAGGACAAGTGGTTACTCATGCAATATTTATGGTTCCTATGATCCTTAAGGCAAAGAAGTGGTCAAAAAATAAAGGAACTTGTGGCCAAGCTAACTCGAGATACCCCATTTATCGAAGTGCTACCTACATTGTTTATGTGGACCTCAGGCTAATGTATTTCTCCTGGAAATGGGAGAAAAAAACCAAGGTGGTTTTAAAATAACTGAATATATAACATATCCCATCCCATTAAACTTTGATGGATTTATATCTTGCATGGAAATTCTAAGCCAATTTTTATGATTTTGTGATTTTTGTGATTTTTATGATTTTTTAGATCTATATGAATGTTTTGGGGTTTTCTTGGTATCTCAAATCAATAAATAATTATGAGATACAAATGATTATAACTCAAAAAATGTTGAAATATTGGATTATGTTGATTGAAAAATAATGAGAGCCTTCATTCTCACAAAATAGTGAAAGCATTGCGAACACATGACTGAGTTGACCTCATCATGAATCAAGCACTACCAATATAGTCCCATAGGACCTCAAGTCAATGTATTTATTCCTATACAAAAGGTGGTGAATTATGTACCGAGAAGTTTTAGGTAAAAGGCAAATGGTAAGGCAAATGATAACAATAATGGCACGGTGATGCAAAAATGCATGGCAAATGTGTTTCTCCTCATTTTCCCTTAGGCAATTATAATTAGGAAACAATGGAAAAGGTTAAATGGTACTAATTTTACCTTAATTTTACCATATGTGGTTATAATTAGTAGCACAAGGTGGGAATCTAATTTATCCAAAGATAGTTATAATCAATGGCACCAATCAAAGATAATAACAAACAAAGTTTATAATTGTTAGGACCATTGCCATACAATTTTCATACTCTACCATTCAAACATGTAATTATAAAACTACTATTGAAAATAAATTTGTCATCAACCACTGAATGTGCCTAAAGTATAAAGAAACTAGAACCAAATCTAAACATGATAGGTGGTGTTAGGTAAAAATAACTAGCTAACAAAAGGTTAAAGGTATGGTATAATGGAAATTGGGTATATTACAAAGAATAGATATAATGTGGAATAACATAGATGATCCATGTAGATAATAATACAAATCCATCAATCATTGAAATTTTTGAGGTGCATTAGGTTCATTGGTTCATCAATTTCACCTCCCCTAGTGTAGAGAGCTTATATGCTCCATAATTATAGTTGGAGATAATTACATAGGGACCTGACCAATTTGGTTAGAACTTTGAATTTTTCTTGGACTCAATATTTACATTCTTGATTACCATTTATTTCTAGGTCACTAATATTGAATTCATGATGCTTTATGATCTTATTATATTATCCTTTGGATTAGATCTAATAAGCCCAAAGATTATTCAAGGTGGCTAAGCATTTTCCATCAAGTAAGTTTAGCTTGTACACTCAATCCACTCTATAGTATTCATCATTAATGATGTGTTGTGATGAAATCTAGAGAGAAGGTAACTCCACCTCAAAGGTAAGAATTGGCCTAGGTTCCATAAATAAGTGAATAGGGTGTAACTCTTGATGGAGTATGGATTGTGGTATAGTATGTCGGATGCCATTAAATACCTATAAGTGCCAATCATGACCAGCATAATTAATAAGCTTCTTAAAAATTTAAATAATTATTTTATTAGAAGCCTCATCTTGGCCATTTCATTATGGATAGTAAGTGGTAGATAAATTTTGTTTGATGTGTTATTGAGCACAAAGTTATTTCACATCTTTATTCTTGATTGATATACGATTATTAGATATAATGTCAGAGGGAATGCCATAAAGATAAATGATATGGTTGAATATGAACTTGTATATCTACTTATCAATGATGTAAGTGAGGATAATGGCTTTCACCCACTTAGTGAAGTATTTGGTAGCAGTCAAGACATGTTTATGACCATCTAAAGATGTTGGATTAATATTTTTGATGAGGTTGAGTCCCCGTGTTGAGAATAATCATGGTGTTTTCAATGGTTTGAGTGTTTTGGTTGAAGCATAAATCATATTGGCATGATTTTGACACTTGAAGCACTTATTTACATATAAAACTATGTCTACTTCCATATTTGGATACTAATAACCAATATGCAGTAACTTTCTGGCTAAGATTTCCCCACTAGTGTGGGATCCACATACTTATTTATGGACTTCCCTCAAGGCTAGTCCAAATTATGCCAAAGGTAAACAATGAATCAGACTTCCATCATATAATCTATGATAAAAGGTTGGTCCAATTAGGGTATAATAATATGCTTTATGAGCAAATGATTTTTATTTTTTATGTGATAAATTGGGAGGTATGGTTTAGTTTTGGAGATAGGAATATATATTTGAGTACTATGCATACATGTGACCAACAATGTCACAAACCATCTCGATGGTTGATTATTAATGTGCTATTTCTAAGAGATGTTCAACAAATAATTTCTATTGGTGATCTATATCATGGAACTAATAATGGCCATATCATCTATTATTTTTTTATTAACCTAAGGTGTTATTTCAAATTAGATGTTGGTAATTGGATACTTGAGAGTATCTACCATCTCTTTATAAGGTAGAAAATTATCATTAGTTTGGTATTGGTTTATGGTATGATTGATTATTAACTAAGAATCACCATATGCCAATAAATGTTGAATGTTCCACTTTACTACTTGGCAAAGCCCTACAATAAGAGCTTCATACTTGGCCATGTTGTTGGTATAGGGAAATAAAATATGAAAGGACTTAGGAATGAGATCCCCTTATTGCATAATAGATAATATTTTGGCCCCTAATCCATGAGTCATTAATGATCCATAAAAGTACATCTTCTATTATTTGGCCTCAAGAGGTATTTCTCCTACTTCAATAATCATGATGGCCTCATCTAAAAATCCAAATGTCAGAAGTCAATAATCTTGAAGAGGAGCTTCAACCAATTCATATATGAGTACTTTCCCCTTAATGGCCTTGTGGTTTTCATATTCAATTTCAAACTCTCTCAATAACATAATCCAAATTTTATTGGCCCTATAGAGCTTATTTAGAAAGTAGATACTTAAAATAGATCTAACTTTTTAATAATTATGATCTTATTTTTAGCATATCTACCTCTAAAGTGTCCTCCACTAGAAGTGTAGAACCATCATATAGAATAGTTGGCAAGGATTTGAATTTAATGGAAACAATAAAGTCTTCTAGATAAATTGTCTCTTCTAATATCCTAAGTAAGATGAATCAAAATATCCTAATTCTAGAATTGATCATGATACAAATACATCAAGGCACTCTTGGATAATATATGTAAAATCCTTCCATTCATTAGTATTGATATATGAACCATAAATATATTTTAGACTATTGGTCACCTATATTTCATTGGAAGAGGGGTGAATATCCCCATCTAATGGCACCAAAAACTAGTTTTCACAAAGAGACATACTTTTCTCTTTACTTTTTTTTCATGTTCAAAAATCTTCTTAAAGAGATTTTCACTTTCAGACCTCAATGTTTGATTTAGTTTTTATTTTTGGCTAGGGAAGTTCACACACTCTTTGAAGTATGTAAAAGGATCCAATCTAATACCAAAACCCTACTTATGGTCTTCAAGAGCTATGTGACTCCTCAATCCCATAAATTACTGTATGACCTTATCATTTTCAAACTCATATAATGGAATTGTTGACTCTTTTTGGTCCTAGTCTATTAGTTGTGGATGGTAAAGGGTTAAATGTGAAGGTTGATAAATATGGCTAATGGTATAGACAACATGAGGTTTAAAAAAATTTATGATGGCAAAGTTGTCATATATGATATAATCAGAACTTGCATCACTTCTAAAATTGTCATCGCTATTCATTGGTGTTGTAGTGTAATTTAGGTATGTGGGGTCACCCCCAAGAAATTTAAATTTGATACTATGGGTTCCCTTGTACTTAGTCATTGAAACTAGTTTGATAGTTCCTTGTTAATGTAACCCAAAGCCTCTAACTTCATAAGATAAGTGATCCATAATCTTGTTGGGAATATGATACTTTGTGCTTCGGTAACAATTGGCTAAGTCATTAGTGTAGATCCATGAATCATCCTATATGAAGGGGTCATATTATAGGCCAAAATCCAATTTAAAGACAATGGTCTTATTTATTTGAGATTTTCATTTTGTGTCCCATGCCATACAAGTGGTATTACCCATAGGTGTCCCATAAGATTTATGATTTTTAGGTAATTTAGCATTATAGAATGCATTATGAGTGATATATTCTCTAATACCTTTGTCAGTGATATAAGTGGTTAGAAATTGTTGGTGGAGGCATGGATGTGGTAGAGGTTAAGCTATCTAGGTCAATGAAATTAGATTTTAGGCTTGATTTAAAGGATTTTCATTTTTTTCTTTTTCTTCATCTGATTTGGGCATAGGATTCATGCCAAACTAGTATTTGTAGTTTTTATACTCATCCTCAAGTCATTTAGGATACTAGTATTGCTAAATATCAGTAGGTATAGCAACTTCCATCCCAAGTGTGCAAATTTTATACACTAATGCAATGTATAATGTATGGACCTAATTTCATAGATCTAGGGTTGACCTAATAATAGCTTGTAAGATAGTTTTAGATCTAAAAAATGGTAAAAATTATCATGAATTAATGTCCCAATGACTACTATAAAGCTAATAGTCCCTTGAGATTCCCATTATTTGTTATGATATGCTTTGATAATGATGGTATATGGCTACAAGTTGGTTGTTATATATCTGAGATGTCTGACCAAATTAAGAGACACAATGTTGAGACTTGAACCATTATCAATAAATACACATTTAAATCTATGGTTCATTATACTAACTTAAATTTACAATAGATTTTTAAACAAAGGGCCTAGAAAAGAAATATCACTTTGGTCAAAGGTGAGACATTGTCTAGGGGCCAAGTGTCCTACCATGGTTTAGAATTTATCTCAAGTGATATCAAATATCATAAGGTATTGGTTCAAATATTCATTCAAGATGTCTTTATGGACTATAGATTCATGACACAAATCCATGATATAGATGTGTGTAGGTGTCTTATTTAATTGTTCCATAATGTCATAGGTATTCCCCTTAGTTTTTTTAGTTGGTTTATTTTTAATAGACATGGAAGGTCAGTTAGGATCATTGTTATTAATTTTTTGTGGTCCTATAATAATAAATCTAGATCATCAAGGTGTGATTACGTAATCTCAATCTCAAACTTGGCTTTGGAAGCTAGGTAGGTAGGGAGGGAGGGTAAAAATCATGATTCCTAGTTGGTATAGTGATTGATTATCAACATAGATCATAGAGAATCACCAACATAAGAATTTTGGTAGGTATTGGGTTGTAAATAGGCATTAGTATGTGTAAGTCTAGGTTGATTTTTAGTTGTTCTAGGGTTGATAGTGATCGTCGAACTATGACCACCTAAAATGTGTCCTACAAAATTATTAAAGGTATACATAATGGCATGATGACATCCTTAGTTGGTTTGATCATTTTGTCCTTAGTTATTTTATGCACCTATAACCACACGTCTTAATAATTCTATTGAAATAATTAATTTTTCCAATAACCATAGCCTTAACCAATTAATTAAAATACTAATGTCCTATACAATATTCCATACATTTCATAAAACTTTCTATTCCCTTATGACCAATTAATTACCCCAGTAGCCTATCACCCTATCCTCTCCTACATCCTTATGAATCATAAAGCCTCATTTAATCCCCATCTAATCCCTCATGATCCCCTAAACTAAATCAAGAAACCTTTGTAACTGGAGAATTTCTTCTAAGATTATAAAAATCTCTCAAGTAGTTACTTCTAAATAATTTAAAATTACCTTCCACCATCATATAAAATCCATTCTCGGGCCATTTACAAAATAACTTGAAAATCCATAATCCCTCACTATACTCTCATAATCAACCATCCCAAAGCATCTTCATACTCTTTCCAATCCATTCAACTATCTAAGGAAGCCATTGGAGTCATTTTGAAGCTCAAAGCAAGTGATCCAGATTTAATCAATTTGGCATTTGAATCCTAATGAATACATTAAATATAATTAATAATGGATAAGGTGATGGTAATATTTATTTTTTATTTGACTAATTATTCCTTTATTCCCTCCCTTTGATTTTATTGTGTTGTGTTCAATTTACTAAATATAGTAGTTTTTATCAATAACTCTAAAAACACAATCATACATTGGTGAACATAGTGGTATAACCCCTTAAATTTAATCATATTACATGTTACGAGTGTTTTTACAACCTACATGATTGACTGGATGAAGAACAAGCTTAACATTTCATCAAATTGTCATGCACAAGCAAATGACAATTTTGATCTACAAGTCACGATATTAGAATTCATTTTTGCCATCAAATCAATGGTTTTTCACTAAACATCACCTATTAAACATTATAATATATCCTCTATGATATTTCCTCATCTTTATACAAAATAAAAAGTCATAAAAAAGTGATGTTGCCTTTAAAACTATAGTTTTGTCGTTAAAGTTATGGTTTTACTTAAAATAGTCCTTAGGGCACAAAGTCAGTTTTGCAATAATTTTTAGTATCTTGTGTGCCTATACTAATATTTTTTTATTTTAGGGTTAGGATAAACCTTTAAATATTTAAATTATTTTTTTGTTTATGCTAAATGAAATTATAGATACACGGTTGTGGTTTTATCATAAGAGTCGTGATATTGCTCTCAAAAGTAGCGGTTTTGCCTTTGTGGTTAAAACTATTAGTTAAAGTTGTTAAATTTGGAATTTAACAAGTTTTTGATTATATATAATTTTTTATTGTCTATGATAAATGGGGAGGATTTTCCCATCTTGATGTAAAAATATTGAAACAAAAACTTCTTTTGATTCCTGGTGCAAAACCACAACTTTCAAAGAGGCAATTTTTCTTAATATAAGCAATTTGGTGTAGAGTCATTTTAATAATATATATGCAAAATAAAAATATAGTTTCCAATAATTTATATAATACTTTATTTTACTATAAACATATTATCATCTTTCGATAATTTTTATTCTAACTATCAAATTTTAAGTGTTTCAATCAGACTTGTAGTTTTGTCTAACCATTAGAAATTTTTATTGACCGGAATAGTCACCATCATAGTTAATCCAATTCCTATAAAATAATAATTATTAAATTTTTATATTATCAAAAACTTGTGGTTTTGTGCTCTCTAGAAGTGATTTTTTAATAAACTGAATGTGTATCTACAATTTTGCTTATTATAATTACATTTTTGCATCAAATTTTACATTCAATTTCCCATTTTTGAGTGAATTTTAAAGATAAATTTCATATAATTTTTAGTAATTATAATGGTTCCATAAGTACCAAATTAGGTTTGGCATCAATTGTGTTGACCGATGACCCCACCCTATAATGCAACAAGGAACATCCCCAAGGTGCTACCCCTAGATGCCACAAGGGGCACTTCCCCTTGACCCTACTAGGGGATGCTACCTCTAGACCCATACATTTTCCCCCTTCATCCAAAAAATGTATAAATCCAAATCATGATTTTGTTATTAGTTTTATAGTTAGTTCTATTGGACTAATATTATGTTTCTTGCGAGGGTGAATCTAGTATTAATTTTGACATCTAGGCCATATATTTTATCTAACATATTCTCTTGTAGGTCATATATTTTGTCTAACATATTCTCTTGCAAGTCATATAGTTTGTCTAGCATCTTCTCTTTCACATCATATATTTTTTCTAATATCTTGTCTTTAAAGTTTCCCCTCCAATATTACCAATTGGAACTACTAAATACTTGTCTTGTAGGTCACTTATCAAAGATATTTTGGCATTATATATATATATATATATATATATCACATATGAATAAATTGATTAATAAATCTTTTTGTATCCTTGTGTGTCACCAGAGGGCTATAGTGGTGTATGCTGTCCTCCTTGCATCCTTGTTGTGATTCATGAAAGATCAAAAACCACTAAAAAAGCCTCCCAATTTTTTTTATAGGGGAAATGTGATGTGGAATTCACACCCAAAAACTTTCCATAGTCCTATGGGGAAATGACCATAGATTTTACCACCACACACTAATACAAACTTTATGTTTTAGTAGAGTATAAATATCATGGACAACTATTGTTAGGCTAAGTGGTTAAAAATATATAGGTCATCTGTGAAGGGGAAGAGTTAATTATATGAATTAGGCATTATAAAACACCTTATATATATTTGGGCCCATATATATTCATGTATCTTAGGGATGTCCCTATATGCCTTTATATATACCTATCATAGGACCATAAACTATAATAGGTGACTTATTGATGGAGTTAGTATCATTTCCCAAGTGATTGACTTGTGATAATAGAGTTGATAGGGTTCAAGACATTATGTAATGGGTCACTAGCCTATAGCCTCACCTACAAAGCCATTAGCTGATGAAGTCATTAGGTTACACACCCAAATTAGTTTATTAATTCTAGGGTTGTGGTTTGTTTAATTTGGTGAGTGTTGTGATATACCTGTTGACCAATTTTTGCCCACAGGAAAAATTGTGGTCACCTTATTCCCTTGTAGATTAAAGCCAGTCATTTCCAAGTTGCAAGTCCATTTTCAAGTTCAAGGCCACTCGGTTAAAATCTCAGTTCAACAATGGTTGAACCAAACCATTGAACTAAATTTTGGTTCAATGGGCTTGGTTCAAGTCAAAAGTTTAAGCAGCTTGGTTCAACAGTCAAAGGTTTAATGGATTCGGTTCAATGAAATGGTTCATCGGCCTTGTTTCAAATGGTTCATCAGCTTTTATGCCTTATTTGTTCATTAGCACACTTAGTTGAACTGTTGAACCTTTTTGGTTAAACGGGTTCAATTTAGCAACTTGGTTCAACGGTCAAAGGTTGGCCTTGGGAATTTGGTGTGCTTGGTTGAACCTTTGAACCATTGAACCTTTTGGTTCAATGGCCCAATTCAAAGGTATGCCCCAAGCCAAAAGGGTAGTCAAAAGTCAAAGTACCCTTTGGAGGGCAGACACTTCAGCATTTCAATGATTCAGGCAGATAGTTAAAAAATCAAAGGAATGGTTAGACACAATTTCCACAGATAGTTTGTCTATAGGAATTGTCCATGGAAATACACAAAGGTAAGCGACCCAAGAATTAACTTGGGGAAATTATCCATAGACAATTTACCTGCAAGAGCTCGGGAGGGAAGTTCAAATATCAAAGGGCCCGTCGAAGTTCCCTGAAGGGCAGGTGACCTTGTGAGGGACTTCTAGCCTAGTCCAAGGATTTTTCAAAGGGATGGGTGCCGAGAAATTAGTAGAGAAGTGCCCAACTGACGTAGAGAAGTGCCTGACTAGTGCCTGGATGCCACGTGGCATTGGACCCATCTGAGTCAATGATGGACCTGATGATGTCCCAGAGGCCATCAATATTAGCAAAATGGTATATCCATTGGTTTTCAAAGCTTGACGGTTGGGTGGATGTCAAAATTTAGTGAAGCAGATGGCTGTTTCATTTCAAGCTGAGAAAGCATTATCAAGAGCCAGAAATGCAGTGACCTACTGAAAGTTCACCCCTAGGGGCCAACTAAGCTAGAAGAGACAAGAAAGACAAGGGAAAAATCATAGATGACAAGAAAGGAGAAATGACATAGTGCAAAAGTGATAAGGTAGTCCAAGTGGCAAGTGGAAGACAATTTATTGCATGTTAATCCCCAAATGGCATAAACAACAAGCAATAGGGTCTGTGCATTTAAAAAAAGGGGACAAATTTTATCTATTGGCAGAAAAGAGGCACAACCCATGCTTCCACATTAAAGCTTGAATGCCAAAGTCAAATTTGATGATTATACAGAATGGTTCCAATAGGCTTCTTCTAGAATGATGACGACACAATAGTGTTTTCCTCTTTCCAATGGGCTGCGATAGGCCAACTTATCAAAGAAGCACCAAGTTTCTTTCTCCTTTCTTCTATATATTGTAACTTCTCATTTTTTAGAAGAATCGGTTCTTCCACTTTTGTAAAGGCACAGCCCTGGAAAAATTTCACCTGAATCAAATAAAATGCAGTATGTTACCTCCATTTGGATAGATGTTTTTGAGTATGCCTTGAGTGTTTGTCTGTGTCCAGTCATTGTTTCTTGATGCTCTCACAGGTTCAACACCAGCAAACCTGTCATCTACAAGGCACCATTTTTGTAGCTGAAAGGAGAAGAGATGACATTTGAGAAGACCAGAATAGAAGGAGTTACTCACAGTGTGCATTTCATGGCATCTCAGTGATTTTCTATTTCCTGTGTTTTCATGAAAGCCTCCCTGCCAGTCTTTTGCAGCCTGGTCCTTCTGCCAAGTGTGTAGAGTATGTGTGTATTTATCTGATTATGAGATTGGATGTGTGAAGGTTGACCTATTTTGGTGCATCACCTCTTTAGAGTAGGTTTGTTTTCCTACATCTTTCTCCCTTTTCACCCCCACTTTTTTATATACCTATATATATACCTGTTAACTTTTGCTAGAAACAACATGATGCATCAAAGGGAGCTATCCCTTATCTAGAGACTCTCTCCTCCAACTTCGCCAGTCCCACAAGTGAGAGGAGAGTTTCCATGTTGCGAGGAGAAGATAGGAGTTTGACTCCCTGCCACTGGGTGCACTTTCCTGTGTCAACAATACCTATGTTGTTTTTATCCAATTTAACCTCTTACGTAAACCTATACACACCTATCTATGCATTTTTCATCATCTTATATATCTTTTTACATCCTTAACCACAACCTCTTAAATATATTTTATTTATACATTTTTGTATATCCTTTTAAGCTTATTTCATCTTGTCCTAGTCTAGTCTCTTCTACCTAATACTAGTCATACCCCATCCCTTACTTGCCTTAATCAAGTTTATTCATCCCTTTATCACATCTTATCATGGTCCATCCTCATATTCTTCACTTAGCCTTAACATTAATCATACCCATCATCATATTTATCTTAGTCCACCTTGTCTATAACCAATATTGATCACATCTTAGACCTTTTATTTCCATATCCTCACATCATCTTGCCTTGTCTTATTCTTCCTTAAAGTCTTAGTCCAAACCTTATTACACATCACAAAACTCACCTTAGTCAACCTTTTTCACTTTTATTGATCTTCTCTAGCTTAATCACTTTATCCCTTTCAACTTAGCCTAATCATAGTTCAATCCATCATTAGTTTGTCATACCCTTGTATATACTAATCATGCTATCAAGTTTGTAGTCATATAGTAGTCCTCATCCACATTGGAAAACAACTCTTTCCACATCAGGGTCCTAATTGTAATCTTTCTCATCTCTAATCAAGTTTGAGTCATAATAATAATCCCATCAACCTATTTATCCAAGCTTCTCATCCTATTTGAGTTGATCATATTGGTCTTGATCTAATCTTCATCTAATAAACCCCTAGTCAAAATTAGTCTCTTGGGCCAGTCTAACACCTTATCAAATCTTATATCTTATCATATCTCACCTAGTCAAATCCAATCAAAATAATCAAAGTATAACTCACATCCTAATTTAGTCTACTTAATCTTGTATTATCCCATCTAACATCACATCACATCAAACATCTAGTCAGACTTGAAATTGAACTAAAGTAAACCTTTACCCAAATTTGTTCCACACATCATGTCTTCATCCCTAAATATTTACATTCAATCCCATACACCTTCCATTTGGGGTTTTATAACCACACAATTTGTACTTTTTCCAATCCTCACCCATGTCAACCAAAACAAATTTAGTTAATATCCTAATTCAACAATGCATCTTCACCAATAGTTATGTAATCCTTTCACACCTCTATGAGCTAATCACTCTACATCCTACAGACTTTGACCCTATCCATATAACATTACCTCTAATCTATACCCATCCACATGAGTCCCATTCAAATCCTCTATCCACCAATCATCACTAGTCATCTACCCATTTCTATGTTAGAAAAGGGAATCCAATCCTAGCCACATGATCTTCTACCAGTGAGCTCACCCAACCACATTAACAACCATCTAATTGAAATTATAATGCTTCCACATACAAATCATGAAGTGAAGATATCCCCTATACTCCTCTTTCTATATCATTAGAATCCGTATTTTACTAGATTGTTTCAAATGGAATGATGCTCTATCCAACCATATGACATCTTAATCCTTCCAATCCTATGGCCTCTTAGTATAAACCTAACTAATACTATGTATATGGCCAAACCTAGGGTATACTATTAATCAATGTCATAATTTACAAAACTATGTCCAATACATCATCAATGTGGTTATATTAAAATCAAGAATGAATTAGATGAGTCTACATCCTTGGGTGAACAAGAAGAGGAATGCCAAAATTCCATTCTTGATCATCATTAAGATTTTCCCTTCCCAAGCTAAGGTCAAGACATTACATCCATATTCCATTCCCCCCCCCTCATCTTTGAAAAATATTTACTATAAGATGAGCCTATTCCCTATGAACTTAGTGCCCCATTTTCTCATGAGTCTTTCCTCAATGGGCCTATATTTGGCAAATCTATTATCCTCCCACATCTCAAAAACCCCACATTGAGAGGTAATTTTTGGACAAAAATATCTTAATAGAAGCATCAGGTAATGTACATTAGATTTAGCATTAGAAACAACACTAGTCTTATCATAATCAAGATCATGATCCACACTAGTATCTAAATTAGATTCCTTATCAAAAATATCATCCCTCATAAATATCGTAGCATATGATGACTATGCCTCTCATTTTGAAGATACCTCCAATATGGATGATAATCAATCAGCAAACAACCTATTCATCAACCTATTCATGTGAATACATGTTTTATGAATTGGGATCCACCAACCAATTCATACAAACACTTCAACCATTCAATCACAACTCTTGCATGCTTTCTACATCAAACATGATCATTCACACTATTATCACAATGGAGAGATACAATGTTTTATTATTTTCAAAACACACATGTGAACATGAATGATCTTTTCTTATTCAAACACACACACACACACTTAGAAGATATAGTCTTCATCACTATGTTGAGATGAATCTTCACCACTAGTGTAAGGAAGATATTCATCCCAATCAGTCTCTTTAGTAATAAAATATTTTTATTCCACTTTATCATCTATGAGACCTTGAGATCATATCTTATAATACATAATAAGATGTCCTAGCTACTTACTGTAATGATAAGGAAGCTTTTTTCTTGAATTCTTGTACTTATTACATAACTAGACTTATTTTTTTCTATTATTGTTCTTTCCTCTTAAATGACTTCGCTTGTTCTCTTTTCTTCAGCTATAAGAGCTAAAATCATGTCTTCTAAGGTCTGAGATGTCATTTGTTCAAGATTCAAAATTACATTATTGTATTTAGAAGACAAACTATTTAACAATATTGGTTTAACATCTTCATCTTCTACTGTAGCTTTGACTTATGCTAGTTATCTAATGTGAGAACTTAGATTATTTATATGACTTGACATAGAATCTTTATCACCCATTTTTTACCTAAATAATTGGAATTTTAGTGAAAACTTTGCATTTACTAGTTTTTATCCAAAAAAGTTATTTAGATTATCCCAAATTTCCATGGATGTTTTTTCCAAGTCTACATAATGTAGCTTAGTGTCTAAGAGGGCAAGACCAATAATGGCCTTTGATTTGTCATCTCTATTTTCCTATTCCAATATCTTATTTTGATATATAGGTATTTCCACTTAAAATTCACCATAAATTCTTATTCATCAATTGCATTTGGATTTTCACCTTCTAAGTGTGAAAATTAAGACTAGAATATTTTTCCAATGGAACATCCATTTTTTAATAATTGACCAAAACAATGATATAAGATGTCAATTACCCTAATAATGCATCCATACAATAGAGACAATTCTATTTTTATTTATTTATACAATTTTGATGATAATTTGTCTAAATCTAAAAACATTAAAATAATAAGGACTTAATATACTTGACACACATTACATTAAACTTAGTGACACTCATAAAAAATATCCTTGAAGACCCAAAAATAAGAAGACCACTTTTGAATTTTTGAAAATTTAAACTTATGACTAATAATAATACATGGAATCACTAATAAACTCAACATATGACTCAAAAAATTATTTTTTTGACTTTGGTACTTTTTAAAATAATCTAAATTTTTTAATAATATAAAAAGATTATGATTAACCACTATAAGAAATAAACTAAATGACATTACTGAAAAAATTATACACTAATGTATTACCATTACACAAACTTAAAAAAAATGTTGACTGTGACTTATGAGTGAATGCATGGAGAGAGTAAAGTGGCCAAATAAGACTACATGGTAATATAGGATTACATATGTAGAGATTTAATGGAAAGTAAATGAACCAATAGTGGCTGCGACTATTAAAAAAACTTTTAATATGCCTTAAAATGCTGACAAAGAGTAGTGTGATGCAATTCCTTAGAACTAGGATGAATTTAAATGAGAGAATCTTCTATATCTCACACATAGAGTTGTAGAAAACATAGGCTTCTAACATGGAATTGACTTCAGCTTCAAACAATAAATTCATAAGCTTGATGGTAGGTAGTTTCAACTTGGCATAACATAGTTTAGGACAACATCCAAATATCATGAAGTCTAAGAGAAATAATACATCATGGGATGCATAATGTAATTATATGGCATATGGATCAAATTTTCATCAACAATGTCTTGAGCCATGATCTTTAGGGGAAATGATGGATGACCCCCTTCTCATCAGATCTGCTAAATAAAATGATATGCATAGGTTGATAAATGGAGATGGATATGTAGAAGATACATGGTGATAAAAAATTATTGAGATTTTTCCAAATAGGTGTTGACTTTAATAGATAGTACAAATATCTCAAAATATAAAAATAAACAAAATAGACTAAGGAATTAATATCAGGTTAAGATTCTCATCTTGGAGTCAAGGAATCGACTGCTTTAGTACCAAATGACAAGTTTGGGACAAGATAAACATAGAAGCCATGTGAATCATTTGAATTATATTAGGAATAAGAAGATGTACATATAGATAGGATTTTTTATCTCCTTAAAATAAAGAATCCTATGCTATCTTAAAGCTTATAATATTGATTTTATCAAACTCACATAACAACTATATGAAAATACCTTATCATTGTCATATGACACCATTAAAATAAAAAAATGTCCAAAAAATCCAATGATTTGTGCATCTACTAGTCCTAATATTAAAACACCCATCACACATACCTATTATGATCCTATTATCCATTCAAGTTCAATACACCCTCATCAACATCATGATCAAGTCCAATCCATACTTTACATCACCTTACCATGCAACATCATCTATAATAAAGTTGACAAAGACACATGGTCTATATATCTCAAGGGGTGTAAATTAATATTCAAAAAGTTCACAAGGACATTAATGCATCTAGTGGTGGTGACATGATCCTAACATCACATATCTCCAAAACAAGTGTTGGCTAAAGATCCAACAAGTGTCATAATTCTTACATCTCATACACATATCCAATAAATCCATATCCCAAAATTAATGAAATACACACACACACACACACACACACACACACACACACACACACACACACACACACACACACTCACACACATGTATATATATATGTGTGTGTGTGTGTGTGTGTGTCTATATATATATATGTATATGTATATATATATATATATATATATATATGTATGTATGTATATGTATGTATGTATATATATATATGTATATATATGTATATATATATATCTATATATATCTATATATATGTGTATATATATATATATGTTTAAATATATATGTATATGTGTGTGTGTGTGTATATATATATGTATATATATACACATATATGTATATACATATATGTATATATGTATGTATGTATGTATGTATGTATACACACACACACACACACACACACACACACACACACACACACACACACACACACACACACACACACACACACACACACACACACACACACACACACACACACACACACACATCGTTTATCTAATGGTGAAAACCAATCTTTTAGTTCCTTGGTCAAGTACCATTATGAAAAATAATTTCCAACATCATGGTAAAACAATCCATTGTCCTCATTATACCTTAATACTTGAGGAAAAGTCAACTTCATCTCTATATTCATATCCCATGTTCCTTGTCAATTCCATCCATGTCATATCTCATAGTCCATTGTTCCTACCCATCATCCACCATAATATCATGCATCCTATTATGTCCATCCTTCCTCTCCCATATTGACCTTTGTAAGGACATGAAATAGGTATTAAGAAGTGTTTTAGAATCATCCTGACATATCCTCTAATGGACACTCAAATTTATGGTCCATTCATGATGTCGTCATTAACAATCCCTAATCCATTCTTCTTTGGTCCTCATCCCATTTTCACCATCACTGTCATCCTTTTATCGTATCATCCATTATTCCATCTATCCTTATCCTTGTTTCTAGGCTTTGTATTCACTTTTCTAATAATCCCATTTGTATAGTGTACATACATGTTCTGAAAATCCATAAAAAATGGAATATGGTCAAAAACCATAAAATTTTTAGAATCCATAAAATCCCAAAAACACCTAAGTTGTGTTGTATTTTATCATCTTTCCCTATTTCCTAAATCTCTAAGTCATCCTTTCTCATGTCTTAGTTACATTATCATCTTATCTTGTCTTATATCCTAATCATTTTATCATCATAGTCATCTTGTCATATTATCTTTAGCAATATTATCTTAATCCTAGTCCATCTTAAAGTCCCATTTGAATCCTTATCCTCATATAAGTCCTTAGTCTACTCCAAGTCCATAATTTTTAAAAATAAAAAATCATATCATCATCATCATGACTAACTTTTTCTAACTCATCACCTAATCACTCATCCTGATGTCTCTATGTTGGGCCATTAGACAAGACATAATGACACTACATGTAGATACATGTGTGTGTATATCTACTTTGTGTTATTTGAATTATTTTTATATATTTTATCATGCATATATCTAATTTTATTTATTTTGAATCATATATATTTTTGTCTATTAGGTAATGAATAAGGATTTTATGATGACACCATAAGCTATACTAATGCTTATAGACTCCCTTGATGATACAAAGTTTGTTATTTCCCCTTTTATGCACTTTGGCACAATGTCCTCTTGGTCATTATTATATCATGGGGAATATTTTCAAGTTATATATTTACATTGGATTATTTATACTATAATAAAACTTATTTTAACAATAATGGCTTGATAATTTATCCCAATCATCCAATCATCTTAATGTATATAATTTATGTCACATTATTTATCTAACAATTAACATGTCTAATAACCATGGTCCTCCTCTATTTGATCTTATCATTTATCATCTAGTCGTAACTACATCAACCTGAGGTCTCTTAATACTATGTATACAACACCTAGCCACTTTATGTTCCTAGGGATATCTTATCCATTATTAACATCTTATCCCTTCCCATCCCCTATGGGTCACTCGATGTTATCACATCATATTGAACTAAAAATCTAATATAAAGTGGCTTATTATCAATAATAATTTATTGCATGTCTTTTATAAGATTATATCCATCCATTACATGTGTCTTTTCTATGATAATTATCATCAACTCATGGCCTATCTCATATTTTTATTCCCTAGACAATGTCTACATCTCAAGAATTTGAATTCCATCATCTTAATCAACCTACCCCTCTTATAGACCTTGGTCATTGTCTAGAACTCATCTTCTGAGGCTAAGTCACTTTATCCCATAAAAATTATTCTTGGGTCATCTCAATTAAAACTCAAGGCATCCAAATCCCTTATCATCATCATGATCATATCCCACCCTAAGAATTTATTTTCAAGTGACCATCTAATTTGTTTCTCACCACATGCTCCCTCGAAGGGGCATCATGTCTACTAAAAAAATCTACAAAATGGTTTTTTCTTTGAAAATCAATTACTCCTTCCATTTATTTTCACTCATAATTCCATTTCAAAGAGGGGAAAATTTTATGAACCTAAATCTACTCATCTTAATAATTATAATAAACCCAATAATTTGTCCAATAACCATAGTCTTAACCAATTAATTATAATCCTAATGTCCTATACAATATTCCCTACATTTTATAAACATTTATATGTCCTTATGACCAATTAATTAACCCATTAACCTACCACCCTAGCATCTCCTACATTCGTATTAATTCTAAAGCCTCATTTAATCCCCATATAATACCCCATTATCTCGTAAAATAAATAATGAAACCTTTAGAACTAGAGAAGCTCCTCTAATATTATAGAAGTCTCTAAACTAGAAACTTCTAAATAATTTAAAATTCCCTAAAAGTCCTTTCCACCATCCTATAAAATGCATGCTTGATCTATATCAAAACTAACTTGAAAATCTATAATCCCTCACTATACTCTCATAATCAGCCATCCCAAAGCATCCTCATACTCTTGCCAATCCATTAAACTATCTAAGGAAGCCATTGTAGTCATTTTGAAGATCAAAGTCAGTAATCCACATTCAATAAATCTAGTATTCAAATCCACTTGAATATCTTGGAGATAAGTCATAAAGGATAAGTGATGGTAATATTTCATTATTAATTATTTTATTGTTATTTTATTCCCCAACATTAATTATATTGTGTTGTTGGTTTAATTTACTAAATATAGTATTTTTTATCAATAACTCCAAAATCATAGTCACATAGTTTTAACCATTCTATTATTATTATGGTTGGCATTATTGTTATTGATTCTATGGTGGATTTATCTTATTTATTATTTATATCATTGGTACCTGTAATGGTTTCTATTATTTTTATGTTGGGGAAATGGACTATGGTAGATACCCAAGTTATGATTATTCATAAGAGCATGAGTGCCTCTTTCTATCTATTTGTTCTCTAGTATGTTCCCAATTAGATGTCTAAGTTACATACACCATATTATGAAATGTCCTCTAACATGATGGTAATCACAAAATTCATGTTCCTTGTACTAATTGGAAAAAGGAATATATTTAGGAAATGACTTTGGTAGAGGCTAACTAATCATATTTGACTAAACCAATCTTCACAACACAAACTCAATAGGCTCACCAAGGTCACTAAATTGTTGAGCAATGGGTGGTATTATCCTCATATAAGGGGCTTGTAATTGGTTTTGATTTTTTGGTAGTTGGTTTTGATGAGGTCATGGTTGAATGTACAGAGGAAGTGGTGTTGAGTAGGTGGAGGTATATAGACAGTCAATGTTTACACCATCAAAACATGATGTGATTTAGTAACCCTATTGCCAACAACATTTTTATTGTGGTTTTAAGGTTTAGGGTGTTTGTTATTATTAGTTTGAGGTGATGTTGAAGCTGGTACTTGAGTTTGGTTCTAATTATGGTTACGGCCTTGATTATAGTTTTAGTTCTAATTAGAAGAGGACAAATTGATTATGCCTTTGTTGACAAGGGATTTTTCAATCTAGATTATTTTCTTTATGACATATTCAAACATATGAGCACATTATAAATAAATACTTTAATATGTCTTTCTTGTAAGATCCTAGTAAATATTATAACCAACTATTTATTTGGAAGATTGTGTGTAAACCATCCAGTTAGGGCTCTCCAACATTGAAAGTATGCAACAAATCTCTTACCAATCTTTAGTTGAGCTTGGCCTAGATCCAAAATAGTAATCTCATGCTTAATATTATATGAAAAATCCTACACAAACTTCTCTAATAGATCATCAAAATTAGGTATAGAGTTCTTTGATAAATTAAATATCCATTCTAAGGATATTCCATCTAGACTCCTTGGGAAAAGTAAAAGCACGTATATATCACTATAGGTCACTGAATGATAGGCAAGAAATAATTCATTCAAATGCTCTCTAGGATAACCTTTGCCTTTGTATTTTTTAATTTAGGTGGCTCATAACTTGGAAGAAATGGTATTTGTAAATATTCCATATTAAATGGGTAAGAGCATATCTCCTCTATTTTAAATTTTTATGTTTTTTTTCCAACCTATATCACTTGAATTACATCCTTCATATATTACAACTCTTGTGCTAGGAAATGAGGAGTGGCATGTTGTTATGAAGGTTGTGTGATCGAAGGTGGATTACCTTTAACATTTTAGGTATATTGTGGGATATTGGCTGAATTGTTTGGATGAATATGTATGTATATCCATGCATTAGGATTATATTATAGGTACAAAATATGTTGTTATTGAAGCATATTTTGGTTTAGGTTGGCTACATAACCCTATTTAGTGAATTGTGGCTATGGTAATGGAATTTGGGTCTATGGAATATTTTGGTATTATTGGGATTAGGAGGGAACTTGTTGTCTACTTGTCAACTTTATTAGATGTAGGGAACACCTTGATGACTAGATCCATGATATCAAAGGTGTTGGTAGTTGTATCCTTATTGCACATGTGGTATACATTGGGTGAAAGGAAATTGTTGGTGAGAACTTCATACCTAATGTGTGTAAGAAATTGTTTCTTGGTTAAACACATATTTTTGGATAATTAATTATTGAAAATAAACTTGTTATTGGTTTGAAAACTATTAGGGGTTTTGCATTTATTTTTTTGCCAATTATTATTAACCAATAGGCACATTATGACCAATAAGAATAAATTATTGTTTAGGAAAAATTTGTTATTGATAAGGTAAATTAATTTGTTATTGTTTTGGTGGAACATTAATTTTCACCTATTAAAGTGGCATAATATTCTACACTTATTACAATGGTAAGCCAGTATGTTATTGGATTATTTCCCCTATTGCACATTTAAGGAAGCATTTAGTTGAGGAGTGGAGGTTGTTTATTGATTTTGGGAAATAGGAATAATCATTACATTTTATTACAATCCACTTATGGATTTTTTTAGAGGAACATTCTGGGTATTGCTTGGTGGTAAGTTAGCCCCAATTTCAATTAAATTGGACTTTGATTACATGCTATCCATGACATTTTGAGTGTGATCTTATATTTTAGAAACATTATCTTACATAGAAATATGAAAATTATAGATATCATTAACCAACATGATTTTTACAAATGGGTCTACATTTTGGCTTTCATACCCTAAGGCATCTATCTTTTTCCCTGTTGATGGAGCTATCTCAATAAGCAATGTGTAATTAATAACCCTTACATTAAGGTTAAAATCTAGGTTAAGATAAATTTTGTACACTTATTGTATCTATTCCATCTATTCATACATAAAACCTTTTCCTTTTTCAAGCATATTTTGGTCTTGTTATGATATTTAGACAAAATCTTGGCTATAGCTAGTAGATGCATATTTGAATGGTTGAATTCCTAGTGCATTACTAGGTTTTCTAATCAAATTGGTTATTTTTTCACAAGGGATGTTTGATGGAAACTTATCCCCTACCTTGACAACTCTAACTATCACTTCATCTTTATTTTTGAAGAAATATCATTCAAATAAGTATGGATCACAGCTAGGTTATGTTGGCACTATAAAAAAATAGATCTCTTATTGTTGGTTTTATTCAATTTTAGGCATTTTTTGAGCAAGGTATTGTTGCATTTACTCTAATTCTTGCCTTATATAAGGAGACATAGTTACCAAATATTGTGTTAAAGGTTCATGCCTTTGTTCAACATGATTAATGTTATAAGATGGATAAGGATTTATCTGATAAGTGATGTCACCATATGACTCTTAAACAAAAGGGTCATTATTCATGCAGTTCCCATAGCCAAGATTATAAATAGTACCACTACATAAGTAATGAGCCATGTTTAGATCCATGGATAAGTCATGTGACAAAAAAGGGTCTAAATGTAACAAATAATAGAGGTATAAAAATAAATAGCCTTTGGATATATAAAAGACACAAAAATGGAGAAATGACTAAACTAGGCAAGGTAGAATAAAAAAAACATGAGACCAGTCTAAAAAAATAACACTAAGTTTCCCAAAGACAGTTATAATTAGAGGCAAAAGTAAAACAAAGTCTCAAAATCATTTATGGATAAAGTACTGATTTTCCCAAACATGGTTATGATCATTCAAAAGAGTATCTAAACAAAGTATAAAAATTAAAAACTAGGATCAAGAGATAACAACATTTTCCCCAAAGGTGGTTATAATCATGCTAAAAACAAGGCTAGACTTGGAAACATAAAACTTGAACAAGTATTCAAAATTAAACTAAACTAAGGTAATTGGCTTAGATGACACTTGGTAATTAGATCACTGAAAAATCATTATTTGAATCACAAAAAATATTGGAACCAGGGAACTAAAACAATCAATGATTAACACAACAAACTTTAGACAAAGTATGTGGAAACAACTTGGCTTAAAAGGACACTATAAAAAAGATATAAAATAAACAAAAATCACTAGGTCTAGGCAAGGGGTATTTTAGATCAAAAAGGAAATCAACCCAAGTAACATAATCTAAATGTAACAAGTAGATAACCTAAGCCCAAATTATATGAGGCTTTTGCATAAACCTAATTAGTTTAGGATTTATACTTTGAAAGGTTGAGTTTCAAATTTAATGCTCAAATACTTGAACATTATAAATCAAATAGGCTAGACCAAAATAGATATGATAACCACATGTTTAAAAAAAGAGAGTTTCAATAATATATTTGAATTTGGTTTCAAAAGTTACAAGAGATTGGAACAAATACAAAACATAACAATGCTTCTTCAAATAAATGTCATGGAGAATGATTTTGGATTTGAATATCCAAGGAAAATGTTTGGGATGAAATGAGCAACATAACTATGCCACATTTAAATAATATACACACAAATGGATTTGTAAAAAATTCTAAAGAAAAAAAGTATGACACAAATGAATTGAGTAACATGTCTTAAGCTAGAGGGGTGTATAAACAATGTGAATGTTTTGAAATTATTTTGACATCATAATACAAAAAAATAGTTTTAGTCTAAAAATACACATTTAAATCAAAGGAAAAAAAAGTAGAAAAAATGGATCATCCTATTCCCTATAATTGACATGGATGTGCATAGCTTCAGCCAATGTTTCCATTGATATACCAATGCTTGTGAGGAATTAAGTGTTAATCCAAAAATGAAAGTACAAATGTAAGTAGTCTAGTTTTTAAGCCCCCTCTATCTCTCAATAATTCATCTATGGCATGAACATAGAGTGAGGATCACTCAACATTTGACATGAAATTCTATGATAAATGGGGTTTTGACTAAAATATATAAATCTTGTAGTACTAGATGGTCCTAAGTATCACTACTATAAAGGCACAATTACGTCAAATGAATCCAAACTACATAGATTATTATGAAATGGTATTTTCCTTTGAATATAGACTCCATCCATGTAATTCTTATAGAATTTTGATGTTTGGTTACTTCATGGATCGATACCCATTGGGATGGTCAAGATAACTACTCACCACTATCCCATCCTATATTTTATCCAATTTATATACCCTATCATGGAATGGGGTTGGTATGATGCTGAGAGATGAAAACCTAGGTCAATAAACCCTTAAATAACTTGTTGAGTGGTGATAAAATCCTTCTCACAATCTAAATGTATAAAAATAAAAAAATGAAAAAGGAAAGACTTTAGAGATCATTTTTGGGTCACCCAAGTCACTCAAAGCTTAGGCAAAGAATACACAAAATTATTTTTGAGAAAAAAATTAAAAAAAGGAAATAAACTAAGAGATTTTAGTCACCCAAGTTATCTAAAGGGGATAAGGGAGATAATAAATGTAATAGTTCATATTTTCCACAAACAAATAAACTAGGCTAAGAAATTTGAAATTTAGCTAATAACAAAAAAACATAAAGCAAAAAAGCTCTTAAGAGCTCTAACTAAAATATATGTTCCTTTTAATATCACCAAATTCAAATTGCGATTGAGATTTTATCCCCTTGGCCTTGTTTGTACCTTTAAAAATTTCAATAAAAACTAAAATACAAAAACAACTAAGTGGATTTTACGTACCAAACAAAATGAATATGAGATTTTAATTGTGATTAAATTTTTCTCTTTCCACCTTAGGTTCTAAAAATTGTTAGAGGCTTTGCCTAATTAGAATCCCAAAACAAAGTGAGTGAATAATAATTTAATTTGAGCTCTTGGATTTTTTATATCTCAAATAAAATTGACAACAATCACATAGAGATTGTTATTGATTCCTAGAATTGACATCGATTCAGTTAGATCATCAATGTTTCTTGAAAACACACAAAAGCACCTATGTTTCAAAATAAAAATGGTTAGTAAACAAATTTAAAACTTATAATTCTCACGTCTCTACAAGAATAAAGGTTACATACACAATAGGCTACTCATTAAACATAAAATGAAGGCAAGGAAAATCAAGAAAAACAAAAATTAGCCATGTTCTTTCCTTTCTCTATTTTATATGTAGAGATCCTAGTTGATCCCTATAATCGGCATCAATTTGGGAAATTGTTGTGATATATACAACCTTTTTAAAAAAATATGTAAAATTCTAAGCTAAAACTTAAAACTTGAAGATTTTAATGCATTTGTTAGAAAAACTAAGACTAGCATATTAATCTCCTTGGACATATGATATGGTCCATCCCACCAGGCATGCCATTTTTTACCTTAGGAGATCAAAGAGGATATAATATGTAGATTAGTATTTGGTTATTCTAAATTAAAAAAATATCAAGAACGAAAATTCACTAATACTAAACCCTCTTGTCTAAAAACTAGGGGGAACATAACACAATAAGCAAGAGTAAAAAATATATATGAATATCATACAATTTTCTTACCTCCCTTGTCATATATGATTCTTAATTTTTGGCATAATGATGTTTGTTATCAGCCTATGATGATTATTATATTTTATAAATCATCTTCTATGGTGGTATCATATCTTCAATAGTCATTTGTGGCTTGGCATGAAGCTTGTCATAAATTTGGAATTATAACACTACTCTCCAAAGGCTTCAAGAAGGTATTACAATAGAATAAAATTACACTTAAAATCTTGTTTTTCAATGGAATGTGCACTTGTATTTATAGATCAAAGAAATAAATCTAATCCTATATAGGTTGGGTTAAATTCTAACTTGGGTTGAGTCTAAATTAACTTACATTGAGTCAGTCTAACTTTGGATGTGGTTAAAGCACTCATAAAATATTGACATCTCAATTTATAATAATTTTGAGGCATGAAAACTCAATCTACATATTTTTGAGGTGTGAGTAATATTTTGAATATTTATGAGATAATAAATTACTTTATTATCTCATTTGACTCTTTGACTTCATTTTGGCTAAAAATTTATTTTTATAACTTAAGTGAAATTCACTAATTTATTTAGAATTTTTGTTTAGGCAAGTTAATTAGGATTTGTAATAAAATTATTCTTGTTTTGTGTTTTTTATATTTTGTCAATTATTTTAAATGTCATGAATCAATAGCTTAACATGCCAAAAGTGCCAAATTACCAGGTCATAATCTTACTAGGGTTAGAACTAAACCAAGTTAGTGATGCATATAGGGTAATATAACAAATAATCTAGCTTCATCATGTTTATGGGAAATTAAATCAATTAAATATATGAATTTGGGAAATATAGGTGATTTCTAGGCTTAAAATGTGTCATTTGATAGAAATGGAACTAAATGTTTGTTTAGGCATGAAAGTGGACAAAAAAAAGTGTCTATAATATACATGTTCTCTTAATCAAATGAAAAGGAAAGTACACAAATTACATATCAATCATTTATATACTCTATATTATCTTCAAAAATCTTTCTCAAAACCCTAATAAAGTAAATCTAAAAATCAATCACAAAAATTCTTGTCCTTCCTCAATTAACCTTGGATTTTAGATGCCTAAATTTCAAATTTCAACATGCCAATTTTATTCATTTTTTTCTTCTTAATTATTATTTGCATTCTCTTCAAATGTTGTTGGATTCAGATATAGTATTTTAGAACTATAGTGTGTTTCAATAATTATTAGTCAATATTATTCTTTAAGATGTTGACTACCAAATTTATGGGGCTCTATCAAATGTAAAATTGAGGACATTGTATCTAGTTGTATATAGTCTCAATCAAGTTTCCAATTTTTGTCAAGCTTGTTTCTTAACTTTGACTTTAAAAATGAAAATACACTAAAGATTATCTCATCTTCCACTAATCCCAAAATCATTAATTTCCATAAATTAGAAAGATTAAAATATTGTGATAGACCATCACATAGTATTTCAATCAAATATATTATTGTCCCCAAAAATGAGTGACATTTTTGGGACAACCTATGAACTATTTTGGTTCATCAGACCAAAATCATCTCTCCTCTTTTCCAAAAAAATTCTGAGCATTTAGGTTCTTCATTTTTCAAAGCTTTTAAAAAAATATACGAAATCAACATGCTTAAAATTAGCAGGTTCAGCAGGTTCAAAGGCTTTTGCAGGTGAGTTCAATCAAAAGAACAAGTTTCTTACACTTAGTCATTTCCTAGATTGGTTCAGCACCTCAATTCAATCAAAAGATTTCAATCAAAAAATGATAAAGAACAAAGGCTTGAACCATCAAACTTTGAACCACTTTGGTTCAATAGTTCAATGGGTTCAACAATCAATTGCTTCAACGCGCTTAGTTTAAAATATCAAAAAGACTTAGCCGAATATCTAAGAATGAACTGATTGAACCGTTAAACCAAAGTTGGTTCAATTGGTTGGTTTAATTGATAGGTTCAAGGTGCTACCTCAAAGACAAAGGAACAAGTGCCCTTATGGAGAGAAGTAAGCAAAAGCAGACAAAAGTTGGTAATCCCTTGAGAAAATGGGTAAGTAAAAGAGGCTGAAAGAATTATTTTAGGAAGATTTTTCTCGAAAAAATGTTTAAGGCAAAATTCCTTCAGACTTTTTGTTTGAAGGAATTCACTTGGAAAGAAAGTCTAAAGAAATGGAAAAGAACAAACGGCTAAGTAACAAAAAAAATTCTTCAGACATTTTGTCCAAAGGAATTCTTCTGAGATTTTTGCCTGACAGAAAAAGCTCGAAGGCTATCGAAAAAATCTCAAAGGGTAGATACCCTTGTGGGGGACACTTGACTTTAGAAAAAAGACATTTTCTAAGGACCCAAAGGGACACCTTCCCTTTGGGACATTCCAAATGTTGAAAAAAGATGTAGAAAGGAATCCTCAAAGACTTAGACATAAAGAGATTCAAAGAATGAATTGATTGAACCATTGAACTATTGAACCAAAAGGTTCAACGAGTTCATAGGTTCAAGGGTTCAACCAGTGTGATAAAGATCAAAGAGCTTAGGAAGAACAAGGAAGTGATGAGCAAAGGAAGAACCAATGAATTGATTGAACCTTGAACCAAAAGAGTTCAAAGTTCAATGGTTTATAGGTTCAAGTAGTTCAAAGGTGGCCTCAAGCAAAGAAAGAAGCAACATGGATGATTCCAAAGGCAAGTTCAATGAAAGCGATGGTTCAACCAAAGAGCAAATAAACACTTAAGCAAGGAAGCGATGGACCAAAAGAGACAAAGTAAACCGATGAAGCGATGAACCAATGAACTTTCAAATGGTTCATAGGTTCAAAGTTCAGTACGGTTTAAGCAGCTAATGACCATTGATGGTCCCTCAGACGTCAAATTTAAAGTGAGGGAAAATTTTTGGAAATTCAAATGGAGCACATAATTTAAAGGGAGAACCAAGTGACTAGTTAAAAAGGAGAGCCCAAAGACTCAAATTGCTACAGGGGAGAGAGGAGCGAGAATAAAGGACCAAAAATATCTTCAAAAGAGTTATTTTTAGTAGGTGAAATAGTGGATCAAGTAGACTTTTGAGCACACCAAATCAAGGATGCAAGCCTATTTTTCTTCCATGAAGTAATGGTGAGTTAGATAGTTGCACAAACATCAAGAAAAGGACTAGACAGTCCATACTAAGAAGAGACATATTAGATGAATGGACACACCATAGTTATGGCAATGCATTGTTCCCAGTATGGTCCCTCTAAACAGAACTAAAGGTGCATTGAAGGTGTTGACTGCAGCATGGGCCATCTCATGGGAAAGAATGCCAGGACTTGCATGGTTTCTATAAGATTGTAATTTATCTCATTAGTAAAGGAGACTTTTCATTTGTACAGGAGTGAAACTCTTCCTAGTTGAAAGAAGAATACTGAGACTTTGAGCTCAGATTGTAATTTCATTTCATTTTATCTGAATGAGAAAGTTGTTTGTAGACTTTGTGCTATTTTGGCTTGTATCATTTTAGGAGATTATTTTTATGTCTATCTTCTGAATGTGTTCTTGTTTATTTAATTTGATAAGCAGAATTAGTGAAAGTAATAAGGAAGGTGTCCTAAAGCCAACTGTGGGAAGACTTTGTGCTTTCACAATTATTTTCAGTGTGTATTTTTCTTTTCTTTCTATGTTTGGGATTCTAGGATGAATTTTTGCCCCCATTATCCTTTGTGTTATACTCTTTGGGTAGTTTAGGTGGAAACTTTGTCTTCTATTTCATCCTGCTAGTTACTGCACCCTTTTGTCACTAGTTTCTTGTCATACCTAAAAGAGTTCCTTTTGTTTCTTGCAAGAACACTTTTGAAAGAAGAGAAGTGCCTTTAGTGTTTCCACCAAGATTTTCTCCTCTGTTTGTTAACATCATCTCTGAAAGAAGAGATATGGATGGTGTATTCTACCCCTAAGTGTTATTTTTTTCTTATATTTATATAGTATATAGCTTCTACGTATTTATAGGGATCCTCCCCTTGATGAAAGGAGAGATTTGTCCATCTTTGATCCAGTAAAACCACACACTAGGCTGACCAATCTCCTTTGATGTGGATGATCAGACCTATTTTTCTCAATTAGACAGCTGGCTGACAAAATATTCATGCAATAGTCTTTTCGGCAACTCTGCTGGGGAAGAGCTTACAGTTTAAAGTCTCAAACTTCAAGCTGAGGCAGATCCTACTCTTTTCCATTTTTTTTCTACAATCTAGTAACTCCACATTATACCAGAAGCCAAAAATCTCAAGGTGTTGTCGACCCTTATTTTGAGTTGGTGCAGTAGAGTAATTTTGAGGTATTTCTTCCATAACCTCACCTTCAACTAACTAGGACTCTTCCTCCTAGCCCTTCCAGGTCACCAACACAAAGAATAGCTTCTTTTTCTATTGATAGCAGAGCTTTGCCTATCGATTCTCCACCCAGATTTGTGATCCCACTTTTACATAATCAAATCATGGCTCAAGGCCCCTGGGGTAACTCATTTGGCCCACTCAATTTGACTCCACCCCTGTATGAACTTCCATGCAGCTCAAGAAAGAATTTCTCCAAGCTCTTTGGGGATGGGAAAGTTCACCCTAATGAACATATTTCAGCCTTCAACATAGCCTATGGTGTAATAGGAGTGGAATTTGAAGACATAGAAGTCAGGTTATTCATGAAGACACTATAAGGTGCTACTGTAGATTGGTTTTACCATCTGCAAGCTAGATCAATAACGGATTGGGACACATTCAAAGATAAAATTAAACCTAGATTCAAGCCTATAGAAGATGTGCATGCCTTTCTAGGCTAGCTCACATAGATGAATAAGGAGCCCCATGAACCTATGAGGGACTTCATTACCAAGTTCGACAAGCTAAGGCACAAGATTCCCATGGTCACCTAGCCGACACCTCAAAATCTCAAGTGTTTCTTCATCAACTCACAGCTACCTGAAGTGAGTTTGTTACTGAGATGGGCTAGACACATGACCTTACTACCACTCAAGACTTGGCTACTGAGGTAGAAGATGACCTTATCCTGGTAGGAAAGATAAGGAGAGACCCTAATAAAGGTAAATCATCTTCATCTTCTGAATACTCACCTACAATCACCACTAACCCAATGGTACAAAAGCTAGCAAATGAAGTGATAGCTCTCAAAAATAAAATGGCTCAGGGGATGTCATCTACTCCTACATATAGAGATATGCCAAGGAGGACATTTTAGAATCAGGTGTATCAAGGCAATGCTACCAAGAATCAAGGATAGCTAAATCACCTTCCTCCTCCACAGAGGAACCTCACCCTCAAAGTACCTCCAACCAACTCAACCATTGGATATCTTGAAGTTGAGTCAAATTTCTCATTCTAGCCTATGTTGAATCCTGAAGATGATGCTAATCTCTTCACTAAGGAAGAAGAAGAATTAGCTGGCAACTCTAACATTGGTTTCCTAAATTATCAGGATGAACCCAAAAGTGAAGGTAATGTAGCTGAGGGGTCATATGTTGTATTCACCTGGTCCAAGAATCAAGCAGCGCAACAAGCTGATAAGGAGAAAGTAGAGGAGTGACCTCAACCAATAGTTTCAGTTGCTAAGCGAGGGTCCACTCTTCCTTTCCAACCAAAGGACCTAGTGATTACAAGAAAGGTAAGTACCTCAAATGCCCCTATGCCTTCTACTTCAAATTAATAGTTCATTCCTCCCCCTTTCAAAAATCAAAAGGATGAATTCCCATCCTCTGCTCCTAGCTCATTCCAAGCATTTGACATAATTGACCATATAAAGAAAATGAAAATTCAAATGTCTAAATTTGAATTTTTACAGTCCCATCCTAAGCAATTAGATAAATTGGTTCAGTGTGTGAAGAACCAAAATGCCCTTGTAGGACAAGTAATTCCCAAGGTGACTCGTGATTCCCCCAAGAATGCACCCACTAGGAACAACCTTGTCATTACTCCCCCTTCTGCTCATGGCAGGACTGAACCTTTCTATGTCTCATTGCTGATAAATGGACATTAGCTAAACTACTACATCAATGATTCTGGAGCCTCAAATAATGTTATGCCTGCCAAAGTGGCTAAATCCCTTGGCCTTACACTGACCAAAACCTTTGGTAGATTCTTCACCATGGAAAACAAACAAGTACCTCTACTAGGGCAAATTAAAGATGCCTAATTTGCATCTGCCACCTTCCCAAACAAAAGAATCAAGATGACTATCTTGGTGGCTGACGTCCCAACATCATATGGCATCCTTCTTAGTCAAAATTTCTATAGGGATGTTGGTGGTGAGATGAGCATGGACTTATCTGAGGTGAGGATCCTAGTTAAAGGTGTTATGAAGAGATTGCTTCCTGAAAAGGAAGCAAAATACGTGGTTACCTAGACCTTAACACCTGAAGCTCAAATTCTATTTGAGTCTTCAAGTATGGGTAATTACTTTCTATCCATGGATGAATTCCATGAAATGCCTGGTGAAACCCTTGAAGGTGACAACTTGAGGATTAGTTTAATTGGAATAGTAGAAGAATCAACTGAGTGTAATACAAGTGTGGAAGAATCTCCCCTTTCGAATGAAGAGGAATCCAAATAAAAATTAGTATGAAATGAGGTATGGATTTTTGAATTTGATGGTAGCTGCTCCTCCACTGGTTTAAGAGCTAAAGTTATGTTGATATCTCCCCAAGGAGATATTTTTCCTTCATCCTACAAGTTGCAGTTTAGCAACACTAATAATACAACTGAGTGTGAATCTTTGTTGCTTGGATTGAAGGCTACTCGAGACCAAGGCATCAAACTAATTCATGCTAAAGGAGATGCTAAATTAGTGGTTTGTTAGGTGATAAACCTATATCAAACCAAGAATGAAAGATTGCACCACTACCACAACCTAATATGGGACCAAATTGAAAGCTTTGATGCTTTTAACATATCTACCATTCCTAGAGAATTCAATGATAGGGCTAATGCATTGGTTGTCTCAGCTAATCTCTTGGTCCCCCACTTAGACTTCAAAGGAGACAAGTACACTATTGAGCTGGTCTTTTGACCAAGTGTATCTAGTAATGCCAGTCACTAGCAAGTGTTCAACAATGATAGTTAAATCATTGCCTTCTTGGAGCAAAAAGACAATTTTGAATAGCTACATTTTGAAGGTAGTGAACCTTAAAAGTGTGAACCAACTCTTGAATCAAATACAGACATAGGTGAGGAGTTCTTACAACTTAAAGGGAATAAGATTCCTAAAGGCCTAGTTTCCCTTGAGAAACTATTTGACAAACACGACAGATTCATCAAATAGTAGCAAATGGATTCAAGCTCCTCCCAGGAGTTTGATCAAGTAAATCTAGGTACCAAGGATTATCACAAGATAGTGAACATTGGGAAATGCTGCACTCTTGAGGAGAAATTCAAGTTCACTGCTTTACTCCATCAGTACATAGACGTCTTAACATATTCTTATGATTGAAGTCACTCAAGCCTGATGAAATTCGACATGACATTTCTCTCAAGGCTGATTCAACACCCTACAAGCAAAAGTCTAGGCAGTATAATCCAAAAATATTAGGTACCATTTTGTCTGAGATATGAAAAATGCTAAATGCTAGGATAATCTTCCCAATCCATCATTCCACATGGATTGCAAATATAGTGCCTGTAAGGAAGAAGAATGGCAAAATTCACCTCTGTGTGGATTTTAGGAATTTGAATCAGTCATCCTTGAAGGATAATTATCCTTTTCCAATCATGGATCAAGTGCTTCAGATAATGATAGGTTCAGAGATGTTATCAATGCTAGGTGGCTTCTCAAGATATAATCAAGTTGAATTTGGTGAGGTAGACCAGCATAAGACTGCTTTTACCACACCTTAGGGCACGTTTACATATAGAAGGATGTCTTTTGGCTTGATAAATGCTAGTGCGACCTTCTAAAGAGTAATGGACCTTACCTTCAAAGATGAAATGGGTAAGTTCATCATAGTTTATCTTGATGACTTGACTATCTTTTCTAAGCATTGCCCAGATCACATACACCATTTAAAATAAGTGTTGGAATGTTATCGCCAGAATGGTATTTCCTTAAACCCCAAGAAGTCAATTTTTGGAGTAATAGAGGGGAAACTCCTCAAACACATTGTGTCCAAAGGAGGTGTAAAGATTGACTCAGATAGAGTCAAATCCATCCAAGAGCTTACCTTGCCCACAAGTAAGACTTATGTTCACTCTTTCTTTGGAAGGTGAATTTCTTATGGAGGTTCATCCCCAAGTTTGTTGAGAAGACTAGGCACATTGTAAACATGATGAAGAATAAGGCCACTTTTAGCTGGACTAAAGAAGGCAAATCAATATTTGAGGATATCAAGACTACCATTGCCCACACCCCATTTCTAGTTTGTCCAGATTATACGAAGGATTTCCTCATGTATAGTTATGCTTCTAAACACACTTTCCACCATCCTGGTTCAACAAAATGAAGAAGGTGTGGAGTTTCCCATTTCCTTCATGATCTATCCTCTCAAAGCTCATGAGCTAAAGCATTAAAGCATGGAGAAGCATGCTTATGTGGTGGTCAAGGTAGTGAAGCATTTCCATTTCTACATCCTCAAATCATGAGTTATTGCTCTAGTTCTTGATACCATGGTCAAATCCATATTAACTTAGCATGAGTTTGGAACCAAAAGAGGCAATTAGATTGCAAAGATCTAGGATTTTGATCTAATCATCAAGCCAACAAAGCTGGTATGGGGAAAGGGCTTATGTCAATTGATTGCTAACAACAAACCAGAAGAGGTAAGGCATGAAGAAGCAAAGGTGGAAGATGTGCCAACTGTCGTCTTTGTCTCCACTAAGAATGAGTGGTATTCAACTATTTCTCATTTCCTTACTTATGGTGAGTGTCTTGCTCACCTATCTTATAAAAAAAAGAGAACTATCAAGTTGAAAGCTGTGAATTTTGTCCTCTGGGACAATGTCTTGTACAAGAGGAGCCTTGATGGAGTGTTCCTTCGCTACGTGGACAAGGAGCAGCAAAGCCAACTTCTAAAGTCCTTCCATAATTTGGCCTATGGAGGAAATTTCTCTACTCCTATAACTACAAAAAAAAATTTGTGAGCTAGGTATTATTGGCCAACTCTCTTTCAAGATGCATATAAGTGGGTAAGAAAATGTGAACTATGCTAGTAGTTTGTTGGGAGACCCAAGTTAGCTACCCTGCCTCTCAAGCTGGTGGTCATAGAGGAACCATTCTAGCAATGGGGAATTGATTTTATTAGATCTGCAAACCCATCTTCAAGTTCTAGACATGATTATGTCCATATAGAAATAGATTACTTTACCAAGTGGGTGGAAGCAATTCCAACTAAGCATGCTACTTCAGAAGTAGTGTGTAATTTCCTCAAAGAGAACATCATTTCTAGGTTTGGGGTCCCAACCAAGATTGTCACTGACAATGTAGCTTGTTTCAATTCTTAGGAGATTACTCAATTCTATTTCTACTATGGGATTACACTCTCCCACTCTTTTGATTACATTCCACAAGGGAATGGACAAGCTGAATCAAGTAATAATAACCTGGTGACTATCATCAAGAAGTTGGTGGATGACAACCAAAGGACATGGCATAAAGCATTGGTTGATGCTCTATGGGTAGATAGAATTACACCAAAGAGATCAATTGGTATGTCTCCTTTCCAACTTCTTTATGGTATCAATGTTGAGATATCAATCACCTTGGAATTGCCAGCATTGAAATTGGCTAAGGCAATTAAGGATCAAACGTATGAAAGCACCTTTGATAAGAAGATCATGTGCCTGACTGAGCTGGATGAGTAGAGAACCATGGTGGTGGACTGAATCACTACCCACCAAAGTCTGGTGAAGAAATTTTTTGACTAAAGGGCAAAGAACTGTGATTTTTGGGTTGGAGATCAAGGACTGCTGTGGGACAAAAGGAGAGAGCCAAAGGGGATGCATGGAAAGTTTGATTCTCTTTGGAGAGGCCCATTTATTATCCACTAGCTCAATGGTGAGAACAACTTCTTGTTGAAATATCAAGATGGCACACTCTTTACTCTACCTCATAATGGGTAGCATCTGAAGTACTTGAATCCCTGAAGTGTCAGATAAGTTCACCTGTACATATGTGTATCTATATAGTCTTTGTTTTTTGCTTTGTGTTGTTCATTTTCATTTTTGGGAGCCTTTCTTTTTGGGTAGCATGACTCCATAACCTAATGGCATACTTTAAGGCACTGGAGATTCTAGTTTTTACTCCCCTCAGATTTTCCATGTTTTCAACTGAAGGAAGTTCCCCAACTGGAGCCAGCTATTGTCCCCAAAAATGAGTGACATTTTTGGGACAACCTATGAACTATTTTGGTTCATCAGACCAAAATCATCTCTCCCCTTTTCCAAAATTGTTTTGAGCATTTAGGTTCTTCATTTTTCAATGATTTTCCAAAAATCTATGGACTCAACATGCTTGAAATTAGCAAGTTCAATAGGTTAAAAGGCTTCTGCAGGCGAGTTCAATCAAAATAACAAGTTTCTAACACTTAGTCATTTCCAGGATTGGTTTAGCACCTTAGTTCAATCAAAAGAGTTTAATCGACAAATGATAAATAATAAAGGCTTAAACCATCAAACTTTGAACCACTTTGGTTCAATGGTTTAATGGGTTCAATGACTAATTGGTTCAATGCACTTGGTTCAAATGATTAAAAAGACCAAGCTGAATATCAAAGAATGAACCGATTGAACCATTAAATCAAAGTTGGTTTAATTGGTAGGTTCAAGGGGCTGCTCCAAAGGCAAAGGAACAAGTGCCCTTATGGAGGGTAGTAAGCAAAAGCAGACAAAAGTTCGAAATCCCTCAGGAAAATGGGTAAGTAAAAGAGGCCAAAAGAATTCTTTCAAAAAGATTTTTCTCGAAAAAATGTTTAAGGAAAAATTCATTCAGACTTTTTGTCCAAAGGAATTCACTCAGAAAGAAAGTCCAAAGAAATGGAAAAGAAAAAATGGCTAACTAACAAAAACTTTCCTTCAGACATTTTGTTTGAAGGAATTCTTTCAGGATTTTTGCCCAACGAAAAAAGCCCAAAGGTCACCCAAAAAATCCTAAAGGGTAGATACCCTTGTAGGGGACACTTGACATCAAAAAAAGGACCTTTTTCAAGGACCCAAAGGGACACCTTCCCTTCAAGACATTCTAAAGGCTAAACAAAGATGCAGAAAGGAATCCTTAAAGACTTAGACATAAAGAGCTTCAAAGAATGAACTGATTAAACCATTGAATCGTTGAACCAAAAGGTTCAACGAGTTCACAGGTTCAACTAGTTTGATAAAGATCAAAGAGCTTAGGAAGAACAAGGAAGCAATAGGCAGAGGAAGAACCAATGAACTGATTGAACCTTAAACCAAAAGAGTTCAAATTTTAATGGATCATAGGTTCAAGCAGTTCAAAGGCAGCCTCAAGCAAAGAAAGAAGAAACATGGATGATTCCAAAGGCAAGTTCAATGAAAGTGATGGTTCAACTAGAGAGAAAAAAAGCACTTAAGCAGGGAAGCAATGGACCAAAAGAGATAGAGTGAACCAATGAAGCGATGAACTAATAAACTTTCAAAATGTTCGCAGGCTCAAAGTTCAATACGGTTAAAGTAGCTAATGACCATTGACGATCCCTCAGACATCAAATTTAAAGTGAGGGAAAATCTATGGAAATTCAAATAGAGTGCAAAATTTAAAGGGAGAACCAAGGGACTGGCTGAAAAGATAGCTCAAAGACTCAAATTGCTATAGGGGAGAGAGGAGCGAGACCAAAGGACTAGAAATATCTTCAAAAGAGTTATTTCTAGTAGATGAAACAGTGGATCAAGTAGACTTTTGAGTGCACCAAATCAAGGATGCAAGCCTATTTTTCTTCCATTAAGAAATGGTGAATTGGATAGCTGTGCAGACATCAAGAAAATGATCAAATAGTCTATACTAAGAAGAGACATATTATAAGAATGGACACACCATAATTACGACAATGCACTATTCCCAGCATGGTCCCTCTAGATAGAACTAAGGGTGCATTGAAGGCATTGACTACAACATGGGCTGTCTCATGGGAAAGAATGCCAAGCCTTGCATGGTTGTTATAAGATTATAATTTCTCTCATTAGTAAAGGAGACTTTTCATTTTTATAAGAGTGAAACTCTACCTAGTTGAAAGAAGAATACTAAGACTTTGAGCTTAGATTGTAATTTCATTTCATTTTATCTGAATGAGAAAGCAAATTGTTTACAGAGTTTATGTTGTTTTATCTTGTATCATTTTAGGAGATTATTCTTATGTCTGTCTTCTAAATGTGTTCTTGTTTATTTAATTTGACAACCAGAATTAGTGAAAGTAATAAGGAAGGTGTCTTGAATCCAACTGTGGGAAGACTTTGTGCTTTCATAATTGTTTTTAGTGTGTATTTTTCTTTTCTTTCTATGTTGAGGATTCTAGGATGACTTTGTGCCTCCATTATCCTTTGTGTTATACTCTTTGGGTAGTTGAGGTGGAAACTTTGTGTTCTATTTCATCCTACTAGTTACTACACCCTTTTGTCACCAGTTTCTTGTCATATCTGAAAGAACTCCTACTTTATCCTGCAAGAACACTTCTTAAAGAAGAGAAGTGCCTTCATTGTTTCCACCAAAATTTTCTCCTCTATTTGTTAACATCATCTCTGAAAGAAGAGAGATGGATGGTGTATTCTACCCCTGCGTGTTATTTTTTTCTTATATTTATATAATAAATAGGTCCTGTGTATTTATAGGGAACGTCCCCTTGATGAGAGGAGAGATTTGTCCATCTCTGATGTAGTAAACCTGCAAACTGGGCTAACCATTCTCCTTTGATGTGGATGATCAGACCTATTTTGCTTAATTAGATAGCTGACTGACAAAATATTCACCCAACACATATGATAGTCCATAGTCTAGTGATCGAGCCATCTTCAAAAAACATGGTCCAAAACTTGTGATAAATTGAATAGATTACTTCATTAACATTGGAAAATCTAAAATGTCTTCAATTTGTTCCATTAAATTCTACACTCTTGTAGAAGTGTTAGGCCAAGGTTTTAATTTATTCTAAAAATTTTATGAGCTAACATTTTTCCAATATTTAGGGTACATCATAGCCATGGATTCTAGTAGTTCATCCCAAAAAAAGTTATATCTAATCTTTGAACAAAAACACTTTAAAATTTCCTTCAAGGTGTAACATACATAGGATATGACCTCAAGGAATCGATCCCTTATGACAATAACTTTTTTTATTCTATTAGATTGACCAACTATTCCAAAACTATGAGTTGTGGTCTATACTCATTTTCTACTAAGTATTGCACATGATCTGACCATGTGTACTACATAGAAAGAGTCATGGAGCCTCATGATCATACTGTATTTTATTTTTAGATGTTTAAGGTAGTAATTATACTCTAGTTGGCATTATTTGTTAATTTAAATAAAAAATATTTGTAAGCCCAATATGAATGTGGTTAAGACATTTTGGCAGACTTTATTATATAGTTTATAATTTTAGAACCATGAAAATGTTTTGAATATTTTTTTAGTTATGTCATCCTCACTTTTCATAGTTGTCTTTCCCTATGACCCCATAGTTGGTTTATAATCTATACTCTAAATTTTTGTCACATTTCTGCTATACTCAATTTATTATATTATTTGGTTAGTCTTTAATACATATTTTTAAAAAATAAGAAAATGATTTTCTTTGAGAAATAATGACATGCAAGATGTTTATTATAAATAATTTCCTTGTTCAGATAACCTTCATGAGTTTATATTAGTATCCCACCTATTTTCTTATATAGTTTTGTGCTTATTGTGAGTAGCTTTGTGTTTTGATGATTAATAGAATTTTATTATCTTTCTTTATTACCTAGCATGCCTCATGTTTACTAGGGTTTGCTCATTAAACAACTATGTCATGATTTTTACATTCCCAATTTCCATTACAACAATCTAATATTTATCCTTGGTAAATATTATTTTGTTAATTGATCATACACCCTAAGGTTTCCCTTTGTGAGTTGAATTGTAAAACTTTTGATAGGACCAGGCATTCCTCAGAAAGCATTTCCTTATTTTTCCCATAATTCAACATTCACCTTATTGATATTACATCATCAATTGTAGTTCAAGACCATGGATAGGACTAGGCTCTTCTAAAAAAATATCTCATTAAAACATATTTAAATTAGTCCCACATTTATTTCCACCTCATTGGTGTTCCCTTTATGAGTTGTAGTGTAAGACCTAGGATAGGACTAGGGTCTCATCATAGAATATTGAAATAAAAATTTCACACTCAACCAATTAATTATCAAATTACATGCTTCAAATTTAATATAATTTTTATTACATTATGATTTATACATTGTAGCCTAAATTTTGGATTCTCTATATTACTATTTTTAGTAACAAACCCAAAATATAAACAACATTAAATAAAGAGGATAAAGACATAATTAAATGCTTGAAATGAGAACTCTTACCATAATTTTACCTCTTATATCCCCTATCCAATATTATCAAACTAATCTTGGATGCAAAATATGTTGAATATTAGATTGCTTGATTATGCTTAATAATGGCTTCAATGGATTCTTGATGTTTTGATGGCTTTGATAATGTTGTATGAATGAAAGAGGAATGATTATGGATGAAAGTTAACAAGATGGCTTCAAGTTAATTTTCATGGAGGGAAGAATCAATGGCTCAAATTTAATTTTGAGCCATTAAAATCAATGCCTAAGGAATTTCTAAGGAATTTTTAATTCCTTGAAAGTATCTAGAATAAATAATTATAGAGGAAAAGGGTCAAATTAGAGGATATTTATAAAATCCTCTAATTCTATAAATCTCCATTATCAAGTAGGGGTGTAGGAATAGATAGTCATTAGGGTGGTAGATGGGTAGGTAGGATAAAATGTCTTTTTAAATTTTCAAGTGGGTTAATTAGTAGGTTAGTAGGTAAGTAAGTTTAGTTAATAGAGTAATGAATGTGATTAATTGGTTGAAAGGGTAGAATAAATTTTATGTGATGTGGGGAATATGAAATAAGGTATTAGTTAATTAGCTAGTAAATATAGTTAAAGGTTAAATTAGCAGAATTAGAAGTCATTATGTAATTGATTCCCCTAGAATGATTGAAACTAAGCTAGTTTTAGTCAACCCCATTTTGTTATACCCTTGCTAGGATTTAGATGATTATACTTATTATATATTGGTCATTTTTGCTTGGTATGTTTTGAGACTAAAACTTGTTTATTTGTGTATAAACCATGTAGTGAGCAAATTTAGGTGCATACATTTTTCCCCTATTTGAAAGGGCATTATGAGTGGTTAAGATGGAAGGATTAAAGGTATTTCAAATAAAAACAATATTCATTTATGTAAATGATGTTAAAAAGTATTACTATGTATGATGTTATGACCCCTCGAGGGAACATGTAGGGAGAATTGACTTGAATGATCACTCAAACAGAAGTCAAAGGGGTGGGATAAGATAATGATGATGAGATAGGGTTGGGATCCCCTAAGTAATGATGGAGATATAATTGAGATGCCTAAGTTTAGAGATAAGGGGATAAAGTGGCTCAATTATGAGAGATAGGTTATAGACAAATCTCCAATGTATAGAAAGGATTTTGATTGATAAGATGAAACTCTTGAGACAAAGATATTGTTTAAGAAGTAAAGAGATTAGATAGAGATAAGCTGGTGATAAATATTGTAACAAGGACACATACCATGGGGTTTTAAAATTGATAATGGAGACCAGAATGAAATGCTTAATGATAAAGAGACACTTTATGTGATATGTAAAGATTAAAATGATGTAAGATTATCGAGTGATTAATGAAATATAGGATAGGAATTAAGGATTACTAACAATCAAGATATCCCTAGGCAAAAGACCATGGCCATGTATTGCCTATATAGTCTTAGAAGAACTCAAGTGAATGTAGTTTTGGCTCAAGATTAGGTTATACCATGGGGAAATGGAAAAATCCATGCCCAAAATTACTTAAGAATGATAGTTAAATATTGGTTATGGTAATTGATGAAGTTGTTAAGATGTAGATTGTGTAAGATAAGAGAAAAAGGGGGTAGGGGTGAAGGGGGTCATGGGGGGTAAAAGAAAAGGGTTTGAATAGGAAAAAAAGGTGAAAAGGGGTTCATTTTATCTTTTAACCTTGGTGAAAAATTGGCTCTGAGCTAAAAATATGGACCAGATCTCATGAGATTCACACCATAATGAGAGAGTATGGGAGTTATAGATGTCTAAGGATGCTAGACCACTAGTGATTTATGAACCCCTATGTTGTGATTTTGTCAAAATTTTATGAAAATTTGCATTTATTTCATGGTATTTAGGGTAAAAGGTGTTGTGTATGTAATACAATGACTGAGGGAAGTACCCTCAGTCATGTTATTGCACTCATGACTAGTGATGTTTCATGGGGAGTTATGGTATTTTAATATCACAAATATATAATTATGGTATTATAATACAATAAGTCTCAACATAAAAATCATAATGTCATAGGCTAGTGATATGAGGTTTTCCATAACTATGAGGTTAGATTCATGGTTATACAAACTACAAGACTCGATTAGTGGTATTTACAAGTCTACTGGTTAGGGCAAACCCAAAATTTTGATACTAATATGAGTGGAAAAAATGGATAAGGGATGTGGAATAGTAGGATAGGATACATTTTAATGGATTTTAGATATGGTTAGGGAATTATATGAGGTTAGGATGAATTAGGTGTTGGAACACAACTATCTGCTGAGAGGCGGGTGAATCAATAGATCAACTAAAACTAGTCTTTTAATCCTTTTAAAGCAAATTCAAAAGCATATGTAGAACTAAAGACAAATGTAGAGATCACATACACACACAAATACACATGACACTAGATGTATATGTGTTTAACCCAAATTTAAAAACCATGATGAGAATAACTGTTAGAATCTACTATTCTAATCTAGCCTCATAGTCAAAGCCTCACTAGAAAAACTTCACTGGTTACACATTTAAGGGCTCCAACCTTAAGGAGAAACCAATCTCTTAGTTTAAGAGCACCAACTCTAAGGAATCACCAATTCCCTAAATTGGCACCAACTCATATTAACCTCACAGGTTAAAATGTTTAAGGGCACCAACCCTAAGGATACACCAATCCCTTAACTGAGCTCCAACTCAACTTGTCTGATGGCACCAACCAATCACATCTATGGAGCTACAACTCTAGTATATAAAATATATACATAAATGAATCCAAATATATTCTCTCTTTTACAAGTCTAATCTATAACCACTCATTCTCTACACATTATCTTTGTGTGCCTTTCTTCCTCTCTAATCCTCTCTATTCTTCTATTTTACGTTTGGATGTCTTTATTCAACACACTTCATTGGCTTCATCAATCACTCTACAATTTTCCCTCTGTGTCTATATATTTTTGTTTGACATAATTGTGATAGATCCAACAACATTTTTCTTTATCCTAGACATCATATTTATAAACAAATAATCTAGGGTCCTATATCTTCTATGTGTTCACACTCAAACTATAACACATCATGCCAATTTTGGACTCTAGTTCATTATGACTTGAACTATAAGTTTCTCACATCTCGATTTCATACATCATGCCATAATTTCAAGTCTATATAACATATATTAGACTCAAATTTTGATGCATAAGTTATTTAATTTATATTTTATTAATTGTATTGATCTATCTCATTTTTTATGTTGAGATATAGAGCTTATACGCAAGTTCTTACTTGTTCTTACAACTAATAGTTTGTTTGGACATGAATTTAAATGTCAATTTTTGACCTTGACTTTGGTGTCATGATTAAATGGTATTTATTAAATTATATCAACTTTGAAATGTGTCTATATGATCACTTTTTGACAGGCTCATGCTATCCATCTGATCTTTGTATCCTTCTAAACTTTAGCTTTATCATCTTTAAAATGCATCTATTGATCTCCCTAATCAGAGATCCTATGTGCCATTTAATCTCCACATATACACACTTTTATCTTGACTTGGTCATTAAAATTTAAGACTTTGACCCCATCTCACTACTTTCTATATCTTTGGATTACTTTCTCTCTGTCGATATTTTCAAACAAGCTTGGTTTTTAACTCACCACTGTGTCAATAAACGCTGATCACTTTATTCCATTTGAGTCTACTCAATCCATTAGATATCTCTCATCCAAGATTCCATGTGTTGTTGCATATTCAAGTATTCATGATATTTACTTCTATCTAGTTGTTAAATGTTGAGCTCTTTATAACATTTAAGTTCATTCCTTCTATTGGATCTCCTTTGCACGATCACTTATGCACCGTCAGATATTCTGACAAGCTCAATCTTTATATCTATCCAACCCTTGAGGATATTACACTTATCATAAGAATGTGCCTTCTATATATAGTTAGTAGTTCCCACTATTGAAACATTTTGCATCTTTACATTGATTATTGACCTTTTGACTCTAACTCACACCATAGATTAATTATTCAAGCTCTGTGATTGTGACACTTATCAATTTCACATTAAATCATAGGTTATTTTAAAAATTTGAATTCATCACAATCCATTATATCTCTAATGTCCTATTAATCATGAACCATTGATCTTCCAACTAGCTCAAACTTTACCTTATGTAGATTTGTCTAAGTATGGGGATTGTCTCAATTATGCCAGAAGGCTAACTTTGCACCTTCATATCTTCTACTTCACTTAATTACCTAGTCTAAAATTTGGACCATATAGACTAGGCATGAAAGTGAAAATACATATGCTTAATTATTTATTAATCCTTCACATGTGTGAGATATAATTCCATTAATCTACTTACTTAGATTATTCTGACATAGAGCTAGCTATGCCTAGAACTTTCCTAGAAGACCAAGTTTTTTATTTCATAAATCTTGTCACACTTAGTCACATCACCTATAATTTAGTGAATTAGATCCTCTTACATAGGATATTTCATCCATATATCCATTTTATCTTGAATCCTTCATACATGTAAGATATGACATCATAAAATGTCTTCTTAGCTTTTTCTTACAACCTACAAATTTGATTGCATTAAAAAACACTGTCAAAATGCCTTGGGACCCTACTTTGCTCAAGCATATCTTTTGTCATGCTATATCATGTGACCTAATATTTATGACATATAAACTAGGCATAAAAATGAAAATACCCATGTGATCATTTTATCCTACACCTCCATGTGCACAAATGTTGACCTCATCAATATGCTTACTTATATTTTCCTACATAGACCCAAAATGTCTAGATGATAATTATGAATATTCAGATGAATTACATTAATGTACACAATCATTCAAATCATCCTTAACCTTTGATAGGATCACCATTATCACCACATTCATCGCTAATAATTAATTGCATGCTCATAATGCTCTTTTTGACATCAATGACAATCATATTTCCAACAATATCCCCCTTTATCATTGATAGCAAACTAATGCTTTGATCTTCTACTATTTTGATCCTTCTTTGGAATTGCTTGCATTGGCTTCTGATAAGTATGAGCTTATGTTATTCATACCAAACTTTCTCCCCCTTAGGCAATGGTACATTTTCCTAAACTCATATTGGACACTTGCTTTATTCTTCAAAACTTTTATAGATATCATTTGACCTTTTTCTCACCCTTTGACATAAATGGCAAAGGGACTCTTTCTTAATATTTATATAGATGTTCTTCACATTTATCATATAAAAGAGTTTGTCCAAGAATATGCAACCATCAAGTCATTAGAAATTTTTATAACATGCATACTTGAATTGCCTTGTCTCTTCTTCTTCCAAGAATTAATAAATAATTTAAGGTCCTCACATTAGACTTAGACTCCATCACTAGTATCTAGTGATGTGATTTAAGATCTTCCATACAGGCTTACTAGCCTTCTCTCTCGATCTCTTATTATCTTTTGATCCTAGGACTTGATCAATTGCAAAGCTCTTCTACTCTGAGCCTTATTGATCCTAATAGACTAACAAATCTAGCTCCCCCTTGCTTCATGTTCCATATTTGCATCAAGGGCCTACCTATAGCACACCATAACGTCATTTCACACACATATATCATCATTTTACACATGTTCTCCGAGTTTGGTGATACAAATTCTTATACAACACAAGATACATAATGTCAAGGGTTTCTTGCATTAGAAACCTTATGCCAAATGAACCTACAGACATATATATGAGATGTACTCCAATCTCATTATGTCACATTAAAGCACTCATTCAGTCCTTGTAGACACTGCATACACAACACATGACTTGATTTTATCAAGTCATTATCATAACTTTCTTGATTTATCATTTGTAGCAGACTTCACTTGTTTCTCCACTAACAAGGGTCTCTTAAGAATAATAGAGAGAGACATCTTAATTCACAATTTCCTAAAACAATAGGAAATTAGGAGTTTACCATAACTCATCATATTCCTTATCTTACTTGGTCATTTTGTGCTTTCAGTTCTTCTTCTTCTTCTTCTTCTTAGGCTTAAGAGAAGTAACATGCTCATCCACTATGATAGTCTCCTTTGGATTAACAATACATGGAGACAATATGGATTCTTGACATACCTTTTCATCTAATGAATCTTCCTTGAAGCTTAGAATCTCATCACTAGGCATATAATACTAATGTTCTATGCATGAAAGTTTCTCAACAATAGTAGGATGTTTACTTGAATCTGTACTCACTTCAAAACTAGCCTCAACTACCACCTTGGACTTCTCCTTGAGATTTATCTTCTCATTCTCAACATGTGCAGACATTGATAGATCTTTACATTTTCCAACCTCTATAACATTCTTCATCATGGCTTGATCTTTCATTTTCCATACATGATTGGGTTTCTTATATTTCTTGTTGGGCTTACTTTTCTATTTTTTAGAGACTTGTGAACCTTTTTTCACACTAGGAGGAATGTTTTTCTTCACACTGGGAGGCATGCTTTTCTTCAAACGTTGTAATTTTAGTCTTTCAAAGATTTTTCTATATTTTGTTTACCTATGTGACCATAATTATTACAATTATAACACATTACATTTGTATCTACCAAGCATGCAAATAAACTTTTTATTACAAAACTAGTTTTCCTTATAGGTACAACTCTATAATTACTAACGTTGTGACCAAAATGATTACAACTATAACAATAACCATAAAAAGATGAGGAATACCTGGTCATAACTTTTATTTGTGTAGGATGGGATGTTTTTCTCAAATCTTCCTTCTTCAATTTGCTTACCCTTATGTAACCATCTGCATCAACTACCTTTGTCTTCTGCATCTTCCTTGACTTTATAGAGATGGACTCATTATTCTTTTTCCTTTCATCAGGATTCTTTTTATTTTTATCCTTCTTCATATTAGTAGTGTTTGTATCTATCTTTGTATCCTAGAAAGCTTTATCTTTATTTTCTCTTGATCTTCCTTCTGCTTTGAAGTTGTCATATAACTTAGTAGATGTACTAGTTATGGGACTTTTCCCATTTTTCATAACCAAGACCAAATTTCCCTTTTGATGGATTTTAAGAGTTGATCAATTCATCAAAAATGTATAATCCTCCTATCGGCTTTAGACCTTTGACTATTTATTATTTAACCTTTTCAATATATTTTCTCAAATCCACTATCTCTACTTCTAGCCTCATAAACTCATCATATTTGAATTATAGTTCATTTTGACTACATCTTCTATTCTTGAAACCTCTTCAACCTAAGTCTTTAAGGCTTACTATCATCTGATCAGATCTTGTATGACTTGTGTATAGTTTTTCAATTTATTTTTATCTAAGATTTTTCTACCTTGAATTCCCTTTTTTGAGCTTATCAATCTCACCTAGAGCATAGATGAGTTCACATTCAAGATCCACTTCTCCTTTCTATTCTTCATCAGTGTCTTCAACTTCTTCTTGATCTAGATCTATAGAAGTTGATTCTAATGCCATGAACATGGATTCATTTCCCTAAGCGATAAAGACATAGTCATGGTCATCATCTGAGCTATCACTATCATCTAATGAGTCATTATCTTCTCTTATATACAAGATTTTCTTATTTTTAAATAAGTTACTCCTTTTTGAATAGTATGGATTCATTCTTTTGCCATCCTCTTCTAGCTCAGAGTTATCCTTTTTCTCATAAGGGCATTTAGCAGCAAAATGTCCTACTTTGCCAAAATTAAAACATTTAAAGGGTATATTACATTTTTAATTTCTAGATCCTCTTTTCAATCTTTTGATAAAGTTGGCTTATTCTTCATCAATCTCCTCAGATCTAGATTTAGATTTTTGGTTTTGCTTTTGCTTTCTTAGATCCTTTGAATGTAGCTTCTTTCTTAAGAGTATTTGCTTCTCCCATTTTCATCTCATAAGCAGTGAAGGTTCCATGTAACTCATCTATAGTGAGCTTATCTAGATCTCTTGATTCTTCGATTGTAGAGATTTTAGAATCATACCTTGATGGAAAAGAACTTAGGACCTTTTTAAGAATGATTAATTGTTTTATTTATTCTCTAATGACTCTGATTGCATTGACTATTTCATCTATCTTGAGAAAGTAGTCTACAATATTCTCTTCTTTAGTCATTTTAAGAATTTCAAATATACCTCTATATGTTTGTAGCATAGATTTATTTACCTTGTCATCACCTTCATAGATTATCTTCAACTTGTTATAGATATCTTATGCATTTTGACAATGCATCACTTTGACAAACTCTAATTTAGACAATCCATAGAGAATAAAATTCTTTGCCTTAGAATTGATCTCATATACCTTATTTTAAGATTGATCATTGTGATTTATAGTAGGAGATGTATATAAATTTACAATAGACATCCATTCATCAAACCCTAATGAAGATAAATATGCTTCCATTCTTATGCTCCAAATTACATAGTTTGATCCATCAAAGAGAGGTGTTTTGTTTGATAAATATCCATCTTAACTAGCCATTATGTTCACTGTTCCAATATCTAATTGAACTAAGTAATATTCTTTCAAGGAATCTCAGGCTCTGATACCAATTATTGGAACACAACTATCTACTGGGGGGAAGGTAAATCAGTAGATCAACTAAAACTAGTCTTTTAATCCTTTTAAAGTAAATTCAAAAGCATATATAGATTAAAAGATAAATGTAGAGATCACATAGACACATACAATTACACATGACATTATATGTATACATAGAAAACCTAAATGGAAAAACCATGTTGAGAATAGATTCTAGAATCTACTATTATAATCTAGCCTCACAGTTAAATCCTCACTAGCAAAACCTCACTGGTTACACATTTAAGGGCATCAACCCTATGGAGACATTAATCCACTAGTTTAAGAGAACCAACTCTAAGTAAGAACTAAATATCTAAATAATAAATAGCTTAGCTTAAAATCATTGGTTATAATGTTTAAGGACATCAACCATAAAGAGACACTAATTCCCTAACTAGGCACCGACTTAATTTATTTGATGGCACTAACCAATTAGATCTATGGAGCTACAACTCCAATATAAAAAATAGATTCATAAATGAATCCATTTTTTTCTCCTTATTACAAGTCTAATTTTTAACTACCCATTATCTACACATTATCTCTATGTGCCTTTCTTCCTCTCTACTCCTCTCTATTCCTCTATTATGTGTCTGGATATGTCTCTATTCAGCACACTTCATTGGCTTCACCAATCACTCTATACTTCTGCCTCTAATTATATATATTTTTGTTTGACATAATTATAATGGCTCTAAAAACATTTTCCTTTATAATAGGTATCATATTTATAAACAAATGATCTATGGTTCCATATCTTCTATGTGTTCAAACTTGAACTGTAACACATCATGCCAATTCTGAACTCTGGTTCATTATGACATGAAATGTAAGTTTCCTGCATCTTGATTTCATGCATCACACCATAATTATAGGTCTCTTTACTATCTATATCATCTATTAGACTCAATTTTTTATTCATAATCTATTTAATGTAGATTTGATCCATTGGATTGATCAATCTCATTATTTGTGTTAAGATATAAAGCTTATATGTAAGTTCTTGCATGTTCTTGCAACTAACCATTTGTCTAGAAATGGATTTAAATTTTGGTCATTGATCTTTTATTTAGAACCATTTATCTAATGGTCTTTATTAAATTGGATCAAATTTAAAATACATAAATATGATCACATTCTGATACGATCATTCTATCCATCTAATCTTTGTACGGTTCCAAAATTTAACTTCATCATCTTTAAAGTGATTTTGTTGATCTCCCTAATCTGAGATCCCATGTGTTGTTCAATCTCCAAAGATGCACTTATTTATCTTAAATTGGTTATTAAACTTAGACACTTTGACCTCATATCACTACTTCAAATATCTTTGGATCACTTTCACTTCATTGATCTTCTCAAACAAGCTTGATTTTTAACTTACCACTATGTTGATAAACATCGATCACTTTGTTCCATTTGATTCCACTCGCTCTATTGGATCTCTCTCATCCAATATTATATATGTAATTGTATATTCAAAGATGCATGATCTTTACTTTGGTCTAGTTGTTAAATATTTAGATCTTTATAGCATATGAATCCATTTACATTTTTGGATCTCCTTTGCATGATCACTCACACACCATCAGATCTTATGACAAGCCCAATCTTTATATCTATCCTACCCTTGAGGATATGAAACTTGGCATAAGTATGTACCTTTTTACATAGCTATTAGTTCCAAAAATTGAGACATTTGGAATTTTTGTATTTCTTTTTGACCTTTTGACTCTAACCCACACCATATATAAACTATCCAAGTTTTGTGATTGTGACACTTGTCACTTGTGCGTTAACTCGAAGGTCTTTTTGACAATTTGACTTAATCATAATCCATTGGATCTATAATGCCTAATTAAGTTAAAAATATTGATCTTATAACTAGCTCAAATTGTACCTTGTGTATATTTGTCAAAGTATGGGGACCATCTCAATTATACTTAGGAGGCTAACTTTGCACCTTCATATATTTTGCTTCACTCAACTGCCTGGTCTAAAATTTTAACCATATAAAATACAAATGAAAGTGAATAAACCAATATGATCAATTTTTTCTTAATCCTTAATGGTTGACAAATATAATTCCATTAACCTTATTAATCAAATTATTTTAACATAGAGTTAGGTATGCCTAGAACTTGCTTGGAAGGCCAATTTTATTCTTGTATAACTCTTGTTGTACTTAGTGGCATCACCTAAAATTTAACACATAAGATCCTCTTACATATGGGATTCCATCCATATATCCATTTTATCTTAAATACTTCATATGTTTAAGATATTACATCATAAAAATTCCTTCTCAACTTCTATTTTCAACCTACAAATTTGATTGTGTTGGAAAACACTGTCAAAATGCATTAGAGCCCTACAATGCTCAAGCATATATTTTGTCATGCTATGTCATGCAACCTAATATTTAATTCATATAAAATAGGTAAAAAAATAAATATAACCATCTGATCATTTTACCCTAGCACCTATATGTGTGCAAATGTTGACCTCATCAATATGCTTATTTATTTTTCTTGTCTGGACCTAAAATGTCTAGATGATCATTATGAAGAACTAGATGAATTCCATTAATGCATACAAGCATTCAAATCATCCTTGAAATTTTATAGGATCAATATGGTCACCACATTCATACTTGAGCATTAATTTCATGCTCATAATGTCCCTTTTAACATTAATGATAGTCATATTTCCAACATTTAGGATAGGTAAGTTAGGATGGTTTAGGGTTAAGTAAGTGCAAGTTAGATAATGAATGTTAAAGGTAAATGGGATTAGTAATTAGGGACTATAATTGGTATTAGGAATGTAAGGGTGTTAGGAAAGGAGTTTTATGCTAGGAGGTGGGGTTTTATTAAGTCATTTAGGTTAAGATGGTCTAGGGTTAGTTGTATTAGGGATGAATTGATTAGGATTAGGCAAGGAATATTAGTAGAGATTTCGGGTTTAGGGTGATTGTTTTAGTAGGAGAAATGGGTTAAATTTTGGTTGAAAGAGATTCTAATGGAATAAAATTAGTGATAGGTTGTGTGATTGATATAGGAGGACTTAGGAGTGATGGCATCTTAGTTGTGGTGACCCAAGGTTCTTCATGAGATAAATTATTTGACTATTGTTGATTATGGGGTGTTAGAGTTGGTAGGATTCACTAAATTATTATGATGTAAGTGGTATAGATTGACTATGCCTTGATTACTACATTGGTGGAGCCATGACACTCAACTATGAGTACCTTTCACTTCATGACCAGAGAGATGATGGTGACATTGGAGGATGTTTATCAATTTTTATGATTATTGATGATAAGGGACATGATTTACTGGAAATCACACACATTTAGTGTAACATTATAGAAATTAACAAGAGGATTATGGGTTAGTGTGCTAGATTGTTGAGTGAACTTTAAAAAATGCCTATGCAAGGGTACTATCAATTGATTGACACTAGTGGTGATGTCTTTTGTTACTGGAATCCTCCTCTTAGAAAAAAGTGGTTAGTGGTTTCCCCTTGAAATGGGAGATGTGGTGGCTAATATGGTATATGATATCAGGGTTTATACATGGGGGCTAGTGGTATTGACCCATCTATATTGAGAGTTACATTTGAGGGCTTATAGAGGAGCAAAAAACCTAGGTCCATCACCATTATTATATATCTAGAGCTAAGAACACATTACAATACAGTGGCCTTTAGGTACTCAAGTAGTTAGGGAACCCCACAAGCTTATTGTATTTGGATGGTATATTTTACTAGGCATGAAGAGAGATCATGCCATAGAGATGAGATTATATAGATAGTTTTTTGAGAGTTTATGACTAGAGCATATCACATGGATGCCTTATAAGGGACTTCAATTCAGTTAGGAGGATAAGGCTGAGGTGATTCAATATATGCTTACTAAGTGTTACTTGATAGGATGGAGAAAATCTATCATAGAGTGGTATCAACCCAACCATGTGCAGAGATAATTTGGGCTCCTATAGGATGTGCTAAATGAGTAACATTTATTTTTTAGGAATGATCAGGAGAGGTCATAATGGGTGAGGATAGTAGATAGAGCTCTTACATGTATAAAATATGATATCCTTGCTCCATTCCTATAGGATTTAAAAACTCCTTTACCAAATTTGGGAGTGATAGTATCTTAAATGGCATGGTGGACTCAAATCATCCCAGTGTGGATACTCATATATAGGGTTATGGTATGAAGGGGAGTAGTTAGGAGGGTTTTGTAGGCATAAACAAGGCTATAGATATAGAGGAGGATATAGATCCTTGTATAAGATTATCATGATGTAAAAAGAGGTCTAGATGCCATGGATATAGATGGGGGAGATGGGGATCAGTCAGTAGCTATGGTGCAGGTAGGGGGGAGTGGGACCCATGCTAGGGGTATAAGTACATAGGTTAGAGTGATTGAAACATAGGTTGGAGCTAATGGGCATGGGAATGGTTTAAGACTATCATGGATATTATTGATAGAGGATGAGATATCATTATCAACATGAATTAAGTTAGAGATATATGAATAATGCACAAAGATAGTACACATTATCATAAAGAGAGACTAGTTTAAGGCTTGGTTATAGGCACATGATGGATAGTTAGGACAGGCACAAGGGTAGGTTATTAGATTATATGAATGTGTGAATAATTTATAGGATCAATTGGTTATGTTATTGATCTAGATTTAGAGTTGAGACATGTCGGTTGTTGGGTATAAGGCATAGATTACCTAGATGTAGATACAAATCTGAGATCTAATAGGTGAGGTACAAGTGGTTGTGAGGGCCAAAGAGGAGGTAGACATAGACATGCTAGCAATGGGATGAATGGGGTGATGTAGAACATTATGAGGTTAGCATGTGAGGTGTATTATTATAGGGATTTATATGAGATAGTAGTTTTATTAGAGTGGCATGTGCCTACATTCAGAGCCAACTCATCTCAATAATATATATATATATATATATATATATATATATATATATATATATATACACACACACACACACACACACACACACACACAGACACCATGATATCTCATACAATGCACAACAAAACACATATAAAGTGTCATATCATATAAAATTATGCTGAATAATCTAATACATCTATAAATACATCCACCTCATCACATCATGAAGCATCACATAAATAAAACAATATATTTATCTAATCCATCTAGATCATAAAAAAATCCATCACATCAAGTATCTATAATCAATGCATATCACAAACCCATAAATAATCATCACTACATAACATATCACATCATCTCAAAAATACCATCATATATAGAAATGTCCACATGGAGTCCATGTCAAAAAATATATACAATATAAGCACCCTATGGGAAAAAATGCACTTCAAAATAACATAATCCACACACACACACACACACACACACACACACACACACACACACACACACACACACACACACACACACACACACACACACACACACACACACACACACACACACACACACACACACACACACATGTGGATTATGTTATTTTTCAGCACATTGTTACCTGTAGGGCCCTTATATTGTATATATTTTAAGACATAGACTCCATGTGGACATTTCTATATATGATGGTATTTTTTAGATGATGTGATATATTATGTAGTGATGATTATTTATGGGTTTGTGATATGAATTGATTATGGATACTTGATGTGATGGATTTGTTAATGATCTAGATGGATTAGATAAATGTATTATTTTATTTGTGTGATGTTTCATGATGTGATGAGGTGGATGTATTTATAGATGGATTGGATTATTGGGAATAATTTTATATGATGTGACACTTTATATGTTTTTTGTTGTGGATTACATGAGATATCATGGTTGTCATATAATATGGGTATTGCTGTATGCATATGATTAAAGATGATGTGATAGTCATGATAGATAGATGATGCTGGATATATTAGTATGTATGCTAGATGGATGTTTTAATTAATGATATAATAGATTAGATGGATGGCTATTTATATGATGATGTTTTTAGAATGTGTGGATAATATATTTAAATTATGATGTTGATTTTGATGTATGTTTATGATGTAATAAAATGTGAACCAATGTGTTGATTAAAGATTAACCCATGTTTAATTATTTCATCTCAAATTAGGTGTGGGTAGCAATCCTCTTGTACCAAGGAGGTAGGATGGGGATGGGATGGGATAATAATTATGTTTGGACAAGATGGTGATAGGTTAGATGGGATAATTGATAAGATTTGAGGGAATGAGGCATGTGGAAATTGTATTGAAGCCCTTAATAATGTATGCAATTTATTTTAATATTGAACTGGAAAATAAACATGTTAGAATTCAAAGACACATTAAACACCCAGTGGATAGAAGAATTATGTTTTAAAATTACTTTTTCTAAAACAAGTTTGGGAGTCACCTAGACCATCTTTGTTCCCATAAAGTTAACAAGATAAAATATTTATAAATCTATAAAAAAATATTAAAATAAATAAAAATAATCTAATTAACATATACACAGCTAAATTATTAATCAAACAACCAAATATATTTAGAACACACACATTTTTATGTACACACAAGGCAAACATAAAATAAAATAGACTAAAGATAAGGATAAAAAAGGGATATAAAAGATGATAATGAGGTGATCATAATAAGGTGATTATGGATAATAGTCCTAATGATGATAAGGTGATATGTACATGGCATATATTATACCCAAAACTACTATATTAGAATGAGGATCCACCTGAATTGATAAGCAACCATATATGGGGTTTAGGATAATTGATAAAAATTTGATTTGGTGGCATAGTATATGAAAAAACCCAAAGTAAAATCTATTTTGACCCTTATATAGTGATAAATTTAGTGGGAAGGTATGGACCATGGTTTGGGGATAACAAGAGGTAAAAGAGGATAGGACGAGCCAGAGGCTAATAGGATACATAATCATCAAAGATGTTGCGATGAGGTTATATAATGGAGGATACATATGAGGATTTGATAGGATGGGGGATATATATGATGGATAAAGAGATTATAGAAGACTCTTTAATAAACATTCCCCATGCACAATATTAAATGACTTATCTCCTATCAAAAAGATGTGTTTCCTATTTTTGTATAAAAACCTGTAATGGATTCCCACTTTTAAAAGCAAGGTCAAGGATGGGAGAATGGAGTGGAATGGGAAGAGGAGGATGGAATGGAGAAGGATATGAACCCAAGAGTGGGGACCAATATATGAAGGTAAATTGGAGCCTATAACATATAAACAAAAATTAAATCCATTATATTCATTGGGTCATCAAGTTCTTCACCATCTAGTGTTACAACTATTATATAAGGACCAAGCCAATTAGCTTCAAATTTTCCCTTATTATCCCTATCTACATTGTTATTTTTTAATTCTCTTTTAGTATTATATCACCAACCTCAAACTCTTAAGATTGGATCTTCTTAGGGTATTAGCCTTTTAATCTACTCTTATATGCCCTAAGGTGATTGAGGTCCCTTTGACACTTTTCATCTAGAAGCTCTAGTTCTTGTATCCTTTCTTGTCTAAAATTATGATCAGTGATGATGAAACACAACAATAGTCATAATGAGGGGGAATCTAATTTTACCAGCAAGATATCTTATGTTCCATAAAGCAATGAGTACATAGTGACTCTAGTGGGTGTTTGAACACTTGTTAAATAAGACCAAATTACAATATATAATTATAAGTGCAAGTTCCTTCTGGCACCATTAATTATTTTCTTAAAAATATTGATAAGAGTTTTATTTGTTCCTTTATCCTTTCTATTACCCTAGGGATGGTAAGGGGTAGAAAAGTACTAATTTTGATATGGTACCACTTGTATAGTACCTTGGCTTCTTGATTTTTATAGGACTTACCATTATTAAATATGATGTTAAAGAGAATACAAAAATTAAAAATGGTATGATTTAGGATGAAATTAGAAATATTTATACCTATGGTATAAGTAAGTGGCATCACCTCTACCCATTTGGTAAAATTCTTCAAATAAGTGATGAAAATTTTTTGGCCATCAGATGACGTGGAATTTATCTTGCCAATCAAATCTAGTCCCCATATAGAAAACCTTGAAGGTCACATGGGGAAATACATATTATAGAATCACTCATATAAACTTATATAAAGATTTAAACATTGATAAACATGGTAACAACTTTGGTGCCCTCAGAAACAACATGTTTAATGATCCCTCTTGGTAAGACATGATGCACAACAATCTGAATCTCCCTAGATGTAATAATTGACTTCTTGTTGTGACAAGTGATCTTGGAAACTTCCATAGCCAATTTCCCAAATATATCACTAATATAAGAGTTCATAATGCACATACCATTGCTATAAATATCAATTTATATATGCACTTACTTCAATGCTTTAAAAATATAGATCTTTTAGTTTTATTCATTACACTTTGCTTTCTTATTCTTCTTGTCTTTTCATTCTTTCATAGAGATATTTTGTTCTACCTTATCATTATGATTCTTCTTTACAATCTTTTTCATTTTACCCAATTTTACCATTTTATCCTCCCATAATTTATAGGCTATCATTATAACTCTCATTTAACCAATCAATGTATTGGCTTCATTTTCAACTTGAGTAGTGTCTGATAACTATTTATAATGAGATATTTTGATATTGGAGTTCTATAGTTCATTGTTTGGGGTGTTTTACTTTTGTTATTCTTTCTAAATTCTAAAAATAGTAATGAAACTTTAACTCTAGTTTTTAGGAAAGTGAATCTAAGATATTTATTAATTTAATAACTCCTATTATCATTCACACCATCAACATCTATAACTTTAACATTTGGTCTAAGACATAATGTCCTCACTCAACGTGCCCAGCTACGAAGGACAACATGATGTTTAGAATCTGAGAATGATGTTTATTATAAATGAATCAACTTCTATTAAATTTTTAATATGAGATAAATTAACAAAGTCAATCTAGATTAAAATAAAATGCACTCTTACTTAAATGAATTCTACTTTGATTGAATTGACTTATATGTAAATGAAATGCTTTTGCATTAAAGGAAATTCACACTTGCTTTTGGAAAAGGAAATCATAATTTATTTTGAAAATTAAATTCACACTTGCATTTAATAACAATCACACTTTATTTTGAAAGGAAACCACTCTACATTAAAAGGAATCACTATTAAGGTTAAAAAGGAAAGTACAATCTATAGTGAATGAAATATCTAAATTAAAGAAATACTTCTAAAATATTAAATTAAAAAGTACCAATTTATCCTGATCTTTGGAGAGAAGTGGACCTTTGCTCCTTCCTCAAAATAGGAATTATTATACTAAAAAATAAAGGGAAATACTTAACTCTATTTTATTCAAAAGAACATATAGAAATATGAAATGTTGAACTCTATTTCTAACTTCTTCTAACTTTTATTCAATTTCAACAAATTTTCTAACTGGAACTCTCTGGAATGAGAAGGAGATGTGTATTTAAACATATCTCAACATCTATTTATAGAGTACACAATCTTGTAAATATTAATGCCCAAATCTATTTATTCAAAATATAGATAATTTGGGAGTTAGATACCATGCTTATAGAAAGGCATTAAAATCGAATCAACTAACTATAGATAGAAAATAACTAATCTAAATTGAAGATACTTATCCAGTTTTACAAAATAAAGATACAATTATATCTATACTATTTTAGGCCATTATCATGAATGGTAATGTCCAAAATAAGACATCTAAATATATAACATCTATTTATAGATATTTTTGGAATTACTATCCCAAAATGTAGGATCCAACTGGTCTTCAAAGCATGTGTGGGTATCTTTAGATCATCCTATATAGGTCTTCCAAGCACCTTGTATAGGTCTTTAGAGCATTAAATATTTGGAGATCACTTATTGAATCCTCAAAATTGTAGCTAAAAGAGTTTTTAAAATTGTGTGTTGCCTTCTCAAAATTACCCCATCATTGGGATGTGTTGTTGTAATCATAACTATGTTATTAAGAATCAAAAATAAATTACATACAAAAAAAGAACAAATTGAATTCATATCCTATTTATGTTATAATTTAACTATTAAATTCAATACAATATATAACCAAAGGCAACACTTTATGGACAATTTATATAGCTATGATGAACTATATGAAATGATCATCATTTCTCCCCCACACTTTACCTTTTGCAATTTCTCTTGGAAAGAAGTGGGATGACTAGTATTTAATCCAATTTTATTGATTCAAACCTCTGACTAAGATCATAAACTTGAAAATGATGGCCTCAATCATGGTGGCCCCTTGGTAATAATCTAAAATCTCTAACAACTATATACAACCAAGATACAAATTCAACTTCTAATTGAGAACTCCAACCATGCCATGGAGCTAGAGGGCATATAATTATTAGAGGTTGAAACCTCATCCCAATCCATACATTTGAACCTATTTCCTCTAAGATCTGAGTTATTATCTATGAAACTTATTTGGCTCTTCTTATGATCCATCTAATAGTGGTGGGGCTTAAGACTTCCATGTACTTCAACTCAACAGGTAAGGTCTCCCATCTAACAAGACTAACATTGATAACATTGGTAGAATCATGGTTTAGAGAATATTTAAAAGTGTCAATATTAGATATAAATAGCTCATAATAATTTTTACTTATATATTTATGATACAGAGGTTGAAAACCATAAATCAATTTCTTTGCTTCTAGAAACTATGGTCTCATGCATAACCCAGTGGTGCTTTGTAATTCTAGTAATTTATTATTGGATTGTTTCCATGTTGTTTGGTTTTTTAAAGTGGAGAGAAAGGCATGTGATTGTGGTTCTCAAACAAATAGATTTATGATAAAACTATATTGACATCCTAACAACATTCTGAAAGTATAAAACTCCCAAATGACATCATGCCTTTATTCAGTGCTCTTTAGAAAAATTTCCATAAACACATTCTCATCTTAAATAATATGTGAAAAAACAAGGGAAATTAACTTAATTTTCCATTTATAAAATTGATCATGTAGTAAAATAAAATAAATGGATGAAGGATACTTGCATGCTAATAGTTTTTCAAAAATAGCATAAATGTGTTAGATAAAAACTTGTGATTTTTACAATTTCCATTGGGAATTTTCCAATTACATATGAGATTCCTTTTTAAGCTTAGCATTTTCATCTTTCAAATTTTGAATTTTCTTTTGAGTGCTATGTCAAACTAAGATTATTTCATGTAATGGAAAAGGAAAGAGGGAAAAACTCTTGTTGATCCCTCTATCTAAACTGTAATTTCTCTTATTCCTCTTTACATTGCTAGAATAGAGGCTTGTAACTCAAAATTTTGAGTGGTGAGTGCTATTATTCTATTAGTATGTTTAACAATTACTAAATTTATATCATCAATAATTTGACTTAGATTATTAATCTGATTATTCTTATCAATATTGGCATTTTAAAAATTAGTAAATTGAGTATCCTTGATAGCAAAAGAATTATACAAACTAATCAACTATTGAGCTTGTGAAAACATCACATTGCGGACCTAATTTCTTTAGCTTGTATTACTTGAGTCATTATCTCTTGTTCCCTAGTTCTATTAATAAATTCTTCCTATATTTGTTCTAAATTATAAATCAAGTCCTTACCTTTCAAAGTTGAATGGAGAACATCTAATTCTCCTTGTTGTTGTATGATTGGTTCCTTATGGCATGATAGAGCAATGACATGCTGAAATTATTATATTTTCATTAATAGAATGAGGAGAAGATGGACCTTATTCAATCAAGGGTGCCTCACCATTAATAGCGTCAAAGGGAATATAACACTCTAATTTTTGAGTTACAAATTTTGTTACAAGGGGTTCTGACCCAAGCAACAATTTAGATGACAATTCGGGTGACAGTTCCACCCCAATTAATGACGGAACTTCTGGGAGCCATAACTTTTGCACCGTAGCTCCAATTGACTCGTCGTTTGAATTGTTGGAAAGATAAGAATGAGGAGAACATTGTGAAATGGTATTAATATTTTATTAATGAATTTTGACCCTTGAAAAATCAATGGAAAATCCCCAAATTTCAATTTTAGTAATGTAGTCTACAAATAGTAAGTTTCTAAAAATAGTAATTCTTCAAATTCTTTATTGTTTTAAATCTTTGAAGTCAAACCACTTAATCTCCATCGAGATTGGTGACCTTCCACATCCTCCCCATCCTTTAAAAATGTGTATAAATGAAGAGGTAACCCAAAATGTGAAGATATACATCTCTTCCCAGAAATAAGCATATATTTGTATTGCGATCTTGAGTAATACTACATATCTTCTCAGAGAATTCATTATTACTATGTTATTTCTATGCTATTGATATATTTATCAACCAAAACTTTTGACTTTTGGATCAGTGGTATCAGAGCGGTTTGTCTTGAGAGTGTATGATCCTGAGGATGAGGTCAGGCTACAAGAAGCTTGGGTGGGAAACAACATAACTTCTAAATTTTCCAATGGTTTGCTCCAAATGACTTCAAATGGGAGATGACATTGAGAAATTTGATCCTTTCAAGGAAATGGTGAGTGAAGCCATCCAATGGCAATAAGCATAGATGCTACAACAATTTGACCAAATTTTTCAAACACTTTCGATGGAAAATCCTAGCTTCATGGCTCCACTTCTTGGCTCCTCATCTAGGGAACATCCTTTCAGTGCCCCAACAAGCTTTAAGGTTTAGGTAAATTTTGATATTCCTACATTTGAAGGTAAAATCAATGCTGATGAAGTCCACAGCCTTCCATCAATAGATTGATGGTCAAATAGAGGTGGTAAACCACTTGATTGTTCACATGGTTTAGATGTATCACTCCAAACATCCATGCACATGGGATGAGGGACTTATTTTCATACAACATGGATACAATCAGGTGCTGCATAGCTTGACCAAGCACAATCCATTCCAAGTATGTTTTGGGTTTCAACCCATGGCACCAATTAATATAGTTGTTTCATTTTCCACCATGGAATACACACCTCATGGAAGATCTGAGGTAGTGAAAGCAACAAAGTTTATTAAAAAAATGTATCACATCTAGAAACAAGTTCATGACATCCTGAAGAAGATGAATTAGAAGTATAAGCAACACCATGACAAACACAAGATTGCACACCAATTTCCTATGGGTGACAAGGTTTGGTTGCAGCTCCAAAAGGAATGACTTACAGGCCCACACAAAAAGATTCAGACTCTGTGATATGGTCCCTACACCATCACTAGAAGAGTTGGAGAAAATGCTTTCGAGTTGAACCTACCATCCTACCTTGGTCTACATCTAATATTCAATATGGATATCCTCAAACCATATCATCCACCTATATCAGACACTTTAGTTGTAGAAAAACAACTAGACATTGATGATCTTCATCCACAAAGTTTTGCTCCAGTGGAAGAGGATTAGATTGTGGATACCTGGATGAAGACAACAAGAGGATGCCCTATTCCGCTTTATCATGTGGTCAAAAGAGGCCAACTTAGCCATTAAGGTGAGTGGCTCACAGACAATCAAATCAAGAAACAACTACCACACCTAATGGGGAACATTGATGCAATGGGGACCATTGCTTTTCAAGGAGGGAGGAATGATCTAGGCAATAATTTAGGTGACAATTTGGGTGATAGTTCCACCCCAATTGATGATGAAACTTCTGGGAGCCATAACTTTTGCACTGTAGCTCCAATTGACTCATCGTTTAAACTGTTGGAAAGCTAAGAATGAGGAGAATATTTTGAAATGGCATTGAGCTTTGCTCAATGAAGTTTGAACCCTGAAAACCCAATGGAAGTGCCCCAAATTTAAATTTTAGTAGTGTAGTCTAAAAATAGTAAGTTTCTAAATATAGTAATTCTTCAAATTTTGTATTGTTTTAAATCTTGGAAGTCAAACCACTTAATCTCCCTCAGGATTGGTGACCTTATACATCCTCCCCATGCTTTAAAAATGTGTATAAATGAAGAGGTAACCTGAAATGTGAAGATAAACATCTCTTCCCAGCAATAAGCATTTATTTATATTGTGATCTTGAGTAATACTACATCTCTTCTCAGAGAATTCATTATTACTATGTTATTTATATGCTATTAAGATATTTATCAACTAGAACTTCTAAGTTTTGGATCAGTGGTATCAGAGCAGTTTGTCTTAAGAGTGTATGATCTCTAGGTGGGGTCAAGCTACAAGAATCTTGGGTGGGAAACAATAGAGCTTCAAAATTTTCCACCTATTTGCTCTAAATGACATCAAATGGCATACAACACCGAGACATCTGATCCTTTCAAGGAAATGGTGAATGAAGCTCTCGAATGGTAATAAGCAAAGATGCGACAATAATTTGCCTAATTTCTACAAACACTTCTGATGGGAAATCTTGGCTTTGTGGTTCCACTTCTTATCTCCTCATCTAGGGAATGTCCTTTCAGTGCCCCAACACCCATCAAGGTTTAGGTAAATTTTGACATTCCTACATTTGAAGGCAAAATCAATGATGATGAAGTCCATAGGCTTCCATCCACAGATTGATGGTCAAGCAGAGGTGGTAAACCACTTGATTGTTCACATGATTTAGATGTATCACTCCAAACATCCACACACATGGGATGAGGGACTTCTTTTCATATGACATGGATATAATTAGGCATGGCATAGCTCGACCAAGTAAGTCCATTCCAAGTATTTTATGGGTTCTAACCCATGGCACCAATTGATATAGTTGTTCCATTTTACACCATAGAATACACACCTCATGGAATATCTAAGGTAGCAAAAGCATCAAAGTTTATTGAACAAATGTAACAAATCTAGCAATAAGTTCATGACATCTTGGAGAAGATGAATCAGAAGTATAAGCAATGCCATGACAAACATATGATTACACACCAATTTGCTGTGGGTGACAAGGTTAGGTTGTAGCTTAAGAAGGAATGAATTTTAGGCCCACATAGAAAGATTCGGCCTCTATGATATGGTTCCTACACCATCACCAGAAGAGTTGGAGAAAATGCTTTTGAGTTGAACCTACTAGCCTACCTTGGTCTACATCTAATATTCAATGTGGAGATCCTCAAACCATATCATCAACCTCTATTAGACACTTCAGTTGTAGTAAAACAATTAGACATTGATGAGATTGATCCACAAAGTTTTGCTCTAGTGGAAGAGGATCAAATTGTGGATACCTAGATGAAGACAATAAGAGGATGTTCTATTCTACTTTATCGAGTGGTCAAAAGGGGACATCTTAGCCATCAAGGCGAGTGGCTCATAGAGAATAAAATCAAGAAACAACTACCAAACCTAATGGGAAACATTGATGAAATGGGGAACATTGATTTTCAAGGAGGGAGGAATGATCTGGGCAACAATTTAGGTGACAATTCGGGTTATAGTTCCACCCCAATTGATGTCAAAACTTCCAGGAGCCATAACTTTTGCACTGTAGCTCCAATTGACTCTCCGTTTGAACCATTGGAAAGATAATAATGAGGAGAACATCATGAAATGGCATTGATCTCAACTCATTGAAGTTTTACCCTTGAACACCCAATGAAAGTGCCCCAAATTTCAATTTTAGTAGTGTAGTCTAAAAATAGTAAGTTTCTAAAAAGAGTAATTCTTTGAATTCTATATTATTTTAAATCTTGGAAGTCAAACCAATTAATCTCCCTCAAGATTAGTGACCTTCCACATCCTCCCCATGCTTTCAAAATGTGTATAAATTAAGAGGTAACCTGAAATGTGAAGATAGACATGTCTTCCTAGAGATAAGCATATATTTGCATTGCAATCTTGAGTAATACATCTCTTTTTAGAGAATTCTTTGTTATTGTGTTATTTCTATGATATTGAGATATTTATCGACTAAAACTTTTGAGTATTGGATCAGTGGTATCAGAGCAGTTTGTCCTGAGAGTGTATGATCCTGAGGATGAGGTCAGGCTACAAGAAGCTTGGGTGGGAAACAACAGAGCTTTCAAATTTTCCACATGTTTGCTCCAAACAAATTCAAATGGTAGATGACACTGAGACATCTAATCCTTTCAAGTAAATGGTGACTGAAGCCCTCCAATAGCAATAAGCACAAATTCTAAATCAATTTGTCCAAATTTTGTAAACACCCCTGATAAGAATTCTTACCTCTATGGCTCCACTTCCTGGCTCTTCATCCAGGGAACATCTCTTCAGTGGCCCAACACCCTTCAAGGTTTAGGTAAATTTTTATATTCTTACATTTGAAGGAAAAATCAATGCTAATGAATTCCACAGCCTTCCATCCATAGATTGATGGTCAAATAAAGGTGGTAAACCACTTGATTGTTCACATGATTTGGATGTATCACTCTAAACATCCACACACATGGGATGAGGGACTTTTTTCATACAACATGGATACAATCGAGTGCTACATAGCTCAACCAAGCACAGTCCATTCAAAGTATGTTTTGGGTTCTAACCCATGGCACCAATTAATATAGCTATTCCATTTTGCACCATAGAATACACACTTCATGGATGATCTGAGGCAAAAGAAATAATAAGGTTTATTGAACAAGTGTAACACATCCAAAAATAACTTAATGACATCCTAGAGAAGATGAATTAGAAGTATAAGCAATGCCATGACAAACACATGATTGCACACCAATTTGCTCTGGGTGACAAGGATTGGTTATGTCTTTAGAAGGAATGACTTGTAGGCCCACATAGAAAGATTTGGCCTCTGTGATATGGTCCCTACACCATCAATAGAAGAATTGGAGAAAATGCTTTTGAGTTAAACCTACCAGCCTACCTTATTCTGCATCTAATATTCAATGTGGAGCTCCACAAACCATATCATCCACCTCTATTCGACACTTTAGTTATATCAAAACAACTAAACATTGATGATCTTGATCCACAAAGTTTTTCTCCAGTGGAAGAGGATTAGATTGTGGATACCTGGATGAAGACAACAAGAGGATGCTTTCTTCTACTTTATCGAGTGGTCAAAAGGGGCCAGCTTAGCCATCAAGGTGAGTGGCTCATAGAGAATCAAATCAAGAAACAACTACCACACCTGATGGGGAACATTGATGCACTAGAGACCATTGATTTTCAAGGAGGGAGGAATGATTAGAGCAATAATTTAGGTGACAATTTGGGTGACAATTCCACCCCAATTGATGATGGAACTTCTGAGAGCCATAACTTTTGCACCGTAGATCCAACTGACTCACCATTTGAACTGTTGGAAAGTTAAGAATAAGGAGAACATCATGAAATGGCATTAAGATTTTATAAATGAAGTTTGACTCCTAGAAACCTAATGGAAGTTCCCCAAATTTCAATTTTAGTAGTACAGTCTAAAAATAGTAATTCTTCGAATACTATATTGTTTTAAATCTTGGAAGTCAAACCACTTAATCTCCCTTGATATTGGCAACCTTCCACATCTTCCCCATGCTTTTAGAATGTGTATAAATGAAGAGGTAACCTGAAATGTGAAGATAGACATCTCTTCCTAGAGATAAGCATATATTTGTATTGCGATCTTGAGTAATACTACATCTCTTCTCAGAGAATTTATTATTACTATGTTATTTCTATGCTATTGAGATATTTATCAACTAGAACTTTTGAGTTTTGGATCAATGGTATCAGATCAGTTTGTCTTGAGAGTGTATGATCCTAAGGGTGAGGTCAGGCTATAAGAAGCTTGGGTGGGAAATAATAGAGCTTCCAAATTTTCCATCTGTTTGCTCCAAATGACTTCAAATGGTGGATGACACCGAGACATCTGATCCTTTCAAGGAAATGGTGAATGAAGCCCTCTAATGGAAACAAGAGTAGATGCTACAACAATTTGCCCAAATTTTGCAAACACTTCTAAAGGGAAATCTTCACTCTGCAGCTCTACTTCCTAGCTCTTGTTCCAGGGAACATCCTTTCAGTGCCCCAACACCCTTCAAGGTTCAAATAAATTTTGATAGTCCTACATTTGAAGGCAAAATCAATGCCGATAAAGTCCATAACCTTCCATCCACAGACTAATGGTCAAATAGAGGTGGTAAACTACTTGATTGTTCACATGATTCAGATGTATCACTCTAAACATCCATGCACATGGGATGAGGGACTTCTTTTCATACAATATGGATATAATCGGGTGCTCGACATCTCGACCAAGCATAGTCCATTCCAAGTATGTTTTGGGTTCCAACCCATGGCACCAATTGATATAGTTCTTCCATTTTCCACCATGGAATATGCACCTCATCAAAGATCTGAGGCAGTAAAAGCAACAAAATTTATTAAACAAATGTAACACATCTAGCAATAAGTTCATGACATCTTGGAGAAGATGAATCAGAAGTATAAGCAACGCCATGACAAACACAGGATTACACACCAATTTTATATGAGTGACAAGGTTAGGTTATGGCTTTAGAAGGAATGACTTGTAGGCCAACATAAAAAGATTTGGGCTCTGGAATATGGTCCCTACACCATCACCAAAATAGTTGGAGATAATGATTTTGATTTAAACCTACCAACCTACCTTGGTCTGCATCCAATATTCAATGTGGAGCTCCTCAAACCATATCATCCACCTCTATTCGACACTTAAGTTGTAGTAGAACATCTAGACATTGATGAGCTTGATCCATAGAGTTTTACTATAGTGAAAGAGGATCATATTGTGGATACTTGGATGAAGACTATTTCTATCAAGTTTTTCGCTTTCACATTCAAAAGGAAATGAGAAACTAAGAGATGGTCTAGGGTTAGATGTTACTTAGATGAGGTATGCATACCATTATCTAGATGTTGAGAGAACTCTTTGGTTGTGGAGGATGACACCTGCAGAAGAAAGAGACTTAAATAGGAAAACTGTTAGATAGATAAATAGTGGACTACCAAGTAAAAGCTTGGTCCTAGAAGTGCAAAGACTTCTTGGAAGGATGACAACCCACTGGTTGATACAGAGAATAATGTTGCTAGAAATAGAAATGATAAAAGATTGAATCAAAAGAAATAGAAGCAAATGCATACCTAAATGTGGCAATCTGTGTTCCATAGTCACCAGCATCGGTTAGTCTGCCATCATCGGTAGGCCAAGGTCGTCGACGTCAGTTATTCTGCTGACGTCGGTAGGGGAAATGGGCCTGGTGGCTGGCATCGATCAGGGCAATGGCCTTGGATAGGGTCTAGATGGGTTTATGGTCTGTTTGTGGTCAGCAAGATGGCTTGAGGCTCTATTTGGATGGTCTGAGAGTCTATTTGGAGGTCTAAGAGTCTGTTAGGAGGTCTGTGCAGGGTTTACAGGGTAGAAAGTATGGTTTACAAGAGGGACCAGACAATGGATTGAGGTGAAAAAGTAGAATAAGGATTCCGTTCTGGTTTGGTTGATAGCTAGGTCTGGGTGGTGATATGGATTAAAAGTAATAAATAGAAAACTAATTACAGAGACATTCTAAGCTACTGAAATGACATAAAAGAAGAATACTTACCCCTTGCCTGTTGAAGAAGAAGTGTAAGAGACTGGTTGCTGATGCTGGTGGTGTAAGAGACTTCCTGCAAGGTGGAGTGACTGATGCAGAGTACCTATACTTTGTGATGTTCACTGTGTGTTTGGGAGAGAGGGTGCGAGAGAGGTCAGAAGACTAGAAAGCTGGCTGATTAGAAGGATGGAAAAAGATTCAAGATTGGCAGATCTGCATTCTGGATGCAGAATGCAGTTTTAAAGGCAACCAATGCCGATAATACCGTTGATGTCAGTCAACTACTGACTGATGTCGATAGCCAAAGAATAGGAAAATGGGCTAAAAATAGCCTTTTGTCCATTCTTTCTTCTACTGAGGTCAGCTGGTTGTGGTAAGAAATGGTTGAAGGTGGTTTAATAGGCGTGGGAAATGGGTGGAAGGGTTGAAATGGGATCTACGCATTTAAGACTTGGAATGGGGTAGTGGAGGGCATCCAAAGAGAGGTATCCTAAGAGGGGTGAGGTGTCATGAGAGAGAGAGGGAATTATTAATTTTAAATAGATAATTATTTTAAATTAATAAGACATAGGTGGGTTAGGGATGGTTAGAAGTGAAACGGGACCAAGGGGACCAAGGGGGAGTCGAAGGGGAGTAGACACGATTTTAGTGTCTACATTTGCCCCTTTTTGTCTTGTTAGTTATTCTTGGCAAACTACAAGACAAAAATAGGAGTTGGTTGCCCCAGGTATGGGATAGGGTTGATTTTGTCATGTTGGTTGTTTGGATGAACTGCAAGACAAAAATAAGTGGTGATGGTTGCACCAGATGTGGGATGAGGTATTCCCCCTCAAAGCGAGAGTCGAGGGAAGGGAACCTAAAATCGGGTGATGATTTGATAAAGAGTGGATGGAGATGGATGAAAGTGTGAGTGTGAACACTACAATAGTTGTGATTGTGTGCATACCACTTCACGAGATGGTCAGGTCAAATTGTCGCAGGTCAGGGTCGAGGAGTGCCAAAATTGAAATAGCCAGGCCTCAACATTTAGTCATAACTGATTGGGTTATTCGATCCAAGCTGTAGCTCCAATGGTCATCATGTTTCAAGTATCCCAGGCTCAGGAAGTGTTCTTGGAAACATGAAAATGTCACAAGTAGTGTGGATCAACTTGCTCACGATCCTATACTTGTGAGGGTCAAAACATGGGTTGCAGACAATTTTGCTAACCATTCATGAGGTAGCATAAATGCAAAAACAACCAAGGCAACATTGTCTTAGAAGTGGTCAGAGTCTAAGGAGATAGTCACAATCTCTAAGGTCATTAGTCGAGGTGGGTTGAGATAGATAGTTGGTCAAATGAATGGATGGATGAAGAAATGTGGCTGAGCTAACCTCAGAAGATGTCATGTCATCTGAGTGCTGCCTACATAGCCCCTATTTTTAGGGCCTTAGGCCAATGTAGTTCTCCCCAAAAGGGAGGAAGGGTCAAAATGATGGATTGGTTGGATGAGGTCAAGTCATGGTCAAAGGTAAGATGGTTTGTCCATCAGGTAGATGAACAAATGAGGGTGGTCAAGCTAACCTAAGGAGACGTCCTATCATCTGAGTGCTACCTACATGCCCCTATTGGAAGGGCCTCAGACCAATGTAGTTTAGGCTGGGGAGGTCAAAGAGGTTGATAGGTTGGTTTGTTCATGTGTTGAATGATGAGGGTAAGATGATGTTACAGCCTTTTCCATATTGTGTGATGGTGTATTCTGTAACATTGGTTGATGTGGTCTTTCATCCCTAGCAATTTTCCATATTGGTGATGGATGTATGATAAAAATGAATTGAGATCTATTTATGCTTTAGCAAGTAATGGTTTATGCTTGACATAAATTGTGTGGTCGATAGTTTCTATGTGTATTGTTTTCCATAGAAACTATGTGAAATGGACTATGGCATGTGACAGGTCTGAAAATGTTTGGTTTGATTTGGTTGGATTGTGACCAAGGTATGGATAAGAAGTGAAAGGCGCATTGCTCTTTCATTGATTAGGACCATAATGATAACATAGGTAGGGGGTTTTAGAAACAAAAGCCCTATTCATGCATTATGTCGTTGACCATTAGTTGTATTAGAGAAGTACTCAAATCACTCGACATTAAGTGAGCTCGAAATCCCTTGAGTAGGTGATATGATATGGTAGGATAGGATAACCCTTTTCAATAGGGATACCTTTGCCCCTTTTTATAGGAGACCCTGAGATGACTACAAGTCAAGTTCATGACCCCCCTTTTTTTTGAGCAGACTAATCAATGTGGGAAGTCTGCATAGAGATGTCATTTTGCTTTATGGTCATTTGTGAAGCTAATCGATGCGGAAAGCTTTTGAGAGTGCTGTTTATAGTAAGATTTTAAGCATAGCCATCCTTTGAGGGAGTGGTCTATATTTTTGCTTTTTATATGTTTGAGGGCTTTGAATAGCTGTCCTTCAAGGGAGCAGTCTATTAGCTATAGCAATGATAGTATAGCTGTCCTTCGAGGGAGCAGTCTGCCTTTAGAGTTTGTGACCTTTTGATATTTTGACATCTCAATTTATTTTTGACAAAATTTTGAGTCATGGACAAGACTATAGAAGTTTAAGGACTCCCTTTTATTAGGACAAAGCATCCATACTTTATAAAAGGGGTATATAGGATTTGTTTTAGGGGAATAGGGTCTAAAGGAATGAGGATTAAGAGGACGGGGATTGCTCAAGGGATGAGTTCAAGTAAAATGTCAAGTGAACAAGTACTCAACTAATAGTATAATGGTCACAGATGTAAGGCATTAAGGGGCTCAGGTTCTGATAAGTCCCTAGTCCATGCTTGTGCATTATGATGTAAGGTCTGAGCCAATTAGGAGCAAACTTGCATTGTTTACTTCTTTCCAAATTGGTCACGTGTTGATTAATGTTGGACATGAAGTTGGTTGATATGTTGTTTGGTCGATGTTTGGCTGGTTGATGTGATATTTGGTTAGTTGATGTTTGGTCGAGGTTAGTTGATGCTTGGTCGAGGCTTGGTTGATTGATGATATGATTTGGTTGATGTTTGGTCAAGGTTTGGTTGAGGCTTAGTCTAGGTCAGTTGGGGTTTGGTCAAGACTTGGTCGATGTTTGGTCGAGGTCAGTTGATATTTGGTCGAGGTCGATAGTGAGGATAAGGTCGAATTCCCCCAATTGCTAGGGAGAATGTTTGATAGATTTAGTTGGAGAGGGCAAGATCCTGATCTGCTAGGTTAGAGGTAAGAATCTCAAAATCATGGATGGTGACGGAGGTAAGGGTTGGTAATGATTTGATAAAGTGGCTAATGGTTGGGGGTCATTAGACTGGACCTCCATTGATTGTAAGGATTGGATCAAATTTTGATGATGTTGTGGAGAGCTTTGAATGAGATCATACAAAGACATCTTTGCAAGGGTCGTGTGGTGAGGTTGTTTCACCACAGAGTCAAGTATTGTCTTTAAGGATGCTGGTCAAGATGCACCCAAGATAGTAATCTTGGGTCTTGGTTGTGGTGAAGGATTGATAGATGGGGATGTCCAAGGGATAAAAACATGTCTTTTCCCTTTATCCTTTTGGGTCGGTGAGTTGGTGGTCAAGTTGACTGTGTTGATTTCAAATAATGGGGTTAAAGGTGGTGGAGGGACCATATTCTGGTGTTGAGATCCTGATTTAGGTGATGACATTTGTGAGGCATGTGATGGTGTCAAAGATTTGGCAAAGGGGTAGTCAATATGATCCTTGATGAGAAGGGTATCCTTTTTTCGGTGTTGACAAATGATAGCTTTAAGAGTGCAACAATGCTCAGTGTCATGTCTCGATGTGCGATGATAGTGACAAAATTTAGTGTTGTCGAACCAACATGGCCTTGATCTGAGAGTTGATGAGTGTTAAGGTGAGGAGATATGGGAAGCATGTGATGATGTTGAAGGTTTGTTGATAATATGGTCAAAAAGAAGGGTGTCTTTCTCAAGCATTGGCGAATGATAAACTTGAGGGCACAACAATGCTCAGTGTCATGTCCCGGCGTGCGATGATACGCACAAACTTGAGTGTCATCGAACCATGGTAGTTTTAGTCTCAGGGATTGGTATGGTCTAAGAGGTGGAAGACTGATGCGAGAAGACTGTAACAATTGTCGTAATAGCAAGGCATAAGAACCTGCCAATAGGTCTGCATGTTTTGTTGTAGTATGGGTTGATGACTTTTGTTTTGGAGGCATAAGAGGCATTGGTCATTTTGGAAGATATATATGTTTGATGGGTAAAATAGATAATGGAGGCGAGTTGCCTCTATGAGGTATGGGAGTAGGAAGCACTCCTATTGAGGTGGATGGATGTGGGCCCAAAATAGAGGGCAATGATGAAGGTGGGGGAGGAATTCTTTGGTGTGGTTTAATGGCCTTCTTTGGTTTGGTTTGAGGGCCACTATTGTGTGAGGCAAGGTTAGTTACTACCCTCACTTGTGGGTGAGTGAGGTTTGATATAGGCTGAATGTCGAGAGATTTAATCTCTTTGGGCATGATGGACGCCTGTGTGGGTTTGGGTTCTGATATGGATGGAGGTGAGTGAGATGTAGCGATCTCAGGCAAAAGGAAAGAAAAAACCATCACTGGGTCTTTCTCGATTGAAGTGGGTGAAGAGACAGGGTCTTCTCTTGGTGGAGAAGGAATAGAAGAATGTGGATCCTCAAGAGGATAGAGGGTAGGGATGATTGTGCCTTCTTCTTGTGGTTGAGGAGTAGGAAGGGTAGGGTCCTCCATTGGTTGTAAGAAGGATGGAGGTGGGGCTAATGGCATTGGTATGGTTGAAGCATCCTCCAATATAAGAGAGGTCAATGGAGAACTAATAGGAGAAGAAGGCTCTTCTACCTATGGAGGAGGTTGGTCAGGGACAAGAGGCGAGACCATGTTAACTATGTGTATATTATGCTCTTGGGAGCTATCAGCCATGGTCTGGACATTGTTTTGATTAGGAAGATGGTTAGGAAAGGGTTGTCTAAAGATGTTGATGTTTTGATTAGGTGGTGCATTCAGATTATCCAAAACAAGATCTCCCTTATCTATCATGTCTTGGACAATGTTTTTAAAAGTTCGGCAGTTGTTTATGTCATGGCCTTGGACACGGTGATAGTGACAAAAGTCATTTTCCCTATACCATGTAGGGATGGCTTTTGAAGGGTCAAATTGAGGTGGTCAAATTGGAGGGAGATTGAGGACTCCCTACTTGATGAGTTTTTCCAACATGGAAGCATATGACTCTCCAATTGGAGTGTATTGATGCTATATATAGCGTTGTTGGAATTATTTTGTGATGCTTTGTGATGTTGAAGTTTGAGATTGGTCGATCATTATCGAGGATGTTGATTTAATGACCACAGTGTTGGCCACTCCTTTGGATTTGGAATGGGAAGAAGAAGGTCTGGAAGAAGAAGGGTCATCGGCTTTTGCATTGGTATTATGAAATTTGACCCTGTTTTATTTAATAACGTAGAGTTCAAGATTTCAGGCCATGGTGAAAGCTTTATCAAAAGTGTAGAATGTTTGAACTCACAAGGTGGATGAGATGTGCATGGTACATGCTCGAGAAAAGAGGTCAATGAGCTCATGTTGAGGCAAAGAGAAGGAAAGCTGGTTGATTAAGCCTCTCCAACGGGAGACAAAATTGGCTATTGATTCATCGTCAAACTGCCTGATAGAGTAGAGGTCTGTGATTGAGACTTTGTTGGTGATATTGATCGAAAAGTGGTCAAGGAATAATTGGGTGAGTTGAGTGAATGAAAAGAGGGAGTGACTGGTAAGAGAGCTGTACCAATCGAGGGCAGGGCCAGAAAGCGACATGGGGAATGTGCATAGTAGTAACACATCATCATGGGCTATAAGATAACAAGCATGTCTGAATGCTCATAGATGCTACTGTGGGTCTTCCTCACTCTGGAAGTAAGTAAATTTAGGATGTTGCCACTAATTGGGATATGGTCAGATCGGGACGGAGGGATGGATGGGTTCATTGCAAATTTGGTCATATGAAAGGACATTACTTGAACCATAAATAAAAGCTTCAAGATTAGATATTTTGTCCATCAACATCTTGATGAGATTGGCTGATGGATTGGTAGATGGGGTGCTAGAAGAGGCGTATGATGTAGATGGTTGCATTTGTATAGGTGCAACATATTGATAACTAGTCATTGGGATAGATGTGGAAGCCAAGGGTGGTTGTGTCATGAAGATAGAAGGCATAAGTTGACTAGATACTGCCAAAGGTGGTTGCATAGTGGCATTGGCAAAACGGGAGGTAGACACTCCTGCATTTATAGGCATAAGAGTGTGTGGAGTCGAGACAATTAAGTTCTGTTATGATGTAGAACTTGGTTGAATTACATGTGGTTAAGGGGGTAATGAAACCCCGATGGAGGTCGGTCCAAAAATAGATGGGGAGGCCAAACTTTGCATATTGGCCATGGTCGGGTTAATGGTTGAGGCAATAGTCTGAGTCATAAAAAGGCTGGGTAATGGATGGTGTTGATGTCATCACTGCTTCACCTGAAAGGTCTCACATTTGGTTTCTTGTGAGATAGTGTTGGAGAGCCTTGATGTTGTGGTCAAGGAGTCTCTCAAAGTTTTGGTCCCCTTCAAGGACAATAGATGGTTGGGTCAGGGTTGGTCGAGGAGGAGTTCGTTCAGTCTCTAAATGATGCTCCATTAGAGGACTGGTCATGGAAGGTGAAGGCAGAAGCGGTTGCTACCTCGCATGGTCAACAAAAGTCTTGGTTTGACTACGTGTCAAAACCATTCAAGGCAAAAAAGGGTCAGGTTTCAAAAACTATGTTTTTTAGTCTCAAAAAACCAAAATGGGTGTCTAACAGCAAGAAAGTCAGGTTTTAAGCCTACTATTTTGGAAGAAGGAAGTTTTGACAGTGACCGATGTCAGTTGAAAAACTGATGTTGGTGAAATAGATTGTCGATGTCAGTCAAATAACTGATGTCGACGAAGAAAGGTTGCCAACATTGGTGGAAAAACCGATGTCAATTACTGTCTTTTCCAAAAACTCAAAAAATTTGAAAGTTTTTGGAAAAAAAGAAGAAAATGTCCTCACTAGCTCAAAAAACTAGATAAGAACATAAAAATGGATGATAAAAATAGGCAGAACCTAAGCATTAAATCCTAAGAATAAACTTTTAGAATCATGTTGGCTTATGCCTTAAAGTGTGTTTGGGAAGTCGGCTTGTAGAATGGGTCCTAGAAGAAGCAGTCTAAAGATGGTTTTGGGTTAGTTTCAGTGCTCAAGAGTCTGTGTTAGGTTTTGTACATGGCCTGGTGCTAAGGAGCAAGCTCTCCTCACTTCACGAGCCCAGTGATAAGCTGGTCTCGCTTAGCCAAAATATACTTCTCCTAGAGATTATCCTCTGCCAGAGAACAGAGTGGGCTTCCCCTTGGTAGTGAAGTCCAAGTGGGATTGCCAGGACAGGTAAGGTATCCACTAGGTGATGAAATCCTAGTCAGACCTTGTCTCAGGTAAGTTAAGATGATTGATTTGTGATAGTGGTTTTGTCGTGTAACATGAGTGTGCTATGATTTATTCATGATGCGATTTTAATTACTAGATGTGTGGACTAAATATGCAAGCAAGTAGAAATGAGATACAATAGATTTCAAGCCCAAATAGAAATGTGTGTTTGGATGCAGACAAGAGAAAAGGTTGAAGAGTATGAGTTGACTAGTCTAAGATGCAAGAAAAAAGGAAAAAGAAGGATTCTTTTTAGCTTTGCTGATAGTGTCTTTTGGAAGAGATAGAAGAAGAGAGTGCAAGAAGAGACCTAATGCACATATATGAAGAGTTTGTTTAGAAGAAGAAAAAAGTATGAACCCAAGGAGAGTTCTTAGGGTCCCACCTGACATGCTAGAATGTTTTTATCAAGTTTTTCACTTTCACATTCAAAAGGAAATGAGAAACTAAGAGATGGTCTAGGGTTAGATGTTACCCAGATGAGGTCTGCGCACCGTTATCTAGACGTTGAGAGAACTCCTCTTTGATTGTGGAGGATGACACCTGTAGAAGAAAGAGACTTAAACAAGAAAACTGTTAGATAGATAGATAATGGACTGCCAAGCAAAAGCTTGGTCCTAGAAGTGCAAAGACTTCTTGGAAGGATGATAGCCCACTGGTTGATACAGAGAATAATGTTGCTAGAAATAGAAATGATAAAAGATTGAATCAAAAGAAATAGAAGCAAATGCATACCTGAATGTGGCAATCTATGTTCCACAGTCATCGGCATTGATTAGTCTACCATTGTCGATAGGCCAAGTTTGCTGATGTCAGTTATTCTGTAGATGTCGGTAGGGGAAATTGGCCTTGTGGCCGGTGTCGGTCGGGGCGATGGCCTTGGATAGGGTCTAGATGGGTTTATGGTATGTTTGTGGGCAGCACGATGGCTTGAGGCTCTGTTTGGATGGTCTGAGAGTCTATTTAGAGGTTTGAGAGTTTGTTAGGAGGTCTATGCAAGGTTTATAGGGCAGAAAGTATGGTCTGTAAGAGGGACCAGACAATGGATTGAGGTGAAAAAGGAGAATAAGGATTCCGGTCTGGTCTGGTTGATAGTCGAGTCTAGGTGGTGATATGGCTTAGAAGCAATAAATAGAAAACTGATTACAGAGACATTCTAAGCTACTAAAATGACATAAAATAAGAATACTTACCTCTTGCTTGCTGAAGAAGAAGTGTAGGAGACTGGTTGCTGATGGTGGTGTAGGAGACTTCCTGCAAGGTGGAGTGACTAATGCAGAGTACCTGTACTTTGTGATGTTCACTGTGTGTTTGGGAGAGAGGGTGCGAGAGAGGTCAAAAGACTGGAAAGTTGGCTGATTGGAAGGATGGAAAAAGATTCAAGATTGGCAAATCCACATTCTGGATGTAGAACGTAGTTTTGAAGGCAATCGATGCTGATAATACCAACGACATCAGCCGACTACCGATCGACATCAACAACCAAAGAATAGGAAAATGGGCTAAAAATAGCCTTTTGTCCATTCTTTCTTCTATCGAGATTAGCTAGTCATGGTAAGAAATAGTCGAAGGTGGTTTAATAGGCATGGGAAATGGGTGGAAGGGTTGAAATGGGGTCTAGGCATTTAAGACTTGGAATGGGGTAGTGGAGGGCATCCAAAGAGAGGTATCCTAGGAGGGGTGAGGTGTCATGAGAGAGAGAGGGAATTATTAATTTAAAATAGATAATTATTTCAAATTAATAAGACATAGGTGGGTTAGGGATGGTTAGAAGTGGAACGGGACCAAGGGGACCAAGGGGGAGTCAAAGGGGAGTAGACACGATTTTGGTGTCTACAAAGAAAATAAGAGGATGCTCTATTCTACTTTATCGAGTGGTCAAAAGGGGCCAACATAGCCATCAAAGTGAGTGGCTGATAGAGAATCAAATCAAGAAACAAATACAACACCTAATGGGGAACGTTGATGTAATGGGGACCATTTCTTTTCAAGGAGGGAGGAATGATCTGGGCAATGATTTAGGTGACAATTCGGGTAACAGTTCGACCCCAATTGATGACAAAACTTTCAGGAGCCATAACTTTTGCACCATAGCTCTAATTGACTCACCGTTTGAACCATTGGAAAGCTAAGAATGAGGAGAACATTGTGAAATGGTATTGAGATATGATCATAGAATTTTGGTCCCCAAAAATGTAGTAAGTTTAGAAGTGCCCAAAATTTCAATTTTAGTAGTGCAGTCTAAAAATAATAAGTTTCTAAAAATAGTAATTCTTCAAATTTTGTATTGTTTTAAATCTTAGAAGTTAAACCATTTAATCTTCCTCGATATTAGTGACCTTACACATCCTCTCCATGATTTAAAAATGTGTATAAATAAAGAGGTAACCTGAAATGTGAAGATAGACATTTGTTCCCAGAGATAAGCATATATTTGTATTCCAATCTTGAGTAATACTACATCTCTTCTCAGAGAATTCATTTTTAATATGTTGTTTCTATGCTATTGAGATATTTATCAACAAAAACTTTTGAGTTTTAGATCAGTGGTATCAGAGCAGTTTGTCTTTAGAGTGTATGATCTCGAGGATGAGGTTAGGCTACAAGAAGCTTGGGTGGGAAACAATAGAGCTTCCAAATTTTGCACCTATTTGCTCTAAATGACATAAAATGGAAGATGAAAACGAGACATCAGATACTTTCAAAGAAATGGTTTATCAAGCCCTCCAATGACAACAAGTGTAGATGCTATAACAATTTGCATAAAATTTATAAACACTTCTGATGGGAAATCCTAGATCTGTGGCTCCACTTCCTAGCTCCATATCTAGGGAACATCCTTTTAGTGTCCCAACACCCTTAAAGGTTTAGGTAAATTTTGATATTCCTACATTTGAAGGAAAAATCAATGTTGATGAAGTCCATAGGCTTCCATCCATAAAACGATGGTCAAACAGAGGTGGTAAACTACTTGATTGTTCAGATGATTTAGATGTATCACTCCAACCATCCACGCACATGAGATGAGGGACTTCTTTTCATACAACATGAATATAATTGGGCACTGCATAGCTCAACCAAGCATAGTCCATTCTAAGTATGTTTTGGGTTCTAACCCATGGCACCAATTAATATAGTTGTTCCATTTTCCACCATGGAATACACACTTCATGGAAGATCTGAGCCAACCAAAGCAAAAAAGTTTATTGAACAAATGTAACACATCTAGCAACAAGTTCATGACATCTTAGAGAAGATGAATCAGAAGTATAAGCAAAACCATGACAAACACAAGATTGCACACCAATTTTTTGTGGGTGACAAGGTTTAATTGTGACTTTGGAAGGAATGACTTATAGGCCCACATAGAAATATTTGGCCTCTGTGATATGGTCCCTCCACCATCACCAGAAGAGTTGGATAAAATGATTTTGAGTTGAACCTACTAGCCTACCTTAGTCTGCATCCAATATTCAATGTCATGCTCCTCAAACCATATCATCCACCTCTATTGGAAACTTTAGTTGTAGTAGAATAACTAGACATTAATGAGGTTGATCCACAGAGTTTTGATCCAGTGGAAGATGATCAGATTGTGGATACCTAGATGAAGACAACAAGAGGACACTCTATTCCACTTTATAAAGTGGTCAAAAGGGGCCAGCTTAGCCATCAAGGTGAGTGGCTCATAGAGAATCAAATCAAGAAACTACTACTACACTTGATGGGGAACAATGATGCAATGGGGACCATTGATTTTCAAGGAGGGAAGAATGATTCAGGCAATAATTTAGGTGACAATTCGGGTGATAGTTCCACCCCAATTGATGACAAAACTTTCAAGAGTGATAACTTTTGCACCGTAGCTCCAATTGACTCGCCGTTTGAACAGTTGGAAAGCTAAGAATGAGAAGAACATCATGAAATGGTATTGAGCTTTGCTCAATGAAGTTTGACCCTTGAAAACCCAATGGAAGTGCCCCAAATTTCAATTTTAGTAGTGTAGTCTAAAAACATTAAGTTTCTAAAAATAATAATTCTTTGAATTCTGTATTGTTTTAAATCTTATAAGTCAAACCATTCAAGATTGGCGACCTTACACATCCTCCCCATGATTTGAAAATATTGATAAATGAAGAGGTAACCTGAAATGTGAAGATAGACATCTCTTCCCAGAGATAAGCATATATTTGTATTGCGATATTGAGTAATACTACATCTCTTCTAAGAGAATACATTGTTACCATGTTAATTTTATGCTATTGAGATATTTATCAACCATAAATTCTATGTTTTGGTTCAGTGGTATCAAATTGGTTTGTCTTGAGAGTGTATGATCTTGAGGATGAGGTTAGGCTACAAGAAGCTTGGGTGGGAAACAATAGAGCTTTCAAATGACTTCAAATGGTGGAAAACACCGAGACATCTGATCCTTTCAAGGAAATGTTGAATGAAGCCCTCTGACGGCAACAAGCGTAGATGTTACAATAATTTTCCCAAATTTTGCAAAAACTTCTAATGGGAAATCCTGGCTCCATGGCTCCACTTCCTGGCTCCTCATCTAGGGAACATCCTTTCAGTGCCCCAACACCCTTCAAGGTTTAGGTAAAATTTGATATTCATACATTTGAAGGTAAAATCCTGTTTATGAAGTCCACAGCCTTCCATCCACATACTGATGGTCAAATAGAGGTGGTAAACTACTTGATTGTTCACATGATTCATATGTATCACTCTGAACATCCATGCACATGGGATGAAGGACTTATTTTCATATAACATGGATACAATTGGGTGCTGCACAGCTCAACCAAGCACAGTCCATTCCAAGTATATTTTAGGTTCCAACCCATGGCACCAATTGATATAGTTGTTCCATTTTTCACCATGGAATACACACCTCATGGTAAATCTAGGGAAGCAAAAGTAACAAAGTTTATTGAATAAATGTTACACATCTAGAAACAAGTTCATGACATCCTGGAGAAGATGAATTAGAAGTATAAGCAATGCCATGACAAACACAAGACTATAAACCAATTTTCTATGGGTGACAAGGTTTGGTTGTGGCTTCAGAAGGAATGACTTCCAGGCCCACACAAAATAATTTGACCTCTGCGATATGGTTCCTACACCATCACAAGAAGAGTTGGAAAAAATGCTTTTGAGTTGAATCTACTAACCTACATTGGTCTGTATCTAATATTCAATGTGGAGCTCCTCAAACCATATCATCCACCTCTATTAGACACTTCAGTTGTAGCAGAAAAACTAGACATTGATGAGCTTGATCCATAGAGTTTTACTCCAATGGAAGATGATCAGATTATGGATACCTAAATGAACCGAATAAGAGGATGCTCTATTTTGCTTTATTGTGTGGTCAAAAGGGGCCAGATTAGCCATCAAGGTGAGTGGATCACAAAGAATCAAATCAAAAAACAACTACCACACTTGATGGGGAACATAGATGTAATGAGGACCATTTATTTTCAAGGATGGAGGAATGATCTAGGCAATAGTTTAGGTGACAATTTGGGTGACAGTTCCACCCCAATTGATGATGGAATTGCAGGGAGCCATAACTTTTGCACCGTAGCTCCAATTGACTTATCGTTTGAACCATTGGAAAGCTAAGAATGAGGAGAACATTTTTAAATGGCATTGAAGTTTTCTCAATGAAATTTGACCCCTAAAAACCCAATGGAAGTGCCTCAAATTTCAATTTTAGTATTGTAGTCTAAAAATAGTAAGTTTCTAAAAATAGTAATTCTTTGAATTTTGTATTGTTTTAAATATTGAAAGTCGAACCAATTAATCTCCCTTGAGATTGGTGACCTTTCATATCCTCCCCATAATTTCAAAATGTGTATAAATGAAGAGGTAACCTAGAATGTGAAGATAGACATCTCTCCCAGAGATAAGCATATATTTGTATTGTGATCTTAAGTAATACTACATCTCTTCTCAGAGAATTCATTGTTAATATGTTATTTCTATGCTATTGAGATATTTATCAATTAGAACTTCTAAGTTTTAGATCAGTGGTATCAGAGTGGTTTCTCTTGAGAGAGTATGATCCCAAGGATGAGGTTAAGCTACAAGAATCTTGGGTGGGAAACAATAGAGCTTCCAAATTTTCTACCTATTTGCTTCAAATGACCTCAAATGGCAGACGACACTGAGACATATGATCCTTTCAAGGAAATGGTGAATGAAGCCCTCTAATGACAACAAGAGCAGATGCTATAATAATTATCCCAAATTTTTCAAACACTTTCGATGGGAAATCTTGGCTCTGAAGTTCTAGTTCTTGCCTCCTCATCCAGGGAACATCTTTTTAGTGCCCCAACACCCTTTAAGGTTCAGGTAAATTTTGATATTCCTACATTTGAAGCCAAAATCAATGCTAATGAAGTCCACAGCCTTCCATCCATAGACTGATGGTCAAATAGAGGTGGTAAACCACTTGATTGTTCACATGATTTTTATGTATCACTCTAAACATCCATGCACATGGGATGAGGGACTTCTTTTCATACAACATGGATATAATTGGGAACTACATAGCTCTACCAAGCACATTCCATTCCATGTATGTTCTGGGTTCTAACCCATGGCATTAATTGATATAGCTATTTCATTTTCCACCATGGCATACACACCTCATGGAAGATCTGAGGTAGCAAAAGAAACAAAGTTTATTGAGAAAATGTAACACATCCAGCAACAAGTTAATGACATCCTGGAGAAGATGAATTACAAGTATAAGAAATGCCATGACAAAGATAGGATTACCCACCAATTTCCTATGGGTGAAAAGGTTTGGTTATGGCTTCAAAAGGAATGAATTGTAGGACCACACAGAAAGATTTAGCCTCTACGATATGGTCCCTACACCATCACCAGAAGAGTTGGAGAAAATACTTTTGAGTTGAACATACTAGCCTACCTTGGTCTGCATCCAATATTCAATGTGGAGCTCCTCAAACCATATCATCCAAATCTATTAGACACTTTAGTTCTAGTAGAACAACTAGACATTGATGAGCTTGATTCACAGAGTTTTACTCCAGTGGAAGAGGATCAGATTGTGGATACCTAGATGAAGACAACAAGAGGATACTCTATTCTACTTTATCGAGTGGTTAAAAGGGGGTAGCTTAGCCATCAAGGTGAGTGGCTCATAAAGAATCAAATAAAAAAACAACTACCACACCTAATGTGGAAAATTGATGCAATGGGGATCAATTATTTTCAAGGAGGGAGGAATGATCCAGGCAACAATTTAGGTGACAATTCGGGTGACAGTTCCACCCCAATTGATGATAGAACTTCTGGGAGCCATAACTTTTGCACCGTAGCTCCAATTGAGTCACCGTTTGAACTATTGGAAAGCTAATAATGAGGAGAAAATAATGAAATAGAATTTAGCTCTACTCAATGAAGTTTGAACCTTGAAAACTCAATGGAAGTACCCCATATTCCAAATTTAGTAGTGCACTCTAAAAATTGTAAGTTTTTAAAAATAGTAATTCTTCAAATTCTATATTGTTTTTAATATTGAAAGTCAACCACTTAATCTCCCTCAAGATTGGTGACCCTCCACATCCTCTCCATGCTTTCAAAATGTATATAAATGAAAAGGTAACCTGAAATGTGAAGATAAACATCTCTTTTCAGAGATAATCATATATTTGTATTGCGATCTTGAGTTATACTACATCTCTTCTCAGAGAATTCATTATTACTATGTTATTTCTATGCTATTGAGATATTTATCAACTAGAACTTCTAATTTTTAGATCAGTGGTATCAGAGTAGTTTGTATTGAGAGTGTATGATCCTGAGGATGAGGTCAAGCTACAAGAAGTTTGGGTGGGAAACAATAGAGCTTCCAAAATTTCCACCTGTTTGCTCCAAATGACTTAATATGGTGGATGAAACTAAGACATCTGATCCTTTCAAGGAAATGGTGAATGAAGCCCTCTAATAGCAACAATCATAGATGCTATAATATTTTTTCCAAATTTTGCAAACACTTTCAATGGGAAATCTTGGCTTCGAGGCTCTACTTCTTGGCTCCTCATCTAGGGAACATCCCTTCAGTGCCTCAACACCCTTCAAGGTTTAGGTAAATTTTGATATTCCTACATTTGAAGGAAAAATCAATGATGATTAATTCCATAGCCTTCCATCCACAGACTGATGGTTAAATAAAGGTGGTAAACCACTTGATTGTTTACATGATTTGGATGTATCACTCCAAACATCCACGCACTTGGGACGAGGGACTTATTTTCATACAACATGGATACAATCGAACACTACACAGCTCAACCAAGCACATTCCATTCCAATTATGTCTTGGGTTCCAATCCATGGCACTAATTGATATAGCTATTTCATTTTCCACCTTGGAATACACACCTCATGGAAGATTTGAGGTAGCAAAAGAAACAAAGTTTATTGAACAAATGTAACACATCTAGCAACAAGTTCATGACATCTTGGAGAAGATGAATTAGAAGTATAAACAATGCCATGACAAACACAAGATTACCCACCAATTTGCTATGGGTGAGAAGGTTTTGTTATGGCTTCATAAGGAATGACTTGCATGACCACATAGAAAGATTCAGCCTCTGTGATATGGTACCTACACCATCACCAGAAGAGTTGGAGAAAATGCTTTTGAGTTGAACCTACTACCCTACCTTGGCCTGCATCCAATATTCAATGCAGAGCTCCTCAAACCATATCATCTAGCTCTATTAGACACTTTAGTTGTAGTAGAACAACTAGACATTGATGAGTTTGATCCACAGAGTTTTGCTCTAGTGGAAGAGGATTAGATTTTGGATACCTGGATGAAGACAATAAGAGGATGCTCTATTCCACTTTATCAAGTGGTCAAAAGGGGCCAGCTTAGCCATCAAGGTGAGTGGATTATAGAGAATCAAATCAAGAAAAAACTACCACACCTAATGAGGAACATTGATGCAATGGGGACCATTGCTTTTAAAGGAGGGAGGAATGATCCGGGCAACAATTTAGGTGACAATTTGGGTGATAGTTCCACCCCAATTGATGATAGAACTTCTGGGAGCCATAACTTTTGACTCGTACCTCCAATTGACTCACCGTTTGAACTATTGGAAAGCTAAGAATAAGGAGAGAATTATGAAATTGAATTGAGCTCTACTAAATGAAGTTTAAACCATAAAAACCCAATGGAAGCACCCCATATTTCATTTTTAGTAGTGTAGTCTACAAATAGTAAGTTTTTAAAAATAGTAATTCTTTGAATTTTGTATTGTTTTAAATATTGGAAGTCAGCCACTTAATTTACCTTGAGATTGGTGACCTTACACATCCTCCCCATGCTTTCAAAATGTATATAAATTAAGAGGTAACTTGAAATGTGAAGATAGACATCTCTTTCCAAAGATAATCATATATTTGTATTGCAATCTTGAGTAATACTACATCTCTTCTTAGAGAATTCATTGTTACTGTGTTATTTCTATGCTATTGAGATATTTATCAACCAAAACTTCTAAGTTTTGGATCAATGGTATCAGATTAGTTTGTCTTGAGAGTGTATGATAACGAGGATGGGGTCAAGCTACAAGAAGTTTGGGTGGGAAACAATAGAGCTTCCAAATTTTCCACTTGTTTGATCCAAATGACTTAATATGGTGGACAACACCGAGACATCCAATCTTTTCAAGGAAATGGTGAATGAAACCCTCCAATAGAGTCAAGCGTAGATGCTACAACAATTTTCCTAAATTTTGCAACAAGCGCAGATGGAAAATCTTGGCTCTGCTTCTCCACTTCTTAGCTCCTTTCAATGCCCCAACACCCTTCAAGGTTCAGGTAAATTTTGATATTCCTACATTTGAAGGCAAAATCAATGCTGGTGAAGTCCATATCCTTCCATCCATAGATTGATGGTCAAATAGAGGTGGTAAACTACTTTATTATTCACATGATTTAGATGTATCACTCCAAACATCCATGCACATGGGATGAGGGACTTATTTTCATACAACATGGATTACAATCGGGTGTTGCACAACTCGACCAAGTAGAGTCCATTCCATGTATGTTTTGGGTTCCAACCCATGGCACCAATTGATATAGCTATTCCATTTTCCACCGTGGAATACACACCTCATGGAAGATCTGAGCCAGAAAAAGCAAAAAAAATTATTGAACAAATGTAACACATCTAGCAAAAAGTTCATGTCATCTTAGAGAAGATGAATCAGAAGTATAAGCAATGCCATGACAAACATAGGATTGCACACCAATTTGATTTGGGTGACAAGATTTGGTTGTGGCTTCAGAAGGAATGACTTGTAGGCCCACATAAAAATATTTGGCCTCTTTGATATGTTCCCTACACCATCACTAGAAGAGTTGGAGAAAATGCTTTTGAGTTGAACCTACCAGCCTACCTTCGTCTGCATCCAATATTCAATGTGGAGCTCCTCAAACCATATCATCCACCTCTATTAGACACATTAGTTGTAGCAGAACAACTAGACATTGATGATCTTGATCCATAGATTTTTGCTCCAGTGGAAGAGGATCCGATTGTGGATACCTGAATGAAGATAACAAGAGGATGTTCTATTCCACTTTCTCGATTGGTTAAAAGGGGCCATCTTAGCCATCAAGGTGAGTGGCTCAAAGAGAATCAAATAAAGAAACAACTACAACACCTGATGGAGAACATTAATGTAATGGGGACCATTACTTTTAAAGGAGGGAGGAATGATCCAGACAACAATTTAGGTGACAACTCGGGTGACAGTTCCACCCCAATTGATGATGAAACTTTCGGGAGCCATAACTTTTGCACCGTAGCTCCAATTGACTCACCGTTTGAACCATTGGAAAGGTAAGAATGAGGAGAATATCATGAAGTGGCATTGATATTTACTCATTGATTTTGGCCCCCTAAAACCCAATGGAAGTGCATCAAATTTCAATTTTAGTAGTGCAGTCTAAAAATAGTAAGTTTCTAAAAAGACTAATTCTTTAAATTCTGTATTGTTTTAAATCTTGGAAGTCAAACCGCTTAATCTCGCTTGAGACCGGTGACCTTCCACATCCTCTCCATGCTTTTAAAATGTGTATAAATGAATATACCTTGAAATGTGAAGATACACATCTCTTTCCAGAGATAACCATATATTTGTATTGCGATCTTGAGTAATACTACATCTCTTCTCAGAGAATTCATTGTTACTATGTTATTTCTATATTACTAAGATATTTATCAACTAGAACTTCTAAGTTTTGGATCATTGGTATCAGAGTGGTTTGTCTTGAGAGTGTATCATCCCAAGTACGAGGTCAGGCTATAAGAAGCTTGGGTGGGAAACAATAGAGCTTCCAAATTTTCTACCTATTTGCTCCAAATGACTTCAAATGGTAGATGACACCGAGAAAACTGATCCTTTCAAGGAAATGGTGAATGAAGCCCTCTAATGGCAATAAGTGTAGATGCTACAACAATTTTCCCAAATTTTGTAAACACTTTCGATGGGAAATTTTTGCTCTGTGGCTCCACTTACTAGCTCCTCATCTAGGGAACGTCCTTTCAATGTCCCAACACCCTTCAAGGTTTAGGACAATTTTGATATTCCTACATTTAAATGCAAAATCAATGTTGGTGAAGTCCACAGCCTTCCATCCATATATTGATGGTCAAATAGAGGTGGTAAACTGCTTAATAGTTTGCATGATTTAGATGTATCACTCTAAACATCCACACACATGGGATGAGGGACTTCTTTTCATATAACATGGACACAATTGGGTGCTACACAACTCAACCAAGCACAATCCATTCTAAGTATGTTTTGTGTTCCAACCCATGGCACCAATTGATATAGCTATTCCATTTTACACCATGGAATACACACCTCATGGAAGATTTGAGGCAAAAAAAGCAACAAAGTTTATTAAACAAATGTAACACATCCAGTAATAAGTTCATGACATCTTGGAGAAGATGAATCAAAAGTATAAGCAATGCCATGACAAACACATGATTGCACACCAATTTGCTATGGGTGACAAGGTTTGGTTACAAATTCAAGAGGAATGACTTGTAGGCCCACATAGAAAGATTTGTCCTCTAAGATATGGTCCCTACACCATCACCAAAAGAGTTGGAGAAAATTATTTTGAGTTGAACCTACTAGCCTACCTTGGTCTACATCCAATATTCAATGTGGAGCTCCTGAAACCATATCATCCACCTCTATTGGACACTGTAGTTGTAGTAGAACAACTAGACATTGATGAGCTCGATCCACCGATTTTTTATTTTATGGAACAGGATCAGATTGTGGATACCTGGATGAAGACAACAAGAGGACGCTCTATTCTTATTTATCAAGTGGTCAAAAGGGGCCAGCTTAGCCATCAAGGTGAATGGCTCACAGAGAATCAAATCAAGAAAAAACTACGACACTTGATGGGGAACATTGATGCAATAGGGACCATTGATTTTTAAGGAGGGAGGAATGATCTGGGATATAATTTAGGTGACAATTCGGGTGACAGTTCCACCCCAATTGATGACTGAACTTCCAGGAGTCATAACTTTTGCACCGTAGCTTCAATTGACTCGTCGTTTAAACTATTGGAAAGCTAAGAATGAGGAGAACATCAAGAAATGGAATTGATCTATACTAAATAAATTTTGACCCCTAAAAATCCCAATATAAGTGCCTCAAATTTAAATTTTAGTAGTGCAGTCTAAAAATAGTAAGTTTTTAAAAATAGTAATTATTCAAATTTTGTATTGTTTTAAATCTTGGAAGTTAAACCACTTAATCTCCCTCAAGATTTGTGACCTTCCACATCCTCCACATGATTTCAAAATGTGTATAAATGAAGAGATAACTCAAAATGTGAAGATAGACATATCTTCCTAGAGATAAGCATATATTTGTATTATGATCTTGAGTAATGCTACATCTCTTCTTAGAGAATTCATTGTTACTATTTTATTTCTATGATATTGAGATATTTATCAACCAGAACATCTGAGTTTTGGATCAGTGGTATCATAGCAGTTTGTCTTGAGAGTGTATGATCTTGAGGATGAGGTTAGGCTATAAGAAGCTTGGGTGGGAAATAATAGAGCTTCCAAATTTTCCACCTATCTGCTTCAAACAACTTCAAATGGTAGATGACACCGAGACATTAGATCCTTTCAAGGAAATGGTGAATGAAGCCCTCCAATGGTAACAATTGCAGATGCTATAATAATTTGCCCAAATTTTGTAAACACTTTGGATGGGAAATCTTGGCTTTGTGGCTTCACTTTGTGGCTCCTCTTCTAGGGAATGTCCTTTCAGTGCCCTAAAAACCTTCAAGGTTTAGGTAAATTTTGATATTTCTACATTTGAAGGCAAAATCAATGTTGATGAAGTCCACAGCCTTCTATCCACAAACTAATGGTCAAACAGAGGTGGTAAATTGCTTGATTTTTCACATGATTTAGATGCATCACTCCAAACATCCATGCACATGGGATGAGGGACTTATTTTCATACAACATGGATACAATCAAGCACTGCATTGCTCGACCAAGCATAGTCCATTCTAAGTATGTTTTGGGTTTCAACTCATGGCACCAATTGATATAGCTGTTCCATTTTCAACCATGGAATACACACCTCATAAAAGATTTGAGGTAGTAAAAGAAACAAATTTTATTGAACAAATGTAACACATCCAACAACAAGTTCATGATATCCTGGAGAAGATGAATCATAAGTATAAGCAATGCCATGAAAAACATAGGATTACACACCAATTTGCTATGGGTGACAAGGTTTAGTTTTAGGTTTATAAGGAACAACTTGCAGGCCCACAAAAAAAGATTTATCCTCTACGTTATGGTTCCTACACCATCACCAGAAGAGTTGGAGAAAATAATTTTGAGTTGAACCTACCAGCCTACCTTCGTTTGCATGTATTATTCAATGTGGAGCTCCTCAAACCATATAATCCACCTCTATTAGGCAATTCAATTATAGCAAATAACTAGACATTGATGAGCTTGACCCATAGAGTTTTACTTTGGTGGAAGAGGATCAGATTGTGGATACCTGGATGAAGACAATAAGAGGATGCTCTATTCCACTTTATCGAGTGGTCAAAAAGGGCCAGCTTAGCCATCAAGGTGAGTGGCTCACAGAGAATCAAATCAAGAAAAAACTACCACACCTGATGGGGAATATTGATGCAATGGGGACCATTTTTTTTCAAGGAGGAAGGAATGATCTGGGCAACAAATTAGGTGACAATTTGGGTGATAGTTTCACCCCAATTGATGACAGAACTTTTGGGAGCCATAACTTTTGCACCGTAGCTCTAATTGACTCACCATTTGAATTGTTGAAAAGCTAAGAATGAGGAGAACATCATGAAATGGAATTTATCTCCAATCAATTAGGTTTGACCCCTGAAAATGCAATAGAAGTGCCCAAAATTTCAATTTTAGTAGTGTAGTCTAAAAATAGTAAGTTTCTAAAAATAGTAATTCTTCAAATTTTGTATTGTTTTAAATCTTGGAAGTCAAACCACTTAATCTCCCTCTAGATTGGTCACCTTCCACATCCTCCCCATGCTTTCAAAATATGTATAAAGGAAGAGTTAACTTGAAATGTGAAGATAGACATCTCTTCCCAGAGATAAGCATATATTTGTATTGCGATCTTGAGTAATACTATATCTCTTCTAAGAGAATTCATTATTACTATGTTATTTCTATGCTATTGAGATATTTATCAACTAGAACTTATAATTTTTGGATCAATGGTATCAAATCTATTTGTCTTGAGAGTTTATGATCCTGAGGACGAGGTCAGGCTACAAGAAGCTTGGGTGGGAAATAATAGAGCTTCCAAATTTTCCACCTGTTTGCTCCAAATGAATTCAAATGGTAGACGACACTGAGACATTGAATCCTTTCAAGGAAATGGTGAATGAATCCCTCCAATGGTAATAAGCATAAATGCTATAATAATTTGCCCAAATTCCTCAAACAGTGCTAATGGGAAATCCTAGCTCTACGGCTCCACTTCCTGGCTCCTCATCCAGGGAACGTCCTTTAAGTGCCCCAACACCCTTCAAGGTTCAAGTAAATTTTGATATTCCTACATTCGAAGGCAAAATCAATGTTTATAAATTCCAAAACCTTCCGTCCATAGACTTATGGTCAAATAGAGGTGGTAAATTGCTTAATTGTTCACATGATTTAGATGTATCACTCCAAACATCTATGCACATGGGATGAGGGACTTCTTTTCATATAATATGGATACAGTTGGGCACTACACAACTCAACCAAGCACAGTGCATTCCAAGTATGTTTTGGGTTCCAACCCATGGCACCAATTGATATAACTATTCCATTTTCCACCATGAAATACACACCTCATGGAAGATCTGAGGCATCAAAAGTAACAAAGTTTATTGAATAAATGTAACACATCCAAAAACAAGTTCATGACATCCTAGAAAAGATGAATAAGAAGTATTAGTAAGGCCATGACAAACATAGGATCGCACACCAATTTTCTATGGGTGGCAAGGTTTGGTTGTGGCTTCAGAAGGAATGACTTTTAGTCCCACACAGAAAGATTTGGCCTCTATGATATGGTCCCTACACCATCACCAAAAGAGTTGGAGAATTTTTTTTTGAGTTGAACTTACCAGCCTACCGTGGTCTGCATCCAATATTCAATGTGGAGCTCCTCAAACCATATCATCCATCTCTATTAGACACTTTAGTTGTAGCAAAACAACTAGACATTGATGAGCTTGATCCACAGAGTTTTTCTCCAGTGGAAGAGGATCAAATTGTAGATACCTAGATGAAGACAACAAGAGGAAGCTCTATTCTACTTTATCGTGTGGTCAAAAGGGGCTAGCTTAGCCATCAAGGTGAATGGCTCATAGAGAATAAAATCAAGAAACAACTACCACAGTTGATGGGGAACATTGATTTAATGGGGACCATTTCTTTTCAAGGAGGGAGGAATGATCTAGGCAACAATTTAGGTGACAATTCGGGTGACAGTTCCACCCTAATTGATGATGGAACTTCTAGGAGCCATAAGTTTTGCACCATAGTTCCAATTGACTAACTGTTTGAATCGTTCGAAAGCTAAGGATGAGGAGAAAATCATGAAATGGGATTGAGCTTTACTTAATGAATTTTGACCCCCAAAAACCCAATGGAAGTGCCCCAAATTTTAATTTTAGTAGTGCAGTCTAAAAATATTAAGTTTCTAAAAATAATAATTCTTTGAATTCTATATTGTTTTAAATCTTGGAAGTTGAACCACTTAATCTCCCTCAAGATTGGTGACCTTACACATCCTCCCCATGCTTTCAAAATGTGTATAAATGAAGAGGTAACCTGAAATGTGAAGATAGACATCTCTTCTCAAAGATAAGCATATATTTGTATTGCGATCTTGAGTAGTACTACATCTCTTCTCAGAGAATTCATTGTTACTATGTTATTTCTATGCTATTGAGATATTTATCAACTAGAACATCTAAGTTTTAGATCAGTGGTATCAGAGTGGTTTGTCTTGAGAGTGTATGATCTTGAGGATGAGGTCAAGCTATAAGAAGCTTGGGTGGGAAACAATAGAGCTTCCAAATTTTCCACCTATTTTCTCCAAATGACTTCAAATGGTAGATGACACTGAGACATCTAATCCTTTCAAGGAAATGGTGAATGAAGCCATCTAATGGGAACAAGCGTAGATGCTATAACAATTTTCCAAAATTTTGCAAACACTTTTGATGGGAAATTTTTTGGCTCCATGGCTCCACTTCCTAGCTCCTCATCTAGAGAACGTCCTTTCAGTGCCCCAACAACCTTCAAGGTTCAAGTAAATTTTGATATTCCTACATTTGAAGGCAAAATCAATGCTGATGAAGTCCACAACCTTCCATCCATAGACTAATGGTCAAACAGAGGTGGTAAACCACTTGATTGTTTACATGATTTGGATGTATCACTCCAAACATCCATGCACATGGGATGAGGGACTTCTTTTCATACAACATGAATATAATTGGGCACTACACAGCTCGACCAAGCACAGTCCATTCCAAGTATGTTTTGGGTTCTAACCCATGGCACAAATTGATATAGCTATTCCATTTTCCACCATGGAATACACACCTCATGGAAGATGTGAGGCAACAAAAGCAACAAAGTTTATTGTACAAATGTAACACATCCAGCAATAAGTTCATGACATCCTAGAGAAGATGAATCAGAAGTATAAGCAATGCCATGACAAACATAGGATTGCACACCAATTTGATATGGGTGACAAGGTTTGGTTATAGCTTCAGAAGGAATGACTTGTAGGCCCACACAAAAATATTTAGCCTCTATGATATGGTCCCTACACGATCACTAGAAGAGTTGGAGAAAATTCTTTTGAGTTGAACCTACCAGCCTACCTTGGTCTGCATCTAATATTCAATGTGGAGCTCCTCAAACCATATCATCCACCTCTATTGGAAACTTCAATTGTAGGAAAACAACTAGAAATTGATGAGGTTGATCCACAAAGTTTTTCTCCTATGAAAGAGGATTAGATTGTGGGTACCTAGATGAAGACAACAAGAGGACACTCTATTCCACTTTATCCAGTGGTCAAAAAGGGCCAGCTTAGCCATCAAGGTGAGTGGCTCACAGAGAATCAAATCAAGAAATAACTACCACCCCTGATGGGGAACATTGATGCAATGGGGACCATTGATTTTCAAGGAGGGAGGAATGATCTGGGCAACAATTTAGGTGACAGTTCCACCCTAATTGATGACAAAACTTTTGGGAGCCATAACTTTTGCACCGTAGCTCCAATTGACTCACCTTTTGAACCGTTGGAAAGCTAAGAATGAGGAGAACATCATGAAATGACATTAATCTCCACTTAGTTAAGTTTTACCCCCAAAACCCCAATATAAGTGCCCCAAATTTCAATTTTAGTAGTGTAGTCTAAAAATAGTAATTCTTCAAATTATGTATTGTTTTAAATCTTGGAAGTTGAACCAATTAATCTCCCTCAAGATTGGTGACCTTAAACATCCTCCCCATGCTTTCAAAATTTGTATAAATTAACAGTTAACACAAAATGTGAAAATAGACATCTCTTCCTAGAGATAAACATATATTTGTATTGTTATCTTGTGTAGTACTATATCTCTTCTCAGAGAATTCATTGTTATTGTGTTATTTCTATGCTATTGAGATATTTATCAACCAGAACTTATAAGTTTTGGATCAATTTCTTATGAAAACATAATTTCTTATTTCTATGGTTCTTATGCAAAAATTTCTTTAATATATTTAATATCAATAGTGGAGCTTAGGCTTCCCAAAGACTCTACAGTTTACAAATATTATTCTTTTTTTCCCTACAAAATAAGTTGATGACTACACTAAAGCTTACTTGGAGGAAGATGAGGTGTATTAAAAAAAACTCTCATTGGTCTCTTTGATATTTGGTATAGTATATACAAATTCAAAGGCAACAAGGATGGTCATTACTAAATATGGACTATGATAGAAGCATGAGAGGTAGGGCATGATGTTTTCTTGATGAAAACTAGAGATAAATTTCAAATGAAGGAGGATCAATCCTTTCCCCCCTTTGTTTATCAAGAAACATTAATCAAAGAATTATAAAGGAATGAGATAATATTTACCATATATTCTTCTCTAACAACTCCATACTCAAGTGAAGGAGTCTCATAACATCTCCACCCACTACTATAAATTGACCATCATAAGTGATATATTTCATTATCCAAAAAAAATATTTTTATAGGGTTAAGGAAGGCTTTCCCTCATGATACCTGTTGACACTAGAGATTGCACCCAGGGTAAGGAGGCCTAGCTCCTGCCTTCTCCTCACAACATGGAAACTCTCCTCTTGCCTATGGGACCGATGAAGTTGGAGGAGAGAGTCTCTAGATAAGGGGTAGCTCCCTTTGATGCATCATGTTGTTTCCAACAAAAGTAAAACACACACACACACACACACACACACACACACACACACACACACACACACACACACACACACACACACACACACACACACACACATAGGAGGGAATGAAAAGGGAGAAAGAGAATGCAAGAAAAAACAAGCCTACTCTAAAAGAGGTGATGCACCCAAAAAACAAGGGTTAACCTTCACACATCCACTCTCAGAACTAGACAAATACAGACATACACTACACATTTGGCAGAAGGACTAGGCTGCTAGAAACTGGTAGGGAAGCCTTAATGGAAGATACAAAAATGAAAGGGATCACTAAAGGTGCTATGAGACACACACTTATGTAGCAACTTCTTTTGTTTCACACTTCTCAAATACTACTCTTCTCCTTTTAGCTGCAGAGATGGCACCTTGTAGATGACAAGTCTGCTGGTGTTAAACCTGCGAGAGCATCAAGAAATGATGACTGGACATAGATAAACATTCAATGCATACTCTGAAACATCTATCCAAATGGAGGTAAAAAATTTCATTTGTATTGATCCAGGTGAAATTTTTACAGAGCTGGACCCTTTACAAAATGTGGAAGAACCGATCCTTCTCAAAAATGAGAAGTTACAATATATAGAAGAAAAGAAAAAGAAACTTGGCACTTTTTTTGACAAGTTGGCCTGTCACGTCTCATTTGAAAGAGGAAACACTATTGTTTTCTCATCGTCCTCAAATAAGCCTATTGGAACCATGCTGTATAATCACCAAATTTGACTTTGGCATTTGAGCTATAATGTGGAAGTGTGGATCATGCCTCTTTTCTGCCAACAAACTGAAATTTGTCCCCTTTTCAAAGCATGGGTCATGTTGCTTGCTGTTTGTGCCATTTGGGGACTATCAGGTAATAAATCACCTATACTTTGCCACTTGGGCTGCCTTGTCACTTCTGTGCCATGTCATTTTCCTTGTCTGTCACTTTGTTTTGTCTTCTTCTGCATCCTTGTCTTTTCTGGCTTATTCGGCCCTTGGGGCAAACTTTCTGGTGGGTCGCTACATTTTGAGCCCCTTTCCATGGCTTACACTTCTCATTTGAAAACAAATGGTTATTCTATTTCGTTAAAATTGATGCTTTTATGGCCATCATGCTTTTAAACATTAACGGACATTTCATTATATGAAATTTGATGGCCACTGTGATGCCATTGGGCCCATGTGGCATGATATTGAATCACATTTGTAGTGGCCTGAATCCTTTGAAATATTTGAAGTGTCTACCCACCCTCCAAAGGGCACTTTGACTTTGATTGTGCCTTTGGCCAAGGGTAGCCCCTTGAACCAAATTGTTGAACTTAGCATTGAACTTTCCATTGAACCCAGGCCGTCCTTGAACCAAGCGATGAACTGAGATGAACCAGGCTGAACCAATGAACCAGGCTTGAACTGAGCATGAACTTGAAGATGAGCTCGCAACCCAAAAGTGACTAGCTTCAAAAAACCAAAGAAGAAGTTGACCACAATTTTGCCAGGGGCAAAAATTAGTCAACAATACCCCTAGCCACTCCTTGTACAGATTTAGCTAGTTTAGGGTAGGGCTCATTTATCTCAATAAAAATATGAATTAGGTCAAAAATTTAATTGTATCCATATCAACTACCCCCTTTTTAGGAATCTTAGAGAGAGCACTGATTACAAAGGAATTCACTAGAATGTTCTTCCCTATGATAACAACATGATCATCAAAATTCTCATAGAATTCATGTACAATTTATTCATGAAATTCTTGAAACATTTTGAAGAAATTCAACAAACCAATTGATTCAAAGACATTTATAGATGCCTCATCTTACATCAATGCATTGAAATACTATGGCTCAATATTCTTCCTTCATCCACCCATATTCATAGAAAACACTATTTTGTTGAGAATTTGACTATGTTGTAAAAATATAGAGCTCAAATTTGCATAGGAAACAAGGGAAGGTAAAAGGTTAGGGATGTGACATAATAATTAAGAGTAGTGAGAATATAACAATGAATAGAAAAGTAGGGTATTTTATGTGATTATGAAAAGAATTATGGTGATATTTATGACTATCTCTTTAGAGCATGTGAGATATATTGGGAAGGTGATTTTATCTAGTTTATACTAATGATGTGTCATAAAGGTCATCACTAGCAATACTTGGAGCAAAAATCAAAATAAATTGCATATCATATCAAATATTTTTGAAACACCCTTTATTTAAAAAATAGTCACATCAATTATGCTTGAAAAGAGAATTTAGAAACATCATCACATCAAATATATTAGAAAATATATTTTGAAAATACCATCACATCAAATTATATATTTCGATGATGATGCTACTAGCTCACCCATGTGACTTTAACAAAACATGTCCATGTGAAAAGTGATAATTACCTAATGATTATAATGCATAACATAAAATAGAAAAATGCCTAATCCTTTGGGAAAAATAAATACAATTATACCTTGCCATATGAATCTACGCCCTTCTTCAAAAATGCCATGTGTCTTGTAGGGATAAATTGATCTAGAAAGATAAGTTAGTTGACAACAATTTTATTTTATTTCAAAAAAAATTCTTCTAAAAAGCACCATTTATTGGTTTTCACCTTTTAGCATTTTTTTATTTTCACTTTTTAGAATTTTTTTATTTTTATTTTTAAATTTTAAAGGGAAGAGAATCATCATTTACTAGTTGTTGGCACTCCTCCTTTATTAGATGTTTTCTATGAAGATCATTTGTCCTTAGGGGAAGAACTAGGTTCTTCCACAAGGTCAAAATGATCTTGGTTATCCTCAATAAAATCTTCCTTGATGAGAGGAATTTGGTACACCTTAAGCCTATGACCATTGACCAATAGTGTCCTTTTGTCACTGTTAATGGGTTAAAGCTAGACAAATCCATTGCTTAAAATGGGTTTGATTAGGTATGGTCCCAACCATATTATCTTTATCTTACCCTTGAAGTTCTATAATTTAGAATCAAATATCCATTGCTTAAATTGGGTTTGATTAGGTATGGTCCCAACCATATTATCTTTATCTTACCCTTGAAGTTCTAGAATTTAGAATCAAATAAGAGTGCCCAATCACCCTATTGAAACTATCTTTCTTTGATGTGAATGCCATACCACTACTTTATCTACTTTCTAAATCATGATGGTTTGAGTGATTGCATCCATTCTCAGTTCATCCATCCCATTTAGTTGCATTATTTTTTATTTTTGTGCTTTATTAAGATCTATTCCCATGTAAGTTGTTAACCTCAATGTCTACAATTCAAATTATATAAGTAACAAAGGTTTCTTTCCATACACAATTTCATATGGAGAGAATCATTTATTTATCTTCCATGTTATATTGTATACTCAAACTAATTTAGGTACTTTTCTACCCAATCTTTTCTACTACTAATCACATTTTTTTTTAGGATATTTTCCAATTCTATATTGGTGACTTCCACTTGCCCATTGTCTTGGGGATGATATGGTGAAGATTTCTTATGATTGATCTAATACAACTTTTTAAAATCTTTGATCATGTTGGACATGAATTGGGGTTCTTATTCTAAAATAATATATCTAGGAGCTCCAAATCTCAACATGATCTTATGGTATAAGAATCAATAACCATTTATTCCCTATCAAATGTGAGTGCTTGCACTTCAGTCCAATTAGTAACATAGTCAATGCAAACTCATAAATATTCCTTTCCTTGAGATGGTGGGTTGATTAGCCCAAAAAATTCCAAACCCAATTTTTTAAATGGTTATAAAATTATTTGAGGATGAAGAGGCATTTTAGAGGACAAATTAGGCTTACCTATCATTTAGAAAGGATCACATTACCATACATACCTTTTGACAAAATTTTGAAGAGATGGCTAGTAGTAACCTACACCAAGGATCTTATAACTAGTCCTCTTTGATGATTAATTACCTCTTCTTGGTTCACTATGGCATGATATAATTATGTCATATACTTCATATTTTATAACACACTTGTGAATAATATGATCAAGTCCAATTTTAAACAACATGCATTTAAACCATTTGAATTGAGAACTATCTCTAACCAAATATTTTCTTTATTTAGAGGTAAAAGAATGAGGAAACTTCACCATTTCCAAGTAATTTTCTATATTTTCAAAATATGATGAGTACATGGATATGGGAAATAGCTATTCATCTCAAAAAGAGTCCTCCATAGGTTCATATTCACGTGTAGTGGTCATTTTACATAAAAATTCAACAACATTGTACTTCCCTAGTTTGTATATGATATTAATGTCAAATTCTTGCAATAGTAGGATCCATCTAATTATTCTTCCACTTAATACTAGTTTATTCATTAAGTACTTAATTTTTGAATGATATGTATAGAGGAGTACCTAGATAACCAACAATGTAAGGCCTAAACTTGTTTATAGCATAGACAAAACCAAGAATTGTATGGTAGTGTAGTTCTTATCTATGGGAGTAGGATCCTTACTAATATAATAAATGGCATACATATTTTCATCCTCATCTCTTTTTTCTAAGATTTTTCCAAATGTAGTATTAGAAGCATTGGTATAAACATGAAAAGGTTTTTCCCAATTAGGTAATTTTAAGACTAGAGAAGTCACCACTTTATTGTTTAATGTTTTAAAGTCTTCTTGACATTTATTAGTCCATACAAATTCACTATATTTTGCTAAAAAAGAAAACATAGGCGTAGCTATCTTAATAACATCATCAATGAATATTATGTAATATCCTTTATAACCAATAAAACTTTTAACATAAGTTTGTGTTTGTGTAATGAGGAGGTTAGAAATTACCTCAATCATTTTAGGATCTACTTTTATTCCTTGAGAAGAGATATAATTTCTTAATACTATCCTTTCATTAGCCATTATGATGCATTTTTCATGACTTAAATATACCTAATATTCTTCACATCTATTAAGAAATTTATCCAAGTTGTTCAAAGTTTCCTCAAATGTAGTACCATGGATAGTGAAATAATCCATATAATCTTCCACATATTAATTTGTAAGATTAGAAAAGATTGCTAGGACTACTCTCTGAAAGGTATTAGGTGCATTACACAATCCAAAAGAAAGGACTATATAAGCATATGTTCCCCAAGGGTAGATAAATTTTGTTTTGTCTTGATCTTTAGGTGATATTCTAATTTGGTTATATCTACTAAATACATCTAAGAAAAAAATATAATTTTTAGCAAAATTATCCAAAACATGATTAATGAAAGGCGAGGAAAAATAGTCTCTCATGGTGGCTTTATTCAATTATGTATAGTCCACATAGACTCTCCATTTCCTATTATTTTTAGGCACATTAACTAGGTGTAGTCATATAAAATGGAAAAATTGATAACCTGAGTGTGGCTTGTGACACCCAACGCATAGGTTCATCTTATTTTTTCTCATATCCCTCATAGGCATATTTTCACTATTTCCTAGTCATATGTATCCTTCTAGACTTAATCAAACCTCAATCAGACTATTCTTTCCATCACTAATCCACCCTTAAGCCCCTTTAGCTTAGGACAATAACACCACACTTGGACTATAGCACTAATGCCACTCCTATCTACTTTTAGGATCCTATCCAGTTGAATTTTTATCCCCAAATGATCAGTTTCTTCTAGTTCCCCATCCTTATCCTTATTGGCCTAATGTGAATACATTCAACCCATGACTAAAAGACCCTTATAAAATTCCATTCAAAGATCATTTGGAAAGGGTTGGAAAATATCAATAAGCAAGAAATAATAAAAGCAAGACTACTCAATCAATCTTCCCTAATCTCTATAGACAACCAACTATTATACATACAAGATTATTTAAATTCTTACACTAGTCCCTAGCTACCTCAATCACATATAGTTTAGCATTTTGTATCTTCATACACACTATTGAGCAAAAGACATGTTGGGGAATCCAAGAACAACACACTTGTTCTTATCCCACTTGTTAGGATCTTGCTCCTTAGAAAGAGCACAATATGATTACCAAATATAAGCAATTAAACATGCGGAATTATCCAGAAGTACAAGTAACTAGAATTCACAAATAACACAGAATATGAGAGACAATACACAATCTTGTATTAATACTCATATAGAAAAGAATACAATAAAGAGGATGCCATTTCTTCTCCCACCTTCCAGAGGATTCCCACACCTCAAGTGTATAGTAATTCTTCTTCAAAAGTTCACTCTCCTACCAAAAATGGTCCCAACACACAACTCACACACAAAATTGGTGTTCACCTCTCCAACCAGTTAGTAATAACCCTGCCAGTACCAAGTACTCAAAGTACTTCAAGTAGATCTCCCATGAACCTGTAACCTATAATTCAACAGACCATACTTACACATGTAGATCTCCTATGAGCTTGTAACAACCTGCAACTCAATGATCTTACAATGGAAGGATCTTACTTGCCTTCCTTTTCAGCTCATCATTACAATACATGCCAATGGGTTTATAAATAGATCCCAGACTTCAACAATAACTTAGACTCTTAGTTTACTAATAATAAACACTTAGCTCAAGACTCGAAATAGCCTTTACATGCAAACACTCAGTTTAACTAACTAACTGTTCATGTAACGAATAGTTATGGAACACACAGGTGACCGACGTTGGTCCCTGTCTGGCTGGTGTTGACCGACATCCACTGACTCCCTGCCAATGCTGGTTGCCTTCTGCATCATCATGACTGACATCGGTCATAATACCAATGTCGGTACTTCTAGAACTTCAGTAACCTCCTCTTCATCTGCATAGTTGAAGCTTTTAGCTCCATAACCTAACAATTTCCCACTTGGAGATAAATAGCTGTAACTATACATGTACCTATACATCATCTAGTTTGTTCCCTTGGCTTTGTATCCCTCTTCAAGATCACTCTTGAAGACCAACCACCACAAGTCCTATGGTGCAACACCTATCATCCCAATCACCTGCCACATCCACATCTACAAACCATGTAGAAAATAACTTGACCCTGCATAACATGTGCACCTACTACTGGTCCCTCTAAGAATCCACTGAATTGCCCTCTAATGCTTCTTTCCTGAATTGGCTCCAAACTTGTGAAAACTCCCATTACTTGGGAAAACTCAGGTCTAATACATACCATACACTTAACCTTATTATGTGAATCAAGACACTATTCTGTGAACTATCCAACCATCAGTGTGCTAACTGGTCTCACAAAATCATCCTAAAACAAAGTCAACCTGTGACCTTCCATGTCTCTAGAACACACTCATGCCAAAGAATCTTGCTGCTCCTAAATTCTTCATGACACCCCTCTAAACTAGCTTTAGCTTTAGTTCAACAACTCCCTGTATATGTAACCCTGCAATAAGCATATCATATAGTAATAGGACAATGTAGCTAATATTATCCAACCTTTTAAAGAGAAACACAATGATCAAACCTCCATTATCCTGCAGCTTACTCAAGACCATATACCCTGGCCTTCTGTCTCACATGTCCATTTTTGCTCTTCTTCATCTTGAACATCCATTCATCTCTTAGTGCTTACTTCCAGCTGGAAACTCCACCCAAAACTCCCGTTTAGTTCTCCTCTAAGGAATCACATCCTTCATCCATGCGAAGCTCCCACTGTTTCCTGGATCTACCTGCTCTGCTTCTTTAACAACTTCTTAGTTCTTTACCATCAGTGAGCAAAATATAGTGTAAAGAATGGAAATGATGAATTTGAGGCTTACTTACCCTTTAAGTCCTCCATATGGGTGCTTGAGACTCCTTGACAGCTTGCTGTCCACCCAAAATTCATCTCAGTGACTGATGCCGATCACATCTCAGTTTGCACACGATCAACATCAGTTCCATGTGACTGCCTCACTGCCGATGTTGGTTACCCCTGACCAATGCTGGTGTTTATCTACCCTAAGTCATCGACATTGGGCTACACATAGCTGACATCAGTCCCTGTCTGGATGCCAACGTTGATTTTCTAGCCGACGTCGGTCTCTGTGTTTTTCTTGTGAGAAATGACTTTTTCTCGTGAGCTCCTTTTAGATCAAACCCTTGTCCAAATCACCCTTGATCTGCTTAGAATTATTCTACCCCTTGTGCTAAACTCTGTCCATCACCTTCTCCTTGAAAACCAAGGCTTTCCTACTCTTGTCACTAACATCGGATTCCTCAAGAAATGTCACCTTCTTCTTCTGCATATAGAAATCTCAATGCATGCTTCTCAAATCCGAAAGCATACCCTTTGACTCAAGAACATGCATCTCCTTCTTATTCATGTGACCAAGCCTATTAAGCCACATCTTTGAATCTACAATTGAAGTAGATAACCTAGAAAGAGAATCAGTAATACAAGTAGATAGATAAAGCATACCTACTTTCTTACCTCTTGCTACAACAAGTGCACCATTGGTAACCTTCCAAGAGTCTACTGTGAGAGTTACTGTGTAACCCTCATCACCCAAAATTCTTACAAAAATCAAATTCTACTCCAGAACTAGGAGATGCATGACCTCCTTCAACACCCATGTGTTACCTGTCTATAATTTCAGCTTCACTTTCCCTTTTCCAAAAATCTGACAAGGCTTACCATCCCCTAAATAAATTTCTCCAAAGTCTCCTTGGATATACTCATGAAAAAATTCCCTATTTGGGGATGCATGAAAAGAGGCACAAATAATCTAAAACCCAAGATTCTACTTTATCTAAGGAACATACCAGAGCATCTTGTGTAATGAAATCTTCAACATCTGCTTCTTCTTCATTCCTTCATGCTAATCTTCACCCGACCTACAATCTCTCTTTAAGTGCCCTTGCTTTCCACATTTTCAGCAGGTTATTCTGCCATACCTGGACTTGGATCTCCTGCCTATCTTTGACCTTGATCTCCCACACTCAATCTTCTCTCTTTGCCTTCCCATGCTTTCCACACTCAAAAAATTTCTTGATGATTCACTTGTGCTTTTCCTACGAATCTCTTCATTCAAGATTACACTCACAATATCATCCACTTTTAAGATTTTTGAAGCAGACGCAGTATTGCTAACTGCCATTATCAAACTTTCTCAACTTTCAGGTAATGAACATAAGATTAAGAGAGCCTTAATTTCATCATCAAAATCAATATTGACTGAACTTAATTGGTTTACCATACCATGGAAATCACTAAGATGACTATGTACAGATCCACCTTCCAACATTTACAAATTAAATAATTGCTTCATAAGAAATACCTTATTCAAAGCTGAGGGTTTTTCATATAAATTTGCCAAAGATTCCATCAACTCTACCATTGTCTTAGCATGTGATAAGTTGGAAATCATAGATGATGCAAGACTCAACCTTATAGATCCCAGATCCTTCTGATCAAGAACCTCCCATTCTTCATCCTTCATATCCTAGGGCTTGCAATCAACCCCACCCAATGGTAAGTACAAATCTTTTTGATATAGATAATCTTCAATCTGCATCCTCCATAATTGATAGTTCTTGCCATTAAACTTCTCCATTCATAGTCTACTTTCTTCTGCCATTGCTCTACTCCCACTCAAACAGAAACCCCTGTGAGTAACCTGTAATCAATACACACTAACCAGATCTAATCCAACCTATTAGTATCCCAACCTAAAAGCTCTAATACCAATTGTCATGGAATCCAAGAACAACACACCTATTCTGATCCCACTTGTTAGGATCTTGCTCCTCACAAAGAGGGCAATATGATTACCAAATACAAGCAATTAAACATGCAAAATTATCCAAAAGTACAAGTAACTAGAATTCACAAATAGCACATAATATGAAAGACAATACACAATCTTGTATTAATACTCGTACAAAAAAGAATACAATAAAGAAGATGCCACTTCTTCTCCCACCTTCCAGAGGCTTCTCACACCTCAAGTGTATAGTAATTCTTCTTCAAAATTTCACTCTCCTACCAAAAATGGTCCCAACACACAACTCACACACAAAATTGGTGTTCACCTCTCCAATCAGTCAGTAATAACCCTACCAATACCAAGTACTCAAAGTACTTCAAGTAGATCTCCCATGAACCTACAACCTACAATTCAATAGACCATACTTATGCATGTAGATCTCCTATGAGCTTACAACAACCTGCAACTCAATGATCTTACAATGGAAGGATCTTACTTGCCTTCCTTTTTAGCTCATCATTACAATACATGCCAATGGGTCTATAAATAGATCCCAAACTTAAACAATAACTTAGACTCTTAGTTTACTAATAATAGACATGCAGCTCAAGACTCAAAATAGCCTTTACATGCAAACACTTAGTTCAACTAATTAACTATTCATGCAATGAACAGTTTTAGAACACACAGGTGACTGACATCGGTCCCTGTCTGGCTGGTGCTGACCAATGTCAGCCGACTCCCTGTCGATGCCAGTTGCCTTCTGCATCATCATGATTGACGTCAGTCATACTACCACCGCCGATACTTCTAGAACTTCAGCAACCTTCTCTTCATCTACATAGTTAAAGTTTTTAGCTCCATAACCTAATAAGACATTAAGTGGGAGAACTACATATGGCTTGATAACTCTTTAGATTATTGGTATGTAGTTAGCATGCCCACACAAGGAGTTTGGATATGTGTTCAGTGAATCTTAAAAATAGTAACCCCCCCTCTTTTTTGAAATTATTCAAAGCACAATGGAGCATAGGGTTTAACTATAAAAACTATTGTACAAGGAGATATATAAACTTATGTCTACTAAAAATTATTATATAAAGGTCACACGGACATAGTGAATAAAACCCAAAAAGTTTAGATCCTCAAGATAATATTGGTAGAGGTGAACTACAGTGTTGGTGCCACTCCTACCACTTTTGACACTCCTATTAAATCATAAAATAAAGGTTAGATCTTAGTTTGTGATAGTGTCCAAGTATTGTATTCTAATTTACACAAACTAGTAGCTTAATTATTTCATATTTATTTACTAATTTTACTACTTAGACCCTTTAAATAAATTAGGAATAATACACCAATATTCCCAAAAAATTTAAATCACTATGGGTGAAACCCATTATCTATTAGATATAGGATAGATAAACCAACTTCTAATGACTTTTCTATTTCCTTCTTAACAATTTCCTTCAAAGCTGGGTTAATCCTTCATTGTGGTTGTCTGACTAGTCTAACATTTTATATATAGATATGATGTGTAAAAAAACTAGGATATATTAATTTCATGTCTCTATAATCCCAAGAAAAATATATTTTTTATTTTATCAAGACATCAAATACTTTTGTTTCCTATTGGTTAGTTAACCAACTATTGATAGTTAACAGTTTTACCTGGTTGAATTACAATTTGTTTAGTGTTTAGAATAATGGAATACAATTATTTGTATTCACTCATTAAATAATTAAATAAACATGTGTGTGGTAATAACATGTGAAGTGTATTTAAATCTTTGTAAATATTTTCACTTTTGGAAAGCATAGTGGTCAATGGACAATGAAAATCATGTAAAAATGAATTATGCCCATTCTGAGCCAAATCAACTATGGATTATTGAATGCCTTGTGGATGGGATAATATTTTTGGTGTACCTAAGAAATTTATTTGATTCTCAATGGTGGAGGTGGATTCTTCCATTCATTATTTTTCATCTTTAGAGTATAACTTTTAGTCTTTAGAGCTAAGCTACTAGTCTTCGAAGCTAGGCTACTAGTCTTCAGATATAAGCTATTAGTATTTGAAGCTAAGCCCTCAAAATTTAGAGTAAGATTGTTGATATTTGGATAAAAAATATATGCCTTTAGATCAAAACTTCTATAATTTATATAAAAATCATTAAACTTCAAAGAAAAATCATCATACTTCAGAGCAAAACTCTTTGGGTCTAAATTGTTTGTTATTTGTTCTTCAAATCCTTAAGCATGTTATTTGATGGTAACTGTTGTACCCAACACCACCCTTTTCTCATAAAGAAGTGGGGACCAACCTTTTTCATAATATTGTATTGATTTTGAGCCTTCTTCTCCTATGTGTTTATGCAAAATTCTTGAAAAGATCACAATTTGGCCTTTCATATTTTGGTGGGGTAGTATTGATATTGTGTTTTCATGGAATAAATATCCTATTCTATCAAGTTTCTTAGTTCAAGATAATTATTTTTGGGCTTATATTTTCATGAAATGTATTTTTTATCCTCTTGGGAACTAATTATTTTTAAGCCTATTGCCATTTTTGACTTATTGTTTTGGAGCTCATCCTACCTATCTTTGTCAAGATTTTGTTGCATACTAATTCTTGAAGAGTTATCTTTATTAGAGAAATTATTGTAGACATTTTGGCTGAAAAAATTATTCTAATGAAATTGGTCAGTGGGATTTTTTTCTATAGGCATTTTTCCTAACATAATTGGCATTTCCTTTTGGCCCCTTTTGAACCTACCCTTCAGAATTTTTAAAGATACCCTTTGGCCTTTATGAAGTAGATATTTCAAGACTTTTATCATGGATAGATACCTTATGGATTGGACCCTTCTTATTATTTCTAACTTACCCTTTGACATTTTGAAATTTCCCTTTGAAACCTTTTGAAGTTCCCTTTCTATTTGCCAATCTACCCTTTAGGATTTGTGAAAGTGTCCATAGGAAAAATTATTACGGCCTTTTGGCCAACATAATTCATTTGGAATTTATAAAATTTTCCTTCACACTTTTTCCTTTAGGACTTTTATCCCATTCCTTTTCCAAATTCTTTTGGACATTTTGTCTGAGAGAAGTTACCCTTTAGGAGAATTATTTCACACATTTTGTTTGAAATAATTACACCAAATGGAACATGCCCTTTGGATTTCCTAAAAATGACATTTTGGCCCTTTTTGAAGTGGCCACTTACCCTTTAGAAGTTTTGTTAAGGACACAATTCCTTTGGATTTGTTGAACATGCCATTTGGCCTGGTTGAAAGTAACCTTTGAGACTTTTGTAGTTACCCTTAAAGACTTTTATAAAGGCCTTGTTGTCACCAAAAAATGCACTCTACAAGAGGGTATTCAATCCTACTCTAAATTTTAGCAACATGGGAACATTTCCAAGTATGTGGGTGTACCTATTCTCAAAATGAACCTCTGTATTTAAAGGTCTAGCTCCCCAAATATATATTAATAAATATTATCACCTAAACTAGTATTTACTTGAGGAGGAAAGAGTTAGAAACAAACTGAATTGATCCTAGCCTATAGAGGTGATGCACCAAGATTATCTCCACATGACCATCATATTCCAAGCACTATGGAATAAGGTATACAAACTAGTCTCAAAGTTCTAAAAGTATCTAACATGAGTATTTCAATATAGAGGTGAAATATGTGAAACAACATAAGGCAAATAAACCAGAAGGCATGTTGTACATTCCAAGGATAATTATAAACTTGAAAGAGTTTGACACATTCAACTACACTCTACATGACTTGTTAGACTAAGAAATCTTTTTTAGATATGAAATGATAAAGGAAATAAGGATAGAATATTATCACTTCTTATCAATATAGATTACACACTTATACCATTGTTTGAGAACTCAGAAAAAAACTTACATTAATATTCAAAGGAAAAATATGACATCAGTCTAGTAAGGCTTCATTATATATGGATGTGGTGTCCTTACAAAGCTAAAATGGTAGCTACTTATATAACTTTTGAGATAGAAGAAAAGAATGAAGTTCAAGGGTCACTAGATCACATGTCTAGGCATGAGAACTAGTTATGTTAAAGGTACAACTGAGTGTGAAATATAAAATGAATGCCTTCCAATCCAAATTTCCATGTAAACCATGATAAATTCTTTCCAAAATGATGCAATGACTCTTCTACCAACCTTTATGAAACTATTTCCATCATGGACCATCTTTCGAGCATTTGAAACTAAACTAGGAGAGTAAACATATAAGGAATATTTGAGGGGGTTGAAACATGATATGATATTTATAATATTCTCTCCTAATTTCTAGCTATATTTTAGACACATGTGTTCACCATCTATAATCCTTTATTGATTTCCTAGACTTTTCTCTTTACATTTGGTAGTTAATGTTCATCTCTAACCTCAACTAGGCTTCCATGGTGGTATATGAGTTTGAAGAGATTTATTTTCTCTAGGATACTAAATCTTACATATTTTTTCATGTGGAATTCCCTTGCCATGATGTTCATTCCTTTCTAAACTATGTCTATGATATTCTCTTACTCCAATAAAAAATGACTTTTTGGTTAGATATTTGTCTGTCAAAGCTAACATGGACCAATCACATTTATTCTTATTGGTTTTGTATATCCTCAATATCATATCTTGAATTTTTTACCTCCTACATGCCATATGATCAATATGTATGAAGGCACACAAGTCATAGATCATGATCTAGTTGATTAATTGTGATTCATCCCTAGGATTTATTAACATATTAACTCTCATTCACTCCATTGAATCTTATCCATCTTAGCTCCTACATGTCATTAGACCTTTGAAATTGAAAAAACATTACCTTGAATTGGTCATTAAACTTTGGGACTTTGACTTCATCTCACTATTTCCTACATCTTTAGATCACTTTCACTCTATCGATCTTCTTAGACTTGCTCAATCTATAACTCATCACTATGTCGATAAACCTCAATCATTTTATATAATTTGAGTCTATTTTCTCCATTGGATATCTAATGTTCAATTAAGTGGTAATCATTGATCTTCCAACTAGCTTGAACATTAACTCTGACAAGCTTGTGCTCATTGGGTCTCTATCTCAAAAGCTTTGCAAATGTGACACTTGTCACTGGTACATTAAATCAAAGGAAATTTCGACAATTTGACTTTGCTTCACTTTATTAGATCATCTGTGTATGTTGAAGTGAGCATCATAGATCAAATTGGGACATATATTAAATCTTAGACATAGGAAAATATAATGTCCTTTGATCATTGTTCAAAGTTGGTAATTTCTAGGTTGAGGGGTTGGTTTCTTAAAAATGATATGGACTTCAGTTGTAACATAAGTTACTAGTTCCCAGATATAACAAATCAACATTAAAATATAACTTTGCTTATTGATGTCATGGCTAAACCCTCAGGATGCACAAATTAGGAAGCAAATTAGATAGTCTAACTTATTAAGAATGGTTCATAAAGCACTAGTCACCATTACTCTACAAAAAAACATAAAATTGAAGATGACTAAGTATAGAAGACACCCCCAAGATTAATTTGTTTGAAACCTATCCTACTGACCATACCAAGTACAAACCTAAAGACCTTATTTTGCTTGCCAAGCCAAGTGAAAGAAGAGAGAAATAGATTTCTTCATTTTTTGGAACCTTTGATCAAAAAGATCACTATAGAAAGTGTTTTGAAGACCAAGATACATTATTGAAGTGTCCTCAACTATAGGAGGTTGTACGAGTAATTTAATGCTCTTTTTTGACCCCCAAAATGACTCAAAAAGACATAAATATTTAAAATGACAAAGACTAAGGCTAATGTGACATAAAATAATATCAAATGACTAATAATACACCCTATGAAATAATACTAATCCCATTAACACATATATGGTTTAATTTTATACCTATAGGGGCCCCAATTTGACCTATAAGGTCAAATTTGGTCAACAAATTAGTGACTCATAAGAGTATCATGCCATCTATGATAACTAGACTAGTAGCCTAGTCCTATCCATTAGGCTATGGAGTCACATGTACAATATATTGACACATAAATGCCTTTGACAACACATAATAATATAAAACAATAAGGGCAAAACACCAAGTATAACCAAACAAATGCTCAGCTAGAACACTTAGGGAACACTACAAACACAATTAAAACAAAACACACAACTAATTTATTATTTACAAGATATAAATTTACCACTAAATAACAAGGTTTGAAATGTATCCCATTCATAGGGATAGACAACTCTTTTCCATTCATCCTTGCTAGTTGTAAAGAGTTACTTTTCTTGCACTTGATGATGACATATGGTCCACTCCATAGGGTATAAAATTTTGTATGTCTATTTATTTTGATCTATCTTCATCCCAATTCAATACTATGTCACCTTCTTGAAATGATACTAGAGTTTCCCTTTCATCAAAACACTTCCTCATCAGTGCTTGGTGATGCTCCAAAGCTTAATGAGCCTTATCTGTGGTCTCTTATAACTCTATTAGTTCTGTCAATCTCACTTCCATTAGAGTATTCTCATACAACTCTAGTTAGTATGCTAACTCTAAGGTAGGATTGTCTTGAGAAATAGACAACATAGATTCTCTCCCATAGATAGAAAAAAAGGGAAATTCCCTATTGACCTCTTGGGATTTATCTTGCCATCCCATAAGGCTATCTTAAATTTAGTGTGCCAAGCTTTCTTGTTATGCTCCAAGGTTCTCTTAATGATTTTGATCATGTTATTTTTAGTAGATTCAACCAAATTATTACCTTGAGGGTAGTATTTGGATAAAGTGCTCAAAAATATTACATTACTATTTGCCTAATCAGCTATCTTAGCACCCATAAAAGCAAGAACATTATCTAAAATAATAGTAGGAGTGTCAAACCTTGTTATGATGCTCTCATAAAATTCCAAGACAACATTCTCATTATGTTCCTTCAATTATATTACCTCAACCTATATTGTAAAATAATCAGTTGCTACAAGTATCCATTTATGACCAACACTTTATGGGGGGTTTATCATACCAATGAAATCAAGACCCCATTAAATGAAAGGTTGATCAACTTGGATAGACTTCAAAGGGAGACTTGCAAGCTTCTACTTTCCTACAAAGAAAGAACAGTGTACACACTTTCTCACCTAAGCATGGTAGTCCTTGAATATTATAGGCTAGTAATAGCCCACTCTCATGATTTTAGTAGCTATAGTTCTTAGGGAGAAATGACCTCCTTATATCCCATCATGAAACTTCTCTAGTAACACCCCAATTTCATCATTATCAATGCATCTAAATATCACACCATTAATGTCTCTTCTAAAAAGGACACTATCTATAAAATAAAATGGAATAGATTGCAATCTAAAATATCTTCTTTATGATCTACTCATATTATTTAGATACTCACCACTTTGAATAAATATAATCACATCTTGTGTCTAACTTTGTATATGCAAAGAACTAGTTGGTTAGGGGTAATCATGATTAACTAAAACCTCTTATTTTAACTCATGAAAATATGAAACTAAGTGTTCATAAAGACCTTTCCCTCTTATCAATTTTATTACTTTGATATAAACATCATATTCCATTACCTTAGTGATCCATCCTGCTCTCTTCTCACTAAGGTCTTTGCTAAAAAAGAACTCTTTGGTACTAGGATGAGAAAACATAACATAAATTTTATTATTTGAAACCATATGCCTAAAATTCTTTAGTCCTCTTATAATATCAAGGACTTATTTTTTCTAAAAAGGTATAATTGACTTCATAATTTTCTAAACCTTGTCTAAATAATGCAATAGGATGCTCTACACCCTCATCATTATTTTGTAGTACAATGGCTGAGATAGCTGTAGACTAGGAATTTTACTCAAGAGAAGTGGTTAGTATTAGGTTAGTTCCAAAATGAAATAAAATTGAAAGAAACACACTAACAAGCATACATCTATAGGCTTAGACATTAAGGACGAGTATAATAAAAAACATACATATGAAATCAAAGACTAATAAATGAAATTAAACCTCCTTCACCTTCCTTGGAGCTTATAAATCATTTATAGTGTGGCTTGCTCAGCTTTATGCTTTAAAAGGTCTGTTACAATGGAGATTGGCTATCCTCGACCTCCCCTTGGCACCATGTGGCTTATGGCTTTGGCTTGGTTGAAAAAATTGGCATTATAACACTAATTTCAATGGGTTTTAGAATCAATTTAGCATTATAACTTTGGATCAAGATAGCTTGAAATTAAATAGGCAAGGATTCCTATTTATAGATTTTGCAAAATGGTTAGAATGAACCTAAACCATCCATCTCAAGATGAATATGTGTGGCTAAGAATTAATTAATAAATTCCTTCATAAATATTTGGGATATAGAGGCTTTTAAGAGGCATGTAGGGTCTTAATGAGGCATGGGGTGGCTTGATTAGATATTTTATGCATTTATGGCCAAGGGATGTCTTTTCAAGAAATGATGTCACTTGATGATGTAGTTATGCAATATAAATTTCTAAAAATAAATATTCAAAAATATCCATGGAAAACTAACTTAAGATCTTGATTTAGTTTATTTAGTCTTAAACATGATTAGTCAACTTTGATGCAAAACCTTGGCAATCTATGCACAAATTAATCAATTGGTAAAAATGTCATATTATTGGCTTGAAATTTGATTGGATTGGAATTATAAGTTGATGTAATATGTTTTATATTCATTATTCCATTTAGGATGTTTCCAATACAAAATAATAAATGAATATGTCTCATACAAGAAATTTGATAAAAAAGAACAGTCTAGAGCACCTAGGTGCAAAAATATCATTTTGACTCAAAATGATCAAATCAAAATTAGTTTATTCATAAATTACATTGCCATAATTAATGATACCCTATCAAAAATTGGCACTTTAATATAAAAATGTCAAGTCTTTTAATGTATTTTAGTGTTTTTAATCCAAATTGTGTACTTTGGTAGAAATTAGTCAAAACCTTGGTTGAAGGTTATTAGTGGCCAGTTTTAGGTGTCTAAAATTTTCCCCTATTTGGAAAGATATTACAAACTATAGAAATAGTAAAATATTCTCAATGAATGAAAAGGTCATGTATGTCTAAAAATGTAATGATGATGAACTAACTATATGATTCCCCCTCAAGGAAATTATTTGCATGAGTAGGTCGACAAATGGTCCCTTGAAAAGAAAGAAAAAAAATGAGGTGACCAAAGAAAGGAAGATGATGGGGTGAAAGCACAATGAATTTAAAAAACTAGTCAAAATAATTAATAATACAAGTGGGATGGTGTACAATATTTTGCCCAGAGGTGGTTATAAGCATTGTACCCTAATAGTGACAATGTGGTATGATACCACAATGATTTGTCCAAAGGAAGTTATAATCATTAAGAAGATGGAGTTTTCATAGTTAGAATAGATAAATAAGATAACAACATTCCCTTATTTGGGAAAAAATAAAGTAAATTTGATGAGAACACAATGATTTGCCCAAAGGCAATTATAATCATTAAGAAATGCAGGTGGGATGGTGTACAGTGATTTTCCCATATGCAGTTATAATCATTAGACCTCGATTATGGAAAACATGATTGATTGGCTGATAATGATGGTAACTTAAAACATAGGGTAATTATGAATTGTAACAACCTATTAGTAGGGATATGCTCATTCAAACTAGCAAAGGTTGAAATTATTACATAGTTAAGTACTTTGTTTGGGATATGATTAGGATGCTAGTGCTGAGGAGATGTTGATGACATACTTACTAAGTAGACTTCTTGAATTTAATTGTTTGGTAGCACTTGATGATAAGAATCATTATAGAACACCATGAGGACTATGTCTAAATATGCAGAAGGACTGACTCCTGAGATCCAAGACTCAATAGAAAGCAATGATCAATGATAAAAACCATGATGACAATGTAAAGATATGAATATGGATGGATTTAGGTATAAATAAACAAAGAATAATCCAATGAATTCACATAGACCAAATCAAGGTAACAATGTTGAAAGCAAACAAATAGACACACAAACAACAAAAAAACAAACAAAGAAATGAAAAAATAGTTAGTCCTAATGTTAGTAGAAATAACATGACAAACATTACCCCTAAAAATAGGTGAAAACATAGAAAACAAACATGTTTGGGGAATAGAATAAAAATAAGGGGGTGGATGAGATATCTCCATATTTACTAGGCAAGTGGACACTACCTGCATAGTTCCATGGATGCAATATCTAATAAAATATTTAGGCTGAATGTAGTTCTCCTAGCTAATAAGAAGAAAATGATAACTGATGAAAATAAATAGAATGGATGAAATAAAAAAATAGGAATGGTCTCAAAAAAATGGTGAGAGCATGGGAGAAAAGGACAAAATGGATAGGGAAACTATGTGATAATTTATTTACTTGTAACTTAGTAAGGGTTCCTAGAATCCTTAAGGTAAAGAAGTGGTCAATGTTTTTGGAATTTTTGGAGTATCTCAAATCAATTGAGAATGACAAGACACTAAATGGTTCAATCTTGAAAAATAGAAAAATAATTACATAGGTTTATCTTAAAATGGTGAGAGTATGGTTTAGATTGTTCACAAAATGGTGAGAGTGTGGCTTAGGTTGCTCACAAAATAGAGAGAGCATGGCTGGAAAGGGTGACTGAGCTAACCTCAATAAGTATCAAGTGTTACCTACATACTCCCAAAGAAGGACCTTAAATCACTATAGTTCTGACTTAAAATGGGGAAATATAACTAGTATACTAGCCAATTCAAACAAAATAGGCATAGTTGGTATGATGTCATAGTACGACATAGATAATGGCTAGTTGGTATGATCAAGTCATAATAAACAAGTATTTCTCCTAAGTTGCCCATATGTAGTTATAAATAGGATATAATATCATATGTCAATGATAGTAATTTGATCATAGGTGGTTATAATTAGGATCAAAACAATGAGAGAGAATGAAACAAAAAATGAAGGATGCAACTACCAAATGTCTATCTGACTTCTCCAATATACTACCTTAGTTTGAAATGTGTCAAATAATTGCTAAAACTAAATCTGAATCCTCTTGTTAAAAGTGTTGATGGAACCAAATGGAATGGAACCAAGGTCATAGGGTTGGGTAGGGAGGGAGAGATGAACTTGATTGATTAGGAAGGTATAGTAAAATAGACATGTGATATGAAAAGTGATAGGTTGGTAGGATGATAAAATGGTATTATTACAAAAAATATTGATAAAATGATAAAATTTGAAATTGTCCTTATAGAAAATACACCAAGTCACTCAAGCATAGTACATCTTAAAGAAGATAATGTTTATTATATCATCAAGTTCATGGCCATCTGGTGTGGCAAGATTATATGCTCATGTTCTAAAGTTTGTTATAATGATGAAAGGACTAAGCTACTAGGTTTAAACTTACCCTTATGCTTAATTTTGACTATGGTTTTCTTTAAGGACAAGGTCACCAAGTTCAATTTTTTTATGTTTTACATGCTGATTTTAGTGGCCTTGAAGTTGATTCTGATAGGCTTGGCAATTATTCACCACATCCATGTGTTTCTCACCCACTAACTCTAGTTCTTGTAGGCAAGCTACTCGATAGTCATTGTCATCCAGGACATACTTAAAATAGATGTGTAGAGATGAAAACTCAACCTCAATGGGAAGGATGGGTTTTGTACCAAAAATAAGTGAATATGGAGTGGCTCTTATGGGTATATGATGATTAGTATGGTATGACCAAAAAGTGTGTAATATCTGAAGGTTACAATCATGACTGACATCATTGAAAATCATTTTGAGAATGTTGACAATGGTGTTGTTCAATGCTTCAGCTTGGCCATATTACCTTGATGGTAATATGCCTTAGAAAAGTGTTGTTTGATGTTGTATTTGAAACATAGCTTGTTAACATCCTTTTTCTTGAATGATCCTCCATTATCAAATATAATGCCAGAGGGAATACCATAGTGATAAATGAGATGGTTGAATATGAACTTAGAAATTTTCTTTCCAATCATGTAAGTGAGGGGTATAGCTTCAACCCACTTAGTGCACTATTTAGTGATACTAAGGATATGTTTATGGCATCGAATGAGGTCGGATTGATCTTACCAATGAGTTAAAGGCCCAATGTAGAAAATGTATATGGTTTTAACATTGGTTTTAGAGTCTTGGCTAGGGCATAAATTAGATTGGCATGATGTTGACACTTGTCACACTTCACATATGCAACTAAATTTGCATCCATCGTGGGCTAAAAATAACTAGTATGCAAGATATTTTAAATAGGATGGCCCCAATAGTGTGGGTGCCATATACTCCTTCATGAACTTCTCATAACACTAGTGTATATTCTACCAAGGTTAAACAATGAATCAAATTTACATCAAAACTATAGTGGTAAAGGGTTGATCCAAGTAAGGTATAATGATTGGTTTGGTGGATGAAGGATTTATATTATTTTTGGGATAGTTTAGGTGGTAAAACTTGGTCAGGGAGGTATTTATAAAGGTTTGAGTACTAGATAAAACTAGGACCAACAATATCAAAAATCATCATGATGGTTGAAGGTTCATGAGTTGGTGCTAGTATATTCTCAACAAAGAACTGATACTCTTTAGTTGTGTCTATTTTTTGAATCAAAGATCCAATAGTGGCCATAATATCTACAATTTTGTTTCTTACCCTTGGTATATTCTTACATTGAATGTTAGAAATATATAATTTGAGAGTGTTGACGATGGCCTTATATGGAACTAGCTTGTCATCTTTGATTTAAAAATGGTCTATAACTTGATTGATGATTAGCTAATAATCACCATAAACCTTGAGATGAGATAAGTTCCATTTTACCACTTGGAAAAAATATGTAATAAGTGTTTAATATTTAACCATATTTTTGGTATAAGTAAAACTTATCCTAAATGATTTAGGGATTATATCCCCCTATGGTGTAATAAATAAAAGATCTGCCCCCAATTTATGTGCTATGAATGATTCATCAAACTATAGATTCCAATGCTTCTCCTAAAGAGGTGTATCAATGATGGTCATTATGGATTCATCGATAAATTATAATGTGAGTGGATCTGTGTTAGTATGGGGTGCTTCAACAAGTTGATCTACAAGAACTTGATCCTTAATGGCTTTTTGATTCATATATTCAATGTAAAACTCACTTAGAAGCATAATCCAATTGGCCATGTAGCCTTGTAAATATCTTTTAGATAGTAGATATTTGATTAGATCTACTTTTGAAATAACCATGGTTTTATTGTTTAACATGTTATGGTGTAGTTTTTGAGCTATGAAGATTATGGATAAATAGGCTTTTTATATGGGCATATAATTATGTTTAGATGTGACTAGTGTATGAATTAAATAGTACACAACATGATTTTTTACATTGTCATCATGCTAAGCCAAAATTGCCCCCATGGCATTTTCAGTAGCTGATAGATACAACAAGAATGACTCTCTTAGCATATGAGTCAACAAAATAGGTAGATTTAATAGATAGTCTTTGATTTGTTAAAAAGTTTCTGGTATTGATCATCCCAGTGAAATGTGACTCCATTTTTAAGATGTGTAAAAGGATGACATTTTTGGTCCAATTATGATATGAAGCATTTGATAGACTAGATCTTGCCCTAAAAACTATAGAGTTATGTCAAAGTGGTTGGTGTTTTATCTCAATTATATCTTGGACTTTGGATAGATCAAATTCAATGCCTTGACGAGACATAATGAAGCCTAACAATTTACCTAATGTGACTCCAAAGACACACTTATTAGGATTAAGTCTAAATTTGTACTCACGTAATCTTTCAAACATTATCCATAGCATTGTTGGGTGATCATCCCTATTCTTTGATTTTCCAAGAATGTCATCAACATAGTATTCAATAATATCATGCATCATATCATGAAATATGATAGTCATGGCTCTTTGGTAGGTGGCCCCTGTATTCTTAAGAGTAAATGGCATAACTTGATAACATAATGTTCTCCATGGAGTCGTGGACACTATTTCATATTGGTCTTTTGGTGTTATTTTGATTTGGTTGTATCCCAAAAATCCATCCATTAATGAAAGCATTTCATAGCCAATTGTGGATTTGATGATCATGTCAATGTTTGGCAATGGAAATTCATCCTTAAGGAAAGCTTTATTTATATCATGAAAATTGGTATAGATTATGATTCTTGCTAGATTTTTTCTAACTATTAAAACATTGGATATCCACTATGAGTAGTCAATGGATCAAATACATCCTACTTCTAAGAGTTTTTCTAAATCTTTCTTTACTAACACAACAATGTGAGGATGCATAGATTTTGTTTTACTAGTTTGGCATTAGGATTGACCACAAAGTGGTGTAGAACCAAGGCAGGGTCCAAAATTGACATATTAGAATATGCCCATGCAAAAATATCTACAAACCCCCTTGAAAGGTATGTAAGGACTTCATTATCTTTTTCAATAAGGGAAACACCTAGCTTGATCTACTTTGGGTCATCTAAGAACCTAATATTAAAATCTATCATATCTTCCACTAGAAGGGTTGAACCATCTTCAAGGAAAGTGGGTAAAGATTTAAACTGGTTATCAACATTAGAGTCCTCTACTAGGACTAGCTATTCAAACTCCCATAAGCATGATGAATTAGAGCTCCAATGGAAGGTTTGGCCATGTAATGAAAATGTTGGAAACTCCTAAATGATTTGATCAAAAGTTTGTTGTTCTTCAAAATTGAAGTTAGACTCACAAATAAGTTTTTAGTTGGTGGTCTCCTAAGCTATGGTTGACGAATATTGAATAACCTAGTTTAATGGCACCTAAAATAGGTTTTCACCACTAGACTGACCTTTTTCTTTACTTTTACCCTAGTCAAAAAGTGACTCAAAGAAGTTTTCACTTTGGGACCTCAATGTTTTAATTATTTGATTTTGGCTAAGGGTGTTCATCCACTCTCTAAAATATACTAAGGATCCAACTTGATTCAGAGCCCTAATTTATGGTCCCACAATGGAACATTGTCTCTAAGGTCAAGAAAATCACATAAAGCCTCATCATTTTGAAACACATCAATCGGTATGTTAGACTCTTCCTAGTCTTAATCTATCAGTTGTGGATAATAAAATAGAAGTGGGTTATGATGAATGACTATGCTAAGGGTACAAATGAAGTGGGTGTCAAAAAAATGGGTCCTAGCTAGGTCATCAAAAGGTCTATGATCAAACTCTACTTCAATGCTGAAATCTTCATCACTAGTTGATGGTGATGGAACATGAGTAAGGTATATGGAGTCACCCTTGAGTGATTTAAATCCATGTCCATAGGGTCCCTTGTATTTGGTCATGGAAATTGGCTCAAGTGTTCCCTATTGATTAGGTCTGAGACCTCCTCATTCATAGTTTTGATTCTTCATGATCTTGTCGGGAATAGGATACTTTTAATTCTCTTAGAAATCAAATTAGTTGTCATTTTACAACCATGATTCATCCCTTTCAAGAGGGTCTAGTTCTATACTAGATGTTGGTACAAACCTGACAGGTGTTTTACCTTTTCTCTTTTGTTACCATTCTAGATGAGCTGGCTTAGATTTAGGTCTTATAAAGGACTTTGGATTCTATGGAAGGTTTGTAATATGAAGGGTATCATGGGTCACATGCTCCCTTAGGCCATTAGCTGAGATAGTAAAATGATTGGATACTTCAGGAGGTAGCATGTGGGTAAGGGAATCAAGGGTATTAGAATCAATGCAATTATCCTCTAATGGATCAAGGAGTATTGCTTTTCCCTTATATTTTTAGCCATTAGATTCATATAAAATAAATCATTATAAATCTTTAACTCAGCCTCTAGGTGTTTTTAGTGCCCATATGGATGTAAATCTCTTGATATATAAACTTCCATTCCTAAAGAGAAGAAATTGATATATTGGTGCAATATCAATGGGATGACATGAATTTCATGTAACCAAGGTCTTCCCAAAAGCATATTGTATGAAAAATCAAGATCTATCACATGGTAAAGTGTATCATGGGTCAAGGGCCCTAAGATAACTGGTAAATAGATGGTGCCCTATGATTCTCATTCCTCATTGTCATAGGCTTTAATGGTTATTATCTCTGCTTGAAGATCTACCATAGTATACTAGAGAATCTTGATGAGCTTAAGAGACACCATGTTTAGACTTGATCCATTGTATATAAGGACACATTTCACTTTGTGTTTCTTTATACAAAATTTAATGTACAATGGGTTATTATGCAATGGGCCAAGGGATGACATATCACTTTGGTTGAAAGTGACTTGTTAGGCTGGAGCTGGGTGTCCAACCAAAGCTAGGAATTTATCAAGGTATATATCACTTGAAATAGTGGATTGGCTTAGGAAATCATTTAAAATGTTTTTTTGGATTGTTGAGATATGTAACAAATCTAAAATGGATATTTGTGTTGCCATATTTTGTAATTATTCCACAATGTCAAATTTATTCTCTTGGTCAATGGTAAATGGCTTGTTCTGAAGTTAAATGGTTGGTTGATAATGGGTGAAGTGGTTGATGGTTATGGACTAAGGATGATAATATTTGACCTCTAAGTTTTTATTTCACAATTGAGATTAAATACAATACCATGATTGGTAACAAATGATGGTGATGGTATGGGACTAGATAAGACAAGTCTTGGTTGTTGATGCACTTGTGCGTTGTCATGGGGTAAGGATGAGTTATAGATATAAGGTCTAAAAGTGGGAATCCTTATTTTTTGGTTCAAATGTGTGTGTTTATAAATCAAGGAAGGATTTCCTAAATGGTTGGATTGGTTTGGTATGTTTATAAATGGTCTCGTTTAATTAAAATTCGTCTAGGATTAATGGAGATGGTATTAATGCAACCTCTTACAATATGACCTAAAACTCTATTGTAGTCATATGAAATTGTATAGTAGGTGTATTGGTTATTTCCATTCTAACATTGGTTCTGTCCATTATTTTTGTGTTGTTGGTTTTATTCATTTGGCCATTTATTTTGATAATGTTGATTATGTTGTTGCATTGGTTAGTGTTGTTGTTACTATTACTGGTTGTTATGTTGGGGAAAAGGATTTTGATAAATTATAAGGATTTGATTGGAAGTAGAAGCACTCTTATCTAGTGTTATCTCCCCATTATCCAACATATTTTTTAAAAAAATTTAATTTACACACATCTTCACAAATTATGCCCACTGACCCAATGATATTCATAGAATTTATTTTCATGGTACCAATCAGGATAAGGAATGCCTTGAGGACAACCTTTTAATATAAGCCAACTAATTATATTAGTAGTAGTGAGATTATGAAACATAGATTTAATAGGCTCTCCAAGGTCCATAAAAATATGATAAGTAGGCACTATTATTCTTGGAAGAGGAGCTTGTAATGGTAAAGGTGGCTACATTTAATGTGTAGGCATAGGCTATTGTTCTTATTACATTAGATGAAATGGTTGTAGGTTAGGAGTAATTTGTATATGTGGTGTGGGTTGATCAAATGGTTTTTGCACCATTTTCACATGATGTGACTCCGTTACTCCATTTCCAATAACATTTTTACTGTGGTTGAATTACTTTGGTCTATCTTAGTTATCGGCATGTGCCAATTATGATGCTTGCACTTGGAGTGGATGTTGGTTTTAGCCATTTCTCAAGTTTGTACCTTGATTTTGATTAAATGAGGTAAGCTTGATGATCACTTTGTTAATAAGATCTCACTTGATCAATAAATCTTTGTTAATGATCTCCTTAAAGGTATGTACACACTATAATTCCAGATGATAGGATATCTCATAGTACAAATTTTTGGTAAACACAACAGATAATTTTTTATCTATTAATTTATGGGTAAATCAGCTTTCAAGGGCTATCCATCACTATAGATAACTTTTAAAACTTTCACCAATCTTTTTCTTAACTTGTATAAAGTCAAATAAAGAAATCCCATGTTCAATATTATATGAAAAGTGATGTACAAACTTATCTAAAAGATGATCAAAATTAGATTCTAAATTCTTGGGTAACTTTAAAAACCACTCCAAGGCTTGTACTACTAGACTTCATGGGAATATCAATAGAATCTATATATAAATATATGTCATTGGTTGGCATGTAACAAAGAACTTAGTCAAATGAGCTTTGGGGTCACCTTTCCCTTTTGTATTTGTCAAATTTAAGTGGTTTGTATCCTAGAGGAAATGGTATCTATAAGTACTCCATGTTGAATGGGTAAGAACACATATCATACAACATAAATTTTTAAGTTTATTTCTTGACTTAGATGGTAGTAATCACATCCTTTATCTGTTATAATTCTTGGGATAGGAAAATCATGGGAATGTTGGCTTAAGGGGGAATATTGGCCTAGGTAGATGGTTGAGTGGTCACAATTGGAGAACTTTGATCAGGGTATGATTGAGGTATTTATTGGGATATGTTGGTTTGTTTGGGAAATAGACTAGGAATACACATGTATTGAGTAGGGTTTGTTTGTTGGAATTGTATTTACGGTTGTCCAATAGTCTAGTTAGGGTTGGATATGTAGGCTTAGTTTTAGGGATTTTGAACTTGGGATGAAGGGATATAACCATACTATTTCTATTAAGGTTGAAGAGGGACATGCTACTAACTAATCAAACCTTGTTATTGAGGGGTACTTGTAAACCAAGGCCTTGCCTTTAAACTAGTGGCATGTTCTACAAAAAAGGCAAAGGTTGTCTAATCAGTACTTGAGGAACATTAGAAATTATTTCTTGTGAAAATATTTGTTGAAAAGTGGGTGCATTTTGGAGGTTTGGTATTTACTGACCAATAGTCATACGGTGTTGACTAGACATCATTTGGGTTTGAAGTGGTACATTGGTCTACGAGGAAAAAGTAATGTTCTCTACTATTTGGTGACGTAGAACATTGGTTGTCCCCTATTGAGGTGGAAATAGATTCAACCTTTACTACATCGGTATATTAGATTCTACCTACTTTATGGAATACTAATTGTTACCTATTAGGGAAGAATAAGAATCATCACATTTTATTGTTGAGGCATGGCAGATTGTCATGTCCCCTTTTCAGGTGACATCTTCAAACTTGATGATTAACCTATTACGTGACCTTTGTAGGCTGATAGGATGGAATAAGGGTCATAATGGATCTTGGCTTGGCTTCGATTAGCAAAATTTCTATAGTTGGTTTTCATTCAAGCTATTTTAGACATGTTTGCCTAAGCTCCTATTATTTAGGGATATTTGACATGCAGTAGAGCACCCTTATTTTGGTATGGTCATGTGTAGAATCAATCCCTGGTTCACCAGCTTTAAAAGGTTTGAGGATCTGACATGTATTGAGGGAGATATTAATATTTGATTGATTTAATCAAATATTAATTATTTAGCATATTTTAATTGAGAAACCCTAATTCTTAATTATGAAACCCTAATTAGGGCAAGTGCATCTTTTTGGAAGATATAAGGGTTTTTTATTGGAGGGAGACAGATTATCCATTGATTATTGATATTGATTGTTGCTAAGAATTCTTCTGTGAAGACTGAGCCAAGGGTTCCAGGATTCCATTTGCATTGGAGAACGTCCAATATTTAGTGTGTGTGATTTAGAGGATGTGAAAATCAGCCAATCTATTGCCAATTGGAGAGATAGCTTCATATAAAAGTTATCACAGAGGTTTATAGGGTTGAGAGATAACTTCACATAAAGTTATCACGGGTATTTCAGGTATTTATTTTATCCAATTTTTGATTCAATAAATTATATAGATAGAGATCTTCTGTAGTAGAGCCATATATCTTGAGATCAAGGGTCCAATAAATAGGGTGTGCTATATTGGTAGCTGTATAAAATCTATACAAATCTATGCAGAAACTGACATCGATAGGCAGAGACCGACATCAACAGGTAGAGACCGACAACGACCGACATCAGCCAACCATCTCATCGACGTCGGTAGGATAACGACACTAGGAAACTGATGGAAATAGTATAACTGACGTCAGTGACTGTGTTTTTGACACAACAGGTTGAGACATACCAGATTTAGGTTTTTTCCTAGTTTGTGGAATACTCAGGTTTTTAAGATTGTATTTGAACATTATTTTATATGCATGACAGAGGACATCTATTGTAATCATCTGAATGAATAAATAAGAGATTATACTATGATTTATTTATCTATTTGGAAATTATTTTGCAAAAATTGCAATTTGTTCTTATTTCATACAAAAATTCAGAATACACAGAAAAGCAAATCAGAGCATTTGTCTTTTTATATTCCCTATTGGTAGGGGATATTACAGTGGTATCAGAGCCAAATTCCTGCCATCCTGTTGGGCAAATGAGAGCTAAATTCTACCCACTTGTTGGGTAGATTAGAGCTAAATTCTGCCATCCTATTGGGTAGATTGATCATTGAATCAGCTAAGCACCCATGATTACTTCAAGTACTCAAAAATAGTGGGATAATGATATGGAGAAGCTGAAACAAAGTTTGAAGAGGTTAAATGAATTTTTTTCAGACCCTACATTCGAAGACAAATTGACATGAAGTATTACATCCATTGTTAAAGGGTCCAGGAAAAATCTTTGCTTATACTGCAAATGTCCATATGATGCCAATCACGATTGTCATTTGAGGCTTAAGGGCAAGGAAAATTGTGTAATATGGGCATATTGTGAGGATTTGAAATTAGAATATTTCAAACAGTAGGATAGTTCTGAGGAGTCAGAGGCAGAGGCTTCAGAGCCTAAGGTAGAAGCAATGAAGGTGGCTCACCAGGATTCTCAAAAACATGTGGTCGAGCTTAGTCATGATGATTTGGACTCTCAATTAGTTGCAGAGGATGAGGGAGCTAGAGATTGTGATGATGAGGTACTTTTAGTAGCAGCTTCTTCAGAGTTAGATGAGGATGAGTCTGATGTTGGCATTCAGAGTGTGGAGGTATATTCAGAGGTTAGTATATTGAGTGTTTTTGGTGATTACGTTCCTACAATTGTAGCTGAGGAACATGTTGTTGGGCCTGACACACATGTTTAGGATTTGGGAGTACCTGGTCCTAATGAGTTTGGGATACCAGTGGAGTTGAGTCTCTAGATTGATTTTTCTCACACAGATGACAGTGTGGTATAGTTGGTTGTGCCACCTTTATAGAGGGATCAATTATGGGATGGAATGGCACCATCTTTTGTAGATGGAATTGGTAGTAGAAAGCTACACAGACTGCAGTATTGACACATCCAGGGCAGTTGTGATTTTAGAGATTGGTTGAGTTGCATTCACCAGTTTGATTGTGGATTCCTCTTGGTTATATTTCGAAGGATATTGCAAGAACTTGCATTGATTAAAAGCAGTGCAAAGCATAACTACATATGGGATCCAGGTGGATTGATTGGGTTATTGTTCTGAGATTGCTTGGGGATAAGCAATTTTAGGAGGGGTGGATTATCATGTCCCCTTTTTAGGTGACATATTTAGACTTGATGATTAGCCTATTATGTGACCTTCGTAGGCTGATATGATGGATAGAGGGTCATAATGGAGCTTGGCTTGGCTTCAATTAGCAAAATTTCTATAGTTGGTTTTCATTCAGGCTCTTTCAGACATGTTTACTTGAGCTCCTATTATTTAGGGATATTTGACATGCAGCAGAGCACCCTTATTTTGATATGGTCATGTGCAAAATCACTCCCTAGTTCACCAGCTTCAAATGGTTCAAGGATTTGACATGTATTGAGGGAGATATTAATATTTGATTGATTTAATCAAATATTAATAATTTAGCATATTTTAATTGAGAAACCCTAATTCTTAATTATGAAACCCTAATTAGGGTAAGTGCATATTTTTGGAAGATATAAGCGTTTCTTATTGGAGGGAGGTAGATTATCCATTGATTATTGATATTGATTGTTGCTAAAAATTCTTCTGTGAAGACTGAGCCAAGGGTTCCAAGATTCCATTTGCATTGGAGAACGTCCACTCTTTAGTGTGTGTGATTTAGAGGCTATGAAATATCAGCCAATCTATTGCCAATTAGAGAGATAGCTTCATACAAAAGTTATCATAGAGGTTTATAGGGTTGAGAGATAACTTCACACAAAAGTTATCACAGGTATTTATTTTATTAGGTTTTTGATTCAATAAATTATATAGATAGAGATCTTCTATACTAGAGCCATATATCTTGAGATCAAGGGTCCCAAAAATAGGGTGTGCTATATTGGTGGCTTTACAAAATCCATATAGATCTGTATAGATTTGCGTCAGGCCGGATAGTGTCACGGGAAGCATAGAGACCGACATCAGTAGTCTAGTGACCGACATCGATCGACTCAGAAACTGGCATTGGCAAGATATCGACCAACATCAGCTGATCCAAGTCATCAGAGAATGACATTGGTAGTTTCCATAGTGTTATACCACCAACAGTGGTAGAATAACTGATGATGGTGACTATGTTTTTAACACAGCAACCCAAGACGGACCAGATCCAGGGTTTATTTCCAGTTTGCAGAAAATTTAGGTTTTTAAGATAGTATTTTAATATTATTTTTATATGTATGACAAAGGACTTCTATTGTAATCCTCTAGATGAACAATAAAATCATTGATTTGCCAGTTATAAGTTCATACTGCTATTTGTTATTTATCTATTTGAAGATATTTTGCATGAATAAAGATAAGCAATTCAAAGCTTTTGTCTTTCTATATTCCCTACGGGTAGGGGATATTAGAGTGGTATCAGAGCTTTTATCTTTTTATATTCCCTATTAGTAGAGGATATTACAGTGGTATCAAAGCCAAATTCCTACCATCTTATTGGGCAAACCAGAGCTAAATTTTGCCCACCTATTACCAGTGTAATATCACTATAATATCCCCAACCAGTAGGGACTATAGAAAAACACAAGCTTTGATACCACTATAATATCCCCAACCAGTAGGGACTATAGAAAAACACAAGCTTTGATACCACTGTAATATCCCTTTCTTAGGGTCTCCTTTTTTTAACAAAAGCTCTAATACCACTGTAATATCCCCTACCCGTAGGGAATATAGAAAGACAAAAGCTCTAAATTTATTATCTTTATTCATGCAAAATATCTTCAAATAGATAAATAACAAATAAAAATATGAACTTATAACTGGAAAATCAATGATCATATTATTCGTCTAGATGATTACAATAAAATTCCTTTGTCATACATATAAAAAGAATATTCAAATAGGATCTTAAAAACCTAAGTATTCTACAAACTGGGAAAAAACTTGAATCTAGTACATCTCAGCCTACTGTGTCAAAAACATAATCATCAACGTCGGTTATACTACCACCATCAATTTCTTGGTGTCATTATCTTGCCAACATCAGTGAGATGGTCGGCCGATGTCGGTCGCTATCAGTCTCTGCCTGCTAATGTCAGTCTCTACCTACCAATGTCGGTCTCTACGCAGATCTATACGAATCTATATGGATTTCATATGGCTACCAATATAGCACACCCTATTTGTTGGACCCCCGATCTCAATATATATGGCTCTAGTATAGAAGATCTCTATCTATATAATTTATTGAATCAAAAACCTAATAAAATAAATACCTGAAATACCTGTGATAACTTCTGTGTGAAGTTATCTCTCAAGCCTATAAACCTCTATGATAACTTCTGTATGAAGCTATCTCTCCAATTGGCAATAGATAAAATGATATTTCACAGCCTCTGAATCACACACACTAAAGAGTGGATGTTCTCCAATGCAAATGGAATCCTGGAACTGGGGACATGACACATTAGTCATTGGTTGTCCACCTAATCATGTTGGATGAGGATTAGTGGTAGTAGTTTGGTGACTTTGGGATGTAGAAACTCCTACTCCCTAATTTTGAGAACCACTCATGGTGTTAAATAAAGGTACACTTATTTTTGTATTAGTTGTCTATGTACTTACAACACTTTGGTTTAGATTATGCATTGCTTACCCATTATCCACTGTATTTTGGCCACTGTTCTACATAGAAGTAGAAGATACTTCTTTGATGGTTGGTGTATGAAATAAGCTATCAACCAAAGTTTTATACAAGAATGGGTTTGCACCCTAATTGTCTTGACTAGTTAACTCTATTAACACTCCAATTAAGGTAAATGAATATATGAGAGGCCTATTTGTCATGGTCATTTGGTTAAAATTGCATGTTAGGTTCAACTACATTTGATATGCTATCTACATCTATACAAAATGATCCTCTATGGGGTCCTTACCTTTGATAAGCATACTAGGGTCCTAATACATTATTTAGACTAGAGCTAAAGGATTTATAGAAGATGCTTATTGATTATATAGTATGTTATGTGGCATTCTTACTAGACTTGGTAAATTCTTATGGGGGAAGTCTACCTAAAACTTAGCCCTTGCCTTTATGAATATAACCAAAATCTATTGTTTTTTCTCTAATAAGTGATGCTCAAATAGATAAGGATCATACATGGATGGTTTAGTAAAATAGTACACTTTCTAAGGAAAAGGTTCTTCAATAGTAGGTATCATAGCTAAGTATTGATCTATTTGTTCTTGATTCTACTCTGCATAAGGAGGCATGTTTACCAAGTAATGGACTAATGGTTCTTGGGTTTGTGCCCTTGTTTGAGAATTATAAGAGGGATAGGCATCCATCTCATAAGCAACACTATCTACATAAGGGTCTTGAATCATTTCTTCTTGTGCAACCACATTACTGAATCTTAGATTGTACATGAGGACACTATGAGTGTAGGAAGACATGTTGGGATCCATAGTGAATGTTTTTCAACAAAATAAAAAAGAGTTCTACAAACTCTAAAAATGAGCTGTCTAAAAAAGATGTTCAAACTAGGTCTAACTTCATCAAAAGGATGGATAGGTATATCTAGAAAGGTCAATGTAATGATTTATGATAAAATAAGGTATATTCAAGTGTTAAACACTATACATCTCACACAAAAAGGTCAAACAAAAGGACCTAAAATCAAAATACCAAATTTTAGGTTAAAGTGTGTCAAATTAGTCTAATCTAGGAAAAATAAAAGTTGCTATGTCTTTTGGCCAAACACGACATCAAAAGATAGGCTCAAACAAAGTTCACATGTTATGACTTTTGGCCAAATGGTTTCAAAGGATATACATTTAAAATATGAAATACTTAATCTAATAGATTTGAAACACTTATAATAAAAATTAGGCATTTGACTCTTGGTCGTAAAAACTTGATTGATAAGTATGAAATATAAAATAAAAGGCACATCTAGATAGTTTATTTTCTCCCAAATAATGGCACAAAACTAGGTTATTTTGATGAATAAGATTAAAAAAGTTGAATGATGTAACCGTGCTAGTCAAAGATTCTTAAAGGAAACTTGAAATGGTTAAAACTTAGATAGACTAGGATTCTATGTAAAGAGGTCTATGAAACAAGTCTCAAAATACTTTGAATAGTGTAATAATGCTAAACTACTCAAAATATGTGGAAAATTCTTGTTTCAAAAAAAAACTCTAAGGAAAAAATATTCTAATTTTGTTAGTGTAACACTATCCTTCTCAACTCAAATGATTCTTACACACAAAATTGGATAAATTCTCTAAGGCATGAGTGTGTTATCAAATGGGTAACTGACAAAATAGGGTAGTTAGTCAAATTCTAGGACATAAAGCATTAGTAAACACACAAGATTACTTGAGTCTTAGAAAATGATTATAATTATGTTGAGACTAAAAATGGCCCTCAATTTAAATTAGAAATTAAACTTAAGTTAAAACAAGTCAAGTGCATAGTGGTGAACCTAATTTAATACATCAAATCTTATAGCTTATAAGAGTCCAAACTCAAATTTAAATTATCAATTAGGGACTTAAATAAAATTTGGTAAATGGTATAGACTTAAATGGGTAGCATAATGGTACCAAATTAGAAGATATGACACAAAGTGTATGAAAATGAATTTGAACAAGGAAAATGATGTTTTCACTTGGGATGTATAACACCTCCTTTGTTCAAAGAAAATTTGGGATAATGTGTTTAGTTATGTCATTTTTTTAACACCAAATTTTGACTCTCAAACAAAAATAAGTAGTTTAATACCAAGACAAAATAACTAGCTAATCGTCATAAATCTTAAACTGATAAGGCATGGAAAAGTGGGATTAACTAAACCAATTGGTTTTTAAACATTCTAGATGGATCAATTACATAATGTATTTCACACAAAATTATGCAAAATAATCACATTGTAAATAGGTGTCCATGGAAATTAGATTATTAAAAAAAGGTCTTACCTTTTTTTCAACCACTACATATGTCACTTGCTCAGTGTAGTGCGATATCCAATGTCTAGATACATCTTGGTGCTTAACCCCAACACTAAAAGGTGGTTCAACCACTCAAACTTTTGATCTGATTGGGGTTGATGAAGTCAATGATGGGAAATGAAATTTTGGGTCAAAGCTTCCCTATTGAACATGTGAGAGGTAATGAAGTTTCCCTCATAAGCCAAGATGCAATGAAATAAATGACTAAGTGAAAGAGATTTAGCGATTGTGTCTAGGTCAATTAAGCCATGTGGGTCATTGAGGATAGATTTAAAAAATTCTCTTTCATGCCTTTGAATAAGGTTCTTTGTAATAAATATGTTACTTTTTATCCCAAAAAATCCCTAAAGGGGATGAATGGGAGAGCATACACGTAACATCTTTCTTTTTGAAAATCAAATTCTATTTAAGAAACTGTTGAATACAAAATTTAAAAAATGAGTTCAATTTTAAAAACCAAATGAAAAGAATGGTGATGTTCTTTTCACCCCTTGGTCTTAAATTGTGAACTTTGAAAGACAATCACAAAACTTAACCAATAAAGAAACCTAAAGATTTTCTTTAAACACCAAAAAGAAGGATTCTAATTCATTTTAGACATCCAAATGAAGTGTGAAAAGACTAATTTAGATTGTCTTGGTTATTTTTTAAGTAGATCCTATAAAAATGTTATCACTTTGTTTATCTTTAAATAAAATTTATAAGTAAGATAAGAAACTTTTGGAAATGAACTCTTGGGTTTCACATAGTCAAGTTGGGCTACACAGGCGAGTTTGGCTACATAGGTAAGTTGGGATTGATAGATGAGTTGGGCTGCATAGGTAGGTTGGGGTCAATTTGGAGTCATGTTTGGGTGAGTTAGGGTGAGTTGGGGTTGAGTTGGAGTTGATTTGGGGTCGAGTTAGGGTGAGTTAGGGTTAATTCAGGGTGAGTCAAGGTCAAGTCAGGGCGAGTTAAGGTCAAGTTGGGATTGAGTTAGGGTGATTTGGGGTCAAGTCAGGGTGATTTGGGGTCAAGTTAGGGTAATTTAGGGTTAATTTTGGGTGATTTGGGGTCAATTTGGGCTCAATTGCAGGCAATCTAGGTCACACAATTGATATGGTTTACATAGTCTAGAGAATAAAACTAAGGCTTAGAAAAAATGGATTTTTGCTCAAATATTTACCTTGTTTTCTCCACACTCTAAGATCCTACATGAAAATGGTTATTATGTTGATTTTAGGTTCAATTTGACCAAAGTTTTTAGGCTAGGTTCCATTAGGAATTCCATTATGTAGTTTAATAATTTGACTCAAGAGAGGTGGTTAGTATTGCATTAGTTCCAAAATGAAATCAAATTAAAATAAACACACTAACAAGTATACATCTATAGGCCTAAACACTATGGAGGAGCATAATAAAAAACATATATATGTAAACAACAACTAAAAAGTGAAATAAATCCTCCTTCACCTTCTTTGGATCTTTTGAATGGTTTGTAGAGTGTCTTGCTTAGATTTGTGTTTCAAAAGGTTTGTTGTAATAGAGCTTGGCTATCTTCCACCTCCTCTTAACACCATGTGTCTTGTGGCTTTGGATTGGTTATACAATTTATCATTATAATACTAATTTTAATGGATTTTTTAATCAATTTAGCATTATAACTTTGTATCAAAATAGCTTGAAATTCAATAGGTAAGGCCTTATATTTATAGATTTTCCAAACTAGTTAGAATGAACTTAAACCATCCATCTAAAGATGGAGATGTGTGACTAATAATCCATTCAATTTTTGAGGAAAAAATAAATAAATTCCGTCATAAATATTTGAAATATAGAGGAAATAAAGAGGCATGGAGGGTCTTAATGAGGCATGGGGTGGTTTGATGAGATATTTTATGCATTTATGGCCTAGGGATGTCTTTCCAAGAAATGATGTCACTTGATGATACAATTATTAAATATCAATTTTAAAAAATAAATATTGAAAAATATCCATGAAAAATTAACTTAAACTCTTTATTTGGTTTAATTATCCTTAAAAATGATTAGTCAACTTTAATGCAAAACCTTGGTAATTTGTGTATAAATTAATCAAATTCATCAAAATGTCATGTTATTGGCTCAAAATTTTATTGGATTAGAATTAGAAGTTGTTATTAGATGAATTGGATTTTTTTATCCCATTTAGGATGTTGACAATGCAAAATAACAAAGGCATGTGTCTCATACACAAAATTTTATAGAAAAGAGCAATCCAGAGTACCTAGGTGCAAAAATGTCATTTTGACTCGAAATGATCTGATCAAAGTTAGTTGCTTCATAAATTTCATCACCCAATTTCATGATACCTTGGAAAAAATAAAAAATTTCATATAAAAATTTCAACTCTTTTAATGCATTTTAGTGTTTTAAAGCCAAATTATGCACTTTGATAGAAATTGGTCAAAATCTTGGTTGAAGTTATCGATGGCCAGTTTTAGGTGTCTATAATGTCAAGGTTATAAAATTAATTAAAAATGAAGTCTTTGGAAAAGTCAATATTCATAATAGTAGGATCTTGTGCATTTTCCTTTTGTATGGCTTTGAAATTATTCTTACCCTATTTAGTCTAAGAAAAGGCCTAGTTCTTTCTAAGCATGGCTATGATGGGTTTCACCAAAGATGCAAACCTAGGTATGAATCTCCTTACAAAAAATTTCTTTCCTAAGAAAGTTTAAATACATTTATTATGAAATGGAAATGATATACCAATAATAACCTCTATCATTTTAGGATCAATATCCAAACCATCTTTGGAAACAATGTGTCCTAAGAGCTTACCTTCGTGGACAACAAAGATGCATTTATTTGGATTAAGAGATACTCCATATTACCTAAATATTTAAAACACTTGTCTCAAGTGTTGCATATTTTCATTATCATCCTTGAAAAACACTATTATATCATCTAGATAAACCAACAACATCTCATTAATCAAACCTATAAACACCATGTCCATGGCTCTCTAGGTAGCACCAATATTTGACAAACCAAATGGCATATTTGTATAAGAAAAATTCCCCCATTTAGTGGTAAATTTTGTTTTATAATGATCATCATAATTTAAAAGGATCTAATTATAACTTGAATATCCATCAAGAAGAGAGAACATTGAGAACCTAAAACTACTTGTAAAATTTGCTCAATTAAAGGTAGGGGATAGTGATCTTTGAGTGATACTCTATTAAGATCTTTGAAGTCCACATAGAGTATTATCTCCCCACTCTTATTTATAATAGGCACAAGTTTAAATACCCATGTTTAATTCTTGATAGGAAATATTATTTTAGACTCAAGTAGTTTAGTGAGATCTAACCTCATTAGTTGTTCAACCTTGAGATTGATGGGCCTCTATTTTTGTCTAACTAGTTTAAATATAGATTCTAACTCAATAGTATGTATTTTTATTCTAGGATCAAGTCCTTTTAGGTCTTTATATTCCCAAGCAAATATGTCATGAAACTCCTTACATAAATTAATGAATGCTTACTTTTCTAATGTAGAACATACCATGCCTAGTTTGAGGAGTCTATCTTTGAAGATCAAGATTCTTTCATAATTATCCTCATTTTTAGAAATAATCACCTTTTACTTATTATTTTGATAATTATAATTAACTATACCTTCTAAGGTCACTAGACACCTATGTATCTTATTTGTCCTTAGTTACACAACCTGGTCACCAAACTGCTCTTGGAATCTCTTATGATTCCTTGAGGAGAACTCAACTTCATTCTACAAGAAACATGAAATGTGATTTTCACTATAATTTTTTTTCAAGACACTTAATTATTAGGTAAATAATGTCTAATAATGATCTTAATGTGAGATTATTTTCCCTCTTCTTTTATGGTAGTTGGAGTGTCAAATTGAGTTCCTATAGTAGCTAGTCTATCAACATGATTATTCTGCTACCTTAGGACTGACTATATGTTAAATGTATTAAAAAATTAAATAAAATCCCATAAAATACACTTTTAGGCCTTAAAAAAAGGTTTCTTGGTAGTAATCACATTCCTAACATGATGAACAACTGATTCATTGTTTCCATACACTTGTAAGTTCTTGATTCCTTTTCTCCTTACCCATTAAAGGCCATGAATTAAATCTTCATACTTAGATACATTACAAGTACAACTAAAATGAAATATATGTGAGGCATATTATTGATTTTTATATTGGGAGACTATCATGACACCAACTCGTACACCAATTTTACTTCTTGAATAATCTAAAAACATTTTCCAGAACTCATCTTCTTCACCTTCTTCCTTAGATAGTAGATGTGATGGTATTCCTCCTTCATGTATGCAATATACTAATAGATTAGTTTCCTCTATGAGAGCATAAGGATCATGATCATAAATTTTACTACCTTATTCACCAAGAAAAAATATACAATGCCTTCAAGTTTGGAATAAGTGCCATCATCTATAATAGAATCCTTATCTTCATAAACTACACAGTTCAAATTAGAACTTGTCTCAGTATAAGGTTGTATATGAAACCTTGAAAGAGGTTATGTCATAATTTTAACTTTAGTCCCATACCTTATTGTTAAGGACAAGAAAGACCAATCATCTAAAATATATCCACCAATCTTGGCAATGAATTCCCTCGAGAAACAGATTACAAAGTGGGTTGGGAGATTAACAACTATATCTTAAAAGGTAGGAAAACTGGGACAATTATGCAAAAAATAATTTTAAGTTTCATATCATCCTATAATATTGGAAGCTTTAACATATAATTGTAAAACTCATTTACTATAGGGTTCATAATTCATACCCAATTTATCAGCTGCCACCTTGGGCATGATCAAAGTTGAAGTTCCATTATCAACTATGAAGTTATGGACCGACTTGTCACCCACTATGAGGGTGAGGTAGAATGTTGGAGGTTTCTCAAATCTTGTGGATGGTTTAAAAATTGTATTGGGGACACTTTCAAGGAAAACATGAATTTGACCTTGACTTTAAGGAGGGACACTTTTAGGGATATTAGATAATTGATGTTGTAGGAATTCTTTCTGATCAAGCATATGCAAAACATCCCCAATAGAAATGGAAGTTTTACTAATTTTTAATGAATATAAAATGTTCAAATAATCCATATCTACTTTATAATACATTATTAGATGAAAATAAGTGCTTGGATCATGATGAGTTTGAGTGCTTTGAATAGTCCTTCCAACATTCTGATTTGATGGAAGTGTAGGAGACTTTGTAATTGTCCCACTTGTAGCTATGCCTGACTACCTTGCAAGAGGATAGGATGAGCCAATAGGCACCTTGATATCACTAGTGTTATTTTCAATTAAGGTTCTTTGATTAAGCATAAAAGTGTCCTTAACCAAGAAGTTGGTGAAGACCTCTTCTTGATGGTGTCTACCTTCACTTGTCTACATCATAACCTCATCTTCAACAAATAGGAGAGGAGTAAATTCTCCTTGAGAAATAATAGCCTACTCTTCACCTTCACTAACATCCATAAATTGGCCTTGCTATTAAATTTCACCTTACACCAAATTACTATGAATGAGTACCATATCTCTTACATTGGTGGTAGAATTAAAATTGTATGCATTAGCAAGCCTATTGGGATTAAGTTGCCATTGGCCTCTTCCTCTTCCATACTATGGTTTATAAGTATAGGAATTGTGATAGGCACCTTGTTTCACATTAGATTGCCTATTTTGAGCTTCCAAGGTGAGGAACTTTTCTTTCTAATCAATATTATTTTTTCTTGTCTAGGGGTAGCCTTAGACTTGATACTAGAACTAGGAGTTTGAGCCATAGTTGAATCATCAGTAGAAGTATGAGATGATAGAGTAATAAACACTTTAGGTGGAAATTTTCTAGCTTAGATGAGATTATTTTCAGCTTTGATAGCAAATTCAATTGCTTTAGGGAGGTTAGAACCACCCATGAACTAAAGCATGACAACAATTTTAGTGCCGATAAATCTCAAATAGGTTGATAACATAAATATGGGAGGTGGCCTTATAAAAGGAGGTAGTCTTTTCCAAGTATTTTGTAATCTCTTATTAAAATCACGTATTATTTCTTTAGTTTTTCTATTTATTACATTACAATGGTGTATGAGAGAGGAATGGTCACTCTCATTTCTAAATCTTGTAGTCAACAAGACTCTAAATTCATCCCATGATGTGATTCATCTACCTTATAGAGTCCTATACTAATTAAGATCCTTCCCTCCAAGGGACATGGCAAGAATTATGATAACAATGTTCTCTTGACTGATATTATGGAAGTTACAAAAGTTGGAGACATCTTTAATATGCTCACTATGCATAATATGGCTTTCACTATTGAATTGAGGCACACATTTTGTGGCATTGGGAGGAATAACATCATATGATTTTTTATATTGAATTCAAGAAAAGCATGAGGTTTAGCCATTTATTCTTCAAAATATTCAATTTCTTTAACTTGTTAACTCTCTTGACTTCCCTCACTAGAAAAATCTTCATTCTCTTCCTCTCTAGCAAAATCTACTAGCTCTCCAAAGTGTATATTAGGAAGAGGATATTAAACTCTAAGGTGGAGTTTAGGTTAAAAGGGTGGGTAAATGGGTGAAAACTCTTCTAGAGGCTGACCTAGTGAGAACCATGAATTATGGGAGCAATTCTATAATAAAATAATGGTCTTGAACCATATTTATCTAGGTGGAGTCACCAAATATTGAGAGGCACACCAATCTATAGTTGATGTTGTCAAAACCAACATTTATCTTGACAAATTATCTTGAAAACAAGGTCCCATCGGATGTGCCAAAAAAGTTGTCACCAAATTTTGCACCTCAGAAGAGGGTGTTCTATCCTCCTCCAAATTCGGGCAACATGGGAACATTTCTAGGTATGTGGGTGTAATTGTTTTGGAAATGAGCCTCTATCTTTAAAGGGATATCTCCTTGAATATATCTTTGTAAAGATTATCACCTAAACTACTATTTACTTATAGAGGAATAACCTGAATGAAACCTAGTCTATAGAGGTGATACATAAATATTATCTCCACATGAACATCATATTTAAATCACTATGGAACAAGGAATACAAACTAATCTCAAAGTCCCTAAAGGGTTCTAACATGAGTATTTAAATATAGAGGTGAGATATGTGAAACAATGCAAGTAAAATCAACTAGAAGGCATGTTGCACATTCCATTGACAATTATACACTTGAAAGAGTTTGACACATTTGAATGCACTCTATATGACCTATTAGACTAAGAACTCTTGCTTAGATATGAAAGGATAAAGGAAAGAAGGATAGAATATTATCGCTTCTTATCACTATAGATCACTTACACTCTTAGACCATTATTTGAGAACTCAACCAAACTTGCATTAATATTCAAAGGAAAAATATGACATCAGTCCAGTAGGGCTTCACTGTATATGGATGTGGTATCATTACTAATCCAAAAATTATATCTACTTATAGAATTTCTGAGAGATAAGAAAATAAATAACTTCAAGGGTCACTAGAACACATGTCCAAGCATGAGAACTAGTTACATTATAGGTGAAACTAAGAGTGAAATGGATAATGAATGCCCTCCAAGGAAAATGTCCATGTAAACAATGAAAAATTCCTTCTAAAATGGTGTAATGACTCTTTCACCAAACTTTGTGAAACTATTTACATCATGGACCATGCTTTGAGAATTTGAAACTAAACTAGGAGAGTTGACATACAAGCACTATTCGAGGGGGTTGAAACATGATATGATAGTTATAATATGCTCTCCTAACTACTAACTATCTTTTAGATACCTATGTTTTCTATCTATAATCATTTTTCAATTTCATAGACTTTTCTCTTTATATTTGGTAGTCACTGTTCATCTCAGACCTCAGTTGGGCTTTCATGGTGACATATGAGTTTGAAGAGCTTGCTTCACTCTAGGATCCTTGGTATTACACATTTGATTATGTGGCATTACTTTACCATGATACTAATTCCTTTTTAAACTATGTCTATGATATTATCTTACTCTTATTAAAAATGACTCTTTGGTTTGACATTTGTCTGTCAAAGCTGAATCAAACCAATCGTATTTATTCTTATTATTTTTACAGATCCTCACTTTTAGATTTTCAATTTTTGACCTCCTATGTGCCATAGGATCAATACATATGAAGGAAAATGAGTCATAGATCATGATCTAATTATATGACTATGATTCATCCCCAAGATTCATTGACACATTGACTCTCATTTGCTCCATTGGATATTCTAGATCCTAGCTCTTGTGTGTCATTAAACCTTTAAACTTGCATGAACTTTACCTTTACTTGTTCATTAAGCTTTGACACTTTGAGTTCATCTTGATACATCCTATGTCTTTGGAACAATTTCACTCTGTTGATATTCTCAAACTTGATTGGTCTTTAATTCATCACTATGTCAATAAACCTTGAGAAATTTATATCATTTTAGTCCATTAAATCCATTATATCTCTAATTTCTAATTAAGCACTAATTGTTGATCTTCCAACTAGCTCAAACATTACCTCTAATAATATTGCATTCATTGGGTCTCTATTGTACAAGCTTCATGAATGTGACACTTGTCACTAGCACATTAACTCAAAGGGGCCTTTGACAATTTAACTTTGCTTCACTTCGTTAGATCATCAATGTATGATGAAGCATGGGCCTTTGATCAAATTGGGATATATATTAAGTCTTGGACTTAGGAAAATATAAAATAATTTGATGATTGTTTGGATTTGGTAATTGCTAGGTTAAGGGGCTAGTTTATTAATGATGATATGAACTTAAGTTATAACTTAAGTTACTAGTTATTGGTTATACCAAATCAACATTAAAATATATTTTTTCTTATTGACGTCATGGCTAAACCCTCAGGATGCACAAATTATTAAGAAAATTAGATAGTCTAATTTCTTAGGAATGGTTCATAAAAAATCAATCACCATTCCTTTTCAACCAAACATCAAATGGAAACTAAGTATAAAAGAAACCCCCAAGATAAATTTGACTAAAACTTGTCCTGCTAACCATACCAAGTACAAACTTAAAGACCATTTTTGCTTGCCAAGCCTATTCAAAGAAGAAACAAATGGTTTTCTTCATTTTTTGGAACTTATGATCAAACTAATCACTAGAACAAGTGTGTGGAAGACTAAGAGACACTATTTAACTCTCCTCAGCTATAGGAGGCTATACAATTCATTTAATGCTCGATTTTCACCCCCAAAATGACTCAAAGGACATAAATATTTAAAATGACCAAGAACAAGGATAATGTGGCATGAAATTACATCAAATGACCTATAATACACCCTATGACATAATAATAGATACCTTAAAACATCTAAGGTTCAATTTTTTACCTATAGGGGCCTTAATTTGACATGTAGGTTCAAATTTGGTCAACAGTTCCCTTCCCATTAAAATTTACCCTACGAAGTAGACCCTTTAGGTGTTTTTTCGACAAAGTAGACCCTTCATCCCTCGAAGCCTATCCTTCAATACTTTTATCCTACACCTTTACCTAGGCCATTTCCTTCTAACTTTTTGTTTCTAATATTTTATCTAACACAAAATTCCCAAAATAATTTCCCCGAAGGGCACATTCCCTTCGGATATCCCCAACCTACTCTTTAGACATTTTGAAAAGGACCCTTTGGCCACTATTTAAGTTTCCACTTACCCTTCAAAAATTTTGTTTTGGACATTTTCCCTCCAAAGGTACCCTTTAGGACTTTTATTTTGAAAACCTTGCCCTTTATGCAATTCCTTTAGATAAATTGTCTGATGAAAACAACCCTTTAAGAGAATTGTTGCAGAGATTTTGTCCAAAACAATTCCTTGCATAAATCCTAAAGTAATTATTTCACATAAACAAAAGTCTTGAAATAAATAATAGACTACTAATCAACACCTTTGTATTAGAGAACATTTCAAATCTTAATTTAATATATAATCCCATGCAAATCATATTTTATTAAATACTAAGATCTTAGTCTAAAGGAAAAATATTCATGGAGGATTATTTTCATATGAATTATGCTAAGTCTTTCATTTATGTTTATAAAAATAGGAATCCCTAAGAGAGTGACAGGTGTAAGTTGATGAGATAAAATTTGGCAGTCACATGGACATCATTTGATAGCCATGAGGGCATCATTTGATAATCATGATAATATCAAATTTAACATCACCAACATGTTTAAAATATGAGAGTCATATGAATGTCATTCGATGGCCATGATGGCATCTTTTGAAAATCATACAAATGCAAATTTTAGGCTTGATTATGGAATAATTCATGAAATTAAATTTGATAGTCTCATGGGAATCATTTGATAATTATGAGGATGCAATTTTATGGTCAAAAGAACATCAAATTTAATAGCATTAACTATATATTTGAATTCAAATCAAGATCCCATATCACACATTTCTTGGGCCCATTTGATTGGATGATGTGAGAATGAGTTGAAATGTCAAATCTCTACAAGAGTGACAAGTGTCACCATCGTAGGAGCCTAGTGCATAGATCCAACAACATGCAAAAAGTAGGGAGACCATTACATATAACTCATAAGCCCTGAGTAGATACCAAGTGGGATACATATGAAGTAGAGAAAAAAAGGGAATGACAATTGTCAAGCTTGTGGGAGTCAATGAGTCAAAATTCTAAAATCAAACAAACCTCATTAAACCGAAAAAAGAAAATTGGATGATGTGAGATTAACATGGAATTTTCAAAGGTCCCAGAACCAATGAAGAGATACCAAGTGGCACACTCGTATTCCATCATGTAAAATATCAATGGTGTGATTCCTAAGTGAAATTTTCATAGATTTTGGACTTCATAAGATATTGATAATTGTCTTATTTTGAGAGCTTGTTGGACATTATGAGAAGACTACTTAGATCTTTGGAATATGTTTTAAAACACATAGTTAAGACCAATACTATGAAAAGGCATGTTATAATTTAAAATTCAAATATAAAAGTGAGGATCCAAAAATAGAAAGAGATAAGGCTATCATTACATGGGATCTTAAAAATCATTAGAAAGTGGTGCATGTTTGTGTTTTATTTGAAAGAAGCTAATTTGAAATAGTTAATTAGCTATTATCACAACCTATAAAAGGAGGCATATGAAATTTTAATAAATTGTGCATCTATTTTTTGAAGTTTGCATACATTTCAAGCTACAATTATAAAAATAGACCTTATCTTTATAAGCATGCACATGTTGCATATCTTTAGCAAAGTCTACTTTAAAATAGATAATTGTAAATAGACTCTTATATGTTTTTTAGGCCACAGTTATAACTACATATTCTAATTTTCACATGTAATTACTTTCATGAACTTGGAAGATGAGGTGACCTCTTCTCCAAGCCTATAAAAATAATTTTAGTCCAACTTAGATTTTTGTTAGAGACATTTTGAATACAAGAGCAACATCAGTTTTGATCATCAATGAATGTGTTTGCATATTTTATTTCCAATTTATATGTAAATTAGTTTTTATTTCCTTTGGTTGCATCTTTCAATAATCTTTAGTGTGCAAAAGTTGTGAATGGATTCTTGATTATTTAGATTGATATATTAATTTGTAAGTGTGCAACAACTACTTTTTGCTTGGCAAATATATTGGTTAAGATAGTCAAGTTCAAATTGATTCATAATTATAATTGTGTATCAGTGTTCTCTTGGATGTATTTTTCTATGTGTGTGAAATATCTGCCTCAGATACTTCACTATCCTAAGCCATAATATTTTGATTAAGGGTGATAAACATCTACCCTAAAGGAATCAACCTTGGTCTAAGGCTTTTTAATTTTCTACGTCTGTATCTCCTTAGACTCCTTAGTTATGTCTAATTGTGTGTGTATAATTAGTACTAGTAATAGCTATAGGTTCTAAGAGCATTTATCCTTTTAGAAAACAACTAGGGGAGTAATTTATGAAAAACCATAGAAACTTTCTTTTCTACCTTACCCTTCCCTCCTTTTTTGACTTTTGTTTTGAGATTTACCTACTCTAGATTAGTAAACAACCACCTAGCCAAATCACATAGAGATTCATTAACCCTATTAGAAACACACCTCCATCTAAAAACCTTTTCAATAACCTACATTCCCTACCCACTATTCTATCAATAGGTTGAAATAAACTGCATACATGTAACTCATGCACTAGAGTGAAGTTTACCTCTATTGATATCTTAATAGGTTAGAGGGTAAATATTTATGAATATGGTGTACGTAAAAACCACACCAATATTTTAACTCACATTAAAAGGAGGGCCAACACCTTTGATAGTGATAATTATCCTTTACGTATTGTTGCACTAGAGTCACCTAAGAGAGTGACCAGATCTAATTCATAGATTAGTTTATTTGTCTCACCCTTGACAAATTATAGGAGACCTAAAACTATGCCAGTAAGCCTAGTCTAGAACAATCCCCCTTCAGTAGGGAACCCCTCACTTATAAATAACGCTTTACCTAGTAATCAACCAATGGCCTAACAAAAACCCTGAGTAGTTGGATCTACCATTACCACCTCAAGAGACATGTATGATTTGCCTCAAAATAATTAAAAGTAATTATGATCCTTTTATCCTTTAGGATCAAGGACAATAGAGAAACATATCAAATCAGTCAAGGCTAATCTAAGATTAATGAATGTTGTAGATGAGGATGTTACATGCAAATTATTCCCTTTTACTTTGATGGATATTGCTTATGATTGGTATTTAAATATAATAAAAAACTCCATAGCTTCTTGGAATGAATGCCATGCATCTTTTATTGCATAGTTTGGATAGGTAACCAATCCTAGTTTGGTATACCAACATTTTACCAGCATGAAGAGAGAACCTAATGAGTCCATCCATAATTTTAATGTAATATGTCAAAAGATGTACAATTGGTTAAACCCAAGATATTAGCTAGAGGTAGCACTTCGAGTAGAAATGTACAAAAATGCATTTGACCTCATCATTGTTGTGTTCTTGAGAAGAGTAATTTTAGATAACAATTTGGCACTAACATTCAAAGAGGATATCAATATAGATAGGTAAATCAATCCACAAATTCCTGGAGTGCCGAGTGTTATTAACATTTTTCCTATACCAAATCCAATTCCACATGCAAGGTAGAATGTTTCAACATTAAATTAGTACTAGCTATATACATTACCTCCATTGATGTAGACAACCTAGTATAATACTAGCTACTTGAACAACCATGTGACAAGCAATGGTTAGCAATTGAACTAACACATAACTACACTTCATACTACCATTTTTTAAGGTATGGATTCTACCAAGATAGAACTAGATTCTATTCAGAAGATGGTTAAATTTTTTATCAATGATTTCTTAAAAAAGTAAAGGAAGATGGGCAATGGGAATATCCCAATTAACAATCAGGATACTAGATTCCAGAGATATAATAAACCATTCAATAGGCTTGAAAAACCTAAAAAACTTCTAGAGATCAACATAGTATAAATGGATCATCCTAATTGGTGAAAAATCCATAACACTTCTAAGCATGGTGAGATCATCTACGTTGAATTCTATGCAACATTTGAAATATTTCAAATAAAGGTGGTTAGATAAGATTAGATGCATAATCTTCTTGAGCATCATCTAGATCTTATCTCTTCCAACATTACCATGTTTTTAAAAACTCACGAGTTTTCTTTTATAGGTGAAGATGACAATGAACCCAAAGACAACATGGATGAAGTTCACACTTTTTAGCAGTTCTAGATGGGTGAGAATAATCTGAGGACTAATCAATCCATCACAACATTGAATCCTCCAAATATTATGATGATTCCTCCTAATCTTAAATCAAACAATAATACCCCCTGTAAAGGGCAATGATCATTAGTAGAGCAAGGAAGAATCAATCAAAAGAGGATACAATATCATTAAGGATATGAAGAAGATCAAAGCAAATATAAATCTTAATGAGTTATCACATATCACTAAATGAAAGGAGCTACTCTATAAGTCCATTACTGGAAAATCACCTATGGATAATGAGAATGCATATATAGACAAAGAGAAGGCATTTAACACCAATGTAATTTGCAAGAGCAAGCTAGAAGTTCCACCCTTTTTTTTACTATCTAGGCATTTAGTAAGAACATTAATAACTATTTAGTTGATTCTAAATATTTTGCAACTCTTATGCCTACATCTATTTGTCAAAATCTTGTTTTGATTCCAAACCCTTGAAAGAGAATAGTTTCTCAACTAAACAAGATAGTGGTCCCAGTAGTTGTATAATTGAACAATGTACACATTCAAATAGCATCTAAGCTAAGAGTATAAATTAAAATTGAAATTTTAGTGGTGGACATACCTAAAGGCTACATTTTGTTGCTAAGCATGATTAATGGATATCTCTCTATAGACTTTTTTTGCATATTGATTCCATAGAGAAGAGTTGTAAATCAGATTATAATTGATAGATAACACAAAATGAAGTATCCCATTACAGAATACAATGTCAAGAATGAGGAGGTAAAGTATGACTTGCCCAACCTTGGTATTTATACTTTTACGACTCATAATCAAATGTAGAAACTAGACCTTGAAGGTTCCAATCAGCTATGGATTCTACACTTTGATGGTGATAGATCTAAGCAAGGATCAGGTGTGGGAATTGAGTTGGTAGATATATAAAGTAATAAATAATTGGTAGGATACAAATTGCAATTTCCATCTACTATAAATAGAGATGAGTATGAAGCTCTAATTTTAGGACTATATTTTGCACTCAAGAATAATGTAAAGTAGATATTGGTGTTTGGTGACTCAGAGCTAGTGGTCAAATAGATTGAAAAAAAATATCAATCTAAGTTGTCATATTTGAAGAGATATAAGCATATATATTTGGACTTGATTGAAATCTTTGAATCTTTCAACATCATAGCACTTTATAGAGGGCAAAATTAGATTGTTGATTCATTAGCTACTACTACTTCTAATCTAGAGCCAATACAAGAATCCAAGGTAAATAAGTTCACTATTAATTTGCTATCTTTCCCCTTTATTCTAGATAACGTAGAAAATTTCCAAGTCTTTGATGATGAGCAATAGATTATTTAGTTTCTAACCAATTTATGGGATTTTAAGTCCCAAATAATTGATGGCAATGATATAATTACCTCTATCAAGAAGAATCAGATAAAGATGACATTATTCATCTCAAAGTGAATCAAATCCTAGCTATCTTGATCTCCTTAAAGAGACCATTTGACATAGATACTCAAGCACAATACATAAGTAAGCCAACAGTCAATGAATCAAATTTTATAAAAGAGAATCTAGGAGATGATCACAACCTAGGTTATGTGAATATCAGTCTTAGTTGCACCCCAAAATAAAGACAATGAGTCAATGATTTAATTTATCAATATAGGGACATAATTTCTGAGACATATGAAGATTTAAAAGTGTATGACCTTCAGGTCATCACTCATATGATTAAATTAAAGATAAATCATAGACCATTTAGATAGAGGTAGATACTAGTCAATCCTATTCTAGAGCCTCTCATTTAGAGAGAAGTATAAAAGCTTTTAAGTGTAAAAATCATCTTCCTAGTCTGAAATTTTACTTGGGTGGCCAATTTGGTCCTAGTAAGAAAGAAGAAAGGTGAGATTAGATTGTGTATTGAATTTAAAACTTTGAATAAGGCTTCTAAAAAAAATAATTATCCTCTACCTTCTTTGAATGAAGTAATACAAATAGTAAGTGATTCTGAAATGATGTCCTTTCTGGATGTATTTTTAGGCTACAACCAGGTACTAGTGCAACTTGAAGATAGAATGAAGATGATGTTTATCATGAAGTGGGTAAATTATGCATACAAGAAGATGTCATTTGGCCTAATAAATGTAGGAGCCACCTTTCAATGTGCCATGGATCATGCCTTCAAGGGATTAACATGAAAATTTATAATCATATACATGGATGATCCTATAGTGTTTTCAAATAATTTAAAGGACCACATAAGTCACCTAAATTCCATATTCAAAAGATGTAGGAGGTTTGGTATTTCCTTGAACCCAAAGAAGAACATCTTCAAAGTGACTAAAAGTAAGCTTTTAGGTTACATCATCACCAAAGGATGGGATCACCATTGAACCATATAGAATTGAGATGATTTCAAAGATTTAGCCACCAAACATCAAGGACATCAAATCATTCTTAGGAAAGATTAACTTAGTAAGGAAGTTTATCTCAGGATTTGTGGAGATCATTAGGCCTCTAAATGCCATGCTCAAGCAAGATACTAAAAAAGAATGGATAGATGAAGCTTGAAATTCCTTATAGGACATTTAAGATGTAATATCATAGGCTCTAATAATAAGGAGTCTTGATTTTGATAAATATTTTTATATATAATCATTTTTTAGAGCATTCAATAGTTGTTATCCTCATATAGAACAATGATAAAATTGAGCATAAAATCACATTTATGAGCATGAACCTAAAAGATGCAAAACTTAGGTATTTTATGATTGATAAAAAAATGTTTGCCCTTGTCAAAGTAGTGATGAATTTTTGACACTACATCTTGAGGAATAAAGCCATTGCCATCGTACCTGATCCTACTGTCAAGATCATCATGTCATAGAAAGAACTAGGAGAATGATGAAGAAAATGGATGGCCAAGCTACATGAATTTGACATAGAGATCAAGCTTGCAAATAATGCTCTAGGGTAAGGTATTATTCATCTTATGATTGAGCTAGATCCTTGTATCATAGTTTGAAAGGGATGTGAAGCTCAAGTACTAAAGAAGAGTGGTATACTGACATAATACAATATTTAATTATAGATGTTTGTTCCCCTAAGCTCAATAGAGAGAGAAGAAGAGACTTGAGGCTCAAATATGCCCATTACATGATCAATAAGGGTCCTCTATAGAAAAAATATGAATTTATTTATCTTAAATGTGTATCTATAGAAGAATCTAAAGAAACCTTGGAGAACTTGAAATATTAGATAGGTATTGGTTACCCATCTAGGAATGCCACAACCCATAATATATCAAGAATGGTTTACTATTGGCTAATGGTTTTTAAATATGCTCACACTCATGAGAGGACATGTCATGAATTTCAATCTCTAGTCAAGAGAGGTGCACACAACAATGCCATTATAGCCAGTTATTAAAGGAAGGCCATTTTCTCAGTGGGGTGTAGAATTCATTGGTGTCATCAAGATAAATTTCTCAATCATCAAGCTGAATTCCTCAATAAGCCATAAATTCATTTTTACTATTATATATTATTTCACTAGATAGACCAAAGCCATAGCCATAAAGAATTATAGAGCACAAGATGTGATTTTCTTTTTGGAAGAACACATAATGACCAGATTTGGCATGCCCATTTCTTTGGTTTGTGATAATGGAATAGTTTTTATATCATAAAAATTTATTGAGTGGGCTCACAACAATTAGTTCATCGTCAGATCAGCTTCTAACCATTACCCTTGAGGAAATAGATTGGCAAAATCAATGAACAAAAATTTGATTGATGCAGTTAAGAAATTAGCTAGAGAAAAGCCTAGGGACTGGCACAATTTATTGAAATATGCTCTTTGGGTATACTGGACTAGACACAAGTCAACCCTTAAAACTTCACCTATCTATTGGTGTATGAATGCAAGCCTATATTCCTAATTATGTTGAAGCTACCCACTTATCAATTTTATGGAGGACTACATGGAACCAAGTGATAAAGTAGAATTAAGGTTTTTGGACATTATAGAGATGGAAGATTCAAGGAATAAAGCCTTACATACATTCAAAAAACATCAAGATGTAGCCAAGGTATGGTTTGATAAAAGATCAAAGGTCATAGCATTCAAGATTTTAGATCTAGTGCTACTTTGGGATAAAACCCATCAAAAGAAATGACAACATGATAAGCTTGGCCCACTATGGATTGGACCATACCAATTTTTAGAGATCATGGGTAATAACACATTTCATTTGAAAGACCTTAAAGGAAATGAACTTACATATCCAGTCAATGAATAATTATTGAAATAATACTTTAGGGTTTTGTCATCTACTGATGTTACTAAGTAATGATGGACATATGAATGTAGCTATACGATTAGATTAGATTTTAGTGTTTTCTTAGTTTAGTTCCCTACTTTCATAGATTAGTTGTTTTTTTCTTCCATATATTATTTTTTTACTTTCTAGATTAATATTTTTTGCTTCTAGTATTTTGATTTCTACATTAGATTTCATTTTTTAAGACTATATTTTAGTGTTTTCTTAGTTTAGTTTCTTTTTTTTCTTAGATTAGTTATTCTTTTCTTCCTTTGATGATCATAATTATGTTTTCTCTAACTATGACCAAGTTAAAATTCAAAACCAACTAAGCTTGTGAATTGTAAAAAAAAGGGAAATTAAAATCTTGACACTTTGGGACTAGTTTATAGATTGGGTGTATTTTCTATGTTTTTGAGTCTTTATGATGAAGGTAGTTAATCATGGATTATTATGAATAGTTTTATAGTTGAATATGTTTATCAATCATGTGGAAGTTTCTCTCAGAGTACTTTATACAAATTTAGAAAGTTTTCTTGTTTTAATAGATCAAATACACTAATCATATTGAATACTTATTGGAAATGATAATTATAGGAATACATGTGACTAATAGGGATGTTATAGTAATGATTTGTTTTATAATTATACTAGCTCACTAGGGTTCCAACTCTTCTCCTTTTGATTCAAAAGAGTAACAAAAGAAAACCAAACAAAAAATAAAGAGAGCCAATGGTTCAAAAGCGCAAAACAAAACCCAAAGAAAATAAAAAATGGCTCACATGATGAAATAAGGTCAATGTAAAATGCATCATGATCAAAAGAAAATAAAATAATGGAATGAGAAGATAAGGATGTTAAACATGAATATACTAAGAGGGGGGGGGGTGAATCAATATATTATATATATTTTACTTAATCTGATTTCTTTTATTTAACCATTTAATTACACATTCAAGATATGCAATAAAATTGAAATAATAACATGAACCACACGAGAGAGAGAGAGAGAGAGAGAGAGAGAGAGAGAGAGAGAGAGAGAGAGAGAGAGAGAGAGAGAGAGAGAGAGAGAGAGAGAGAGAGAGAGAGAGAGAGAGAGAGAGAGAGCAAATTTTTACATGGAAACCCAAAGTGGGAAAACCCATAGAGAATAATATCATGTATATGAATGAACACCAACTCAAATTACAAATATTTCAAGCACCAACATGTAGGATAACCAACCCCTTTGTCGAGCACCAACATAACAACTATTTGTGAGCACCAACCCATAGGATCACCAACCCCTTACAAAGATTTATGAGCACCAACCCCTCTTATATATATAACACAACTATCTCTCAATGTTTCTTAGTAAAAAAATGATAGAACTCTACAACATCTCGTACTTTTATCTCCTTTAAAAAAAATAAAAACCATGTATTCTCTCACATATTACAAATGGATTCTCAAGACTTTATTTATATCTTTCCAAATGACCTTTGGCATTCACCCTTTGTGACCATTTAATCCTCATGTAAAATGGTGCCAAACTTGCATGACACTTTATATCCTTGCATTTGAAAAGTCACATAGTGACCCTTCATAAACAAATGCATCCTTTCCTCTTTTGTCTTTATCTTGTTGACTTTTCATATTCCTCAAAGTGTCCCTTCATGGAAAAATGTGCCATAACCTCTTTTGTATTCACATGGTGAATTTTGGAATTCCTCAAGATGACTCTTCATGAGAAAATGCATCCCATTCCTATTTTGTCTTTACCCCATGACTCTTTGACTTCTCCATGGGTCCTCTTTTGACTTATATGCAACCAAAAATATATTCATTAATATAAAATAAATATTAACACACATTAGCCAAGATATGAATATTAAAAACACCATTAAATTCAATGGGGCCTTTATCACCAATGCTAGGCCTTTGACATCAATGACAATATTTCCAACAATCTCCCCCTTTGTCATTGATGGCAACCTCAAACTGAAACTACCACATCCTAAAACATATACTACACATGTCAACCTACACATACCAATATTTTAAAAACATAAAGTAACTCTCCTTTACTATAGTAACATGTACCTATTCCTTGTATCTATTTTTACACCTATACTTTTACCTATACCTATTTCTATTCTTCTCTCACTTTGACATCAATGGAAAAGGGCCTATCCTGGAGCTAGCACTTAGCTCCACCTCAACTGATGTTGATCCTCAATAGAAGATAGTAAAATAATTTACTTACAACTTCTAAAAATATTCAAATGTGTCTTTTGGTAGTGCCTTTTTGAAGATATCTACAATTTTATCTATAGTACTGACATATTCCATCTTATCCTGTTGACCTACAACCTGCTCTCTCAAGAAGTGATATCTGATGGTAATATGTTTTGTTCTTTAATGCATCACTAGATTTGTATAAATATTAATAACACTTATATTTTCATGAAAAATGGAAATAGGTTCATCATATTTTACCTTAATATCTTCCAAAGTTTACTTCATCTAAAGCACCTGAGTACAACATAATATCTTTGTAATATATTTTGCTTTAGCTATAGAAAGTGATATCAAGTTTTGTTTCTTGCTTAGCCATGATACTAAGCTATCAATAAGGAAGAAAGATCATCCACTTATACTCTTTCTATCATTCAATCAATCTGTCAAATTTGAATCTGTATAACTAACCAAAGTGAAATATCTTCTTGTCTGATGCCACAATCCATAATCCAATGTCCCCTTGATATATCTAAATATTATCTTCACCAACTAAACATGAATATCTTTTAGAGTTGACTGATATCTTGCAACCATACCTACTATATGCATGATGTCTAGCCTTGATGCTATGAAATATAAAATAATACCAATCATAGATCTATACAAAGATTGATCTCCAATAGGTGAATCTTCATCTTTGCTCATCTTATTTCTTTTACTCATTAGTGTGCAAATTGGTGCACAATTATCAAAACCAAATTTCTTCAATATTTACTTAGCATATTTACTTTGAGATATGAAAATTCCTTTATCTGACTAAAATATTTGTAACCTTATAAAAAATGACAATTTTCCAATCATAGACATCTCAAATTCTTTTTGCATATTATCATAGAATTATTTGGTCATCTTTTCAATGTTTCCTCTAAAAATGATGTCATCAACATATACCATAACAATCAATTGATCCTCACTTTCTATTTTGATGTAGAGATTACTGTCAACAAATCTTCTCTTGAAACCTTGATCCTATAGGTACTTATCATGTCTTTCATACCAAGCTCTAGGAGCTTATTTTAATCCATACGATGCTTTATTCAATTTGCATACATGGATATTAACATGTGAGAGAATAAATCCCTCAAGATGGTTAATGTAGATCTCTTCTTAAACATTCCCATTTAGGAAGGTAGATTTAAAATCCATCTGAAATACTTTGAAATTTTTAAACACTGCATATGCAATAAATATTCTAATAGCCTCTAACCTTTTCACTGGGGAAAAAATTTATTCAAAATATATTCCCTCAATTTGGACATATATTTTACATACTAATCTTGCTTTATTCTTGGTCACTTCTCCATTTTCATTCAACTTATTTCTTTAAACCCATTTTGTTCCTATGACATTATGATCTTTTGGTCTAGGCACTAATTCCCAAGTATCATTATTTTTTATATAATTTAGTTCTTCATCTATTGCCTTAACCTAATCCTTATCATGTCTAGCTTCTGAAAAAGTATTAGGTTGAATTTTGGATAACAAAGAAAGATTAACTTACTCAGATTCACTCACCATCATTATTATAGTGCAAATTCCTTGATTTATGTCCTCGATGATGTCACTTTCATTATGATTTATTTGGACATATTTGGATGGGGTTTTGGTGTCTTTTTTCTCCTTTTTCTTATCTTCATCTGATTCCTCAAAATCTTCCTCTTCAATGATTTTAGGAATGTCTACTAGATCACTGATTCTTTGTGTTCCATCTTCTATCTTGGTTCTTTTGTTATAAAATTTATAATCTTTACTTTTTCAAGAATAACCAAGAAATATATCTTCATCTTCTCTAGATTCAAATTACCACATTTTTCATTAGTTCTTTTTATGAAGCATTTCCTACGAAAAACTCTAAAATAATCAACTATTGTTGGTTTGTCTTTCTATAGCTCATAAGGAGTCTTGTCATTATTGAATCTCAATAATGATTTATTCTAAATATGCACTACTGTATCAATTACATCTCTCCAATAGTTATCTGGTATCTTGAATTCATTTAGAATTGTCCTCACCATCTTCTAAATTATTCTATTTCTTCATTTAACTAATCCATTTTGTTTTGGAGTTCTGTCTATTGAATAATGTCTCTTTATTCGATGGTCTTCATAATACTCAATAAACTGATATGACATGAATTCTCCTCTTTTATTTGATCTTAGGCACTTAATATTCAAATTGGTGTCATTCTCAACTAATGCTTTGAACACTTTGAAATGTCTGAAAGATTATAATTTTTTATTTAAAAACATTACCCAAGTCATACATGAAACATTATCAATAAGCAACACAAAATATTTATCTCTTTGAGTACTTTGATTTCTCATAGGTCCATACAAATTAGTGTGAACAATCTCTAACATCTGAGTGGTTGAGTACTCTTTTGTTTTGAACCACCTTCTATCCTGCCTCCCATGTTGACAAGGTTCATAAAGCATGTTGGATGGCTTTGTAATCTTTGGAATATTTTTGACTATTTTAATATTATTTATGTTGAAAATATTGTTAAAATTTATGTGTCCCATTCTCTTGTGCCATAGACAAATTTCTTCAATCTAAATCAAACAACATCTTTGACCTTTGATGTCTGATAACATATACAAATTATTGCCTTTTCTATGAGCATCTACAACCAACACATCTGAATCTTTTCTCTTAATTTCAAAACCTTCTACATAAAAAATTAGTGTGTGCCCCTAATCACACATTTTAATTACACTCAAATGATTATGCTTAAGAACTTTTACATACAAAACATTTTTCAGTTTTAGTTCTACCATTATATAAACTTAGTTTATCTTTTTTGGCAATTCTGACAGTAGTATTATCCTTGAATTTCACTGTGCCACTATTGATATTCTTCAAGTTTATGAACTTGATCTTGTATCTTATCATGTGCCTTGGACATCCACTATCAGTGATCCATGGCTTTTCTTCATTTCTTGCATGCAAAGTTGTTTGGACCAACATAGACTTTTTAGGTTGTTTCTTTTGTCATGAACCTATCTGAACTTTCTTCTTGATGAATGGACCTTTGAAACTCTTATCCTTTTTGATTAAATAAAATGTGATTCTACAATATTGAGATATGTTTTCTAAGTTATTTCACTTGTAACATATTATGGCCTTTTCATTAAATATTGATATAGGAGCAAAAGAGTTGTGGCTTTTACTTGACTCTGCATGAGTTTCCTTCTTATTTTTAAAATTGTTAGTCATTTTTTGACATTCTATTTTCTTATGACCATATATATTAGAATAAAAATATTAACCATAAAAATAGGACCTATTTGTGTATCTCTGATCTGATTTCCTTTTGTAGCTTTGTTCCTTATATCTTTCTTTGTTTGAGATATCCTCTATATTCTTAATTTCTTCCCTTTTTATTTACTCTTTTTTAAGAGCTTCAACATAGTTATTTCCTTTTTCTATGTTAACCTTGTCTATGGCCTCCCCTTTCTCTTTTTCAAATCTTATATATATCTTATCTAACATTGATATTTGAATTTTTAATATCTTATTCAACATATTAATGCTATTCTCAAATTTTGAATCATTAGTTGCTTTATCATTGATTGTTTTATTTATTTTCTCAAGATCTAATTTTAAAGAAGCTATTTCAATAACATACCTTTCACATTATTCACTTAATTTTTACAACTATGTTGTTAGATATTTTTCATTCTTCTTAGCTTCTTTAAAATGTGCTTTTAGATCTTCAATTGTTTCATTTGACTCCTTTTCATTTTTATCGATTTGGAACTCTAATCTTCAATTCTTCTTCTTAAGATCTTTTAAATCTTCTACGGCACAAATAATTTCTCCTTATAGATTCACTTCATCTTCATCATATTCTTCTTATTGATCATCTATACTTTTGCTTACAGAGGTATCTTCATGTATGGCCATGAATATAATCTCTTCTTATGAATCACTAACTCCACTATCTTCAACAGATCTAGGATCTTTAGAATACAATCTCTTCATCTCAAATACATTCATGAATTTTTGGTTGAAATTCTTCTTGTATGTAGACTTTCCTTCTTCATTATTTTCATTACCCTTATCTAGTCACTTAGCTTCAAAGTGTCCAATCTTTCCATAATTAAAATATTTAGAAGGTAATTTTCCTTGATATTTACCTATGTCCTTTTTTGGCTTGAGAATGAATAAAGCTTCATTGTCATCTTCATCATTGCTAGAACTGTCACTTGATTCTTGAATCTTAGCCTTCTCTTTCTTTGATGGTTTCTTTTGTTCAGTATGCATCTCATATGCCATAAGAATACCATGTAGCTCATCTATCTTTAGCTTGGATAAATTCTTCATCTCTTCAATTGTCAAAAATTTTGCATCATATCTCAATGGTAGAGATCTCAAAACTTTTTTTACCATAATTGATTCTTCTAACTTTTCTCCAAGACCTTGAATCTAATTAACTATTTTATTAACTTGCAAAAGGTAACTTCCTATATTTTCTTCCTCCTCCATACTCAAAATCTCAAAGTATCTTCTAAAAGTCTAAAGCTTAACTTCCTAAACCTTTCCATCACCTTTATAAATATTTTCTATTTTTACCCAAGTTTCATGATCAGATTTACATTGCATAACTTTAACAAGTTTTGATTCACATAAACCACATAAATAGAATTTAAATATTTATCATTATTTTCACTTGCCTTCCTTTTCACTGGAGTAGTTACAAGTATCTATGGATCTTCATATTCCTCCACCACTACTTTCCAAATGTCAAATATAAGGGCCATCAAATAATTCCTCATCCTTATGCTCCAAAAAGCATAGTTTGTCCTATAAAAAAAAAGGTGCCTTATTTTTAGAAAAACCTTCATGTGATCTAGGCATTGTGCTTTCCTTGATCTACCTTCAAGCTGTAAAACTTTTTCAAATGGAACCTACTCTGATACCAATTATTAAACATGAAATATATTGAGAAGGGGGTGAATTAGTATATTATATATCTTTTACTTAATCTAATTTCTTTTCTTTAACCATTTAATCACACATTCAAGTTATGCAATAAAACTAAAATAAAACATGCACCTGAGAGAGAGAGAGAGAGAGAGAGAGAGAGAGAGAGAGAGAGAGAGAGAGAGAGAGAGAGAGAGAGAGAGAGAGAGAGACCATATTTTTATGTGGAAATCCAAAGTAGAAAAAACCATAGAGAACAATCTCAAGTATATGAATGAGCACCAACTCAAATTACAAAGTTCACAAGAACCAACTTGTAGGAACACCAACCCCTTTGCCAAGTAACAACATAACAACTATTTTTGAGCATCAACCCATACGAGCACCAACCACTCTTGTGTATAAAACACAACTATCTATCAATGTTGCTTACTCAACAAATGATATAACTCCACAATATCTCTTGATTTTCTCTCCTCTAAAAAAAATAAAAACCATGCACTCTATTGAATATTACAAATGGCTTTTTAAAACTTTATTTATAGCTTTCCAAATGACCTTTGGAATTTACCCTTTATGACCCTTCAATTCTCATAGAAAATGGTATCAAACTTGCATGACCCTTCATATCCTTACATTTGAAAAGTCACATGGTGACCCTTTATAAGCAAATGCATCCTTTCCTTTTTTGTCTTTATCTTGGTGACTTTTTGTACTCCTAAAAGTGTCCCTTCATGGAAAATTATTCCATACCCTATTTTGTCTTGACATTGTGTCTCTTGGATTTCCTCAAGATGACTTTTCATGAGAAAATGCATCTCATTCCTCTTTTGTCTTTACCCTGTGACTCTTTGGCTTCTCCATGGGTCCTGTTTTGACTTATATGTAACCAAAAATATATTCATTAATATTAAATAAATATTAACACACATTACCCAAAATATGAATATTAAAAACACCATTAAATATAATGGGGGATTTATCACCAATGCAAGACCTTTGACATCAATGCCAATATTTCCAACAAAGGAGTCCAAGGTATCTCTATCAAGGCTATGGATGCCTAGATGGTAGTAGAGTAATTCATAAGCTTCCTTTATTTTTGATTTTAAATGGATACTGGAATGAAATGTACATCCCCATCAAATCCTTTGAAAAAATCATCACAATAGGGGTTTAATAAACTACATGTTTTGACACACACATATCCAAGAAATTAGAACTCAAGTATGTTGTGTGAATCTATTTAGGAGTCTCTTTCATATTTATGATCTAAGTATTCTTATATGACACACTTCATGATTGATTTAGGATTACAAACTAGAGTTATACATTCTTTAATACTCAAGATTATTCCCCCTATAAGTCACCATTTGTTGAACCTAACACCCCCATTTTCCCATAAAGAAGTGGGGACCCACTTTTTAAAAAATATTGTCCTAATTTTGAGACTCCCTCTCCTATGTGTTTATGTAAAATTTTGGAAAATATCATCATTTGGTGTTTAATATTTTGGTAGAGTAGCTTTAATATTGTGTTTTCATGGACTAAATCTCTTGTTCTATCAAGTTTGTTACTTCAGGCTAATTATTTTTGGGCTTATGTTTTCATGAATTGTCCTTGCTATCCTCTTGGGAACCAATTATTTTAGGGATTATTTTATTTTTAGAATTATTATTTTGGATATCATCCTACCTGTCTTTGTTGATCTTTTTCTACATACTAATTCTTGTAGACTTATCTTTATCAGAGTTATTATTATGGACATTTTTTTGAAACAATTTCTTTGATGAAATTGGTCTATGATATTTTTTGTTGCAAGTATTTTTCTAGAGGTAATTAATATTTCCTTTTCCCCCATTTTTAACCTACCCTTTAGAATTTTTGAAGATACCCTTTGGCCTTTATGAGTAGATCTTTCAGGACTTTTGTCATGGATGGATACTGTATGGAGTGGAACCTTTAGATTATTGCCAACTTACTCTTTGATATTTTGGAATTGCTCTTTAGAGATTTTGAAGTGCCCTTTATACCTTGCCAACCTATCCTTTCAGTTTTTTTAAAGTGTCCTTCAAAAAAATTGTTGTAGCCTTTTGCCTGATAGAATTCCTTTAGCACTTTGTAATTGCCTTTCACACTTTTCCTTTGAGACTTTTGTCTAGCACCTTTACCAAATTCCTTTCGACATTTTATCTAAGAGAAGTGACACTTTGGGATAATTAGTTAAAAAATTTTATCAAAAATAATTCCCATGAAGTAAACATGCCCTTGGGATTTCCTAAAAGTGACCTTTTGGCCCTTTTTGAAGTGGACAGTTACCCTTCATAAGTTTTTTTAAGAACACAATTCGTTCAAATTTCTTGGACATGCCCTTCAACCTTGTGGAAATTACCCTTTGGGAATTTTGTAGTTACCCTTAGAGACTTTTTTAATGTCCCCTTCCCATCAAAATTTACCCTAAGAAGTAGATCCTTTAGACTATTTTACCATGAATTAGGCCCTTTGGCCCCCCAAGCCTATCCTTTGGGACTTTTGTCCTACAACTTTGCCCACGCCATTTCCTTCTAAATTTTCATTTTGAAAATTTTATTTGATAAAAAAGTATCAAAAATATTCCCTAAGGGCACATACCCTTCAGACATCCCCAACCTACACTTTGAACATTTTGGAAAAGACCATTCAACCCTTTTTAAAGGGGTCACTTGCCCTTTGGAAATTTTGTTATGGACCTTTTTCCTTCTGAAGGTACCCTTTAGGACTTTTGTTTTGAGCACCTTACCCTTTAGCCAATACCTTAAAACAAATTTTCTAATGAAAATAACCCTTTTGGAAAATTGTTGTAGATATTTTTTTCTGAAACAATTCCCCACATAAGTCCTTAAGCAATTCTTTCATAAAAATAAAAGTCCTGAAAGAAATGATAAACTACCAAGTGGTAGCTTTACATTTGAGATCATTTCAAAGCTTAATGTAATATTTTAACCCAGTAAAATCATATTTTATTAAATACTAAGATCTTAGGCTAAAGGCAAAATATTCATGTAGGGTCCATTTTATATGAATTGTGATAAGTATTTCATTTATGTTTGCAGAAATAAGAAGCCCTACGAGAGTAACATGTGTCCATTGATGATATTAAATTTGACAATCGTACAGATGTGAGGGCATCATTTTATGATTATATGAATGTCAAATTTAACATCACCAACATGTTTAAAATCTAAGATTAACTTTTATAATCATGAAGACATCATTTGATGGCCATGAGGGTGTCATTTGATGATTACTCAAATGTCAAATTTAGCCTCAGTGATTGACTAATTCAAGAAATTAAATTTTACAATCTTGTGGACATCATTTGACAATCAAAAATACATCATTTGATGTCAAGAAACTCAAATTTAATATCATGAACTATCCATTTGAATTCAAATCAAGATCCTACAAAACATGTTGCTTAGGCCCATTTGATTAGATGATGTGAGAATGAGTCAAAATGTAAAAGATCTATAAGAGTGACAAGTGTCACCATCATAAGAGCCCAGTACATAGATCTAATGACATATGAGAATAAATAGGGAGCCTAGTATGTAGAACTTAGATACCCTGAATAGCTACCAAGTGGCACACATATGAAGTATATCAAAATAGGGAAAGACAAGTGTCAAGCTCACAAGATTTAATGATTTAAAGTGATAAAATCCAATGAACTACTTAAACTAGAACAAGTAGATCAAAAAATGTGAGATTAGCATGAACTTTTCAAAGGTCCTGAAACCAATGAAGAGCTACCAAGTATCATGCTCAGATTCCATCATGTAAAATATTGACAGTGTGAGTCCTAAGTGAAATTTTCAAAGATACTAGACTTAATCAGGAGATGACACATGTCATATTTTGAGATCTTGCTAGACATTATGGATGGAATACTTAGATCTTTAGACTATGCTTTAGAACTCATATTTAAGACCAAGACTATGAACACACATGTTCTAATTTGAATAACAAATATAAAAGTGAAGATCTAGCAACAGAATGTGATAAGGCTATGGCTACATGTAATCTTAAATATAATTGGAAAGTGGTGTATTTATATATTTTATTTAAAAGTGGCTAATCTAAAATAGTTAACTATTTGTTCTCACAACCTATAAAAGGAGGCATATGCAATTTTCATAACTAGTGCATCTATTTGTTGAAGTTTTCATATAGTTTGAGTTACAATTATCAAAATAGACCTTATCTTTATAAACATTCACACATTGCATATCTTTGGAAAAGTCTATTTTAAAACAAATAATTATAAATAGACTCTTATATGATTTTTATACCACATTTAGAACTAGATGTTTTAATTTGCACATATAATCAGTTGCATGAACTTATAGGATGAGGTGACCCATTCCCCAAGAATAAAAAAAAATTTTAATCCAACTTGGATTTTTATCAAAGAATTTTTGAATACAGGAGCAACATTAGTTTTGATTATCAGTGAATGTGTTTGCATATTTTATTTCTAATTTATGTGTAAATTAGTAGTTATTTTATTTGGTTGTGTGCTTTAATAATCTTTAGTATTCAACAAATACTTTATGATTGGTAAATATACTAGTTAATATAGTCAAGTTAAAATTGGTTCATAATTCTGATTATGCATAAGGGTTCTCTTGGATGTATTTTTATATGTGTGTGTAATAGATCTATTAGATACTTCACTAGCTTGAGCCATAATATTCTAATTAAGGGTGAACAATAACTACCCTAAAGGAAGCAACCTTTGTCTGAGGCTTTTGAATTTCTTTCATCTATATCTCCTTAGACTCTTTAGCCATGTTTGACCATGTTTTTAAAATTGATACTATCAATAGGTATAGGTTTTGAGAGCAATTATCCTTTTAGAAAATAGTTAGGAGAGTAATTCTTGAAATATAAACTTTCTTTTCTACCTTACCCTGCCCTCGTATTTTGAGTTTTATTTTGAGATCTACCCACTCTAGATTAACAACCATCCACCTAGCCAACTGATGCAGAGATTCACTAACCCTATTAAAATCACATCTCTATCCAAAAACCTTGTCAAAAACTTATATACCTTACCTGTTATTCCATCAATAGGTTAAATAAACTGCATACCTAAAACTCATTCCCTAGAGTGGAGTTTACCTCCATTAAGATCCTAAAACATTATAGATTACCTCATTATGATTGTGGTGTGAATAAAACCCACACCAAAATGTTAACTAGTGATATAAGGAGGGACATCACCTCTAATAATAGTAGTTATCATTTAAATAGAGTTGTATTGGAGTCACCTAGGAGAGTGACCCCATCTAATTCCTAGGTTACTTTATTGGTCTCACCCTTGAAAAATCATAAGAAACCTAGAACTATGCCAACAACCCAAATCTAGAACAATCACCTCTAATAGGGAATGCCTTACTTATAAGGAACCCTTTACCTATTAATAAAACAATGGCCTAGAAATAACCCTATTTAATTGGATCTACGATTATCATCCCAAGAGACATGAATGATTTTCCTCAAAATCCCAAAATGTATCTACCATCCTTTTCTCCTTCAGGAGTAAGGACAACAAAGAAACATGTCAAATCAGTCAAGGCTACTCTAAGATTAATGAATTTTGTAGATGAGGATGTTGTATTTATATTATTCCCTTTTACTTTGATGAATGCTACTTTTCTTGAAATGAATGTCAAGTAGCTTTTATTTCATAGTTTGTATAGGTCACCAATTCTAGTTTTTTATATCAACATTTCACTAGCATGAAGAGAGAACCTAATGATCTCATCTATGCTTTCAACACAATATTTCAAAATATGTATAATTGGTTGACACCAAGATATAAACCAGAGGCAATAATAGCATTGGAAATGTAAAAAAATGCCTTGGATCCCATCGCTTCTATGTTCTTAATAAGATTAATTATTGATAATGCTTTGGTGTGATAGCATTCAAAGATGATATAAATATAGATAAGAAATGCAATTCAAAGATACTTGGAACACTTAGTGTCAACAATGCTTTTCTATAACTAAATCTAGTTCCACAAGCAAGGAAAAATATTCTAGCATTCAATTAGAAATATTTATATACACTACCTCCATTGATGCAGACAACCCAATAGAATTTTGGCTATTTGAATAACCATGCGATGAGAAATGGTTGTTAATATAACTAGCATGTGACTGCACTTCTTACTACCATTTTTCAAGGTACAAATTCTACTAAGGTAGAACTAGATTCTATTTATGAGATGGTTCAAAAGATGAGCAATGATTTACTAAATATACAAAGAAAGATAGGCAATTCAAATGGCCCAATTGGTAATCATAATATTAGATTCTAGAGATACAATAGACCATTCAATAGGCCTAAACAACTTAAAAAACTTTTAGAGATTAATCTAGTATAAATGGATCTTCCTAATTGGTGTAGAATCCATAACAATTTTGAGCATGGTGAGCTCAACTACATTGAATTTTGTGCAATATTTTAAATCTTTCAGAGAGAGGTGGTTAGACAAGATCAGATGCATAATTTACCTGAGGATCATTTGGATCCTAGGTCTTCTAGTACTACCATGTTTTTTGAAACTCATGATATTCCTTTTTCATGTGAAGATGACAATGAACCTGAAGATAATATGGATGAATTTCATGCTTTCCAGTAGTTCTAGAGATGCACATATAATATGAGGAATAATCAACCACTCATAACATCAAATCCTCCAAATACCATGATGATTCCTCCTAATCCTAAAGTAGATGATAATCCCCATCAAAATGGGAATGATCATCAGTAGAGCAAGGAAGAAACAAACAAAAGAGGATACAATATCATTGATGATGTGAAGAAGATAAAAGTAAATAAAAATCTTCATGAGTTATCATAGATCACTATTTAAAAGGAGCTACTCTATAAGTCCATTACTAGAAAGGAACCTATGGAGAAGGTGAAGGCATCTACAAACAAAGCAAAGCCATCTAACACCAATGTAATTTTACAAAATAAATCTAGAAGTTGTACCCTATTTGATAACTATTTGGGCATTTGGTAAAAACATTCATAATTATTTATTTGATTCTAGAGCATCTACAACTGTTATGCCTACATCTATTTGTCAAAATATTGGCTTGATGTCAAACCCTTCCAAGAGGATAGTTTCTCAACTAAAAGATATAATGGTCTTAATAGTTGGAGAATTAAACAATTTGCACATTCAAGTAGACTATGAGCAAAGAGTCCAAATGAACATTGACATTCTAGTGGTGAACATACTTGAAGGCTATAGTCTGTTACTAACCAAGGATTGGTAAAAAATGCTTAATGGATATCTCTCTATAGACTTTTCTCACATATGGTTTCTATGGAGAGGCATTTTAAATTAGGTCAAAATTGATAGAGAGCCCCAAATGAAGTATCCCATTACAAAATACAATGTCAAGAATGAGGAGGTAAAGTATGACTCACCCACCCTTTGTATTTATACTTTTACTACTTATAATCAAATGCAAAAAATAAAACTTGAAGGTTCCAATTAGCTATGGATTCTAAAATTTTATGGTGCTAGATCTAAGCAAGGATCAAGTGAGGGAATTGAGATGATTGATCCATAAGGTAAGAAATTATTAACATAACATATATTATAATTTCCATGTACTAACAATAGAGCTGAGTATGAGGATCTAATTTTGGGACTACAGTTTACACTTAGGAATAATGTAAAGTAGATATCATTGTTTGGTGACTCAAAGCTGGTGGTCAATTAGATCAAAAACAAATATCAATGTAAGTAGTCATATTTGAAGAAATATAATCATAGATCTTAGGACTTAATTGAAATATTTGAAGCTTTCAACATTGTAGAACTTTCCATAGAGAAAAATTAGACTGTTGATTTATTAGTTGCTTCTAATACTAATCTGGACCCACTAAAATAATCTAATGTAAATAAGTTCTCTATTAAATTGGTGACTTACCCATCTATTCAGATAACATAGAAAATTTCTAGGTCTTTGATGATGACCGGTAGATTATTTAGTTTCTTACCAATTCATAGGAGTTTAAGTCCCAAATCATCGATGACAAGAATATTAATAACCTTTATCAAGAAGAATTGGATAAAGAGGGTGTTCTTCAACTCAAATAGATTCAAATCCCAAATGGCTTATTATCTATTGAATTGGTGACTTACCCATCTATTCTAAACAACATAGAAAATTTATTAGTCTTTGATGATGACCAATAGATTATTTAGTTTCTAACCAATGCACAAGAGTTTAATTCTCAAATCATTGATGACAAGGATATTAATCACCTCTATCATGAGGAATTTGATAAGGAGGGCGATCTTCAACTCGAAGAGATTCAAATCCTAAATAACTGGGTCTCCTTAGAGAGACCATCCGACATAGATACTTAGTCACACTAAGGTAAATAAAATTAAATGAATAAAATTTTAGAAAAGAGAATCTAAGAGATGAACACAACCCATATTATGTGAATATCAATCTCAACTGCACCCTAGAAGAAATACAATGAGTCAAGCATTTCATTACTTGATACAAACATGTCATTGAATAAACATATGAAGATCCAAAAGTGTATGACCCTTAGATCATCACTAATATTATTCCCTTGAAGCTAGATCATAGAACATTCATACATAAGTAGAGACCATTCAATTTGATTCTAGAGCCTCTCATTCAGAGAGAAGTAGAAAATCTTTAAGTGCAAAAATAATCTTCCTAGTCTGACATTCGACTTGGGTAGCCAATTTTGTCCCAATAAGAAAGAAGAATGGTGATATTAGATTGTGTATTGAATTAAAAAATATGAATAAGGATTATAAAAAAGATAATTATCCTCTACCTTCTTTGGATGAAGTGATACAAATAGTAAGTGATTTTTAAATGATGTCCTTCCTGGATGTATTTTCAGGCTACAATCAAGTACCAGTGCAATCTAAGGATAGAATGAAGATGGTGTTTACCATAAAGTGGGGAAATTATGAATATAAGAGTATGCCATTTGGTCTAATAAATGTAGGATCCACCTTCAATTCACCATGGATCATGCCTTTAATATATTAATAGTAAGATGCATAATCATCTACATGGATGTTCTTATAGTGTTTTTAAAGAATTGAAAAGACCACATAAGTCATCTAAAGTATATATTCAAAAGATGTAGGAGGTTCAATATTTCATTAAACCCAAAAAGAAACATATTTTGAGTGACTAAAGGCATGATTTTTGGGCACATCATCACCAAGGATGGGATCATCATTGATCTAGATAAAATTCAAGAGATTTCAAAGATTTAGCCACCAAACAACTATAAGGAGTTCAAATCATTCTTTAAAAATATTAACTTCATAAGGAAGTTCATCTCATGATTTATGGAGATTTTCAAGCCTCTAAATGGCATGATCAAGCAAGATGTTAAAATATAATGGATAGTTGAAGCCTGAAAGTCCTTCCAAGACATTAAAGTGTAATATCACAGGCTTTAATATTGATCAGTCCTAATTTTAATAAATATTTTTATATATACTCATTTGTTTCAAAATATTTAATTTTTATTGTCATCAAATTGAAGGATAAAATAGATCATCCAATCACATTTATGATAATGAACCTAAAAGATGTAGAACTCAACTACTCTATGATCGATAAATAGATTTTTGCCCTTGTTAAAGCAGTGAATAATTTTTGGCACTACATCTTGAGGAATAAAGTCATTGAAGTTATGTATAATCCTTATATCAAGGTCACCCTATCATAGAATCAATTATGAGAACAATGAGGTAAATGGATGGCTAAGCTACAATAATTTGACATAGAGATCAAGCTTGCAAATATCATTTGAGGGCAAGTCATTGTTTAGCTTATGACTAAACCAGATCCATGAATCATAATTGAAGAGGTATGTGAAGATCAATTATCTAAAGGAGAGTGGTATAATAACATAATACAATATTCACTTATAGGAACTTGTTCCCCTAATCTCAATAGAGAGATAAGAAGAGCCCCGAGGCTCAAAGTTGCTTATTATATTATCAAAAAGGGAATCCTCGATAAAAGGAACTATGAAGGTATTTATCTTAGATGTGTATCTACAGAGGAAGCTAAAGAAATATTGGAGAACTTGCATCAAAATATAGGTAGTGGTCACCTATTTGGGAATGCCACAACCCATAAGATCTTAACAATGGTCTACTATTGGCAAACAATTTTTAAATATGCTCACACTCATGTGAGAACATGCCATGAATTTCCAGCTCTAGCCAAGAGAGAAGTGCACATAATAATGTCTTTATATCCAATTATTGAAGGAAGGCCATTTGCCAAGTGGGGTTCAGACTTCATTGGCATCATCAACCTAAATTCCTTAGTAGGCCATAAATTTTTGTTGATCACTATAGATTATTTCACTAGATGTATTGAAGCCATAGCTATAAAGAATTACAAAGCATAAGATGTGATTCAAATTTTGGAGGAACACAATTAAACTAGATTTCACACACCTATTTATCTAGTTTGTGACAATGGAACAATTTTTATATCAACGTAGTTTACTGAGTGGGTACATGAGAACCATATCATCATCAAATTAGCTTCTAACCATTACCCTTAGGGAAATAGATTGGTAGAATCAATGAATAAAAATTTTATTAATAAAATTAATAAATCAATAAGAGAAAAGCCTAGGGACTTGCATAATTTATTAAAATATGCTCTTTTGGTAGACTAGACTAGACACAAGCTAACCCTTAAAGCTTCACCCTATCTATTGGTGTATGAACATAAACTAGTTTTACCAATTATGTTGAAGCTGACAACTTATCCGTTTATGTAGGACTACATAAAATAGAGAAATAAAGCTAAATCAACGTTACTAGACATTATAGAGATGGAAGATTCAAGTATTGAATCCTTTTAAATATTTGAAAAATATTAGGATGTAGTCAAGAGATGGTTTAACAAAAGATAAAAGGTCAAAGCATTCTGGATTTCAGATCTAGTGCTACTTTAGGATGAAGACCATGATAAGAAAGGACAATATGATGAGTTTACCCTACTATGGATTGGACCATACTAGATTTTAGAGATCATGGTCAATAACATGTTTTGTTTGAAATGCCTCTAAGGAAATGAGCTTACATATCCAATCAAAAAATAATTCTTGAAGCACTACTTTAGGGCTATGTTATTTGTTGATGTTATTGAGTAACGAGGGATATAATAATGTAGCTATAGGTTTATATTATAGTTGAGTGCTTTCCTAGTTTAGTTCCTTGCTTTCATAGATTAGTTTTTATTTATTTCATAGATTAGTTTCTTGCTTTATATATTAATCTTTTGTACGTTTAGTATTTTGATTTCTAGATTAGATTTCATGTTTTTTTTAGACTAGATTTCAGTGTTTTTTTAGTTTAGTTTCTTGATTTATTAGATTAGTTATTCTTTGCTTCCTTAAATGATTAAAATTATGTTTTTTATGACTATGACGAAGTTAAAATTCAAAACTAATTGAGCTTGTGATTTGTGAAAAAGGGGAAATTAAAATCCTAACACTTTGGGACTAGTTTACAGCTTGGGTGTATTTTTTTATGTTTTTGAGTCTTTAAGATGAAGGTAAGTAATCATGGATTATTATGAATAGTAACATAGTTTAATATGTTTATCAGGCATGTGGAAGTTTCTCTAAGAATGCTTCATACAAATTTATAAAGTTTTTTTGTTTTATTGGATCAAATACACTTATCATATTGAATACCTATTGGAAATGATAATTATAGGAATATATGTGACTGGTAGAATCATTCTAATAATGATTTGTTTCATAATTATACTAGCTCACTGGGGTTCTAACTCTTCTCCTTCCCATTCAAAAGAGCAAAAAAAGAAAAAAAAAGAGAGCTAATGGTTCAAAAGAGCAAAAGAAAATTCAAAGAAAATAAAAAAGGGCTCACATGATGAAATAAGGTCAATGTACCACACACCATGATCAAAAGAAAATAATGGAATGAGAAGATAAGGAGCCCAAGGTATCTCTATCAAGGCTATGGATGCCTAGATGGTAGCAAAACAATACCTGAGCTTCCTTTATTTTGGACCTTTAATGGATACTGAAATGAAGCCCACAGCCCCATCAAAGCCTTTAACAAACTCATCACAGTAAGGGTTAAATAATCTACATATTTTAACACACACAGATCTAAAAATTGGAAGGCAAGTATGTTGTGTGAATCTATTTAAGAGTCTCTTTCATATTTTTGATCTAAGTATTCTTTTGTGGCATACTTCATGATTGATTTAAGATTACAAACCAGAGTTCTAGGTTCTTGAATACTCATCATTATTCCCCCTATAAGTCACCATTTATTGTATCCAACGCCCCCATTTTTACCATAAGGAAGTGGGGACCCACATTTTTTTGAATATTGTATTGATTTTGAGTCTCCCTCTCCTATATGTTTATGCAAAATTTTGGAAAATATCATGATTTGACCTTTCATATTTTGGTAGAGTAGCATTGATATTATGTTTTCATGGACTAAATCTCCTATTCTATCAAGTTTGTTACTTCAGGATAATTATTTTTAGGTTTATGGCTTCATGGACTATCATTACTATCCTTTTGGGAACTAATTCTTTCAAGGTTTACTATCTTTTTGAAATTATTGTTTCAGATCTCATCCTACCTATCTTTGTCAAGCTTTTACTGTGTACTAATTATTGGAGACTTATCTTTATCAGAGAAATTATTATAGATATTTTATCTAAAATAATTCCTCCAATAAAATTAGTCTACAGGCTTTTTTTTGTAGGCATTTTGCTTGAAAAAATTAACATTGCCTTTTATCCCCTTTTGACCTTACCCTTCAGACTTTCCAAAGATACCCTTTGGCCTTTATGAAGTAGATCCTTCAGGACTTTTGTCATGGAAAAATACCTTATGGATTGAACCCTTCAAATTATTATGAGCTTATTCTTTGCCATTTTGGAATTTCCCTTTGGAGATTTTAAAGTTCCCTTTCTACCTTGCTAACCTACCCATTGGGCTTTGTGAAAGTTTCCTTCACAAAAATTGTTACAACCTTTTGCTTGATATAATTCCTTTAGCACTTTTGCAATTACACTTGAGACTTTTCCGTTAGGACTTTTGTCCCACACCTTTGCCAAATTCCTTTGGACATTTTTCTAAAAGAAGTGACCCTTCAAGAGAATTGTTGTGAACATTTTATTTGAAATAATTCCCCAAAAATAATTCCCTTAAAGGGCACATACCCTTCAATTTTATTGAAAATGACCTTTCAACCCTTTTTAAAGTGGCCACTTGCCCTTCAAAAGTTTTGTTAAGGACACAATTCCTTCAGATTTCTTGAACATGCCCTTCAAGACTTTTGTAGTTACCCTTAGAGAATTTCATAAAGGCCCCTTCCCATCAAAATTTACCCTATAAAGTAGACCTTTCAGGTATTTTTGACACAAAGTAGACCCTTCATCCCTCTAAACCTATCCTTTGATTATTTTGTCCTACACCTTTGCCCAATCCATTTCCTTCTATCATTTTATTTCAAACATTTTATTCAACAAAAAAGTCTTGAAACAATTTCCTCAAAGTGCACATGCCCTTAAGACATCCCCAACCTACCCTTTTGACATTTTGAAAAAGACCCTTCGACCCTTTTTAAAGCGGTCACTTACCCTTAAATTTTTTTTTTTAGACCTTTTTACCTTTGAAGGTACCCTTTGAGACTTTTATTCTAATCACCTTACCCTTCAACTAATTCCTCCAGATAAATTATCTAACAAAAAGAACCCTTCAAAAGATTTTTTATGCAAATTTTGTCTGAAATAATTCCCTACATAAGTCTAAATGTAAATCTTGTAACTAAAAAGGGGTAAAAATTTATTGAAGAACCAGACAACTGAAGAATTACATACCCATGTCTTGCTTAAGAAGCTGAGCCAGAGCAGGGGCTAATCTAGTAGGAAGCATCTGCTGATCTTGAATACACCAATCCGGCCCATTTCTCGAGGCCCATTTAGCTAAACCATCTACAATGCCATTCCACTCACAAGGAATGTGCTTAAAGGAGATAAACACCAAGGATGCACTCATCTGGTGAATCTATTTAATCACTGTGGCTAGCTGCCAATCAATGCTATTAATATTACCATTATTTAATAGGTTAATAATCACATGTAAATCAGACTCACAAAAAACACTGAGATAGCCCTATTTGCAACAAAATTGAACCACCTCCAAAATTGCAAAAGCCTCCATCAAGTTATTGGTCTGATGGCCTTTATACATGGAGAACAAAAAGTGAATCGAACCCTTGTGGTCTCTTCCCACACCTCCTATCCCGACCGGCCCAGGATTGCCTTTGGAGGAACCATCCACATTCACTTTAATACGTCCCTCATTAGGAGGAGTCCAGCATCCTAGGTGACTAATCAGACATGCCTGCTATCTTGTCCTATGCATGGGGCATGACTTGTGAAGAGAGGAGTCAATAGCCAATATAATAGGGGATAACTGACTAAAGATCATGGTCACAGCAGGGTCTAATTCTGTTGAATGATCACATTTGATAAGGAGAGTTTCCTGCAATGGATTGAGGACCTTCAGCCACACCTTCCTTGGACCAGTAGAGGACTCCCTAAAAATCCTACCATTTCATTCAATCCATATATTCTAGAGTATAAATGCAGGTCCTATAACCCACACAGTCTATAATATAGATGCTTTGATAGGGGGTCAACCTAGATGCTGCCAAAATTCTATCAGGGAGGAGACATGCCAACAGGGATAGCCCCAAGCTGCCCACCACAGATGCCACAAACTCCTAGCAAAGGGACATTGAAAGAAAAGATGTGCCCCACTCTCCTCACTGTTACTGTAGAGAACACACATAGAAGGTCCATGATATCCTTTTCTGCAAAGATTATCCCACATCAGGCAATGATTGTATGTAAGAGTCCAAAGAAAGAAATTGCATTTTGACCAAGAAGTAGAATTCCAAATTTTCTATCCCCAGGAAAAATTCACACCTCTAAAGCAGTTCTTTGTGAGCACCTAATAACCTGAAGAGACTGAGTACTGGCCATTGGCTTCACCCCCCCACGCTAGGATATCACTCTCCATCGAGGAACTGCAACTTCTCCTAACAAGGATATGCGCTAACTCCTGCCTGAGCTCCACTATTCCTCCTTGTGGCCAATCCATCTCATTCTTCCATTTGTAAGCAATAATAGGGCCCAAATTGTAAGCTTCTTTATACTGATCCACTGTGGTCCATATAGCGTTGCTAAAGCAATCACACAAAGGTTGTAGCTGTGGATGAGAGGATTGGAGTGTTGGAGCTTTGTTCCAAGAATCCTCCCAGAAAAAGTACTTTCAAACCTCTATTATAGATCTAAAAGAGGCTGGGCTACACCAATTGTGCTCCAAGTTTAAGGGTGTTCCATACCATAGGGCCTCTTCCTTCCAGGGGCACCCTGGAAATCTCAGACGGGTAAACCCCTAAGTAGTACTTCAAAGATAGAATACGGGCCCAAAGATGATCTTGGCTGCTACACCACCGCTAATACAACTTAGCCACAAGAGCCTCACTAGATAGAATAGCTGATCTCAACCCCAATCCACCATCCTTTTTAGGATGGCAAATAGTGTTCCAGTTAACAAGACTCCATTTCAAATTCCTAAGATTGCCGCTCCATAGAAATTGCCACGAAAGAGTGTCATATTCCTTAAGAAAATACATAGGGGCAACCTGGACCATACTATGATAAATGGGCAATGCCTGAATCATGAACTATAACAGAGTCACCCTCCATGCAATCATGAGCCAACGGTGAGTCTAATGATTAATCCTATGCCTTAATTTATCCAAAACATTCTGCCAAAAATGTCAGGGCTGCCTACCAACCACAATGGGAATCCCTAAGTAAGTCACTGGGAGAGGCTGTGTCTGAAATCTAAGGATAGCTGCAATCCTTTGCTGAGTAGCCTCAAGAGTATTGAAGAAAAAAATGGACAATTTATGCTCATTTATCTTCTGACCTGAAGCCGCTAAATAAACATCCAAGGTACTCTGAAATGCTTGTGCCTCCCTAATCCATGCTTTGCCAGCCAGGATGGTGTCATCCATAAATTGGAGGTGAGTCAACTTAGCTAACTGATTTCCCCACTGCCAGCCTTGAATCACATTTTGAGAATCTTGAAACTTAATAAAATGACCCAATCCCTCAGCAAGAATAATAAACAAGTATGGAGAAATTGGGTCCCCTTAGCAGAGCCCTCTAGAGGCCCCAAATAGTCTGGAAGGCCCCCCATTAATGAGGACTGAGTATGATGGCGTTGTAACACAGCTAAGTACCCATTTTACCCAGTCCTACCTAAAGCCAAAAGGTAGAAGAATTTTGTGCAAAAAACTCCAATTAGCCCTATCATAAGCCTTAGCCAAGTCAAGCTTTATAAACATCACCCTTTCCTGAGAAGAAGACATATAATGGATTGCTTCCGAAGCAATCACCACTCCATCTAGAATTTGCCTCCCTGCAACAAAGCCCCCTATTCCTCTGAGATAATCTTAAGGAGCCAAACTTTGAGCTGCTTTGCAATGAGCTTTGTGAGAATTTTATAAACCATATTGTAGAGTGCAATGGGTCTAAACTAGTCTTGCTTATTAACCTATTTCTCTTTCAGAATCAACACTAGGAAGGTCGCATTAAAAGCTCTAAGCATTTCCTTGTTGCAGTAAGACTCCTGTATAACTTCCACTAAGTCCTGGCTGATAATACTCTAGAATTCTTGAAAACATTTGGCTGGGAAACCATCTGGGTGAGGTGCTTTTCCTCTGCACATACTAAACACTACTCGTTTAACTTCCACCTTATCAATCAATCTCATTAGTGCTTCATTCATCTCTGGCGTGATGAGAGGGGGTATGCAGGCCAATACCTCCCTTTCCTCTAGATCAGCAATAGGTTGTGCACCAGAAAGGAGCTCAGAGTAAAAACCCACAGCTTCCTCTGAAATATCAGAAGATGAAGTTACTCGAGTTCCATCCGAAGTCACAAGAGAAGCTATAAAATTCTTATTGCGCCTCACCTAGATTGACTTGTGAAAGAATGTAGTGTTCCTATCCCCCTCCTGAAGCCACTCATTATGAGCCTTCTATTTCCAGAAGATTTCTTCCCAGAGTTCCCATTTCGAAAGTTCATTCAAAGCCATAAATTCAGCCTTATAAAGGTCCTCTGTCAAACCAAAGTCAAGAATTTGTCTGGTGACAATGTTCAGCCATTCTTGTGCCCTTTTCTTCATAACATGGAGATTACCAAAGTTGTTTTTGTTCCATTCCTACAACTTTCGCTTCACAAATTGAAGCTTCTTGGCAAAGGAGAACATGGCAATCCCATAGGCTGGTTCCCCCTGCCTCCACCAAGTGGTCATAAGAGGATGAAGAGATGAATCCCAAAGCCACATTAGCTGAAACTTAAAAGGGGGTTTCTTGGGCGTGGGAATAAAATTGGTTGTCAGCTTGATGGGCCAATGATCAGACCCATGCCAATCCAATATTTTAGAATCAAGAGAGAAAGCACTAGAAAGCTAGAAGCAAGATAATAAGAATCTATCTAAGTGCTCAAAAATAGCATCCTTACCTGATCTTCTATTGCTCTAGGTGAAGATCCCATTAATGGGCTTTATGTCCGCTAAGCGCAGCCGGTCAATATTATATCTAAGGAGCTCAGATGAAGGATCTAGCCGTGGTAGCCCTCCCCTCTTCTCCTCCAGGCTAAGAACATCATTGAATTCACCATCCACTATCCAAGGCAAATAAGGAAAATAGATCCTGACATACCTCAAATGTTCCCATAGCTTGTGTTATCTAGAGATATCTCCAGGTGCATAAACATTAGTAACTAGGATCAACTCCCTACACTCTGGGGTAGAAGCAATCATAGAAAGTGCCAAAACACTTGCCATCCACTGGAGTGGCGTGACCTTCCCAAGATCCCAACAGATAGCCATTCCCCCCACATTACCTCGAGCTCCCACACACTGGCATTGCCCCCAGGCCCAAAACTTAGACATACAGCTAAACATAGCATCTACAGAGAGCTTGGCCTCTTATACACATAGGATATCTGGAGAGTGCTCACCAACCAATTTCCACATAGCTCTTTGTTTGGGGATGCTATGCAATCCCCTTACATTCCATGACAGGACTATCATTGGGAAAATTGGGTGAAGTGTTCATCTAGGGTCTTGACCACCCCTGATTCAACCAATAAGTCCCCTGTGCATTGGATTTTCTCCTAATCCTTCTTGCACCCTGCTTTAGCCAGGGTGGCAATGAAAACTTTCTTGAAAGGTCTCGACATTAAACCTAGCATTGGCATCGATCCCTTGTCTTTTCAAGATGTATCTAAGTCTTTCACCACATCAGCCCACCTGGCCTCCTTATTTTGTTGTTCTATTATGACTACCAAAGCCCCTTCTTCTGGCACCATCTCAATCTCTCTATTCATCTAAATCACCATGTCTTGGGGCTTTCTGGGGAGAGCACTCTTCTCCTCACCCTCCAAGGGACCTTCCAGTTCCTCCGGAGGAATGCCATCCTCCAAAGCCATGCAGTCTAAGGTTTCAAACCGGTTAAACCCCAACTCCAGGGGTCTATCATGGTTCCTTCACTTCTGCCCTTGACCTTTCACATGGCATTAGATTTGGGTGAAACCTTCATTATCTAGTCCATTGGAATCAGGCTGGCCTTGAGACAGGTTAACCATATTCAAAAGAGATTTTCCTTTTGATGCATTGTCGGGGGCTACCTTTGATGTGCCCATTTGGGCCAAATGGCCTGCCTCATTGCCTCTACTAGACTCGACCCCATTGAATAGCCTAGCCTAGGGGCATTGGCGATGCAAGTTCTCGTAAGCATGACAAATCCTATAGTGAGAAGGTATAGCTTTGTAATCAATTTGTTGGACCCAGGATGAGCCTCCCAGGCAGATTTCCAACACATCCGGTAAAGGGTTATTCAAATCCATTTCCACACAAATTCAAGCATAGGAGATGAGTTTTCTATCTAGAGATTGGTGTGCTACAGAAATTAGAGCTCCAAGTAGTGCAGCTATTTGCCAAAGGATATCCTCTCTCCAAAATTCTAAGGGAAGCCTCAGAAGACAGACCCATACAGGCAAGCGAGTAGGTAGATCCTCTACAGAATTGAATCCTGCATGCCAGGGTTTGATAAACAACCCAATTTGATCATAAAAATAGGGCCCTCCCTCAAAAATTTGGTTCCTATCTGAGACTAAGGATAAATTTACCAAAAAATAACTGTTTCTAGCCAGCATAATATCCATCTCTCCATCTACCTACCAGGACCGGTGCAGCCACGCTTCTAAGGCTAACTAAGATATCCGAATACCCATAAACTTGCATATTAGGGTATGAGCTCATAGATAGTCAACATCTTCCTTGACTAAATCTACAGGAATCACCAAAATGGGTTTGTCTTGTGCCCGTGGAAAATAACTGTTGATCTTAGAGACCCTAGGACGCCCATTATCATAAAACGGCTCCTTGCCTCTCAAACTCTCCTCCTGCATCAGTTGCGCACTTCCAAAGCCCTCCCCTAAGCCTTCTCTCTCCTTTCCTCCACTCATGGCCATCCAAAGGTGCTTCCAATCTAAATGTAAATCTTATAAAAAAATAAAATTCTCAAAAAAATGATAGACTACTAAGTGGCACCTTTGCATTGGAGAGCATTTCAAAGCTTAATTTAATATTTTAGCCTATTCAAATCATATTTTATTAAATACTAAGATCTTATGGTAATGGAAATATATTCATATAGGGTCCTTTTTATAGGAATTGTGCCAAGTCTTTGCTTTATGTTTGTAGAAATAGGAAGGCCCAAGAGAGTGACACATGTTAGTTGATGAGATTAAATTTGATAGTCACATGGACATCATTTGATGATCATGAGGGCATCATTTGATGATTGCAACAATTTTAAATTTAACATCACTAATGTGTTTAAAATTTGAGAATAAATTTAATATCTGTGTGGATGCCATTTGATAGCCATGAAGGTGTCATTTGACGATCGTGAAAATGTCAAATTTAGCCTCGATGATAGACTAATTCATGAAATTAAATTTGACAATCTTATGGGCATCATTTGATGGTCATGAGAATGTAAAATTTAATATCATGAATGATCTAAAAATTAGAGGTTTTTGTTGAAAGATATCTCAAGAACACAATATAACACAATCATACAATGTTATCTCTAGGAAGAGATGTTTTATTACTCACAAAATTGTAGAAAACATATGCTTATCTCTAGCAAGAGATGTCTACTTTCCTTATCAAGATACATCTATTTTTATACATACTTTGAATGTAGGAGGAGGATGTGTAAGGTCACCAATATCAAGGGATATGAAGTGCTTTGACTTCCATGATTTACAATTATATAGAATTCAAAAAATTACTATTTTTAGAAACTTACTAATTTTAGATAACACTATTAAATTGAAATTTTGGGCACTTCCATTAGGTTTTTGGGGATTAAAGCCTATTACTAATAGATACCTTCCATCTCATCACATTTTCCTCATTCTCAACTTTCCAATGGTTCAAATCGGGAGTCAAATAGAGTAATGGTTCAAAAGTTATGGTTCACAAAAGTTCTACCACCAATTGGGGTAGAATCATCACTCAAATTGTCACCTGAATTGTCTCCTAAAATGCTTCCCATATCATTCCTCCCTCCTTAAGAATAAATGGCCCCCATTTCATCAATATTAATCATCAACTATGAAAGTTATGTCTTGATTTGATTCTCTATAAGCCACTCACCTTGGTGGATAAGCTTTCCCCTTTTGATTACCTGGTAAAGTGGAATAAAGTGCCCTCTTGTTGTCTTCATCCAAGTGTCCATGATATGATCTTCCTATACTAGATAAAAACTCTAAAAATCAATATCATCAATGTCTAGTTATTCTACTATGACTGAAGTGTCCAATAGAGGTGGATGATATGGTTTTAGGAGCTCCACATTGAATATTGGATGTAGAACAAGGTAGGCTAGTAGGTTCAACTCAAAATCATTTTCTCAAACTTGTCTGATGATGGTGTAGAAACCATATCATAGAGGCTTAATTTATTTATGTAGGCCTATGAGTCATTCCTTTTGAATCTACAATCAAACCTTGTCACCTATAGCAAAATGGTGTGCAACCTTATGTTTATCATGGTATTACTTATACTTTTGATTCATCTTTTCCAAGATGTCATGAACTTGCTGCTGAATGTGTGGGATGTTTAATGAACTTTGCTACTTTGGCTACCTTAAATATCCTATGAAGTGTGTATTCCATGGTGGAGAATGGAATGGATACATCAATTGGTGCCATGGGTTAAAACCCAAAGCATAATTAAAATGGACTATGCTTGGTGGAGATGTGAAAGGCCTAATTATATCCATGTTGTATGAAAAGAAGCCCCTCATCCCATGTGCATGGGTGTTTAGAATGATACATCTGAAGCATGTGAATAATTAAACAATTCATCACTTCTATCTAACCATTATTATATGGATGGAAGGCCATGGACTTCATCAACTTGGTATCCATCATTTTCCATAGAGTATACCAAAAGATACTTAGGAACCTATTTCTCTGTCTAAAACAATGGACTTAGGGAGACCAAAATGGAGCCATACATGACTAAAATACAATCGAGTAGTTTCCTAAATATATAATTTTATTATAAGCAATCATGATAGCCATTTTTGAAAAATGATCAACTACAAAAAGAATATAGTCCTTGCCATGTTTTGAAGTGGGAAACCCTGAGAGAAAATCCATTGAGATAGAGTCCCAAGGCCTAGTTGGTTATGGCAATGGTGTGTACAATCCTTGATTCTTATTTTCTAGCTTGGCTATCACACATGGGGTGTAAGATTTGGTACCTTTACACATACTTTCACATATGGGGCCAGTAGAAGTGCTTTTGAAGAACTTTAAATGTCTTCTCTACACCAAAGTGCCTAGCTATCTTGTAGAAATGTGCTTCCCATATCATCTTATGTTGCTCTATAGCTAGAACATAGATGTGCCCCATGTGACATAGGACATTATCTTGAAAATATAAATTAGAGACATGTTTGTGTTATCAAATCACCTGATATGTATCAACAAAGGTAGGATCTATTTCATACAAAGCACCCCAAGTGGTAGCTTCATGTCCACACAGATCAAGAACTAGTGTGAGTTTAGTAATTAGTGGATGGCTTAGACAATCTATGATAGTATTTAAACTCCCCTTTTTGTGATTGATTATTAAATGAAAGTGCCACAATATGTGGCCCACTTCTAGTGCCTCTCATTTTGTATTTTTCTCTACATCTAGATGAATTCTAATGTTCTATGGTCAGTATAGATGATCGTATCTTTCCCCAAGATGTATTGTTTCCATTGTTTGTAAGCTTGCATAATGGCATAGATCTCCTTATTTTATGTTAGGTATTTCTTGACTGTATCATTGAAAGTTTCAATATGATATGCAATAAGATAGCCATGTTTCATGATGATATATCCAATGGCATATTCAGATACATCTATCATCAACTCAAAAGGTTGATACAAGTTTGGGAAGGAAAAAATAATATTTGAATAGATTCTATTTTTCAAATTCTCAAATGCTCTTTGTTGTATTTTTCCCCACTAAAATACAACTTTAGCTCCTCTTTTAGTCACTTGATTTAGTGGCCAAGTAACATGTGAGAATCCAAGAATAAACATGTGATAAATATTTGCAAGACCCAAGAAAATGTGATGTTTTATGAGGTTATAAGTCAACATGGACCCCTTCCTCATCCACAACATACCCTAGGTACTAAAATATTTTCATCTTGAATGTGCACTTGTCAATATTTGAATTCAACTTGTGCTTCTAAAGAGTTTGAAGCACCTTATAGACATGTTGCAAATGTTCCTCCCATGTTCTTCTATAGATGAGTATGTCATCTAGGTATACAACCATGAATGTGTTGGTGAAGGGTCACATGATGTCATCCATCATCCTCATGAAGTTTGTAGGTGAGTTATTCAAGCCAAAAGGCATAACCAACCATTCAAAGATCCCCTCCTTATATTTAAATGTAGTCTTTCAAACACCAGTGGGGTTGATAGGAATTTTGTGATAGCTATATTTGAGATCAATTTTTGTTAAACACTTTACACCATGGATTTGGTCCAATAGGTCATCAATCTTGGGGAGGGGTAGTGATTCTTCATAGTGATATTGTTCAAAACTTGATAGTTAATGAAAAGTCTCCAAGTTCTATCCTTCTTTAGTGTCAGGATAATTGGGCTTCCATAGGGTGAAGAGATTGGCCTAATGTGACCCTTTTGGATCAATTATTGATTCTATCTTTTTATCTCATCATTCTCCAAAACTAACTTGTGATACATAGGGTTATTAGGCAAAGGTGATCTTGAAACCAATTTGATAGAATGTTTTACCTAACAGTGAATTTAAACTCCGATGGGTGAAATGAATAAGTCATCATATTCTCCCATGATTTGACCCATCTACTTCTATTTATGTATTGATTGTGTATTCAAGGTTGCAACATCAACCTTCTTGGATCTCTGTGGCTTGATTACTATGAGAATGAATTGATTTATCTTCTCCACTAATCTCTTACATTGTTTAACACTAATTAGGGAGATAGATGTGTGAAATGGTACCTATAGTACATTTTATCACCATGTTACAAGAGTGAGTTTGATCCTTTGGGTCCTTGATTCATATATGCCATGCCATTCGTACATGAATGGCTGACCAAGGAGTACATCATAGACATCTATATTGGCCACATCATAGAAGACCTCATCTTGTGAAAGTTATTTCACTCTAAGTTGTGGGTAGAAGGTAAGCCACTATATTATTATATGTTTGAATTCAAATAAAGATCTCATAGCATGTGTTAATCAATCCCATTTGATCAGATGATGTGAGAATGAGTTGAAATGTCAAATCTTTGTGAGAGTGATAAGCTCTCTAATATTTGTGCATTACTTGAGCCCAATGCATAGATCAAAGGACCTGTAAGAAGAATTAGGGAGCTTAGTACATAGAATTTAGAATCCCTAAGTAGATACTAAGTGACACACATATGAAGTAGATTCAAATAAGGAACCAAAAGTGTCAACCTTGTGAGAGTCAACGAGTCAATGTGCTAAAATAAAATGAACCACATTAAAATAGAACAAGTAGATCAGATGATGTGAGACCAACATGGAATTTTCAAAGGTCCTAGGATCAACAAAGAGCTACCAAGTGGCATGCTTGTATTCCATCATGAAAAATATCAACTATGCAAGTCCTAAGTGAACTTTTCAAAGATCCTAGACTCAATCAGATGTTGACACGTGCCATATTTTGAGATCCTGCTAGACATTATGGGTATAATACATAGATCTTTGAATTACAATTTAAAACTCATAATTAAAACTAGGACTATGAACAAGTATATTCTAATTTGAATGATGAATATAGAAGTGAGGATCTGATAATAGAATGAGATAAGGCTATGATTACATGGCATCTTAAATAACATTAGAAAGTGGTGCATATCTATGTTTTATTTGAAATCTACTAATCTAAAATAGTTAACTGGATATTCTCACAACCTATAAAAAGATAGATATATAGTTTTAATAAATAGTGCATCTATTTGTTTAAGTTTGCATATAGTTTGAGCTATAATTATAAAAATAGACATTTTCTTTATAGATATCCACATGTTGCATATCTTTGGCAAAGTCTATTTTAAAATAGATAATTGTAAATAAACTCTTATATGGTTTTTAGACCACAATTAGAAATAATTGTTATAATTTTCACATGTAATCACTTGCATGAACTTGGAGAATGAGGTGACCCCTTCCCCAAGCCTAAAAGAAAATTTTAATCCAACTTGGATTTTTATCAAATAATTTTTGAATATAGAAGAACCATCAATTTTCATTGTCAACAAATGTGTTTGCATATTTTCTTTCCAATTTTTATGTAAATTAGTAGTTATTTCCTTTGGTTTCATGTTTCAAAAATATTGAGTGTGAAAAAGTTGTGAATGGATTATTTATTGTTTAGATTGATATACTAATATGTAGGTGTGTAACAACTACTTACTAATTGGTAAATATAATGGTTAAGATAGTCAAGTTTAAATTGATTCATAATTTTGATTGTGCATGAGTGTTCTCTTAGATGTAGTTTTATGTGTGTGTGTGTAATAGCTACCTTACATACTTCACCAACCCAAGCCATAATCTTTTGATTAAGGGTGAGAAACATCTTCCCTAAAAGAAGAAACCTTTGCCTGAGGTTTTTGAATTTCCTACATCTCTATATCCTTAGACTTCTTAGCCATGTCTAACTATGTGTGTGCAATTATTGCTAGTAAAAAGCATAGGTTCTGAGAGTACTTGTCATTTTAGAAAACATCTAGGGGATTATTTCTTAAAAAACCACATAAAAATTATTTTATGCCTTGCCCTTTCCTCTTTTTTTGAGTTTTGTTTTAAGATCTACCCACTCTAGATTAGAAACAAACCACCCAGCCAACTCATGTTGAGATTTCCCACCCCTATTAGAACCACACCTCCATATAAAAACCTAGTCAATAGCCTACATTCCCTACCTACTATTCTATCAATAGGTTGAAATAAATTTCATACCTATAACTCATGCCCTAGAGTAGAGTTTACCTCCATTAAGATCCTACAATGTTAGAGGCTACCTTGTTATGACTGTGGTGCATATAAAATCCACACCAATAGTAATCATGGCTAAGAAAGACACACTAATCTAGTTTTGTTGAGGTTGATCCACCCATATTTGTTAAAAAAGGCCCATGTAAGGTATTGTAGGAAAATAAAGAGATATTTTTTTAGCATGAATTGTATTAGAAATGGCCATGTTTATAGATCTATAGTAAATTATTTTTACAATTATAGTTAACCAAGGTATACCTAGAATGAATAGATACCCTACTAGATTTGGTTTAGGTTAGAAGATCACTAAATCACTAGGGTATTATGAGGATTCAATGGTGACTAGTATAATTTCTTTGGTTCTTTCAAGGGTAGTAGTATATTGATCTATCATTTACAAGATTGTTGTGGTAGGTTGAAGCCCTATGAGAGATAAAGATTATACTATGTTGACAGTCATGATGTTAATGGTAGCACTTAGATATACACAAAAATTTAGAATAGACTTGTTCCTAATTATTATAATCATCATAGGATTGTTAAGATCTCCATATTTAGGAACAAGTATGTTTCTTGCTAATATATCAATAATTTTTCCAGTTACCTGAATTGTTTTAGGATACTTCTTTTTTCCTAGTTTTTTGATGCATAATCCATGAATGATTTGATTCAAATTAAGAATGTATTTAATGTATATTAATAATGGAATTTATATCTTCATTTATTTTAATCCATGTAGTAATTGATAATCTTCCCTAGGTTTCTCTTCCTTAAGTATTTTTAGAAATGGAATAGAAGGGGGATCTCAAATTCTATTTGATGTGGTTATGGTTTCTACTTCTTCTTCAATTGGTTTTCAGATTATGGGTGGCTCAAGAGTGTTGTCATCATTGGGAGTTTCAGTTATGGTAATGGGTGTATCTTCTACTACCTTCCTTGATTTGAGTTGAATATTATTCTATTTGGTTGAACCACTTGAAATATTATGTTCTTGATCAGCTCCATAGACAGGGGCATTTTTCCTATTCTTTAGAATTATCATTGGTTGGGTAGGTAGCTATGGTTGGTTAACCTATTGTTCAATCAGTGGTGGCTGAGGTTGTGGAGGCATCAAGGCCTACTTCGAAAGAAATCTTCTTTGTGGATGATACTTTTGATTTGACCATTGAAGTTGTGGTTATTATACCCAATGTGGTTGTTAATTTTCTTATTGTTCCTAAGGCTAACATTGAGGCATTTCCTACATCTATGGCATCCATTATTGAGTATCTCATGGTTATGGTTGTAGTGGTACACATAATAGTGTGTGATTTATCCATCCCATGGTTTCATCCATGGATTGAGATGAAATATTAGACCAAACTAATTTTGAGGCTGGGCATACTAGTTTCCTTGTCCTTAAATTAACATTATTTCTTCAGTAGTATGTGCTACTTGTTTCACTTGATTTATTACAGTAAGAAGGTGTTTTAAATTCTTGGTATTATGATCTAGATCACAAATACCAAGAATGTCTATTTTTTCTAAAGGATAATATATTAACACATATTTGAGTATGCATCTATGATAATAAATTGAAAACTATTCAACATTGGTAGCATTGGCTTTTGGTTTGAGGCCATATAAAGTAGATTTCAATTACACTAGAAGTCTGTCTTGAAATTGGCAAATTCTTCCATTAGTTGACCAACTTTAGGTGATTTTCCTAACCTTGATTTCCTTATACTAGGGCTTGTCCTAGAGTAATTGGTACACAATGTTGAAATTTGATGGAAGGTTAACTTTTCAATGTCACCATTTCCCATGAGGTTCAAGGCATGAGGTGCATTATCATCTAACCCTTTGAGAAAGACTATTTTAACAACTTCCTCAGTGAGTTGATAACCACTCCTTTTATGGGTGAATATAAACCTATCAAGGTAATCTTCTAAGGTTTCATTTCCATTTTGTTTGATCTTGAAAAATTCTTCCTTTCATTCTTTGACTCTAAAATAATCTTTATATTTTTCCATAAATGTAGTTTCCATTCATCCCAAGTGGTTAAGGAATTAACCTCAAACCCCATGAACCATCTCATGGTTGCATCCTTGAGTCTAGATGTAAATAATTTCAACTTTAGATTGTCTTTGACATAATCATATATTTGGTAGAAAATTTGAAACTCAAAGATGAACTTATCTAGATCCTATGAGGATTTACCTCTAAAAATGGGTAAAATAGATGGTGAAATGTTTTTTATGGAATGTTTTTCATTGGGACCTAGACTGATTAGATGAGAAAATGTTCTATCCTATTGGGGTTTATGGTCATGGTTTTCTACATGTGCATGTTTATCTCCCACATCTTCTTCCCAACTTTGGTTATCAATCTAATCTAAATTCACTTCTTGGGTACTTGGTCTATGGCCTATCTCAAGAGGGGAATCTTCGATCATATCTTATTATTATAGGACTTGGGGATAAACTATTCTATAAATATTATTTTGAGGATCAATTCTCCCTATATGAGAAGATGTTCTAAATAGGATTCTTATTGTAGGATTTATTTCTGAGGATGAACCCTGTTTAAGAGAAGAATTAGAAAAATGGCTTTAACGTTCCTTTCTTTCACATCATGATCTTTATATAAAGGATTGGACCCTCTCTTCTTCTTGATTTATTTGGAATACTTTAGAGATAAATCATCGTTGAGAATCTCTTAGTTATTTCATAAATCTAAAGATTCTTGAATTGTTTTTATGTTTTTTGAATTTTTGATTTTTTTTGTATTTCAATGTATAGCTCTCTTGTAGGATCTCAGTAACACTTATTGATGAATTTTTTCCTCAATAATGGTGTCAAAAATGATAGGTTGTCATCATACCTCTCATTTAACTAATCAATGGATTGCTGTCATTTTCAACTAGGGTAGTGTGTGATGGCTATTTGCAATGAGTTATTTTGATATTGGAGTTGTACAATTCACTATTTTGGGGGTTTTACTTTTACTGTGCTTTCTAAATCCTAAAAATAGTAAATGAAAATTTAAATATAGTTTTCAATAAAGTAAATCTAAGTTTTTTATTAAATGAAGTTATCTTATTGGCATTCACACCATCAACATCCATAAATTAAACATCTGGCATAAGACATATAATGTCCTCACTTGACTTGCTTAGTTGGGTAGGACATCATGATGTTCATAATCTAAGAATGTTATTTATCATCACTTAAACAACTTCTCTCAAATTTTGAATATGAGATATATTAACAAATTTAATCTAGATTAAAATAAAATGCACTCTTGTTTAAAGGAATTATGCTTTGATTAAATTGAAATAAATCTTGCATGTAAATGAAACACTCTTGCATTAAAGGAAATTCACACTTGCTTTTGGAAAATGAAATCACACTTGCTTTTGAAAATGAAATTCACACTTGAATTTTTTTTTAAAATCACTTTTTGTTCTAAAAAGAAATCACTCTACATTAAAATAAATCACTATTGTGTTTAAAAAGGAAATTATAATCTCCAATCAATGAAATATATCTGAATTAAAGAAATGCTTATAAATTATTAAACTAAAAAGTACCAATTTATCCTAGTATTTGAAGAGAAGTGGGCCCTTTCTCCTTTCACAGAATATATATTACTTCACTTAGAAATAAAGGTAAATACTAAACTCTATTTTATTCAAAAGAACATATACAAATATGAAATGTTGAACTCTGTTTCTAACTTCTTCTAGCTTTTTTTCAACTTCAATAACTTTTCTAACTAGAACACTTTGGAATGAGAAGGACATGTGTATTTAAACATATTTCAACATCTATTCATAGAGTAAAAAATATTAGTGATCTTAATTCCCAAATATATTTAATCAAAATATAGATAATCTAGGAGTTAGATCCCACACTTATAAGAAGGCATTGGAACTGACTCAACTAACTATATATAAAAAATAGTTAATCTAAACTAAAGATACTTATTCAATTCAATAAAATAAATATACATATATATACAGACTATTTTAGGCCATTACCATGAATGGTAATTTCTAAAATAAGACATAAATATATAAAATCTATTTATAGATATTTTTTGAATTACTATCCTGAATAGTAGGATCCAAGTGGTCTTTGGAGCACATATGGGTACCTTTGGAGCATCCTGTACAAGTCTTCAGTGCACCTTATATAGATCTTTAGACCATAACTAGACATATTTAAATTATCTAGTGTATGTCTCTGGAACACACTCAAAGCATCTTTAGATCACTTTTAGAGCATATTTGGAGAGTCTTCAGAGTGTTAGATCTTTGGAGATCATTTGTTGAATCCTCAAAATTATAGCCAAAAGAGTTATCAAAATTGTGTGTTTTATTTCCAAAATCACCCCATCATTGGGATGTGTTGTTGTACTTAAAAATGTGCTATTCAACCTTGTTAGACACACTAACAAGGTAAAGAACCAATAATAAATTACATATAAATAAATAACAAATTGCATTCATATCCTACTTAAATTAGACTTTAACTATTAAATGCAATACAATATATAACCAAAGGCAATACTTTACGGATAGTTTATATATCTATGATGAGGTATATGACCCCCTCATCAATAATATTGACACAATGGATGTTAGTTTGTACCGATAATACATCCTTACAATAGTGATTTTCATTTTAGTTTTGATAATAACACTAAAAACAAAAGATTGACTATTTTCAAATTTTAGACACTACTTATCACTTTAAATAAAAAATACTTAAGGTTATATACTAATGCATATAAACCTCTTATATTGATTATGGACTCTAATGAAATAATAGACACTTGAAAGACTCAATCTCCCACTTTTTTAAGTATGAATTGATTAAAACAATTAAACTTTTCCCAGAACCACTAATCTAGACAAAACTACTGACTTTGATAAACTCGTGGATCTAAACTAAAAAACTATAATCTTGAATTTTAATAACCTATAAAATAATTATAATGAAACAGTAATTAAATATTAATTTTTATTTACATAATCCAAATTATAAATACATATAAACTTATATATATATATATATATATATACATATATATACATACATACATATATATATACATATATGCATACATATATATATATATATATATATATATATATATATATATATACATATATACATACATATATACATACATATATATATACATACATATATACATATATATACATACATATATATATACATACATATATACATACATACATATATACATACATATATATATATATACATATATATATATATATACATACATACATATATATATATATATATATATACACACACACAGACATATATATATACATACATAGATATATACATATACATATATATGTATGTATGTATGTATATATATATATATATGTATGTATATACACACATATATATATATATATATACATACATATATATATATACATACATATATATATACATATATATATATATATACATACATATATATACATATATATATATACATATATATATATATATACATACATACATACATACATATACATACACACACACACACACACACACACACACACACACACACACACACACACACACACACACACACACACACATACATACATACATACATACATACATACATACATACATATATATATATATATATATATATATATATATATATATATATATATATATATATATATATATATATATATATATATATAACTAAAAAATAACTAATATTAAATGACCACTTATATAAAACTAGCACCTATGATTTATTTGAGCAAAAAAATTTAGATTTTTAATGTTGAACTATGTAGAGAGGAGATCATGGGTCATTTAGAGAAGATATGAAGTCATTTGGATCACCAAAGAGGAGACTAGGCTTGAGGAAGATGTCATTGTTTTGTGGACATAAAAATCCTAGTGTCGAGCATCACCAAGGAGATTGTAGGGGTAGATATCATGTGGGCATTGAGATGGAAGAGTTTTGAAGCTTACTGCAAAGAAAAATTAAATTAAAAAAACCACCATTTGAATTTGGGGAAATAAAGTGGTGATCTAATGAATAATTTGAATCAAAGCCTTTGAAGTGGAGATTTTGTACTGAGATGAGTGCATCATCTGTCAAGATCTAAACAATGAAGCTCAAAATATCACCAAGGAAGAGATTAGTCGATATAGCTTGCCAATATGATGTAACTCACTTAGTTCAAGATCCAATTCATCGATGAAGAGTCATGTTGATATATATCTATAAAACTTAATAATAAAACTTTGTATTGGGTGAAGATAAGAGCTCAGGTCATAAAAATCTATCATGTAAGGATTTGTTGAGAAAAGATGTTTGAGTTTTTCAATATAACAATTTTGTTATTCAAGATAGAGTCATCAATGTCTTAGCTTCAAACCAACATGAGATTTAAATACAAACCCATTCAATATTGAATTTAATATTGAATTCAATATGGATCAAATTAATTCTAATTTGAGACTATAGCCACAAGAATTAGGTCATGGTAGGAGGAGACTAGGTGATATAGGTATTCAAACTATTATATGGATCTATATGTGTAGAATATATATTTACTAGAAAAATATGTATTGGTCTATACTATAATATCATAGACAAACAAAATCCTATCAAATAAGGGGAGTAATTGACCTAGTCTACACTCAAGAACTCTTATGAAGAACAAGGATTAATTTTTTAGAGAGGTCCATGAAGAACTTGCTTTGATACCAGATAATGTAGAGCAAAAAATGTTGATCAACACACACTATTTTATTTTATAAATCAGATGCATACATATAGTGAAAAATATCCTATAAACTAGGATATTGATCAACTATAAATCCCATAATAATATCTCCACACCTAAATATGTGAGTTAGTCAACTCACTATTCACATATAAATGAATATAAAAATCCCAAAATCCTAAAATAAGTTGTTACATAATAAATTATTTACCAACTTAATTACTACATGATAAATACTAATTACTATGGGAACTCTAAATTACTAATATAAAATGTTCGTGGACTCATAATGGGATGTAATTTTTGTGTGGGTGCATGAATAAGATTACCATGTTTTTGGCAGGCTACACATTTTTGCACATACTAGCAGGCATCCTATTCCATGGTAGGCCAATAGTATCTAGTGCTAATAATTTTTTTAGCTAGGGCCATCCAATTGACATGGCCACCATAAATACCATTGTGAACCTCTTTGATTGCAAGATAATCCTCTTCTAAGGTCAAACAAGTCAACAAGGTCTCATCATAGCCCCATTGATAGATAATTCTACCAAGGATTGTGTAATAGGAGGTACAATGGATGAAGGCCTTGTGTTGATAGAAATTGAGGTTTGGTTGAAGGATTTTTTCTTAGATATAATTATAGATATCATGATATCAGGGGGGATTAGGACTAGGACTAGCACAAATTTTTAGATGAACCATAGACTGATGTGTTGGTAAGATCAAATGCTCAATCAAGTGTTGGAAATATTGTCATTAATTTCAAAGGTCTAACATTATTGGTGACAAAGGCCCCATAGCATTTAATGTATAAAGGTGTTTTTAATTTTTGTATTTTGGCCAAAATGTGTTGATACTAATTAAATATTAATGAATATATTTTTGGTTGCATAAAGTCAAAAGAGGGCCCATGAAGAAGTCAAAGAGTAATGAGATAAAAAAGAGAGGGAAAGGACACATTTTCCCATGAAGGGTCACCTTGATGAATTTAAAGAGTCATCAAGTGAAGACAAAATAAGGCAGGGCACATTTTTCCATGAAGAGTCATCAAATAAAGAAAAAAGGGGAAAGGACACAGTTTCTCATGAATGATCATCATGTGACTTTTCAAATGAAAGTATTCGAAGGGTCATGCAAATTTTGGTGCCATTTTCCATGTGGATTGAAGGGTCACAAAGTATAAATGCCAAAGATCATTTGGAAAACTATATAAGGATGCTTAGGAATCCATTTGTAATATGCAATAGAGTACATGGTTTGTAATTATTTTATATAAGAAAAGAGGAGAGAAGAGAAAGAGATATAGTAGAGTTCTATGATTTTTTGAGAAAGTAACATTGAAAGATAGTTGTGTTTTTACATAAGAGGGGTCAGTGCTCTTATTGGTTGGTGCTCAAAAATAGTTATTGTGTTTGTGATCAATAAAGGGGCATGGTGATCCTACAAGTTGGTGCTTGAAAAATTTGTAATTTGAGTTGGTGATCATTCATATACTTGAGATTTTTCTCTATGGTTTTTTCCCACATTGGGTTTCCATGTAAAAATATGGTATTTATCTCTCTCCCTCTATTGTGTGGTGCATGTTATTATTTCAATTTTATTGCATATCTTGAATGTATGATTAGGTGGTTAAAGAAAATAAATCATATTAAGTAAAATATTTAAAATCTATATGATATACTAATTCACCCCCCTCTTAGTATATCAAATTCTTAACATCAAGAAGTACCTTCAAGGATGTCTATAGGGAGTTCAATTAGAGACCCAATAATGACATGGAATCAATAGCCTTATTAATTCCCTTTGGCCCATGCTAAAATGTAATAGATTTAAAACTTTGTTTTATCTGATCTACAAATTGTTTGTAGGGGATTAATTTCTCATCTCTAGTCTGTAAATCTTCATTAACTTATTTTATTATTAGCTATGAATCACTAAACACTTGAAGATGCTAGATGTTCCATTAGATGTCTAATTGGAGGCCAACAATTAAATCCTCATACTTAGTAATGTTATTGGTTTATGGGAAATCAAGGTGGAAGGATTTTGGAATAAGGTCACCTTATGGGGTGACTAAAAGGATTCCCACTCTCGATCTATGCATGGTAAAATCACCATCAAAATATAGCTTCTTACCATTATATTTTGAGGTGTTCATTATGGATTCATCTGAGAAGGTTATGACAAGAGGTTGAGTCACTAAAGGGGGTGATTTTGTGAGTTGATATATAATTATATGTCCCTTAATGGCCTTTTTATGAATATATTATATATCAAATTCACTAAGTAACATTATTGATTTGGCCATTATTCTTGTGAGGGTTGATTTCAATAGTAGGTAGTTGAGAGCATCAAATTGGCAATGATCTGAATGTGAATATTTAACATATAATGTTGAAGCTTTTATGTCACAAAGATAACCACTAAACATGATTTTTCAATGGGAATATAGTTCAACTTGTATGAAATAAATGTATAACATAGATAATAAATTTCCCACTCTTTTCCTTCATCATTATGTTGTGCAATTAGGGCACCTATAACATAACATGTTGCATAGATATATAGGATCGGGGGCCTTACTATGATTGCTGGTTATAACAAAAGTGAGATTATTGAATTCTTATTGACATTTAGAGTTCTAGGTAAAATGGACCCCCTTCTTCAAGAGATGGGTGAAAGGGTGGCATTTATTTGTGAGATGAGACATGAATCATGGAATAGATTGAAACCTACCCCTAAGACTCATAAGATACTTTAGATTATGAGGAGGAGGCATTTCCATAATGGCCTTAACTTTAGCTGGATCCACTTGTATGACTCTCATAAATATATAAAACCTTAATAACTTGCCTGTGGTAACACCAAATAAACATTTTTTTGGATTTCATCTAACCTTATACTTAAGCCCCCTTCTTTAAGAGATGCGTGACAGGGTGGCATTTAATTTTGAGATGAGACATGAACCATAGAATAGATTGAAACTTACCCTAAAGACTCCTAAGATACTTTAGATTATGAGGAGGAGGCATTTCCATAATGGCCTTGACTTTAGTTGGATCCACTTGTATGACTCTCATAAATACAATAAACTTTAATAACTTGCCTACGGTAACACCAAATAAACATTTTTTTTGGATTTAATCTAACCTTATAATTAGTAGCTACTCAAATATTATTTTCAAAACTACATGATGCTTTGATCTAAGTCTAGACTTCCACAAAATATCATCCACATAGTCTTCGACTATATCTTGCATCATATCATGGAAAATAATTGTCATTTAGCATTGGTGAGTAACAAATACATTTTATATACTAAAGGGCATGACTTAATAGTAGAAGGTCCCTCATAGAGTAATGAAGGCTATTTTATGATGATATTTGGGTTTGATTTTGATTTGGTTATATCCTGAAAAGCCATCCATAAGGGATAACATTTCATACCTAGACATTGAATCCATGATCATGTCTATGTTTGGGAGAGGGAAGTCATCTTTAGGGCATACCTTATTGATGTCTAAAAATTCAGTACAAATCTGAATCCCTCCTTATGGATTATCTGATTTAACAATGTTGGATACCCAATTAGAATAATAAATGGGTTATATAAATCTTACATCCAAGATTTTATCTACCTCTTTAACTAAAAGGGCCACTTTAGGGTCAACCTTACGCAATTTTTTATTAATTGGTTTGGAGTTAGGATTAAAAACCAAATGAGGCACTACTAAAGAGGGATCAAGTCCTATCATGTTAGAGTATCACCATACAAATATATCTATAAATTCCTTGAGTAGATCAATAATGACTTGATGTTCCTATAGTATGAGTTTCCTCTTATTTGACTATTTTAGAATGTTCTTCAATGTTGATGTTGACTTCAATAACCTCTACAATGAGAAAGGGTGATTGATATTGTATATAAGGAGGCAATGACTAATCTAGGGTATTTGAAGCAAAATCATCCAAGAGTTATATTTTAATTTTGGTATAACCTTCTAATGCACTTGAATCATGTCAGAATTCTTCCAATATTTGGGATGGATTTTATTCTTTAGAATCCTCATCTTCACTTTGGTTAAAGGGCATTTGTTGTTCCCAAAAACAAGTTAAATGATAGAGATTAATAGAAAATCATTTCTTATGATCACCAAAAGGTATGAAGTCTCATAGTCCCTTAAACTTTAAGATGACCTCATCATTTTAAAACATGTCAAAGGATGGCTCTTATTATTGATCCCATTCAATTAATGAGGGGTAGTGGAGTGATATGTTGAAGGTGTAGATAGTGGTTTCATGGAAAAGGTTTGTGGTAGCAAGATACTCATAATGAATATAAATGGAACCCTTCTCAATTTATTTTTCAGAAAGAGACTCCTCAAGGACCAAAGTAGTATCCATAATGATATTATTTAAGTAATTGTCAAGCAGTTTGTACCCCAAACCAAGATATTATGGACATTTTTGGACTACTATGTGTTTAATCCTGACTTACTTGTGTCTCTGTAGTCCCTTTTCTTGATAATGCATATTTTGTAACATATTTTTGATGTGGTTATATCTCTATATGTAATATATGAGTTTCTATTCCTTTGGAATAAGGCATGATTCATTTGATTCATCAATATATTCCTTTGATAATAATCCTACACTAGAAAGGCCATTGGTTTAAATTGAGAGTTGATAGGATTGGTCCTCCTCATAATCAGGGACCCATAACTTCATGGGGAAAGAGGTAAGTCACCTACCCAAAAGGTTTTATATTTATATTCCCCACATCCTATAGATGTGAGTTTTAGGTGAGTGACATTAGGTAATGAATCAAAATTAGGCACAAGGTTGTTACGGCTTACATATTTAGCATATGTTGGGCTTAGAATATAACTATCCATATTATGATAGTAGTATGAAGATTGGAATTGATTCATTTGGCAACTTCAAAAAGGTTACTTTCCTTAGGAATGGTGACTTCCATAATTGAGTGCAAGAATTTTAGACATTGATGAAGGGAAAATGGGATTTCTTGCATCACATGGATCTATGGGCCACCCATTAGTATATTTTAGGGTAAATTAACATCCATGACATGAATCAAGGTTTGATGTACCATATGTACCATAACAATGGGAAGGTAAATGGTGCCTACAGATGGTCATTCATTATCATCATATGCTTTTATCATTATCAAATTAGGCCTTAAATAAGATTTAGAATACCCCAATTTATTTAATAAATCCAAATTACATAAGTTTAATTATACACCCTTTGTCTATAAGTACCCAAGGAATACAGTGGTTGGATATGGAGACTTATATCAATAATGGGTAGTTATGATGGGGGCCAATGGGAGGTATATCCTAGGCACTGAATGTGATTTGTTGTGAAGGTGATAAATGACCCAACAATGCTTAGAATTGACTAGTGTTAATATCTTGTGGGACTTTTAGGTCATTCAATACTTGATTGAGTATCTCCTAATGTACATGGGATGTTTTGAGAAGGTCCATTAACAAAATTTGAGAAGGTTTTATTATCAAGTTATAAAATTATATCATAATATTTTTTAAAAGATACCAATATTCTCTTAGAGATATTAACTTTTTGAGATGTAGAGTTGGATGGGTCCTTTGGTAGTGCTCTAGGAACTATAATTTTACTATATATGGTATTAGCCATGTAGTCAGCTATGATCTAGTTAATTTTTAATATGGTGGATGATGGTGGAGTGGGATCTTGTGGGATATGAATTTTGATGGTATTTATGTAATGATATGTAATGGAATGATAGTTATTACATTTGGAAGTAGAGGCCTAACCCTAATCTCTAGGTGAATTCTCTTCTATTTGACCATGCTTGGCTAGGGGGTCCTAATAAACACTTAGCTACTAATTTTTAGATTGTTTTGGAGTACATTCACCTTCTACTTTCATATCACCTTTTTCAATGAGGTCTAGAACATAATTATTTAATTACATACACCTCTCTATGTCATGCCCTTTGAATCTATGATATTTACAAAATTCATCCTCACGGTACCAATCAGGTCAAAGTTGAATATCATCCAATGATTGGATCTCATGAAGAGTAATCATGTTATCAGTAATCAATTGCTCAAGGACTATCTCAATAGGTACTCCAAGGCTAGTAAGAGGACTTTTTACTATTCAAGGATTTGGTTTGCCTTAGTTTATCTGTAGGAGTCATTTTTTTCATAGTTTGAACATCTTGTTTGGAATCTATAACTCCATCTCCCACATTAGTCTTATTCTTATTAAAGATGTTTTATTTTCTCAAAAAGGAATTATATTGATTTTGATTATGGTCATTTCAGGTGTACAATTTAATTTTTACCTTTTCAATAAGTGTCATTTTTATTTGTATCCCCTTTTCAATAATTTCATTAAAAGTTTTGTCACATTTGAGTTTCAACTAATATTTTAGCTCAACATTGAGATTGTCAACAAATATTCTAGCTAACTCTTTTTCTTGTATTGTGCATTGAAGTTGGCTTACTAAGTTTCTTTAGTGTTAAAAGAAAGATGCTAGGCTTTCCCCACTTATTTATTCAGTGTTGTATATGTCTATAATGGAGACATCATGTTTGATGTTAAATGAGAAATGTCTTACAAATCAGTCAGTTAATTCTCCAAACTAGATATAGACCCCTCTAGAAAATGCATGAACCATTCTAGGACTAGTCTAGTGAGACTTTTTGGGAAAAGTTTTAGTAACTAGTCATCATCATATGTAACCTCATGAAAAGCCACATAAAACTCTTGTACATGGTTACAGGGATCACTTTTCCCTTTATGCTTTTTAAATTTTGGTACCTTAAAGTGAGTTGGGAAAGGTGTTTGAAAAATGTTCATATTATCAAAGGGAGAAGAGAAAAATATTCATATTTATATTTAATTATTTGTGAGCATGGATCAATTTATTGGAGAGTCCATTTTATAACTTTCCATTCCTATGAAAATGATGGGTCCACAAGGGGATTGGAGGTTTGCTAATGACTAGTATGGGGTCTAGTGGAATTTTGGATATTTTGATGTGGGGAGGATGGTCATTGATTTTATATATGGATTTAGGAGACTAAAATATTTAGTTTTTGTGTAAGTTGATCTATATGATCCTCTAGGAAAGTTTATCTTCTGTTGGCCTCAACATGGGTATTTTAGAGAGGTTGTTATTATTATTCAAGTTATTATATAAAAACTTCCTCTTATTTAGGTACTTGATTAGTGTGGATATGTTGATTGGGTGTATTAAGTCAGGTGGAAGGTTGGATTAAGTATTTGAGGAAATTGTGATCAAAGTTTGGGGGTAGTGTGCCCCTCATTTCAATGACTTAAGATAAAACCTAGTTATGGTTTTCATAGTGTTTCTAACTATTTTTGCTTTTCTACATTCAAAAGGAATAAGAAACTAAAGATTAATTGGTCAAGGGTTAGATGATACCCGGATGAAGTTTGCGCACTGTATTCAGATGACTGAAGGAGCTCCTCTTTGGCTGTGGAGGATGACACCTGTAGAAGAAAAAGACTCAAACACAAAGATTGTTAGATGGATGTAAGGTGGACTACCAAGGAAAGCCCGGTCCTAGAAGTGCAAAGACTTCCTTGTGGGATGACAGTCCACTAGTTGATAAAATAATGTCAAATAAAGATAAATAATGAAAGACTAGGCAAAAGAAATAGAGACAATGCATACCTGTATTCCTTGCAATCTATCTTCCATAGTCACCGACGTGGGTAGTTATGCCGATGTTGGTAGGGGCAATGAGCCTAGAGGCTAGCATTGGTTGGGGCAATGGGGATTTTGATGAGTGTCAGGGTGTGTCTTTGGTCGACAGAGTGGTCTGTGGTAGTCTGAGAGTCTATGCAGGGCTGCAGGGCAATAGATAGGGTCTTAGGAGGGACAAGGGGTAGAGGATAGGCTATCAAAAAGGGTAAGGACTATGAAGAAGGCTTTTCAACCTTTCCAGGAGGAAGTTAGGTCTGGTCTGGTTGATAGCCAGGTCTGATTGATAATGTTATTTAGAAGCAATGAATAAAAAATTGATTGCTGAGATAATCTAAATAATTGAAATAATGAAAAGGGCAGAAGAATACTTATCTCTTGCTTAGAGCAGAGCCAGAGGTGTTTGAAATGCTTGTACCTATTGTGTTTGTAGCTAGAAGAGTGTTTAGTTGAAGTCTGATGATTGATCTTAAAGAGTTCTTGTTAATGTCTAGGTCTGAGAGCCGAGATAGGAAGATAGGTCGAATACCAGGTCTGTGATTGATTGATTTAGCACTATGATTTTAGCATCCCAAGAGGAAGAGAATTTGCCTTCGAGTTGTTTTAAGTGACTGACGTCGGTGATCCCACTGGCATCGGCCAATTGGTAACTGATGTAGGTAGCTAGAAGAATGGAAAAAATACTATTTTTGGCCTTCTACCTGTTCCTCTGTCTGCTGAGTTTAGTGGTCATGGTAAAACAGTCGAAGGTGGGTTTAATAGGCATGGGGAGGGTTGAAATAGGTCATAAATTGGTCATAAGGTGATGGGAGGCTTTCAAGGAGAGGTATCCAAGGTGGGGTGAGGTGTCATGGGTGATGTGTCAAGGGAGGTGTTATTAATTTAAAATAAGTTATTATTTTAAATTAATAAGTGTGTGGGTTAGGAATGTGTAGAAGTGGACCAAGGGGACCAAGGGGGGAGTTGATGAAGGGGTAGACATAATTTCAGTGTCTACATTTGCCTCTTTTTGTCTTGTTGGTTGTTCTGGACGAACTGCAAGACAAAAATAGGAGTAAAATGCCCCAAGTATGGGATAAGGTTGTTTTCATCCTATTGGTTGTTCTGACAAATTGTAAGACAAAAATAAGAGTTGGTTGCCCCAGATATGGGATGAGGTATTCCCCCTCAAAGTAGGATTTGAGGGAAGGTAACCTGATATCGGGTGCTGATTTGATAGAGAGTGGATGGATATGGTGAAGTTTGAGTGTGGACGCTGCAATAGTTAAGATTGTGCACATACCACTTCACAAGATGGTCAAGTCAAATTATCACAGGTCAAGGTTGAGGAATGCCAAAATCAAATTAACCGGGCCCCAACATTTAGTCATAGCTGATTGGGTTATTTGATCCAAGTTGTAGCTCTAATGGTCATCGTGTTCCAAGTATCCTGGGCTCAGGAAGTACTCTTGGAAACATGAAAATGTCACAAGTAGTGGGGATCAACTTACTCGTGATCCAATACTTGTGAGGGTTGCAATGTGGGTGTGAACAATTTTGCTAACCATTCGTGAGGTAGCATACATGCAATCAAAACAACTAAGGCAAAGTTGTCTCAGAAGTGGTCATGGTCAGAGGAGATAGTCGTGATCTCCAAGGTCGTTGGTCGAGTCAGGCTGAGATATAAGTGATCTAAAGTGACGGGTGCTGATAGATGGTCCATTAGATGGATGGATGAAGGAATGACATGTGACAAAGGAATGGCCGAGCTAACCTCAGAAAACCCCATGTCAACTAAGTGCTGCCTACATAGCCCTTATTGGAAGGGCCTCAGGCCAATGTAGTTCTCCCTAAAAGGGAGGAAGAGGGTCGGTTATGGATGGGTTGGACTAGGTTAAGTCGTGGTTAAAGGTAATATGGTTTGTCCATCAGAGAGACAAACAAATGGATGTGGCTGAGCTAACCCCAGAAGACATCATGTCAGTTGAGTGCTGCCTACATAGCCCTTGTTGGAAGGGCCTCAGACCAATGTAGTTCAGACTAGTTGATAGGTGGTTGATAGTTGGTTTGGACTAGGTTAAGTCATGGTTAGAGGTAATATGGTTTGTCCATCAGATAGACGAACAAATGGATGTGGCTGAGCTAACCCCAGAAGATGTCATGTAATCTGAGTGATGCCTACATAGCCCCTGTTGGAAGGGCCTCAGACCAATGTAGTTCAGATGAGTTGATAGGTTGGTTTGGCCAAGTTATAAATGATGAGGGTATGATGATGTTACAGCCTTTTCCATATTATGTGATGGTGTATTCTGTAACATCAGTTGAGTGGTCTTTCATCCCTAGCAAGTTTCCATATTGGTGATGGATGTATGCTAAAAATGAATTGAGATTATTTATGCTTCAGCAAGCAATGGTTTATGCTTGACATAAATTGTGTGGTCGATAGTTTCCATGTGTATTGGTTTCCATAAAAACTATGTGAAATGGACTGTCATGTCAGTGGTTTGAAAATGTTTTGGTTTGATTTGGTCTGGTTTGGAAGATGATTTGGTTATGTGTGACCAAGATGTATAAGCGAAAAGCACGTTGCTCTTTCATTGACAAGGACCATATTGATTGCATAGGTAGGGGGTTGTTTAGAAACAAAAGCCCCATTCATGCATTACGTCGTTGACCATTGGTTGTGTTAGAGAAGTAAGCAAATCACTTGACGTTAAGTGAGCTCGAAATCCCTTGAGTATGTTGGGGTGATAGGTGTGATTATGTGATATGGATGGAAGGGGGAACCCTTTTTGGTAGGAACAAATTTGCCCCTCTTATAGGTGACCCCGAGAATGACTATAGACAAGTCCATGACTTTATAGTTTGTCAGTCAGTTTTTTTTTGGGAGACTGATCAATGCGGGAAGTCTACATAGGGATGTAATTTTGTTTTATGGTCATTTGTGAAGCTGATCGATGTGAGAAGCTTCTAACAGAGTGTTGTTTGTAGCAAGATTTAGGCATATCCATCCTTTGAGGGAGTGGTCTATATTCTAATTTATATATATATTTAAATGTCTTTGAATAGTTGTCCTTCAAGGGAGCAGTCTATTTATTATAGCAATTATGCCGCTGTCCTTCGAGGGAGTAGTCTGCATGTAGAATTTAAGACCTTTTGAGATAGGCATCCCAATTTTATATTTTTTGTTGACTAAATTTTGGTCATGGACTTGACTATAGAGGTTTAGAGGGTTTCGCTTTTATTAGGACAAAGCATCCATGCTTGACAAAAGGGTTAACTAATGTTTATAGGGTTGTAGGTTGAAAAGGAATATAAATGACGATGATGGGGATTGCTCAAGGGATCGAGCTCAAGTTAAATGTCAAGTGAATAATTACTTGACTAATAGTAGATTGGTCAAAGATGCAAGGCATAAAGGGGCTCAGGCTTTGATAAGTCCCTGACCCATGCTTGTGTGTCATGATGTAAGGTCCGAGCCAATTAGGAGCAAACTTGCCCTATTTTCTTCGTTCCAAAGAGGTCACATGTTGGTCATTATTGGATGTGAATATGCTTAAGAAGTTGGTTGATGCTTGGTCAATGTTTGGTTGAGGCTTGGTTAAGGCTTGGTTGAGGCTTGGTCGATGCTTGGTCAATGCTTGGTCGAGGCTTGGTCAAGGTCAGTTGATTGATATTTGGTCAAGGCTTGGTTGATGCTTGGTCAAGGCTTGGTTGATATTTGGTCGATGTTGTGATAGTCAGGATAGAGTCAAATTACCCCAGTTATTTTGGTGATGAGGAGAATGATTGAGAAATGGTTGGATAAAATAGAGAGAAGACATTAAAGCTTCTCTTTGTCAAGGAGGGCGATGCAAGGATGCATCCTGCAAAGCTTTTACTTGATAGATTTAGTTTAAGAGGGTGAGATCCTGATCTTCCAGGTTGGAGTTTGGAATCTCAAAATGATGGACGGTGATGGAGGCAATGGTTGGTAATGATTGGACTAAGGCAGGTAGTGGTTGGGGGTCTTTAGGTTGAACCTCCACTTCCTGTAAGGCTTTGATTAAGGCTTGATGATGTTGTGGAAAGCTTTGTATGAGGTCATACAAAGATGTCTTCACAAAGGTTGGGTGAAGTTGTTTCACCTTGGAGTCATGAATTGGTTTTGAAAAAGTTGGTCGAGATGTGCCCAAAATTGAAACCTTGGGTTTTTATGGTTGAGGGGGGTTGATGAAAGGATATGTTTAAGGGAGAGAAACCTTCTCTTGCCCTTTATCCTTCATAGTTTGTGACCTGGTGGCCACATTGATGGTGTTGATTTCAAATAATGGGGTTGAAGGTGGTAAAGGGACCACAATTTGATGATGGGCTCCCGATTTAGGTGAAGATGTTTGAGAGGTATGAGATGGTGTCAATATTTGGTCAAAAATGTGGTTAGAAGAAGCCTCAACATGAGGGGTGTCCTTTGCCAGATGTTGACGGATGACAGCCTTAAGGGTGCAACAATGCTCAGTGTCATGCCCCAGTGTGTGATGATACCAGCAAATTTTAGTGTCATCGAACCAAGGTGGTTTTGGTTCGAAAGGTTGGTAAGGCTTAATAGGTGGGAAGATGATGCTAGATGACTATAACAATTGACACAACATCAAAGCATAAGAACCCTTTAATGGGTCTGCACCCTTTGTTGCAGTAGAGGTTGACAATTTTTGTTTATGAGTTGTTTGGTGGGTTTGGCATGTCACCTTATTAGTTGGCAGTATGGCCACATGTGGAGATGGCACATTTTTTTTGAGAGGTGTTAGATGTGGGAGCAATCCTACTAAAGTAGATGGATGTGGACCCAAGATGGACGGTAATGGTGAAGGCGGGGAAGGAGTTATCCGACGGGGTTTAGTAGCCTTCTTTGGTTTAGTGTGAGGGCTACTATTGTGTGGGGTGAGGTTTAAGTCTTTCATCACTTATGGGTGAGTGAGGTTGGATGTAGGGCACACACCGAGGGATTTAACCTATTTCAGCATGGTAGATGATTGCAAGGGTTTGGATGAGGTTGCACAAGGTTTTATAGTCGATCATTTACAAGATTGAGGTGATTGTGAGAGAATCGTCACTGGATCTTCTTTGGTCGAAGTTGGTGAAGTGATAAGTTCTCTCAGTGGAGAAGGAATTAGATAATGTGGCTCTTTAGTTGGAAAGAGCGTAGGGATGATCTTGGCTTCTTCGTGTGGTCAAAGAGTAGAAAAAGTATGATCCCCCATTGATGATAAGAAGGATGAGGGTGAGGTAGTCGGCATTGGTGTCATCAAGGCATCCTCCAATATGTGAGAGGTCAAGGTAGATTCTCCCACATGTGAAAGAGATGTGGATGGAGGATTATCCTCCATTAGTGGAGGCAAAATAGGAGAGGAAGGTTCCTCTACCCATGGTGGACAAATAAGAGAAGAAGGCTCTTCTCCCTGTGGTGGACAAGTAGGTTGACTAACCTCTTTAGACTATGGAAGAGGTTGGTTAGGAATAGAAGGTAAAACCATGTTGACTGTGCGTATATTACACTCTTGGGAGTCACCGGCCATGGTCTGAATGTTGTTTTGGCTAGGGGGATGGTTAGGAAAAGGTTGTCTAAAGATGTCTATGTTTTGGTTAGGCAACATGTTTGGGTTATCCAAAACAAGATCACCTTTATCTAGCATGTCTTGGACAATGTTTTTGAAGGTTTTATAGTTGTCTGTGTCATGGCCTTTGACATGATGATAATTGCAGAAGTCATTTTCCCTGTACCATGCAGGGATAGGTTTTAAGGAGTCAAATTGGGGTGGATGAATTTGAGAGAGATTGAGGACCCCCTACTTGACAAGTTTATCCAAAATGGAAGAGTATAATTCTCCTATAAGAGTATATTGACGCTGTATATACTGTTGTTGGAATTGTTTTGTGATGTAGTCTGATGTGGAAGGTTGAGATTGGTTGGTTGTTGTTGAAGATGATGGTCTAATGAATATAGTGTTTGCCACTCATTTAGACTTGGAGTGGGAAGAAGAAGGTTTGGGTGAAGAAGGGTCATTGGATTTTGCGTTGTTATTTCACAATTTGACCTTGTCCTCTTCGATCGTGCGGAGTTCAAGCTTTCTGGCCATCGTGAAAGCTTCGTCAAATGTGCAAAATGTTTGAACCTACAAAGTAGATGAGATATGCTTGGCACATACTCTAGAGAAGAGCTTAATGAGCTTAGGTTGAGGTAAAGAGAAGCCTCTCTAACGGGAAACGAAGTCAGCTATAGATTCATCATCAAATTGTCTAATAGAATATAGGTCCGTGATGGAGACCTTTTTAGTGATGTTAATTGAAAAGTGGTCAAGAAAAAGTTGAGCTAGTTGAGTGAATGAAAAGATAGAATGACTAGTAAGGGAACTATACCAATCAAGGGCAGCCCCCGAAAGTGACATGGGAAATGTGCGTAGCAACAACGCAACGTCATGAGCTATAAGGTAACAAGCATGTCTAAACGCTCGTAAATGTTGTTGCGGGTCCTCCTTACTTTGGAAATGAGTAAACTTGGGAAGTTCCCACTGACTTGGATATGGTCAGATTGGGACTAAGGGATGAATGGGTTCATTACAAATTTGCTCATATGAGAGAGCATTTCTTGAACCGGAAATGGATGTCTCAAGATTAGACATCTTATCCATCAACATCTTGATTAGATCAGTTGACAGATTTGTAGGTGGGGCACCCCCTAGATTGTAGGGCACTTGGAAGGTGTTAAAAGGGGCATATGACATAGTTGGTTGTGCTTGTATAGGTGCAACATGTTGGTGACTAGTTATAGGGATTGATGTCGAAGCCAAGAGTGGTTGTGTCATAAAGCTAGAGGGCACAACATGGCTTGATGTCGCCACAGGTGATTGAATGGTGGCACTGGTAAAAAGATAGGTAGTCACTCCCACATTTATAGGTGCAAGAGTGTGTGGAGTCAAGACAATCAAGTTTTGCAAATGTGACAAACTTGGTTAAATTGAAGAGTCTCGCGTTTGGCCCTTAGCGAGATAGTGTTGGAAAGCCTTGATGTTATGGTCAAGGAACCTCTCAAAATTTTGATCCCCTTCAGGAACAATTGGAGATTGATCGAGGGTTAACTAGGTAAGAGAATATTTAGTGTTTAAAGTACACTCCATTAGAGGACTTGTTATAGAGGGTGAAGGTGGAAGTGGTCATTGCCTTGCGTGGTTGACAAGAGTTTTGGTTTGACTACATGTCAAAACCATTCAAGGCAAAAAGGGGTCAGGTTCCAGAAACTGTGTTTTTTTTTAGTTTCAGAAACTCAGAATGTGTGTCTAACAACAAGAAAGTCAGGTTTTAAACCTGCTATTTTGGAAGAAGTTTGACGATGACTGACGTCGGTTGAAAAACTGATGCCTATAAAAAAAAGTTGCTGATGTCAGTGGTAAAACCGATGTCGGCTACTGTGTTTTTGGGAAGGAAGACAAAAAAAGGTTCTGAGTTGTTTAAAGCTTAGAAAAATGCATCCTCACCAGCTAAAAAATCTAGATAAAGGTAGAAAAGAAGATGAAGACAAGCAGACCCTAAACGTTAAGTCCCTAAGAGTCAATTTTTAGAGTCGTGTTGGCTTATGCCTTAGAAGAGTGTGTGGGAGGTTGGATTTTAGAACAGGTCTTAGAAGAAGTAGTCCAAGGTTGGTTTCAGGTTAGTTTTGGTGCTCAAGAGTCTATGTTAGGTTTTTCACATGGCCTGGTGCTAAGGAGCAAGCTCCCCTCACTTCATGAGCCCAAAGATAAGCTGGATCACTTAGCTAGTATATACTTCCCCTAGAGTTTATCCTCTGCCAGAGAACAAAGTGGGCTTTCCCCTTGGTAGTGAAGTCCAAGTAGGATTGCCAGGAAGGGTAAGGTATCCAGTAGGTGATGAAATCCTAGTCAGGCCTTGTCTCAGGTATGTTTAGATGTTTGATTTGTGATAGTGGTCTGGTTGTGTAACATAAGTGTGCTACGATTTATTCATAATGCGGTTTTAGGTTACTAGATGTGAGAGCTAAGTATGCATTCAGGCAGAAATGAGATGCAATATATTTTAATCCCAAATTGAAATGTGTGTTCAGATGCAGACAAGTGGAGAAAAGGTTGAAGAGTATGAATTTCACTACTCTAGATGCAGGAAAGAAAGAAAAAGAAGGATTCTTTTTAAATTTACTGATAGTGTCTTTTGGAAGAGATAGAGGAAAAGGATGCAAGAAGAGACCTAATGCACCTATATGAATGTTTTGTTTTTAGAAGAAAAAGTATGAACCCAAGGAAAAGTCCTAGTGGTCCCACCAGGCGTGCCAGAATGTTTCTAACTGTTTTCGCTTTTCTACATTCAAAAGGAATAAGAAACTAAATATTAATTGGTCAAGGGTTAGATGATACCCAGATGACGTTTGCACACCATATCCAGATGACTGAAGGAGCTTCTCTTTGGCTGTGGAGGATGACACTTGTAGAAGAAAAAGACTCAAACACAAAGATTGTTAGATGGATGTAAGGTGGACTACCAACCAAAGCCCAGTCCCAAAAGTGTAAAGACTTCCTTGTGGGATGACAGTCCACTAGTTGATAAAATAATGTCGGATAAAGATAAATAATGAGAGACTAGGCAAAAGAAATAGAGACAATGCGTACCTGTATTCCTTGCAATCTATCTTCCATAGTCACTGACGTCAGTAGTTATGCTAGAATCAGTTAGTATGCCGATGTTGGTAGGGGCAATGATCCTGGAGGCCAGAATCAGTCGGGGCAATGGGGCTTTTGATGAGTCTCAGGGTGTGTCTTTGGTCAATCGAGTGGTCTGTGGTAGTCTGAGAGTCTATGTAGGGCTGCAGGGCAATAGACAGGGTCTTAGGAGGGACAAGGGGTAAAGGATAGGCTGTCAAAAAGGGTAAGGAGTATGAAGAAGGCTTTTCAGCCTTTCCAGGAGGAAGTCAGGTCTAGTCTGGTTGATAGCTGGGTCTGGTTGATAATGTTATTTATAAGCAATGAATAGAAAACTGATTGCTGAGATAATCTAAATAATTGAAATAATGAAAAGGGTAGAAGAATACTTATCTCTTGCTTGGAGCAAAGACAGAGGTGTTTGAAATGCTTGTACCTATTGTGTCTGTAGCCAAAGTGTGTTTAGTTGAAGTCTAATGATTGATCTCAGAGAGTTCCTGTTGATGTCCAGGTCTGAGAGCTGAGATAAGAAGAGAGGTTGAATACCAGGTCTATGATTGATTGATTCAACACTGTTATTTTAGCATCCTAGGAGGAAGAGAATTCACCTTCAGGTTGTTTTAAGCGGTTGACGTCGGTGATCCCACCAACGTCGACCAACTGGTAATCGACGTCGACAGCTAGAAAAATGGAAAAAGGCTATTTTTGGCCTTCTACTTGTTCTTTCATCTACCGAGTTCAGTGGTCATGGTAAAATGGTTGAAGGCAGGTTTAATAGGCATGGGGAGGGTTGAAATAGGTCATAAATTGGTCATAGGGTGATGGGAGGCATCTAAGGAGAGGTATCCAAGGTGGGGTGAGGTGTCATGGGTGATGTGTCAAGGGAGGTGTTATTAATTTAAAATAAGTTATTATTTTAAATTAATAAGTGTGTGGGTTAGGAATGTGTAGAAGTGGACCAAGGGGACCAAGGGGGGGAGTCGACCAAGGGGTAGACACAATTTTGGTGTCTACACATAGATGTACTGGTCAAGTAAGGTCTTAATGTCATCACTATGGAGGAATTAAAATTAACCATATTTTCATTTAGGATTCTACATATCACTGTGTATTATCACGATCTTTATTTTGACTAACTAAATTGTTATCTTGGTTAGACGCTTGTCCTATTCTAAGAAGTTGGGCACAGGTTTGGATTGGCATATTGGGTAAGTAGGGTGGAAAAGTGGTGAGATGTGATGAGTGATGATGAGGTTTTGAATACTAATTTGGTCTAGAAATAAAATCTAAAATTGGTAAAAGAAGGTGACTTAAAAAGGTGTTCTTATATTTAAAGGGATGTGAAGATTAAGATGACCAATGATTACCAAAAGACAAAACCCTATAAGAGTCTTATCTAACAAGAATATTAGAGGTGATTTGATCAAATACCTTTCACACTATAAAAATAGTGATTGAATGGGTGTTATGTATGAATAGGCAATGATAGGGAAGTGATGGGTGCTAGATTAAAGTATGTAACAAAGGTTATGTATATTGATAATACCTAGTTAAAAGGATGAAAATAAAGGGGGATGGGTGACCACTAAGACCTAGTTTCAAGACTAATTATTATATCTAAGGAGGATGAAATGGGAAGATATGAGATGGATATTAGATGTTATTTGGGATGGTGAATGGAAGATATGAGGTAGATATTGGATGTTGTTTAAGAATGGTGAATATAATATATGAGACGGAAGTTAGATGTTGTGTAGGATGGTGATATGGATGTTATGATAGGGTTTAATAATGGTTTTCAGCCTAGGGGTATCTAATATGTTTTTAAAAAAATAAATGGAATGGATTACTTAGTTTATAAGCAACATAAATTTAAAATGACACAAAAATAACACACTCAACAATAAGTCCTAAGATAGAAAACTAAGAAGGGTGTGTAACTGATGCTTGCACTATTTAATGGCTTTACAAGTGAGTATATGGGTCAATGACCCATTATGGAATCAACTAAACCCTGTTAACCCTATCTAAACTTAATGGATTCTTAAGAGTTGATACTGACTATAGTAGTGAAATTTTTGTTACAGCCAAAAGGTCCTAAGCTAGGTTTTCACAAAGGTTTCTAAGGGATTCCCCAATATATGTGAATGTATGGTGTGGCCAAAGTTCATATAGAATACTATCTAACATATTTTCATATTGGAGCCAAAATTCCCCTCACTCCATGGACAAATTTTATGGGGAATTTCATTGTAGTGTTTAACGACAACTCTCTTGATATTTATACTCTATTAGAATATGGATTTTGGTCTAATGCATGTTGATGAAATCCATGTCACCAAAACCTAGTGACTAATCCCATGCATGGGGATGAATTCCTCATCACATGCTATTCTAGAATATTTTTTTTTACAAATAGGAAAACATAATTGACTTTTCCCAATTATTTACCTATGTGAGAGAGCACAAAAATGAATGATCAATTCACACAATACACAAATATATAAAAGAAACAATAATAAAATTTAATATTTTTATCACCCCTACTACAAACACAAGGATTAGAAAAATAAATGGGGTGCCCTTATCTTGAGAGATCCTACATAAAATGGTTACTAGTTTGACTTAATGCAAATTTATACTCCCCTCCAAAACTGTAATTGCATAGTCAATTAGATGCAAAACTACAACCATAGACTATAATATCACAACTATAAGTCAAGAACATAGATTTTGAGTTTTGAATTGAATTAAGTAATTAATTATTATAGTCAACAAATAGGAACCTGAAAGACTACATCTATAAGTGTAAAACCATGACTACTAAGGCAAAGTAGTAACTGTAAAAAAATTGAGATTGGCAATTTTGTAATAAAGTAAAAACCTACAAAATCTCTATTTTTTAACCAAATTAAATTATTATATTATTATCCCAAAAATGGTTTTAAAAGGTTTAAATCACTACCTAAAGTAGATCATAACCTTTTCATATATATATATATATATATATATATATATATATATATATATATATGAAAAATTTCCAACAAAATGGAACTTTAGATGAAAATACGAACAAAAAATAAAGTATCTTTATCAGTTTAGCCCTAAAGGGTCTATACAACTAGATAAAAACTTAATTTAGTAAATCAAACTATCCCTAGATTGATAAAATTATAATATCTCTATTAATAAAGAAAATCATAGATTGCTATGCAACATCGCTACTTCATAATTTGTGATATTGATGCTAGAGACCAAAAAGGGTTAAATGATGCATATTTCAATTTTTAGATAATCTTATGTCTCCTCTTCCTATCCAACCTATACACATCCAGCTTAAAAGCACCCAGCCCAACACTCAATTAACCAAACAAACTCAAAATGGTTCAAATTTAAAATGGTTGATTTGAAAATAGTTAGATTACCCTTCCAAGGAAATTATTAGATTACTAAATAGAGCCTGATGAACCTTTAACTATAGATCAAAGACTATAAGGAAAAGTTTTACCAGTTTGATGAAGAAACACGAAACCATAGTTCATGATGGTAATATCATAAATACTATGATGAAAATTCAGATTTTAGAGTTGTGATATTACACTTTGATCACCAAGAATCAAATTTTGGTCAAACCTACTTTTTCCTACACATAGAAGATACACCCCTTATAGGAAATACCAATAGATCAAAATTAATTGCATAAGGGTTAACAACAGATGAAAAATAGTGATATTAAAACAACCAAAAAACCTTTCAAAACTAAAAATATACACATAATATCATGATTACGAGGGCAAAACCACAAATTTGAGAGTTTTGATATTGCACTTTAGCCACTAACAATTAATTTCTTAGTCATTCCTATTAGTTCCTACACACAAAAGATATAAAACACTTCCAAAAAATACAAAATAGCTAAATATCCCTATCTATAGGTTGGAAATAGAAGAAAATAATCGTATTATAACAAGTACATTTTTTTTACAAAATCACTATTACTAATGCAAAATTACTATTAGCAGAGCAATATAACTACTTTTAAAGTAGCAATGTTACACTAGAGTGAAAAACCTGCAAAATCCCAAGACTGTTAGTGGTTAAAGCCTAATGTTAGTGTAATATTGATTATCTAAGTACAAGATCACAACTGCAATACCACTAATACTATTGCAAAACCACAATTCTCCTATACATGATTATTTTTTTCAAAATCTAGTGCTTAATTCAGATCCAATTATTCTTATAAGATTCTAAATCACTTATAGAAAATTCAAGAGGTTAGATTTAGGGAGTATCTCCCATTGTGGTCATTAAAATGTAGTCTAAATTTGGGATTTTCTCTCAATATTACTATTTTTAGTAACAAAATTAAAATTTAAACAACATCAAATAGAGAGGATAAAGAGATAATCAAATGCTTGAAATGCAAACACTTACCATCATTTTACTTCTTATTTCTCCCCTCTAAGATGATCAAACTAATTTTGGATGCAAAATATGTTGAATGTTGGATTGATTGATAATGCTTAACAATGGATTAAATGGATTCTTGTTGTGTTGATGGATTTTATAAAGCTGTATAAATGTAAGAAGAATAATTATGGTTGCAAGTTAGTGAGATAGAATGAAGTCTCTAAGCTTTGAGGTTTTTAGTTAATTTTCATGGAGGGATTAACTTGTTTATTTAAAAAATGGAGGGGATAATCAATGGCTCACATTTAATTTTGAACCATTGAGATCAATGGCTAAGGAGTTTTTAATTCCTTAGAAATATCTAGAATAGAGAATTGTAGAGGAAAAGGGCTAAATTAAAGGAGATTCATAGAGTCCTCTATTTATAGAAATATCCATTATGGAGTAATGGTATATGAATAGATAGTTAGTAAGGTGGTATATGGGTAGTTAGGATACAATGTATTTTTAAATTGTCAAGTGGGTTAATGAGTAGTGTTGGCCATTTTTGGCCTACATACAGAGCTTTCAAAGACTGAGCAATGTTCCTAATTGAGAGAAGGATCCAAGGATAAAAGAGGAAGATATTATTGCTTAAAATAATTTTGAAACACTTTAATAAATCTTAAAGTGTAATTCTATTGATCTTAGAGAAATAGGTCTATAGATTAAATGGATGAGCCAAATAGGTTTGCATAGGTAATCTTGTAATTTAGGTCATAGACCAGTTTGCTTAGTCTTCAAAAGTTCATTTGAGCTTCAAAAGTTCAAGAAAAAGATAAAAATAACAAGTCTAGGAGATAGACCATCATTAGGACATCACTCAGAAATGGACTAGTTAGCTTGTTTGTACATTTGATAAGTATGATCAGAAAGCCTCATAAGCCCTCAATTCACATAGACATACTATTATTAGTACCTAGGCGATTCCTTACAAGTTTCATGCATCCATGAGTTTTTTGATTTGAGATCTAAACCTTCAAATTTGACCTAGCAAATGAAGAAATTCACACAAAATTCAAGTTTAAACTCAGGCAAAAAATCATACAAGCTTAAAATTGATAGTCTATAGGACATCAAATACATTCGTGTAAACCTTCAAATGACATGTGCACAAACCTCAAATTTAAACTCATGCAAAACTAAACCCATTGGGATTAAAATTGATGGTCTATGGGATGTCAAATATGTTCACATGAATGTCAAATAATGTGCATTGGGATGTCAAATTTAAGTTTCTATTTTCAAATAGTAGGTCTCAAGAAAATATAAGGGCTCACATTTAATCAATCATCAAGATTGGATGGTGTGCAAATGGTCAAGAAGTTAGAAAATAGAAGGAGTTAATGAGTCAAGGACAAGTGTGAAAATCATGTGGGTCCTAGTAGAAGAGTTAAAAAGTGCATACATCTATTCACAGGTAGATCAATAGAGAGAATAAGGATTATAAAATTCAAGGAACCAAGTCAACTATCAATAGCCAATAATTAAAGGGGACCTCAAGACATTTTTTGATGAAAGCTGAAGAATCTTTTGGACCTAGGTAAGACAGATACATAAGAGCTAATATTGAAGGTAATATAGGAATGGCCTAGGGTCACATTTTAGGATAGGTCTTTTAGACCTATTTTAGTCAAATGTCAACATTTTGGTTTTAAAATAAGACCAGGCATTGAAATATAGGAAAACCAATAGAATTTTTGGTTTTAAATCTATAAAGAGATCTATGCTTGGTTACAACATCAATAAAAAGGTACACCTAGCCATTCAAAATAAACCAAGCAAGACTTTGTCAGTTTCAAGGCATGAAGATTTGGTCCTTGTTAGTAGATCAAGTAGAGGTTGCATGGAGTCCCAAGATGATGACTTAGTGGTTCAATAAAGATCATAGAGCATTAAATTATTTTGAAAAGACTTTGAAATTATGTATTATTGATAAGATCATGACTTAGCATCCTAGAGAATACTAATCCATCAAGAGAAATATGACTTCATTTAATGTTTTCCATCTTCTCATTTATTTCTCTCTCTCATCCCATTTTTCTATAAATATAGGATTTTAAGCCTTGAAAAAAACATGGAAAATCCCTTTCTTGGGCATGACTAGACTCTACCCAGATTTTATCTTTGTAACCTCTTAAGATGAATAAAGGACTATTTTGTAGATCTTATTATTTTGGTATAGTGTGTTAATGTCAGATTGATTTATATATGTGGTATAAATCTCTCCCTTGTCAAATCCCAAACTCACCTTGCTACTAGATTATATTATTTTTTAGGTCATGTTTATTGTTTAATGTCATTTGATTAAAGCTAGAAAGTGGATATATTGACTTGTTAGTGTTTTGAATTAGGCCTCCCCATCACTTCCCTTAGGTTTTGATCATTTGATAAAACCTTTACATGAAATACTGATAGATAAACAAACATTTGGAGTTGTAGATATGATCTCATTAGTATTTTTTAGAAGTTGAATAGAGTGGATGAAAAATCACATTACTAGTGCATCATCTCCTTTACATGTTTTCATGATTTTTTACCCATTTATCTCTCCCTTTTCCCAATCAAAATTTAGTTTAGGTGATAGATCTAGAAGGAATTTAGCCTTCTCTAAAGGTTTGACCCTTTGATAGGTGACCCATAGCCTAGGGTCCATCCCATGCTGGTCTAATGCTAGGTTGGACACATTAGAGCTGATCTTCATGAAATTATAGTTATAACAATGTTATTCATAAATAATTTGGTGATTCTAATCATAAGTAATTATTTTTTAAAGGCTAAGCAGTTTCCAAGTAAGTTCATTTTCATTGCACTATCCTTATATTGTTTCCATTGATATGTATGAGGAAAATCGCTATGTAATAGCTCCTTATCATCCCTATGGTGGATAATACCAAACCTTTCATGATACATATGAGCCTTTATTTGATTCTAATCAACCTTACCTAGAGTTTTATCAAATCCTTGATGAGCCTTATCATGTTTCCCATGATTCTTATTATCAAGAGTATGACTCTTACCTTCCTTATGAACCATATCAGTCTCAAGACCAGATTTCACTTTTCCCATGTGGATATAATGTTGCACATGAGTATTCTTGTTTACAAGAAAACATGGATGAAATAGAGATTAAATTACTAGCATATAAAAGAAAAATATGTTTAGATTCCTAGTATAATGAAGTGAATGAGCAGTTTCAAAATGTGTTTAATGATCTAGAAGAGAGGATTGAGTTTTATATCTCTATATTAGAGAAAGTATAGTTTGTGAGAGGAATAAAATTAAGTTTAATCAATTGTATCACATTCCCCTTCGTGTTACTTACCAATATTTTTGTATTCCTTATTCTCATGAAGTTCTTAACCATACTTAGTGTGTGCCAATGAATATTCCTAGTTGGAGTCAAGAGCTTATTCAAGAAGCTATTCAAATGCATATTTAGGAGTCTATTCCAGAGGATAAAAATTCTTATAGTTCACTTTCTTCACCAATTACCCATCAAGCTCAAGTTATCCATGAAGATAAAAAGGTTTTAGACCTTGATGAAGTGATGGCTAAGTGGAATGAGTAGAATGTAGAAGTTCTCAAAAGTTTCACTTTCCATCCTCTTTAATATCTCCTAAATGATTCCGTTACTCCCATGATCTAAAAATATGATCATGTTAAACCTTCTATCCTTCATAATCCCTCTCAAACAAATGAATTTCATCACCCTCACACCATCTCCCTTATTTAAGAGAAGCATGTTCTATGGGAGATAGAGAAAGAGGTTTCAACTATTAGCCAAATTATTGAAGAGTGTGAAGAATATGCTTCAAGTGTGTATGACTAAGATATATTAGTTGATACTTAATTTAAGACACAAGTTGATAATGAGGTTATAGCTAATATTGAAGAAGTTATCTTAGGTATGTAGGAGAAGGTTGGTCTTGATATGGAAGAAATCCATGAAGAATTGATGTAAGATGATGTCACAAATGAGATTGAGATATCTCCAATTGAGAAAGATGAAGGTGCATTTCAAAATGATCCTATTTAGATTTATCAAAGTGAAGAACAAAATATTTATTAGCAATTATACTTTGAATATCTATAAGAGATTAAAGATCTTTATAAGGATATGTTACCCATTATAGAGATTATTATTGAGTTTGATCAAGAACCACCTACTCAAGATCATGATGTGGCTTGGTTTGACTATTCAAAAGTCCTTGAAGATATTGATGAACTTGTAACAATTGATAAGAAGGATAAGGTCACTTAAAGATAAGTTATAGATGAGATGTCACTTGACAAGGTTGTAGTTTACAAGAATCATAAAAAATATTCAAAATTACAAGATGATCTTGTCTTTATTTATAATTTGTTTATTATTAATAAATCATTTTAAGAGATGTTAAGGGAAATAATTGGAAAAAGGAGTGCCTCTTCAAAGGTCAAGTTCAATAAACACCTTGATTTATAACTTGTACCTTCTATTAGGATGTCACTCAAAAATAGACTGGTCAACTTGTTTGCACATTTGAAAAGTATGATCATAAATAATCATAAGCACTCAGGTCATATAAAAATGTTGCTCTTAGTACCCGGATCATTCCCTATAAGTTTCATGCCTCCACGAGTTTTTTTCTTTGATATCCAAGCCTCTAAATTTGACCTAACAGATGAAGATGTTTGCATGAATGTCAAGTCTAAAATCAGGTGAAAAATCATATGAGATAAAAATTGATGGTCTAAAAGACATCAAATACATTTTCACATATTTCAAATAACGTGTGCATGAACATCAAAGTTAAACTTATGAAAAAATAAAACCATTGGGGATTAAAATTGATAGTCTATGGGATGTCAAATACATTCACATGAATGCCAAATGACGTCCATGTAGACATAAAATTTAATCTCATGTTTTGAATAAGTAGGTCCTGAGAAAATACAAGGGCTCAAATTGAATCTCTCATGAAGATCAGATGGTGCATAGATGGTTAAGAATTCAGTGAATCCAAGGAGCTAATAAGTCAAGGACAAGTGTCAAAAGTATGTGGGTCTTGGTAGAAGATCAAAGAAGCATGTGCATCTATTCATAGGTATATCAATAGAGTGAATAAGGGTTATAAAAGTCAAAGAACCAAGTCAGATACTGATAAATAATAAATAAATGGGAGCTTAATAAAATTTTCAATAAATGTCAAAGAAGCTTTTAGAACTAGGTAAGGTAGATACACAAGAGCTGAGCTTGAAGGCAATCCATGATTGAACTAGGGTCACATTTTAAGATAGGTCTTTTAGACCTATTTTAGTTAAATGTTGACATTTTATTTTCAAAATAAGACCAGGTGTTGAAATATAAGAAAAACCAATAAAATGACTAGTTTTCAATCTATAAGGAGATCTCTGCTTAGTTACAATATCAATAAAAAGGTACATCCAATCATTTACAATAGACTGAGTAAGACTCTATCAGTTCCAAGGTATGAAGAGCTAGTCCTTATTAGAAAATCAAGTAGAGGTGGCATGGAGTCCCAAGATGATGACCTACCTATTTAATAAGGATCATAAAACATTAAATTCTTTTGTAAAGACTTTGAAATTGTGCCTTCTTGATAAGATCATGACTTAGCATATTCAAGAGTAATAATCCATCAAGAGTAATTAGAACTTGTTCAATGTTTTCTATCTACTCAGTTCTTTCTCTCTCTCTCTCTCATCCCCTTTTTCTATAAATACAAGCTTTTATGCCTTGGAAATTTCTTGGAAAATCCCTCTCTTGGGCATGACTAGACTCTGCCTAGATTTGATCCTTGTAACTCTTAAGATAAATGCATGACTCTTTTTTAGATCTTATTATTTTGGTATAGTGTGTTAATCTCAAATTAATTTGCATATGTGGTATAAATCCCTCCCTTGTAAAATATTAGTCTCACCCAGCTACTTGATTATATTTTTTAAAAGGTCATGTTCATTATTTAATTAATTTGATTAAATCTAGAGAGTGGATACATTCATTGGTTCATGATTTAAATTGGGACTCCAAATCACTTCCCTCAAGTTTTGATTATTTGGTAAAACCTCTGCATGAAATACTAATGCATTAATAAACATTTGGAGTTTTAGATTCAATATCATTAGTGTTTTTTAGAAGTTTAATAGAGTGGATAAACAATCAAATTACTAGTGCATCACCTCCTTTATATGTTTTCATGATTTGATACCCATTTCTCTCTCCCTTTTCCCAATTAGAATTTAGTTTAGGTGATAGATATAGAATGGAATTGACCTTCTCTAAAGGTATTACCTTGTGATAGATGACCTAAATCCTAGGGTTAGTCACATGTTGGTTTATATTTTGAGTAGAGAACTTAAACAATACCCTTCTCAACTAGGGTGCAATCTAGAATACCAACAAGTAGGTTAGTAGGTAAGCAAGCTTAGTTAATATACTAATGAAGGCGATTAATTAGTTTCAAGGGTAGAATAAGGTTTTTAGGATGTGGGGAATATGAAATAGGATATTACTTAATTATCTAGGAAATATAGTTATAGGTTAAATTAGAAAAACTAGTAGAATTATCAGGGTGAGAATGATTTAGGTCTATACGCATGCCATTTACATACTTCCCATCATGACTCAATATTTTTTATGCTTACTTCATAAACGCTTCACTTTTATCTTCTTATTTTTTGATTTCATGTATGTTTGTAACCATTTCTTTAAATATTCCATACTTCTCATCTTTACTTAGTATGATTGATTTATACTTACATTTTGTTTTCTTTTCATACTTTTCTTATTGATATAGTATGATTGATAAATTTTAATGTTTGTTTATTTTTTATACCATTTATTTTCCCATGTTTTCCACTTTATTATTAATTTTCATACTTCCCAACTTGATAAATTATGAATTTTATTTGTTTTATTATGGTGAAATTCTTTTCCGTGGTTTGAAAACATTTTTTACCTATTACTTTACCATTTTGGTTTATTATATTTATTCATATCTTGATTTTATAATTTTCCCATCATGATTTATTGTGTATTACCTTTAATTAAATTTTTAAAACTTATATAAAACATTTTGCTTTTTGTTACGATGCATGTGTATTTCCCATAGTATATATACCAAAAATAAAATACATGTGCTAGAAAGGAAATACATCCATACATCCATCCATTAAAAAATACAAATCACAAAGAAATAAATTTACATATAAATATTTATAAAATGATTTTGATACAATATAATATAAACTACAATATCTCTAACTCTAAGGGTGTGCTCCATCATGTCTAGCCTATGGTTGAGCCACACTACCTATGAATTCCTATGACTAACCCCTCTAATGGTAAATAATAATGAGGTAGTGTGGGATCTCAAGCCATCAAATTATCCCAATAAATTGGCCACCTAGGGCTTCACACATTCAAGATCTGTAGTGTTCATTGAATGGGTGGTTCACTCATATGCCAATGCATGTTATGCTCATGCCTCTCCCTCTCTTAATTCTACAAGTATATTTAAGTTATCTCCTCATACTTGAAAATATTGAGTAGTATCCCACACCAATCTAAACCAACTAACATAATATATGGTATATTTTATAATAGGGTCTACCAAGGTATGACTTATAATACGACAACACCCCATCCAATATATCATAGTGTGTGGCCATAAATCATGGATCCCCATTTGATCTCCTCCACTGTAGTACATTCAAAATAAAAAATATATATACATTAGATCTCATATATATATATATATCTCAAACCACACATACACACACACACACACACACACACACACACACACACATATATATATTGATAAATGATTTAATTTAATAGTTTTTTGACATATATCACTAATTGAATTATTAGTTATGTATTGAGTGATATATATATATATATATATATATTGATAAATGATTTAATTTAATAGTTTTTTGACATATATCACTAATTGAATTATTAGTTATGTATTGAGTGATATATATATATATATATATATATATATATATATATATATATCACTCAATACATAACTAATAATTCAATTAGTGATATATGTCAAAAAACTATTAAATTAAATCATTTATCACTAGTGTTGATGTCTCCAACCACGGTCTCACTATAATTCTAACCATAGAACACCTCCCTTATTAGATGCCTCTATAAAAGTACAAAAACTAGAGTCACTACCTATTCACATTATGTTCCCCTCCTCAGTTGCCTCTCTATTGACTAATTATCTCTAGTGAACATTTTAGGATCACCATGTGTGACTACTTGCACCTATGTCTCCTCTTGTTGATAGTTCTTCCATATCCAATGAGCTCATGGTGGTCATTGTCACCCTTTTTTATGTATCTTTTCCCACATATCCCACATATTCATCCTCAACATACACAATTACAACATCCTCTACACCAGGCCTCACTACCTCTTTATGTTGTGCCTGACCTATCCATGGTCTCACTCACTAAGGCCTAATAATAGGTATCTATGTAGGAATCACTATACCTCCTCTCACTCTTAAATCTATAACATGTTTTGACCAATAAGTATGCATTACTAGAGGGGTCACCATACATGGTAGGCCTAGATACACAGGTACATGAGCTACTAGATGTGGATCCAACCATGAAGTATAATGGCTCATGATTTAAATGCATGTAAATATGATAGTGATAGTAGCTCAAGTCATCTATATGGTGTATGAAATTAGAAATGCATCATGTTTATGAATTAATCCTAGATTAGATAAGATAGATCATACCTATACTTATGATTGGGGATACACTTGTTAAGTGGAAGCATGACTAATATGGGGATTTACTAGACCCCATTAAGAGATTACTTGTATCACTTGTAAAAACCAATAATTCTAGGAAGGGTTCCAAAACCTATAGTCTAACATAATTACACAACAACCCTAATTAAGTCCTAAGGTTTAAAATGTTCACTTTTATTCTAATAATAAGAAATTAAACTCTAATCTAGTGCTTGCCAAATCTTGTGGCACAAAGTGGGGGTTAGAAACAATGAAACAAACATGTATAGGGAACTTAAATTAAAGTAAGTATGAGTAACCCTAATACATAAAATATGAAAGATAGTATTATTTGAGGTAGCACTTATGTTACTTCTATCTACTAAAAGAGAGGAGAAAAAAGTTAGAATATACTTACCTAAATGTGAACCTATCAAGACTCAATATCTCCCTTGGATAAAGGGGATTGACAAGAGGTTTTTGTGGTTTGTAAGGATCAATAGGAAAAGACAAAACATCCAAGATTTATCCACAAGACTAGATTATCCAAATAAGAAACCTAAGCTAAGTCTCCTCAATTATAATGGTGAAAGAGTAGATTATGAATAAGCACAAGTGAATAATAACTATTGATTACACCTATGAATAATGATAAAAATGATCTTGTATACATATGCAGATCTTACCCTAAATCCTTTCAGTGACATTGATTATATAGGGTTGACACATTTAACCTAGTCTATTTTTGGGGATAATTTACCAGGTCTATGATAGGTCAGTCAATAGGTGAACAAACTAAGAAAGTAAAGAATACCCCTAAACTATATTTGGTCGACCCAGTCGACCCAATACAATTGAAAATCTAAAAGGTGTTTAAGATAAGAAAGGAGGGATAGAAAGGGGAGAAAGACTAGAGTAATACTAAAGGGAGGAGAAATAGCTTAGGGAAAGGTTTTGGGGTCTATTTGGAATGATAATAATGTGGAAATAAGGGACAATAATCCTATGAAGCACTAAAGGTCTACCCACCCATTTCCTAGTGTGTCCTTTAAGGCATGCGCTCAGAGAGATTGAGTCTCAATGGGTTCCTATAAGACACAAAACATTAGTATTTGATAGATTATGTTTATACATATGCCCCAATAAAATCTCATCATGTGTTACTAATGTGTAATAAGGGATGGTATTTCAAAAAAAAACATAAGGACATACATAATGTCGAGGCCAAAAAAATTATAATATTTTAAAAGAATAAAATAACTTAAAGTAAATGAATGAAAAGGGAAACTAATATAAAAAATAAATAACTAAAAAGGTAAATATGATGCATACCTTGAATTACTTTTATTGTCGAATGGTTGTATACTATGTTGTTAGTTTTGATTATGTAGGGCATAGAGACTGCTTTCAACAAACCCAAGAATGCAAAACTAAAGATAAAAAACAAATAAACATAAGAAAAAACAAGATAGATGGTGTTATTAGGATGGGATGTACTTGGGAAATTTGGAAAGATGGGGTGATAAGTGCTATGTTAGACAAAATGACCAAGTCAAACAACAAGTGTAAATTGGGTAATCATAAATCCAAGGCTACTAAAGATTTAAAAATGCAAACAAGTTATCCTCAAGTAAGAAAGGCAAACTCACCAAGTCAAACCAAGGATACATGACAAACAAGATTGTAAAATAAGAATGAATGGAAAAATACTAAACATAATGGTAAAATAACATTGATGAATGAGCAGTAACAAACCACATCTCACTTAATAATTGAAAAAAATGCATAAAAGGGAAAACAACATTGTCAAGTGAGAAGTAACAAGCCAACCTCACTCAACAGTGGAAAAAATTTACGAACTCAGGTGTCAGTAATAGTAGGACAACAAAATTATGATAAATGGTAAAATAAAAATAAATTAAGATTAGGAAATGTAAAATGATGGTGTAAAAAAAGAAATCCATAGTTGTTCAAACATGTTGTTTCAATCTAAGGATAGATAAATCTGAAATAAATTAGTGCTATCATGTTTTTAATAGGTAAATAAGAAGGATTTAAATAATAACGGAAAATAGATTTGGAATCAAAATTTGTCTATAAAAGGGGGAAAACAAAATGGGTGGAGGGGAGAATGAAGGAAAAATCAAGTTAGAGGAACTCTTTATTGAAGTCAAGACACTCAAATTAGGTTTGTCAAAACAAGAGGACTTTTGAACTTATGGACTATGAATAAATTCTCTTAGTGACACAAGTATTAGTTCAATAAATTGAGTATATATATCATCCCATGAATACTATATGAATGAAAAGTAAAATAGACATACCTACACAGTTATGTTACCTATTATTCAAGACCCCTTATAGAGTCATCAGTCTACTACAAAGATTGGGTACTTGAATGAGAAAGAAGGTAACACTAAATAGTTTTTTTTAAATACCATATTCCAATATAATGGTCTACCACACCCCAAAGGACTTTGTCTCTATGTGAAGATAACTGCAGATTTTGAGCTTTGATTGGAGATAGGATATGTGCTTGTAATCATGTGTTTTATTGTGAATTTGAAGTTTGAGATTTGTAAGTTGCCTTTTAGATATCATTGCCTTTTGTTTGAAATGATTTGGATTTTAAATTCATTTAATACTTAAGACAATGTTGATAAGAGAGAATTTCAAAGAACATGGGGTCTAAGAGTCTCATAAATCTACGTGAAATAAAAGTGTAATTTTGAATTCAACCTTGTTTTATCCAATGTGGAAATGAAAGGAAGGGGAAATCAAGAGGAGTGGTACATGGAAAAATTTAAATTAATTCAAATAACAAAAAATGTGACAAAGGTAAAAGAGGCATATAATGATAGTTTAGTGTGATTCCTTATCATAAAAAAGAAGTGGAAGAAAACATGCTAACATAGATTGTTGTGCATATTTCATATAGAAAACGAAGCAAAAGCAAAAGTTTGAAAATAAGGATCAAGAAAATAAATAAGATGGTAATTTTATGAGGATGGATGGGTCATATCCATGGTTTTATAAAGAAACTCATAAAAGAGAAACATAAGAGGGAGCTGACAAGCAAGAGAAAAAAGTAACCCAAAGGATGCCAAAACAACATAGGAAAGCAACAACAATGAAAGAGAAATGATAAAAGATGGTGATTTTTTGAGGAATTATAGGTCCTATACATGGTCTTACAAAGAAAATTTAAAAAAAAAAAAAACCCAAGGGGTGATAAAATTAAGATAAAATGCTAGATGATAAATAAGACTATGGTACATCAAGAAACTAAAAGATGAAAAGGGAGGACTAAAGTTTTATGAAAGGAAGGAAATTAATCTAAAGGGAGAGACGCATGCTTAAGTAACCTATAAAAACTGATAGATAGATGTAGATATAAATCATGAAAACAAGGGAAGAATCCTAAATTAATGACTATATCAAGGATGAGCATGTGAGATACAAGCCTAGGTGTCTTAGAAGGTTTCTTGAAGTTGAATTAGTTTGGTAGCATGTAATGGAGAATATTAGTTGGCATCAAAATATGACCTAAAGGGTAAATGGATGCATGAATAGGCATCATAATATTCATGGAAGTCTAAAATGACATATGGGTGGACATCACAAGATGCACCAAAGGCTAGAGTAATGTGTGGATGGGCATCACAAGATGCCCCACAAGCTAAAAAGAGGAAGAAAAGATAGGAAATGATAATAAGTAAAGATAATCCCATGTAATTTTTAAATGGATTCAAGGTGTCCAAGAATATTCTAATAAGGGACATGATGCTTGAGGAAAGGAAAAGATTGATAAGTAAGAAGATTGAAAAATAGATAGTTAAATTAGACATATAGGGAAATAAAAAAGCTAAACTAGAAAGCAAAGAAGCATAAAATAGTATAGGGTTGACCCAATTGATATAGTATAAGAAATAGGGCCTATAAACTATACATGGTTTATTGGGTCAATCCAATATAGTGAACAAAGGTAGGAAAAATATGAAAAATGAGATACAAAGTATACAAGGTTAACTAGGTTGATCTAGTATAATGAACAAGAGCTAGAAAAGGTCTATAGATAATACATGGTCAATTAGGTCAATCTTGTACAGTGAACAAAGGCCAAAAATAGGTAGATTCCTTGTTTTGCCTATATATTTGGTTCTACTCATCTATTTTACAAAATTTAAAATCCATTGGATTCATGATGATGTAGATAATTCAAATAGGGAAGAAATAAGTGATAAAAACGATGATAAAAAGAATTATAATAATGAAATAAATGAAAGAAAACTTACAAGTGTTAGTTTCATGTCAGGTTCACTAGAATGTAAGTAATTGAAAATTCATTATGTCTATTAATTAATCTTAGAATGGATAAGATAGATAATACCTACACTTATCATTGGGGATACACTTGTTAAGTGGAAGCATAACCAATATGAGGATTTTCTAGACCCAATTAGGGGATCAATTGTATCACTTGTCACAACTCATCATGCTAGGAAGGGTTCTAAAGCCTACAATCTAACACAATTTCACAACCCTAATGGAGTCCTAAGGTTTAAAATGTTCACTTTTATTCTAATAACAGGATAGTAAAATATAATATAGTACTCACCAATTCTTATGGCATAAAGTGGGGGTTAGAAACACTGAAATAAACATATATAACAAACTTCAATTAAAGTAAGTATGAATAACAACCTAATACATAAAATATGAAAGATAGTATTAGTCAAGAAAACACTTATGCTAATTCTATCTACTAAAGGAGAGGAGAACAAAGTTATAATATACATACCCTAAATGTGAACCCATCGAGACTCAATCTCTCCCTTAGCCAAAGGGGCTTCACAAGAGGTCATTATAGTTTTTAAAAATCACTAAAATGGCCAAAACATCCAAGACTTATCTATAGGACTAGATTCTCCAAATAATAAAACTAAGCTAAGTCTCCTAAAGTAGAGTGGTGGAAGATCATATTATGAAGAAGCATGAGAAAATAATAACTCTTGATTTCACATATAAATAATGACCAAAATGATCTTGTATATATAGGTATATCTTACCCTAGATCCTTTCAAAAATATTGGTTATACAAGGTCAACCCAGTCAATGCAGTGTGTTTTTAGGGAAAATTGACTAGGTCTATGCTAGGTCATCCAAAAGACTAACAAATTAGGAAAGTAAAGATTACCCCTAAACTATACTAGGTTAACCTAGTCAACTCAGTACAACTGATAGTCCAAAATGAGTTTAAGACAAGAAAGGAGGGATGGAAAGAAGAAAAAGACTAGAGGAATACTCAAGGGAGGAGAAATAGATTAAGAAAAAGGTTTTGGGGTCTATTTGGATTGGTAATAATTTGGAAATAAGGGACAAAAATCTTGTGAAGCACCAAAATTTCTCCCACCCCTTTCTTGGTGCACCCCTTAGGGCATGCACTTAGAGAGATTGAGTCTTCATGGTTTCCTATAAGATGTAAAGGATTAGTGTTTGATAAAGTTAAAAATATTATGTGTATACATAGTGTAGCAATATCAATATAAGTATACAACATTATCTACCATCATATCATTATCTACCTACATCTATCATACCACTCAATTTAACCTATCATCAAGTACATGGGGAAACCTAGCTAGTTGATACATAGGGAAGCTATCATAGATACAAGCACTCAACAAAATGATATGGCCCATCATCTTCTACCCTCAAATAAACATACCATATATATCATGCATAAACTACACTCAAATGATAGATCCTAAATCATAGAATACACCCTATTCTAGGATGGACTAACATAAGGATACCACATAATATAGTACCTTCCCATCTGACTTGTGACATAATGCACATGCCATCATAAGTCCCATCAAAGCATTCTAGATATTTTGAATGGTTGAAATATACACATCAAATAGGCTACTCGCAACCTAGGACAAATCCTCTTTGATCCTATTTCCAAATGGGATAGGGTTTTCCTCTCATATTCTATATTTAGTGCATCACCTATGATAGGAGTCCTAATAATGGGAAGTCCAATCAAGGCATTAACATCCTCTAAGGTGATGCCCACCTCTATAGTATCCCCTCCACCTCCCATCAAAAATTGCTAGTTAGTCGCTCCAATGCTCCTAGTAACATGATGACTAGATCTTATTAATCTCCATGATACCTCCAAATCCCAAGGCAACTATTTGATCTTGATCCACATCTAAAGATCACTTCAATAAATGGTAGTTGTGATCTATCAACCAGGCATCAAAATCTTTGTTATCTCTAAAAATATCAAATGATCAAGAATATATTACATAATAATGTAATAATAATAAAATACATTCCTAAGATTCTCAAAATACTAAAAATTAACTACTTCATCTACCTATTTTTCTTATTTTTCCTTTTTCATACATAGTCAACCCTATGTTATGCATTCAACCCATTATCAAAGACATAATAATCCTTTTTGATACTAAAACATCACTTTCTTATCCTTCACATACTATATCATCCCTTTGTCATATACTTAACCTACTTTAATAGACTATATTAACTATCTACTACATACTATATTGGCTAGAATGTACTATATCAGCCATATCTATTTTTCTAATTGGGTTTCCCATCTAATCACAGTTAACCACCCCCAATAATTATAAGACAAACCACTACTGTATAGACAACCACCTTGAATTTTCTCACCTTTTTTAACTGATTCGGTAAGGTTGGCTCTATTCTTAATTTATGGTGACTTTTTAACCATTTACCTTAAATGCCTTAAGGTATTTGTTGGTCTGATTATTTCCTATCTAGAATTTTATTTTACCCCTAGTTTACATAAAAATTTTCTAGGGTCATTTTCGGTAGCTAAATTTACTCTAATATCCATTTTTTCTATATCTATCTTAATTTCAAAAAAAAAAAGAAATTAATGCATCATTTACCTAAGCTACACTAGTTATAGCTGCTAGGCATCCTCCACATTGAAGTTGTTTTATCCTCACTATGATCACTTTCAAGGATCAAAGGGTCTTTTAGAGAAATATTTTATTAAAATAGTAAAAGTAACGAATTAAATAATCTTCACCCTATTTATATTTACCTATCAATTCTTTACCACTGGATTCTCTTTTTTGCCCATAACATTGTTTCTAATAACTCTTTTTTTGAACTGAAATATGTTATAGAATCCTAACATCATAGAGATGTTTTCCACAAATACATGTATATATAAAAAAAAATCAAAATTTCACTTATTTTATAGGTTTGACTAATGTTCCTTATATTGGACACCTTCACATTTCTCTCACTTCCTTATTACTATACAACAATAAGGTAAGTAAAGGTATATATTTTTAAATTCTATCCTTTAATTCATCTTATTTATTTCTCACTATAATTCACTTAGATTAGATTTATGTGTTGTTATGATCTTTTCCTAAAGAACCATCTCATGTTGCAACTATGTAACATGGGATGAGCTTTAAGTGGGGCATATGTATACATCCAATATTTTTAAAATTTATCAATTATTAATGTTTTATCTCTTATAAGAACTTGTTAAGTCTCAATCTCTCTAAGTGCACAAATTAAAAGGTGCACCAAGAAAAGGGTGGATAGATCATTGGTGCTTCATAATATTATTTTCCCCTATACCACCATTTAAAACCAACACAAACATATCCTATACATTCACCTAAGTTTTAAAACCTCCCTTACACACTCTTTCAACAAATTCACCACCTTAAAATATCCCCTACCTAATACAAAAACTCTTTTTTTTTTTATCGAATAAAGTCACATGGGCTAATCTAGTTCTTAAAAATAAAAACATTATGGTACTAGGTTGGTCCCAGCTGACCTAGTCTAGGACCTAATTTCTTTATTTATTAAAAAATAGGATTGATTGGGATAACTCTGTCAACTAAAAATTTGAAAGGGTTTAGGTTTAGATACATCTATATAAACATACCCTTTTTGATATTTTAATTAGAGAGAGATAGAGATAATAATTTATTTGTGCATCTCCTTATCCACCATTCTACTTGAGGAGCCATTTCATATGGTTTAATACTTCCTTAGGAGAGAAGTATATTTTCTTATGAAAGAATTAGTTTGGATTTATAGGAGAAGATATGTATCCTGTAGTTGAAATATCTTTGTTGTTCTTACAAACCACAAAAACCTCTTTAAAAGCACCATTGGACAAAGGAGAGATTGAGGCTCAATGAGTTCATCTTCAAGGTAAGTATTTATAACTCTTACTCATCTTTATTAATTATATATATTTTCATGTGTTAGCTTAAGAATATATTTCTCTCTACATGTGTTAAAATTACCTCTATATTGACTTAGTAGAGTTCTTCTTTGCATGTTTAATTTTATATTTATTATCCTCATTTTCTGCCACATGCTTTGGTGAGAGTTTGATTAGATTTACTTTACTTTGTCATTTAATTTCATAAGAAAACATAGGAAATGTCAAGCATTATTGTGTTTTATTTCTTGACTAGAGGGTTTGGAACAATCTCTTATCATATTGTGTGTTAGGAGACCCCTTTATTAGGTCTAGTAGATCCATATTAGTCATGAACCTAACTATTTAAATTTTACAAAAAGAGGAAGGGATAGTGTGATTTATCTTCTCCAAGATATGATTAATTTTTAGATTATCTTCACTTTCCCTTGTATACAATATCATCCAACCCACCTTCACTTAGTTGTGATAAGATAACTTCTACTATGATACTCAAAGCATACACATGTATGTGGAACATATTATTCAAGTTAGGTAAAACTAGAATCGGTGTTGTTACCAACATTTGATTGAGCTCAATAAATGATGTTTGAAAATTTATGGTTTATTTAAACCTTGTATTTTTTCACAACATTTTATCCATTGGTGCAAATAAGGATGCAAATGTTTTGATAAAATTTTGTGAGTATCCCATATGACCAAGAAAGGTGTTCACTTCTATATAATTGGTTGGAGGTGCCATTTTTACAATCAAAATAATCTTAGATATATCCACCAATATACCATCACCATATATGACATGTCATAAAAAATACCTAAAGGTGTAAAGAAAAAAAAACTTCTTTAGGTTCAAATCAATGTGTAAATCTTGACACTATTCTAGCATTAGTCACAACTTCCATAGATGATATTTAAACAAGGATAAAAAATAATAGTCATCTAGATAAAACTATATAAATTCACGAATGAAGTATTTAAATAAATACATCTCTAGAGAAAAATATTGGTGAATTATTTAGGCCAAAGTGAATTACCTTAAATGCAAATGACCCCCATTTTGTTGCAAAAGTAGTCTTAGCTTGGTCCTCTTCTATAATCATAATATGATAACACCCACTGAAGATATCTCTCAATGAATATGCTTTATGCCTAGAAATAAAATCTAGGACTTAATCTATGAATAATATTGGAAATGGTATATTGATGTAGGCATCATTAAGTGTATAGTAGTCTCCACAAACGTAAATTTGTCATTTTTGGATGCAAAACTATGGGACTTACCCATTCTTATTTTTCCACTAGATAAATATTTTTGGCTTCTTTCATTCAATCTAGTTCATATTTTAATTTGACCTTCATATTAGTATTAAGATTTTAGGGGAAATTTTTAGTGGGTCAAGCACATTTCTTTCATTCTATATTATTTTACCCCAATGATGGATCCAAACAATTTACTTTAGATAATTTGGTTGTGAAAATATCTTGATAATCCCACATCAGTTTCGAAGCTTCAAAAAATTATTTTTGATCTTAGGAATCTCCCAAAGTTGCAAGCTTAGGAATCAACTCTGTTCCAATGTTTATTTCAATATTTTCTAGCATTCTTGATACACTTTACTTGATCCACTGGATGGAGCTTCTTTTAGAATGTGCTTGCATTCCCATTTTGGAATGTTATGTTGCATAGTCTTTCTTCTTTAGCTTGTTATATAATTTGGAATAATATTTTTTGGTTTCCTTCTTTGGTTCAAATAATCCTTCTAAATCCAAATCTCCATCACTATCAATGGATTTTGTCAAATTTTGTATTATTCAATTATAAGGATTAATAAAAGCTTGTTATTTTTGAGAGGCCTTATAAGTGCGATTCATAATATTCAAACCCTTCACTACTTTCTATTGGGATAATTATTATGTTGTAGATCATATATATTTTTCTCATCCATAGCATATAAATGTTTTGATTTTATATAACAAATTATACACTAGTTGATTATTGTACATGAACACAAAAGTATGAATGAAGTCTTATTTCACTTATGCCCAATGTTTAATCTCTCTTCTATGATCTTGGTGTATGGACTGAGTTTTTGTCAAGGAAACTAATTTATGACTAAAGATGTGTATGCAATACCTTGGATCTACTCCTTATGTAGTCCATATATCCACACATTGGTGAATGTGTGGCTTAGGGAATTGGCCTTCTTGAAATAATGACCATTCTAATTTCATATTAGGAGGAAACTATAATTATGAATACAAAAATTCAAATATTTATTCCCAATGATTTTTTTGAATTATGATGCACAATGCACCAAGTCACAATAGTTCCTTTAAACACATAGTTAACAACACTGACCCATTGATCTACCTCTTGTACATATTGTTCAAACCTCAAAATGAATGGATCAAGGCCCTTTATCAAAAAAGTATTAAGGTATTTGTCATTCATTATAGAACACCATTTATAGAGGATGTACCTCATTATTTTTCTTATCTTAGTTCAACATATGACTTCTTGAATCACTACTAATGGATGGTGTTGTTTCCCAAGGTATAACACCCTCTAGAGTAAGTTCAATATAATCCATCATTTTTAAAACTATAATATATAAAAAATATACTTAATTTTTTATTAGATATCTTATTTAGGGGGAAACATATCTTTTTATCTAAACTTACAATGTTAGAGACATTTTTATTATCGGATTACACACCAATTGATCTTATTATTGCACAAGTCATGGTTTCCAAGCTTGATAATCTAAAAGTATCAAAAAACTTTAATTTTAATCTATACTAAACTTGAACCAACTATTTACACCATAGGCATAAGGGAAATATATTCCATTTGTGATGATATACAACTTTTGATCATATTTATTAAGGTGTATGACCATTTTCTTATCCCCTTGATGCACCTCTATTTGGTTGTGCATAGTGTTAATGGTCATATGGCCATCACAGGCCCACTTATTACCAATTAAGATATGATAATGGGTTTCCATTATCTTCATATATATGACCTTATAATATCTATACAAATTGAGATCATCCACTTTAATATCAACATCTTCTAACCATCTAATGGCCTCCACCTCCCATAATCTGTAAGATTGAGAGTAACTAGGATATAACTCAAAGCCCATTAACCAATAACTTCCTAAGTTTATCATTTAATCATGTTACCCATGATACAAAATTAAAAAACTAAATTTATGATCTCATATCCTATCATCGCAATGTCCATATAAAATCCACATCCCATAGTTTCTTAGTCTTAACATACCACACTACGTTATCAATATGTTGTTGAACTTGTAGTGCACATTCCATAATATTATTTAGGAGATTAGTAATATTCTATGAAATATCTTTGTTAAACAGTGTTTTAATAAATTTTAAAAAATCTATCATAGTAGTCACATTTCCCTCTTATCTCATGATCCTACAATTTGTCAGTACATTTGAGCATCAATGGTTGTAGTATCACCTTCTATTACTATTCTTTGGTATCTCTTATTAAACCTACACAAATTAGTGTGTCAAATTATTTTCATTAGAATGATCAAGATATATATCCTAATATAATTATATAATTCTCTAATACTATGGAATTTCTAATGGTGGTATCCCTTATTTTGATATTTATTTCCTAGTGATTGCTTGTATAAACACATTTTCAATTGGTTGTGCATTGATCATGTTTATGTTATATATTGGATTATCCTTCCTTTGCTTCTTAAGAACTAGATAATTTTATGTTTAACGTTGACCTTAAATTTTATAATATGCACATTATGTTTGTCTTTATGGATTAGTAGGGAAATTCTTTGCATAATGATTATATTATCCACATAAATAACATTATATAGGAGATCATGTTTGATGACTATCATTGTTACAACCTCTTTGATATCCTCCATGATATCCTTCCCTATAACTTTCTTTGTAGCCTCCTCTATTTTGATGGTATCTCCATCCTTGTGATTTTTTTTCAATGTAGCCTCCGTGTTGGGGTTTTATGCATCATACCCTCCATATTAATGTTTCAATGAACTTGGAACCCAATTAAATTATTGCAGACCTAAATTATTCTAGAAAGACTGAAATGGTTGTTGTAAGTAAGATGGTATCCAACCAACCATACCTTAGGGTAAGTAATATTAAAATGAATGTATCCACTAGGGATTACTCTATGTCACACCTTCTATGTTCACATCTAGGTTTGGGATACTCTAATTCATATTTAGTAGTTACTACATAGAAACTATGAAGACATTCTTTGTAATATCTAATTTTAATTCTTACAAATGTTTACAACTCCTCTCATCTTGATTATTTGATTTTAAAAAATTATAATAAATAAACTATGAATTCTTCATATATTATTACAAAATATGTCACTTTGAATTAGGATTCCAAAATACCATACAAAGTTAATAAAGCTCTACTTTAAGCTTTAGACAATAGTTCCTATGCTGGCCTTCTCATTTGCATTCTATACACCATAAGCCTAATTTAGGCTTACCATTCTCATGAATTTCATCCATAATTATCATTAAATCATATAATTTTTCTTCTAATTTAATTTTTTTTATTATTAGGTCACCATAATCCTTTATCTGATCCCCTCACAGAGTAATAGATCGAATGTTAGCTTTAGATAGGAACTAGGTCTGCACAATAGCAAATCTAATTCTTGGGTGTAGCCCTTATAAGAACCACACAACATTATCCTTGTATTATAAAATTAAATAAATTTTATTCATAACATAAATAAACCTATGATAATAGTTTCCAACTGATTATCCAAACTTTTGTTGAAACTCCTCTAAGTCTTGAATAGTTTAGCTCATATATTTATTCAACTTAAAATATACTACCACTATATATTTTAATTGTGTAAAATTGATAGTATTGACATTTATTTTATAAATTAGCTTTAAGGCTTAACCTATAAAATCCCCTCTGAGTTTGCATTTATTGACATCGTAAAATGTTACCCCCTTAACATTCCATTTCATATCACAAGTTACCAAGTATTTATTCATATCTATAGACCGATCATATAACATTAAAGAAATGAACATAACTTCATTGAGTGACACACTTAGCAAAATCATAGTCAATACCACTAGTTTTTTAACACTAAAAACTATGACTATAAGTATTTATGTAATGGTGAATACAACTATATGCGAATATGTGGCATTCACTATGAGTAAGGACTTTTGTTCACTAGTCTTCTTAGGCATATTAAAAAGGAATCTCAAAGCTTTTTTTTTAATTCTTATATATTATCTACTTTGTCTTCATTCTCAAATTTTTAATGTTATCTATAAAGTAATCAAGCCATTATATACCTAATTCTTCTCCTACACTTCTTATTCTCACTAATAATATATTGGGATAGGAGGATACATAATCTTGAAATGAATGATTTCAAATATGAAGTTATTATAACTTTGAACTTGAACCTGTGATAGCTATATATTCAATCCTAACTTATTCTTAAGAACTTTATTTTATAGGTTCAAACAAAAATCCTTCCATTATTTGTGATCTATTTCTACCTTCTAGATGTTTTTCTACTAACATACCTTCTTCTTCCTATTGCATGATATCCATACCATAATTATCTTTATTTTCTTATTTATCTACATTGAACCTTTTTACATACTTTGAAAATTCTTTTCTTTCATCATCTTTCACAACCTCTTTCTACATATTTCTATTTCTGACATACTCTACCTTATACCTACTCCTATTCATAGTTAATTCTGGATTTCTTACTTTATTCCACTATTTTTGTTGTCATAGTTTCCTTTTTGATCTCATAATGTTCTTTTCACTTTGGGTCATTTTGCCTTCCATTTTATAGGGTGAGGTTCATGTTTATTTTAATCAGATCTACATCATTCACTTCTATCATGCATGCACCCCCATGGCATCTAAATCAACTACTCTATATTGGCTAGTGTAGATATCAGAGGCTTTTCCACAACTAACATTTTTATCAATGTAGGTAGTCACTAAAGAAATTTATCATTGATTACTATAATAAATAGGTCTTAGGTGGATTTGAAATGCAAGTATATTTTCACTATGAGTTCAGTGATATACCCATCAACTATAGTCCTTATCTAATAGTCTATTTCATGGATCCAATTTTTATCTAAATTATGTAGTTTGTCTAACTTATCTTTTATCCAAAATATAAACCATTTAACTTTCAACTTAAAAAAATAATATTATAACCTAGATAACCACAAGACTAACACTTCAAGTAAGTCACACCAAAATATTTCATATATTTCACCATATATGTGCTCTTGGATAACTTCATTTGCACTTATCCTAGCTCTCATTGCCTTTTCTTCTACAAAATTATATATTATATCATCAATCCATATCTATATATCCCTCTATCCTATAAACCATCTTAGCATATGTCAACCAAATAAATCCATGCTCACTACACCATCATTAGTAGAGGTTCCTAGAAAACTATAGAACATGCTAATTACAAGGATAAATTAAGTAGTCAAGAATAAAGGAAAACTAGACTAAGATAATTCATATTTAAAAAACCTTATTTAATGACAAAATCACACTTATTATATGTAAACGTAGAAATAGAAAATACTAAACAATTGACATGTGCATGATGATACACATGTTTAAAGTAAAATATAGTACTCATTATGCATAGTAAAAATGCAAAATATATTATGAAAACTATATTTATAAATAGTATATTAATCTCTATCTCACATTAGAACCATATTGTATTACAAGTAAGCACTATATATAGAGTATTCTAGAGCACTATCTCTTCATATTCAAGCATTTCAATATGCCGCAAGGAAAGACTCTTCATATTCTTCACTATATTTCACATGATTACAAGGTATTATACATAAAAAAATATTATATAAATGAAAAAATCATATAACGTGAACATGTCCATACAATATACTTTTTTATTTTATTTCCTTCCTTCTTTACTCAACACTGTGGATGCTAATGATGTTTTAATACCCATTGAGTTTGAAATAAAAACTATCATGACTAGATTGGAACTTTGTTTGGATATATCCAAAGATAAGAGGTAAGAGACCATTCAACTTAATGCATTATATAATCTCTTTTATGAAAATATTCACCACACAAAGGTTATTCAGTAGAAAAGAATCCTGTGGCATGACAGGTTCATCAAAACATGTAAGTTTCAATGAAGAGTTTTGTCCTAATTTTTAACTCAAAATAAAAATATTGTAATATAAATTTAAAAATAATATGGCTTAATCCATATAATGCCAATAAAACATTTGATAATGAAATAGTGACATTGTTCCCTATTGACCCAGTTAGCTTCATATTATTGATTAATGGAGACCACCTCAGGTTGTCAAATAAACTTCATATAGATGGAATAAATAATTCATATCCTTTAATCAAGATATTATGTGGAGTTCATTTAAGATATAATACACCATATATCATACATTTTATGATGTCATCATCATATAAGCAAAAAACATATAAGTAATAATGCAATCTGATTTTCACTCACAGTTTTTTGTTATTACAAATATGTTTCCTTGTATCTACATGGAGTTATTTTATTTTATAAAAATAATATATAGGTGTAACTACTAGTGATATTTTAAAACCTTAAACTACTACAAGTTATAACCTATAAATTTTTCAACAATACGTTATTAACTTTAAGTATACTCTTAGGGAGTAAGGTTTGAGGTTATTCACTTTTTATGTCTTAGCTCCAGCATACCCTAATAAAAATTTCCCCAATTCACTCTTGTCATTCAAATACTAGTTTTCACTCATGTATTATGTTTATGCACTATTTAAATATAGCAATAGAATGTCCCCAATCTTCACTTATAATCACTACTACCTATATTTATTTCATAACCACTACCCTCAGTTTGAATCTTGTATCCATTAAAAATAGTTTTTTATTGCTTACTTCTTCCTTTCCACATGCAATTATTGCTTTCCTTGTTCACATTTATGGACATCCAACATAATGTTTTTAGGAATTTCAAGAATTGGTATCCTTATAGCTAGGAGGTTCACTATCTCACACTTTTAAAAAGTTCCAACATACATTATATTAAAAGTTATGGTGAAATTTAAGCATATCTTAATCTTATAAAGGTGAGTTTTGCCATAACAACTTATTCATTAGATTTAAACTATATTAAATTATTTCATTTCCAAATAGGCTACCACCATCAATTCATGAATGGTTCCATGGTACCATTCCAACCACATTTAGTTATGCATGATTTCAATAATGAATAAACTAGTAAATCAATTAATGGGAGCAAGTAATTACATTAGTTATTCAAGATATTTATATTTATGCCACTTTAAATGAAGCTATGTATAATGTTTATATTTTTTGTGTTATTATCTTTTCATTACTTTGTTACATTTTGAAACTAACCCACCAAATTCCACTTCAACATCATTATTTTTCATTATACTTGTTAATCACATCCCCCATCATGACATCATATATAATTCCATTCTAAATTCATGTTTACACTTGTTAGTTTCAAATCCTAAATGGATTCATGTGTTACCATCAACCCCAACATCTAATTTCCCACTTCACTTGAGAACAATTGTCTCAATGTATATGGAGGGGGTGGGAGGAATAATGAGACCAAATTAACTCATTTCATTGGATTTATGTTCCAAAAACATTATAATTATTGAACTATTATTTCAAGAAAATATTCATGAAATAAATAAAATCTATATTTCCTATATAAACAAGACACAATAATCTTGAAAAAATAATTAACAGTATAGTATGTTTTATTTTTATTTTTAATGCATTTACATTCTTTATAAAAATTTACAAAAATAAAAAAGAAGTTATATAAAAATAAGACAGAGTAAGAATTTGAAACATACACTAACCATGTTGCAATTTTATAATTATTACGTTGTGACTTCTCAATATATCAAAGAGGTAAATGGATTGGTTATATGTTCTTATATACATTTTGGAAAATGGAAGAGAGAGAGAGAGAGAGAGAGAGAGAGAGAGAGAGAGAGAGAGAGAGAGAGAGAGAGAGAGAGAGAGAGAGAGAGAGAGAGAGAGAGAGAGAGAGAGAGAGAGAGAGAGAGAGAGAGAGAGAGAGAGAGAGAGAGAGAGAGAGAGAGAGAGAGAGAGAGAGAGAGAGAGAGAGAGAGAGAGAGTCATGATGCCATATTTTAGTACTACAAGGTACTTATGCCCAAATTGATTATTAATTAATTTGTAATTAGAAAATTAGATATGTTACTTTCACATTTTTGGGTGGAATAAGGGACTTACATTGAACCAAATTTATTAGAATGAAGGGGATTCGAAGATCCAAATATTTTTAACATGCTATGAATCTAGGGACAATAAGAACTGGGCTTAAGTAGTGTTGTCACAATTTTTTAAAATGGGTTACAACTTAAAGAAATTCAACTTTTACTAAATGGCTAATTTTTTTGAATTGATCCAAAAACTACCATAATTTTGAAAAATTCAAAAAAAATTATTAATTAATTAAAAATTAAGTAAATAAAAATTTATGGCCAAGTTATTATTTACCCTAAATGTTTAAAAATGAATTTGACCCTCCTGTGCAAAAATCCATTAGCATTCCCCATAATTTGTAAAAACCATTTAGATTTTCATGAGTTGTGCAAACACACATTAATTTTTCATAAGTTGTGCAAATTGTAAAAACTTTTTCATCTCCTGTGCAATTTGTAAAAATGTTTTTAGCTTCCATACTATTTGTAAATTTTTTTTCAATTTTGTTCTATTTTTAAAAATGTTTTTAGCTTCCATGTAATTTGTAAAATCACTTTCAGCTTCTATGCAATTCACAAAATTATTTTCGTCTTTCATGCAAATTACAAAGTCTTTTTCCACTTATGTGCAATTTGTAAATTTGTTTTGGGTTTTCGTGTAAATTGTAAAATCATTTTCATTTTCCCTTTTCATGGAATTCCAATTTATATTTCAAAATTCATGCAAATACAAATTATGTTTCCAAAATCCATGAAAATAAGCTTTCTATTTTCCTGGCTGAATAATATATAGTTTTATCTCTCCACTCCCGTGTAACTATTGTGATTATTTACCCAAGACATGTAAGCGAGACTTATTATTCCTTGAAGGTTCATGTTTAAAGTAAGATTACTAACATGTATATAAAGTGTGGTGGTTTCACGGATGCTCATGAAGTGTTTGATGAAATGACACAATAAGACAACTTCTCATGGAATGTGATGATTGCAGATTACAAAAGACATGGGTTACCTCACTAGGTTTTGGAACTATTCATCAAATTCAATGAATAGGTGTCAAAATCGATCACTTCAACTTTTTCAGTGTACTCCCAACCTATGATAAAATAAGAGATTTTTAAAATAATATGTACATCCATGTAGTTATAGGTTTTGACAAATGCTTTTGGTCTTTTCATAGATATATTGAATTTTTTTTTGATATTTCTAGTTGTAAATTCTATAAGTGAAAACTCCCAAATGTAAGTCATGCAAATGCACTATGTTGGCTTTGTAAATTTTAATTTCACTTTTGCATGTGGTGTAATTACACCAACACAATTTTACACCACCTAAGTGGTTCATTTTTATAAACTCATTTTTACAGCTTCTAAAATGCAGAAAAGGTGGATATGCATCATAATCACCTACCCAAGGTATAAATATGAGTGTAAGTATCATTATAAAGAGTAATTTTTATTAGTAAGACTATGTAGAGATTTTATTTGAAGAGTTGAGCTTTGTTATCAACTCAATAAAGATTAAAATTGGGAGATTTAACAAGCTTTGTATTTGAAATGTCTTCACGATTTATATCTTTGTATGTGATTCACTTGTTTCTAAATCCATAATTTCAATTCATCTTCATAATCATTACAAAATTATTAGATAGTGGGAATTTCACATTAATTATTTATTTTATAATCTTCTTGTGTTATTTCTATGAATGTGAAATCTTGATGGTGTTTAAGTAATAGTTTAATTGTCTTTTATGAATAAATATGGGATAGTTGTCTTTGTTCTACTATCATCATTAAAAAATTGTCTCAGTGTATGTTTTGCACTCCTAATGGTGTAATTATGACTTTAACACCCATTTAATGAGAGAGGTTTCCATGCACACACTATTTATCCCTTCTTGGACTATTCTACTAAGTTTATGCATTTATCTACCTAGAGTTGTCTTTCATTTTTTCTAGGGTTATCATGGTAGTTTTTGTATTTAACTTAATATAATAACATTGTCATCCCTTATTTATTTCCTTTCTCAATTATTCCCTTCTTTCCATTATTCCATTGCCTCCCCTCATTTCCTTTCCATCTATGTTATGTAATTTTAGGTTAAAAGTAAAAAACCCCCAATAGAAAATAGTTTTGTTGTAAATAACTATGAATATATTTTCCCTTGATTTTAACTTGTTGGATTTCAATAAAGGTAGATGTACTTGATAATAAGAGAGGGACTTTTTATTTTATTACTAACTAACTTAGTAACTCACTTCCCACACTACTGACTCAAAGTCACCAATTTGCCCCCTAACAATTTTTTGAGCCAATAGCTTTTGGTAACTTAGTTTGGGATTGATTTAATTTATGCACATGATTTTTAGACATTTCAAGGAACCTCCCCTAGAATGGAGGTTGGAATATTCATTGTAAATAAGTACCCAATGCATACATTTTCTTGATTGTTGAAATGGTGTTGGTCCACCCCAACCCTAATGTTCCCTGTGTCCAATGGGGAATACATTTTGGGTCATTATATTTATCCCAATACAATGATTTCTCATTAGGCTCAAGGAAGAGATTCCCTAAGTTCTATGGAGAAAATGATCAAGACATAGATAATCATATCCAAGCCTTCACAGTGTCTTGTAACATTTTACAAGTTATGTATGAGGATTTTATTGTGAGAATTTTCATTAAAACTTTCATTGGATCTACTACCAAGTGGTTTTGAAAATTATAATATGGATGTGTTATGAATTCAAAATATTTGATGAATAGGTTCCTAGATATATTTAAATCAACTTGTTAACATGTGCGCACTTATTTTATACTTCTTCCAAATTCAAAAGCAAGATGATGAGCTGATGAGAGAGTTCATACCACATTTTAACAAAATTTTAAGACTAATCCCTCAAGAAAATCATCCAAGTCTCAATAATAAATTTTGTATTGGTTCTCTTTGCCCAGAGATCAAGTTCATCTTTATGAGGAATAAGATAAATGAATTGGTGGTTGCACAATAAGATTCCATCAAGATTGAAGATGATTTTATGAAGTTTAAAATGTTTAATAAATAGGTTTCAAAAGGTCCTACACCTATTATAAATGATAATGAAGAAACAATGAAACCTAATACAATCAAGAGTATAAAATTTTTAGAATAGAGATTTCAAAGGCAAGTTTTTGATCAAATGTGTCAAAACTGTAATGAAGAAAAAGAGAAATTGATACCTATCACATATGATTATTTTAGCTTCATAATCATAGAAGAAGATGAATAGTTAGAAGAACTAATGATTGATAAGAGAATAGATGAACAATTTGATTCACCACTTGGAAAAAAGGAGAACGATTATCTTATTTCACCAAATTGGTTAAACCCCATGGTCCTTAGAGAAAAAGGGTTATTTGAAAAATAATTTATAAAACTATAAAAATAAATAGTAATAATGAAGAGCATGATGTTATACTTTTTGAAAGAGAAGATAGTGTGGGACTAATTTTCAAAAAATTAGAAGATCCATTCTCTATCATAATGAATGACTTAATAGTCAAAAATGAAGATTTTGTTGAGGTCAACATACCCCCATTTTAGAAAAATGGGGACCCTTGTATCAAAATATGCAAATTTGTACCTTAGAATTGAAAATTCTTTTGACTAGAGTGCCACTAGCATGATTTCACATTTTTGTATTTGAAGATCATACACACCTTTAATTGGTTGGCTTATTTATTCATGGCTCTGGTTTGACCTTGTCCAAGTTTACTAACATTTTTTCATCATATTTTAGGTTGAATTTTTCAATAAGCCCTTCTTAAATGAGTCGTGTCTAAATGTTATGGTTTAATCCTAATTTGGCATTTTACTAGCTTTTAGTCTGTATAAAGTCAAGTTAAATCCATAACTTCTTAAAACCCTTGTTCAATAAACCCTAGCATAGGTTCTTTTAGACCACATTCAAAATTAGTGAGAATAAATTATGCAAAAGGAATTTAAAAATGTTATGGACTTAGTATAATTTTTATAATAAGTCTTGGTTATGTTTTCAACATGACCAAACCTTAGTTTATAAATATATGTTGGGTTTCCTTCATGTATCAATCCCCTTTGTCCCCTATTATCTTAGCATGGTCTAATGTTATTATTTATGGAGTCATTTTATTAAGTTAAATCTTACCTCAAGACTTTGGCCTAAATCTTTAATTCTTATTTATTAATATGAATAAAACCTTAGTACAAAACCTAGTCTAAGTTACATATATCTTACAGACTAACTTAAACATTATGTTTGTCCATAAGATCAATGACCCATATCTAATTAGACCAAGTTAATCGGATGGTGGGAAATAAATTTGAAAATTCAAGAGCCCTAATCAATAGGACCAATCATGTTTGACTCCCCAAATCACTATCAATGATCCATAATTGGTCATATGAGATGGTTCTAATGGAGTGTGGAAATCATAAAAAAGAGTCCTAAAAATGTGTTTAAAATTGATGGTCGTGCAACAATAAATGATGTTCACGTAGATGTTAAATGATGGATACATGGATGTTAAATTTAATACATTGAATAACTCTATGGATGCATTTAAAATTGATAGCCATGCACCCATCAATGATGTTCATGCAGACATCAAATGGTAGTAGTGAAGACATCGATTTTAAGATACCTAGCTAGATCAAAATAAGCTAAAGATCTACGATCCAAGATGATTCATACCCACTAGATTTAAGAGTGCAAGATTAACCAAGACTTCTCAATAGATCTAAGGAGACTCATGAGACCATTAGGTAGAATGACCCTAAGTCTTAATGCAAATAAGAGCTGATCCCTCTTAACTACATAGATCATGATCTAATCGACCGTGGTTCTTCTCTCAAGATCTAATGTCATGAAATTAAACTATGGAAATAAGCATAGGGTCCCTTTTTTTATAAATATACCTAGGTTTAAATATTATTCCATGTTTCTTTTATTCATGGGGGCACTTTAATATGTTTTAAACCTAGCTCAAGGCTTTAGATTATAAGGTTTTATTTGAATGGAAATTTTAATCTCAGACTTTGACTAAATCTTTACATGTTCCTCAAGCCCTAACTTTAATATTTATTATTTTTTGTAAGAACCAATCTTGCATATATTAATGGACATATTTTTAGATGATCACAGTTTACCCTTTCAATGTTGCTAAAACTGGTTACTTGTGTTATATGATCAATGGAATCTCATTTAGGAATGAACATGATTAGGGTTTGATGATTCAAATGTTAAAATGGACCTTTTTATTAACCTTTCATATGAAATTAATTGGATCTAATTTAAACCATGATTAAAACCCTAGTCTAATATTTTGACCTAGATCACTTCTAATTGAATTTAAATTTCTGTGGGAAGAATTATAGGTGCCATAAACTTAGCCAAATTTTTACCCTAAGGATTTAGTCATGTTTTTTAACATGAGCAAACCTTGATCTAACAAATTATGGTTAGTCCCTTTATATCCCATGAATGAGTGGTCCCTTTCACTATGTTCTAACTTATCTTAAGGCCTTACCCTCAAGTTTCATCATATTTACTGATACAATGGAACTTTAGGTTAAAACCTTATGCTAGGTCCTTTTATTATTGGTAGGGTCCCCTTTTATTATGATATAAACTTAGAATAAAATCTTGATCCTAAAGTTCATGTTCTTATTATTAACATAAATAAAGGACCTTAGTCTTAATATTCTATCCTAAGACCTATGAATTTTCTTGATCCTGACTTAAATAATTTACATCTTTTCAGGATCAATGATGCACATTTATCTTGTATCAGGTATTCCACCCATCTATCTTATTAATCTAATCTTGTCTGTGTTGTCTTTGTTGTGCAGATAGTCCTTCCTAGCCAAAAATGAGTTCCCACCTCATTGGGTCAATAGTAAACATCCCTGATCAAAGATATTCCTTATTAAACCCTATATCATTTCTATTTTTAAAATGAACAAAAAAAATACTAAAACATTATGGCATGTTTGGTTGGATCCTTAAGGTGTCATTATTCATGTTGTTTTCATTTTGAAATTCTTCACTAGTTGCATTTTACTTGATTTTTTGATTTCATTAAAAAAGGAGAAAAAGTCCAAAAAATATTACTTTTCCTTGTAAGGTTTAAAAAATTCACATTCATCCTTTGCTTTCTTAGATAATTCACATAGATTAATCTAGATAGATCAATATATTATAGCAATCATTCTTTCTCACACATAACCAAAACCACATAGTCTTAAAATAAGCATTGAAACATTTTCCTACCTACGGTAGAACCACATGGATTTCATCACTAAGGGGAAAATCAATTTTGTGTGTCAACCAAGTATAAAAATTCTTGCAATAAGTATAAAGTCTAATCACCTGACACCCTTATCACTATGGTGTGTGAAGTGAGGGGGTAGGCCCCAATACCAAGCCACATACTTTCTTCCAACACAGAATGGGGACTCAACATAATTTCATGTATATAGAGGTTCCCATCCTTAAAATAAACTCAAAACCATCTTTAGATTAGGATTTCTTAGTACCCTCATTGACCATTTTCCTTATTACACTCTAAATTTGGTTTACCAAAAAAATAATATCTTTTAATTATGTTTATTAGTGTATATGTTTGTTTCCACTAAAATAAGATAATCAAATGACATTTTGTGATTTTTCATTTTATTTCTTGATTTATTTTCAATGTTACATGTTTTTGACATAACAATAATTGCTAAAACAAACTAAATTCCAAACCTTATCCTCAATCATGGAGAGCACCTAAGTCCTCCTGCCACTCCCAAGTATATGGGGGAGGTTATTCCCAGTTCCATACTTTGGGATATCCTAAATTCACTAGCACATTGGATAGTAATCCAATTTCTCTTAACCATTACCTCAATACTCAAGCCATCTATATTCTACTTTCCCCTCATACAAAGTCTCTCAAAAATATTTTTGGCATGCCCCTAATGGGACCTGAAGGGCTCACTGTAGCCATAATTTCATCTCTTAACAATCCTCCCCCAATAGTTTTTTATTCTAACACAACGTAACATTTTAAAAATCTAAGCCTAGTAGTATTTAGTAGCCCATCTTTGACTTGCACATAAGCCCAAATGTTACTACACCTCAATTTAAGTTTACTCCTCCTCCCACTACTGCACCTCAAAACTTAATGATTTAAATCCTTGTAACTCTCAAACCCATCCAAACTAACATAGATTAAAATCCCCAAAGTTAACCTTTATAACAAGTTCCCTTAAGTCAATTGCCCCAACAATACATACCATTCACTACTTAATAAGTATCTCCCTCGCAATCCATTAGATCCACTTATATACCCTTGAAAGCCACATATTATGTGGCTTCATCCCAACTAATTATGACCACTTATGTTAGTTAGCCCTTGCCACAACCCTTTTCCACTCCGTTCTATACCTATCAACACCCACAACAAAATATCTTAGGGGGTATTCCTCAATATAATACCCATTCCAACCTTATCAATATCTTTATGCATAGGATGGAAAATATACAAGCTACTTCCTTTGGGTATAAAAATATGTTCACGTATGAGAAAATATGAAATAAACCCATTAATCTAGCTATCCCTATTAGACCATACCCCTCACAATGGGAACTTTTGAAATTCATGAAATTTTAAAATAAGGAAGATCCTTAGAAAAAAATTAGAGCATTTAAACATGCTTGTAATCTCATAGCTCATGATGCTTTTCTTCTCGTAATAATGTTTCCCATGTTGCTAGCTAAACACTCCCTCAACACTACCTGTTCTCTTTTGGGAAACTGGTCCAAATCATTTTAGAACACTTTTCAATTAATGTCACAAGAAAAGTCACCATAACTAACCTCTATGCCATTAGACAATTCAATGATGAATTTATTGATGATTTTTTGGCCAGATGGTGAAGTCTTATAAACCAAATTAATTTCTCCCCTTAGAATTAATTTAATTATTCATGAGATCATGCATTAAACATAAATTATCAATATTATGGGTTCAATTCTTCGATACTTTTGACGAGGCCTTTTCTATAGCTTGTAAACTAGGAATCCAAACTTAGAAGAAGGGAAGGTAAAGTTACATAATAATAAATTCAAACTTGATACCTCCAAAGGAACTAAAAATACCAAAAATAAAGAAACTGCTAATGATATAATCTTAAAATCAGCACCTCTATAGACAAAGAACCAATCCAAACCCTTTACCTCATTAACATGGTTTCCTCCTCAGTAGTACACACCATTAAGGGTATCATACACTTACATTTTATAGAATATCTTAAAATCTTATATTATCAAACTTAATATAGCTAGACCTCTTGACAACTCTCTACCCAAGCTTAGTTGCTTCAAAGAAAAAGATTTTTGTAACTACCATCATGTTCCAAGCTATGATATTAATAAGTGTCCCTAATTCAAAGGTCTAGTTCAAAAAATTATTTAATAAGGAGAATTATAATTAGATGAAACTAATGCTCTTCCTAATCAATCCATATATATCTTTAGTCAACCCTTCCCCAACCATACCTCTACATATAATTCCATACATGCTAACTCAGGATTCACCTTGAGCTATGAGACCCATGCAATAGGTATGATCCATGATCAACTTATTCCTAAAGAGGTTGGTAATGATTCTGAATCACCTTCCATGATAACTAAATTCTTAGATATCCTTATATGAGATGCTTTATAACCATATAAATCAAGTGGATATATGTCCAAGACTCACTCAAGATTTATGGATCTCATTATTTGGGATCCTCTCGAGGAAACATTACCTAAACCTCTTCAAGATAATCGATTAAAAATAAAGGATAAGAAAGATATCAAGGAGGATGCTTGTCTAGACATCTAAAAATATATAAATACCACACTTTTAATCACTAAAAAACCTTCATGTAGCATACCCATCTCCTCTTTCTTACTCCCTCATGAGAGGAGTGTTAGATTGCCTTGACCAAGTCCAAAACCAACTTCCCTTATAGCTTGAGAAGAGATAAATATTGTTAAGAGAGAAATTGGGGGAAATGCTTCATGGAGTGGAAACAAAAACCTTAGAACATCATGAATAAAATATTTACAACATGCACCTATAATAATTAAACTTGCTAAAGAGGATATCACTTCTAACATTGACCAAATTTGAAAAGGGAAGATGGATATACCACCAATTTGAACTAAAGCATCCATATTAGGACCTCATCCTTTGGTGAGACTAAAATCCACCATTATGGAACCTTATTTTAAAGATCATATGCCATTAAAAATATATCTTCCCACACTAATAATGCTAATTAATAATAGAATAAATACTTATTACCCATAAAACCTAGGTGTATGGTCTTATCCTAATCATAAAGTACCTTTTGTGGGAAATATTTGAACAATCAGTTTGAAGGATCAAGACTTGAAAGCAAATGCAACCTCCATGCCAAAACCTTATAGGGCTGAAAATCCCAACCAAGATCCATTATAGGAGTCTTAATTTAATATCCTTGATCAACTCCTTTAAACTTCCCTTATCACACTACCACTAATAAATATTGTTAACCCCCATGTTCAAAAACTAGCATGGTATTGGGAAAAGAAGAAATTCCCATACCATCAAATAGAGAGACATGATATCAAAAGTTGTAACATGTTGAAATTTGTGGTCTAAAATTTATTAGAAGATGATGATCTTTCACTGGAGCAATTTGGTCATGATTATCCTCATAGATAACATATTAGAATTATGACTACTCTAGTAACTAGTAGATTTTTAGGAGGGTCATAATGAGATTTAAAATAAGATAAAAACTTAAATAAAACTAAATTTCAACCCATTTTAAACCCTCTAAACTTTGATGATTATGAAAACATGAAAAATTAACCATTGTTTTAGATAGATGTGATACACATAGCTGCACAATCTTAGACCTAGGGTAATAATACCTAAAATCCCAATAAAGCCAAGGTGACTATTACAAAATCTCCTACTTATACTATAAACCATCCTAAAACACATACCTTAAAAATTAAAATTCATATTTAGGAAAAGTGCAAAATAATAATGTTTCAGAGTTGATATAGATATCAGTTTTAAAACAACTCCATCAACTCTTAGTAAAGATGTCTTTATATGAACTTGTCCAAAACACTCTATAGCATCATAAGGCTATGATAGAGGCCTTGGAAGCTACTGAGATACAATCAATTGAACCTTAATATCTATTTAATTTTATCCCATCTTTGCATAATTTGTCATTCATCACATTCCACGATTCCAAAATATCATCATTAAAACCCAATGACCCTGATCCACCATTAATTTTCACTTCCAAAATTATTCAAACCCAGATCAAATGAGTAATGATTAATAATATAAAAAGCATAAATATTATCTCTTAACATGATTTTAAGAAATTATATTTACTTAAAATAGTTATAACTCAATCTCCATCCTTCATATGAGCATTTAATGATACAAATGCCCCCACATTAGGGATAGTGTTCCTTCCCATCCAAGTAGGTATATGTATTCTCTTATAGTTATTTTATGTAATAAAAGGGGAATTTAAATATAATATACTCTTAGGTTGTCCTTGGATACGTGCTATTGCATTATATCCCCTCCACTTTGCACCGATGTCTTAAATTTGAACACGATGGTAAGGTCCATAGTATCCCTACTAATCCACATCCATTCAAGATATTTAATTTGAATTATCAACCTAATAATGTCTTAATTCTTATGAATAACTAAAGTCGATTATATTTAGGGGATCCATTTTCTATCTCTAATATACCTTCATCCCATATCCTTGATATAAACTCTTTGAACTGAACATTCCAAAAAATTTATATAGGGGAATATTAGTTATTAACACTTGTCACTTTAGCAACCCCTCAAGAATATAGACATCCTAATTGATAACATACCTATCAATGTAATCTAGGAGACATTATCCCCTTAGGACCTCCCCATCTCCAAAAAACACTTGAACTATAGAGGAATTGATCAATGTCCTTTATATAGGTAAATTCAAATGCATGCCCAACCATCCACATCTAACTTCCCTTTTATTTAAAAATTATTCTTTGCACAAAAGTACCTACAATGATGTTATTAAAAGGGTTTTGTCTTAGGGAATTACAAATAAGGACCCCATGAGGTCAAGATAAATGACCTTATAAAGCCACATGAGAAACATGGACTCAATTTGAAGAAGAATCCTAAAGCTGATTATAATCATACTTTACTATCACATATCCATATGGATGTGGATGATTAAACTCCCTTGTCCCTTCTAAGTTCCTCTATGGAAATTGATGAAACTATTTCTATCCCACCTAACTTTTTTTTCATTAATTCCATTTGCTTGAAACTTCTAACTTATCAAAATAGTGAGAAAACCATATCCCTTCCTTTATCTTTCCCTGACATAATAGATGAAGAGTCTCCCTTGATCCATGTAATGGATTATCTAAATCATGAATCTATTTTAACTTATTTAGGAAAAAATATTGAAATCTAAAGAATATCATAACATCTGAGTCTCATAGTCTTTTAAATGAGGTCACAATTGATATTAACATAGGGATGCTTGAATCCCCATGAATTATCAAAGTGAGTCAATCCTTAGATTCTCAAGAACACCGAGATTTTTTAGCCTTCCTTGGTAATCATAGAAAAGTTTTTGCTTTGTCTTATAGTGATATGGCCATAATTTATCTCATCATAAATTCCCATAACATCATTACCATTCTTGAAGCTAAAGTAGTGAAGCAAAAGCTTCGTAAGATGCAACCTTATATAACACTTCTTGTCAAAGAAGAATTGTAGTGTTTATTATCTATTAACTTTTTTTAACCCATCGATTAACCTCAATGGATATCTAACATAGTACCTATCACAAAACCCATAGGGGGACTGCACCTTTGTACTAACTTTCATGACCTTAGCTTTGCCTATTCAAAAGATTATTTTCCCCTTCCTAATATCGACTAGATCATGGACCTTACTAAAGGACATGATATGTTTTCACTCATGGGAATATTTATTGGTTATAATTAGATCCTTATTGCCTCATAAGATCAACATAAAACCTCTTTTATTATTGTATGGGGTTTTTTTTTGTTATATGGTCATGCCCTTTGGTTTCAAGAACATAGGAGACACTTACCAACATGCCATGACCTATATTTTACATGATTTAATTAACAAAATCATTGAATATTATGTGGATGACATCCTTGATAAATATAGGCATCATAAGGATCACTTATGCATCCTTCAACAAATCTTCACTCACTAAATCTAATATCAGGTTTGTCTTAACCCCAAAAAGTGTGTTTTTAGAGTCTTATCAGGTAAGCTATTAAGTTTTAACATTTTACTTCAAAGAATTAAGGTAGACCATGCTAATATTAAGGCCATTTTTGATATGACATCTCCATCTAACCTTAACTATCTTCACACTTTATAGGGAAAACTGTAGTCCATTCATCATTTTATTTCATAACTATCAAATCGATGTCAACCTTTCCATCACCTTCTTAAGTAAGACACCTATTTTGTGTGGGATACAAATTATCAAGTGGAATTTGATACTCTAAAGAAGTATCTCTTATCTCCCCTATCCTTATTCCACCAAAGGAGGATAATCAATTTTACTTATATATCTCACCTACAAATCATGTATTAGGTGCCATGCTTACCCATTGAGACAATCAACATAGAGAGCAAGTGGATTATTATATAAGGTATACGTTGGTTGAGTATGAAACTTGTTACATGTACATTAAAAGAATATACTTGGCCCTAGTGTTCATAGCTTCCAAGATTCTCCACTATTTGCTTAATCACAAGAATTATTTATTACCAATACCAATCCTCTCAAATTCATAAGTTCAAAACCCTATTATAATCAACAGATGGTAAGATGACTATTTATACTAGCTGAATTTGATCTTGAGTTCCTTAACCAAAAGTAAATTAAGGGGTAGATCATCATTGATCAATTGGATGAGGCACCCCTTACTAAATATCTACCATCTATCTATGAATTACCTGATGAAGGTATGGCTTCCACATCCCAAGAAGATCTTGATATCAAATGACATTTTTATTGAATGATCTAAATGCAAAGGTGGAGGGGGAGTAAAGATTATTCTAGTTCCAACTGAAGGCATTCCTATCTCCTATCTTTTAATCTTGATATCTATTTCACTAATAATATGGCATAATATGAAGCCCTAATTATAGGCCTCTTAATAGCTTTAGCTTTAGGAGTTAAGTTGCTTGGTATATTTTAGGGCTCTCAACTAGTAGCCAATCAAAAAATTGGCATATATAAAAGTATGAATAACATCTTCTAGAGGTATAAGACATTACTAGAATAATTTCTAGTTACCTTTAACCATTACATCATCTAGACTACTCCTCAGTCAACCAAAATGTTTGCTGACACCATGGCTTCCTTGGCCTCATTTATCCCATTCTCTTCCTAGGAGTATAAATTATTAGTCCTAATTCACATGTTCAATCAACCTTATTATACCAATACTAATCTTATATCTATCCATACTATAGATGAAGACCATTTAGATATGTGATATGCATAGATATTCGATTACTTGTCTAAATGTATCATTTCTTTAGATCTATCAAAACATGCCAAGCATGGTTTTAAATAATGAAATTATTGGTATGTAATAATAGGGGGTGTGATTTATAAGCAAAGATTCAATGGTATTCTCCTCCATTGTCTCTAGAATTCTTAAGCAAGTCTCATGATCAAAGAAACTCATGATGGAATCTATGGTGGCCATTTTAGTGGATTAATTATCACCAAGAAAATTGTGCGATTAGGATACTATTGGCCCACATTGAAACGAGAATTTATGAGTATGTCAATAAATGTGTGAAGTGTCAATAACACTAAATTATCCCATATACCTAGTAATACATTAAAAGTGTCCAAATAATTTAGCCTTTATCCTAATGGGGTTCAGACCTTATAGGGAAGATTAATCCTAAATCTTTGTAGTAACATAGCTTTATCATTATTGCTATTGAGTATTTCATTATGTGGGTGGAAGCCATTCCCCATATTTCAAGCAAGGTAGATAAGATTTTTATTTCATTAATCATCACATCATATGTCATTTTGGTGTCCCACATAAAACCATTATAGATAATGGGAAATATTTTAAAAATAAACAAGTCCAAAATATGTACGATTCCATTGGCATTGAGTTTTGTTTCTCATCACCTTATTATCTATAAGCCAATAAACAAGTCAAAGCATCAAACAAAACCCTTGTCATGATGTTAACCAAAATAGTCAATGAGGTCAGAAAGGATTGGCATCTTCACATACCTTTTGCTTTGTGGTCTTTTGAACTAGTATTTGAACACCTATAGGGGATACCCCTTTTATTTAGTCTATGGTACTAAATAAATTCTTCCCCTCAAAGTCCAAATTCCTTTCCTTATAATTTCTTTGAAAGATATCATTTCTTAAGAGTATTATTGTCAAGATAGATTAGCAAAACTAGAACTTCTAGATGAGCATCAAGACAAAACCCTTGATCAAATTTGTGTATATAAAGAATGAATAAACCATGTATATAATTAACATTTAAAGTAATGAGAATTTAATATCGATGACCTTGTCCTTAAAAACAATCAGCATGTCACAAATATTGAAAGAAGTAAACCTGGAAAGTTTGTTCCTAATTGTATTGGATCTTATGTTATCACTCATAAATATTAGTTTCGGGCATATCATTTGGCTTCCCTTAAGGTAAAAATAGAACATGATCCTCTTAATGTTTGCATCTACATCTCCATACTTTCTACTATTAATAATCCTATTTCAAATTTTGGTCCACATAAGTTCTCCAAAAATCTAAATCCCCTATCAATAGTAGACCCCATTAATGATTGAGAATCATGTGGATTTGTCATAGTATGCCAGTTTTATCCTTAAATATGAATACCTTGTATCTTTTCATAGCATATTCTCATGGATCTACTCTATTTTAAATAGATCAAAGTTCCAAATCATTATCTCCTAACAATCCATCATCCTAAATGGTTGTTCAAAATAAAAGACAGAAGGCCTTATTTCCTAGCTTACAAAAATACCTTAGGTATAATCCATGAAAAAAAGGTTTGGGATATAAAAAACACAAAATATAAAAAAGATGGACTAATCCATCAAAGGATAGCTGTTATCAATATCAAAAAAAAAAGATAAAATGACAAACTGGTCCCTTGAAGGACAAACACTTAGATATATATAGACCATTCCCTTGAAGGAAGGATATGTGCCTATGATTTAGAAAATTTCCCACATTGACTAGTATCCTATTAAAATAAAATCATGTAAAAATTTATGAAATAAAAATTATATGCCATGAAATATTCTCTCATTGATTAACTTTCATTTGTAGACTTCCTACATTTATCAACCTACATTTATCCATGGATTTTCCTAAGGTTAAAAATCCCAAAAACATAAAAACCAAAAATTATGGTAGACATGGATCCTAGACTAGTAAACAAATTTGGGCATAGTATTAGAACCTTGAATTATTCAAAAGATAATAAAAATATGGAACACACGTAAGCAATACATCTAGGAAACTAGATCCCACTAGGTGAGCTACATAGCATCAAGAGAACATTTATACGACTGAAGAGCCTATGCATGATCACTAGTCAAATACACAAAGTAAGGAAACATGGTTTGGGATTCATTAAAAAGAATATAAGAATTGATGGGAACATATCTGACAGTGATGCAACTATCTTCCTACCTAAATAAGACCCTCATGTAGGGCTTGGAAAATGCAATAAAGTAGTGAGTGATTAGATATGATAAAAAATGTTGGATGAACTTCCAACATTGCATCTAATTTATTTTAAAACCCCTACAATAGAATAATATTATTTATCATATGAGAACTATCTCACTCTAATAATTTGTTATTCATGTTTGTTTGTCCCCTATTATGTTATCTCAAAAATGGATCTACCAGCCGTAGGGCTTAATAGTTATTTTAGAAAACAGTAATAAGTAATGTAAATATCCAAGTTTTAGAATATATACAAAAACTTAAATTTTATAGGTATTCCCATTAACACTTTCTCTAATTAAGAAATTAAGTGTTTTAGGACATTTTATTTTTAACCTAGATATTTCAAAATAATATCCATTGAAGTTTTTTTAATAGGCATATAACAACTAATAGAGGTTATACTATAATTCATCTTGGACTAAACATGTAGTAATAATTTCAATAAGAATTTGGAATATTACCATTATGATATATTTGAACACAAAAAATGTTATTAATTGTTATTGAGTTTTAATTTTACACTAGATAAATTTATACAATTGCTTAGTGCATATGTATGGCTATACATAAGACTAATTTATTTTTATGTTAGTAGGTTTTAATTTTATAATTTAGAGAGATATATAATAATATATTTATTTATAATAAAGCATGTTCATATAAAATTTTATATATACATTATATTAGATTAATTTTTATTAAAGATAAGGAGAAGAAGACATTGAAGAAGAAAAACATTCAACAAAATGAATATGCAAGTTTAAATTTTCTATGCTGTGTATGGCATATTGGTTGTGATTTATTTTTTCTTTAAATTTTGTTTTTGTTGAATAACATTATTTATAATTTATTAAAAATATTTAATTAGTATCATATCAAGGTTTGGGTTGTAGGTTTTTCCTGTCATATCTTTCTAGCCATTGATCATGTCAAACTCTGACTCTCTTCCCATTCCAACATTCAATGCAAATGACTATGATTATTGGAGCATCAAGATGATGAATATTTTGATAGGAAAATACTTATGGTAAGTTGTAAAATAATTATTATAAAGATCCAGGTGATTAGACCACTATTTCAACTAATGATAGACATGCCAAGAAGGAAGCTAAGAAGAAAAACATACAAGAATTTTTTTCATATACAAATAGCTCTAGATAAGAGCCCAATTCAAATAATTTTAGTTGCAAGGATAACCAAGGCTGCTTGGAAAACCCTATATAAAACTTACCAAGGTAGTGAACAAGTCAAATTGGTTAGGATGCAAACATTGAAGAGAGAATTTGAGAATTTGAGGATCCAAGAAGTTGAAAGTGTGAATGATTTCTATGTAAGAGTAAATGACATGGTTAATGATATGGTTACTCTTTAATAAATGTAATAAAGAGAATATGGTGATAAAGGAGTTAAAGTTTAAAAAACCAAGGTCGAACCATGTTGCCAACATAATTGATGAAATTAAGGATTTTAATACTCTCAAGTTTTATCACCTAGTTTGATTTGTTATGTTCCATGAAGAAAGGCCAAGAGACACATTTAAAAGAAATGATGAGAAGGATTTTCACTCAAAATTAAATATTAAAAAGAGTTAAGGTACAAAAGATATCAAAAAAAAAAGTACAATGAAATTACAACAATAAAATCAACCAAGGAAAAGGAAAATAAAAGAATCATAATATTCAAGATGAAATTGAGGTATAAGAGGTGGTTCAATTGCAAGAGGAAGAGGTAGAGGAAGATTTGATAAGATAAATATTAAATGATATTATTGACCTATGTATGGTCTCTTTTAATGGGAATGTAGATAAAAAGATGTAAATGAAGTCCCAAATGCTAATTATGTTAATAATTATAAGGATTCTTTTCCATATAATTTAGTCATTTTATACAACAAAGCTGAAAATAATCCTAAAGAGGTTTAGTAACTAGATCCAGGTTGTTCCAATCATATGTAAGGGAATAACGAGTTATTTTTTAACAATGAATAGAAGTTTCAAATGCAGGATCAAACTTAATGATGACTAATATTTGGGCATTATAGCAAAAGGAACAATGAAGGTGAATATTAGAGAAGATAAGAAATGTATTAATGATATTTTTTACATCACAAAGTTAAAACATCATTTGTTTAGTGTTGGGAAACTATGTGAAAATAAATATGAGGTGGTGTTTGATGATAAGAATTGTATAAGTTATGAAAATAATAATGGAAATTAGGTTATTATGGTTATGCCTATGTCTAAGAATAGGATGGGTGAATGCACAAAGTGTTAGCCAATTTTGGCTACCATAAGTGACTCTCTTCAAAAACTTATCTAGTCAAACTTCCATTTTGATTAGTAGTCTTGATAATACCCTATAAGGGATTTTTAGTATATTTTAAGGTAATTTTGACAATTTTAAGGTAATTATTATTTCTAGCATTTTTATTGTCTAGTCATGGCTTATCTTAGTCAGGTTGGTCCAATGAGTGTCAAAGGTTTAAAGGTCCTTGTTAAGTCATCTAACACATGTCAAGTCACTTCATGTCCTCTTATGGTTTGTACAAATGCTTAAAAATGTGTTGATCTCTCTTTTCTAATGTTGTAAAGTTTTTCAAGTGTTAAGAGAGAGTATGTCTAAGAAATGGTAGATTAGTAGCAAAAATAAGTTCATGGCACATCATATTGTAGATCAGAATTTGACATGCTAGAAGAAGAGCCAACATGTATGATCACAAATCAAACAATATTAAAGCATAAAAATATCTGGTATCCCTCTACCCGATGTGAGCAAATATGAATTAAAAGAATTAATACAAATAATAAAATAATAAGTATTACCTTATGATTTATCTTCTTACGAATTGATTGAAGTAGGATTGAGCTCAACTTGTGAGCTAAAGTCTTTGACAATGCTAGTTCTTTATGATAAACATCTCTCCTTATTCACCTTGAGTTTTGTGGCTTTATTGTGGCTTGAAAATTGATGTAATAAGATTTTCTTGAAATTGATATAAGATTCAAGCTTCTAAGGTTATTTTGACATAATAACCTTGTAAATATTGGATCTTACTAGATAAATTTTGGGATAGTAAAATTAGTATGAATAAGGTTGTTTAAATTGGCAAAAGCACCTCTAATTTATAGACTTTTGAAATGAATGTGAACCATCCATCTTGAGATGAGAAACAAGGGCTGAGAATAAAAGATAAATTTTAATTCAAAATAAAAATTTTGGATTAAAAATTGGAGTGGAGAACATGTGGGACTCGAACTAAATATAAAATTTATTTAGAAGGAAGATATAATTTTAAATTAGTAAGTGGGATAGAGTGGAATATGAGGTGGATTATTAAATTGGAAAGATAAGGAAGATAATACTATAAAATTCAAATGATGGGGGACATACAGAGCCTAGAATATTTTTGAAAGTTGTAAAGAGGAATATAGTGAAAGATGATGTCATGAGGGGAGGATAATTTGATTTTAGATTTATAAAAACTGTAAATATTCAAAATCCATAGAATTTATAATTAATGAAAGATATGTTAATTAATTTAAATTAATTAACTTAATAAAGATATGAATAGTAAACCATGAATAGTGATTAGGAAAAAATAGATATAATTATGGATGATTAGGGATGATCAAGAATTAGTATAATTAGTGTTAAAATCAACATAAATGTCTGATATTGTCTATATTTTCCCCCTCTTTGAGAAGTCATTGCGAGACACAGTTGAAGTAATGACCTTTCGAAGAATGAAAAAGTCATTAAAATATTAGATGAATAAATAATTAGTGATCCATGATGCCTCCTCAAGAGGGCATGTAGGATGTGGATGGGATTTCAAAAAAGAGAGGAATAAGTTAAAATGAAAAAAAATATTAAACCATGGAAAAATAATTAAGCCATTTAAGCTATTGTTTGCACACTTTTATGTTCAATTAATGATAATAATATAATTGAATTAGCCCCAAGATGGGGGGAAGTGGGAAGGATGCATTCCAAAATAAGCAACACACTTTGAATTGCCCCAAACATGGTGAAAGTTGTGGGCTTAGAATTAAAAGAAAGATGGAACAAGTGAATTGGCCTCAAAGAGGACAATCTTGGTTGATCACAATAATGTGACCCAACATGGCATATGTGAGCATTGATTTGAAATAATTTTTCTTAGTAACACAAATTTGATCATTGATTGGTCTAAATAGTTTGTCTTAGTAGGGCAAATTTTTAATTTGAAAAATGATAATTAAGCAATTGATTGATTGGTTGGCAAGCATAGCTCAAGTGTATAACATATTACACAAATGAAGGATGAGTAAACGCAAACGTAGATGCCATTGTACAATGATGTTTTAAAGAATGAAGAAGCCACAATAAATGAGTTGAATAAACAATAACATGGTAGAGGAATAAATAATAAATGAAATATAAAACTAATTAAAAGGCAGGTTTGTGACGACTGATAAAGTTCAATTTACAGTGCCTAGACTCATAGCACAGAGGCTCATAACACCTAAAGTTATCATTGAGACCCTGAATTCATTAATAAAAAAAATATTTGAAGCTCCCAAGATGCTAATCTAAGATTTCTCAAATGCTTATTGAACAAGTATTTCAAAAGAATATTCTTGAAATCTATAAAACCTACATTACCTTATAGATGTGAATTATATTGTCTATAGAAATGAGATATGATAATTTTGAATCAATAAACAATAATATACCAAGTGTTTTCTTAGAGTGAGTATATAAATTTATTCTACGAAAAATAAAAATATGTATATGAAAATAAGAAGAATTAACAATTTTAAACATACATTACAATTTTGTCGATGTTGCAATTTTGTGATTATTGTGTTGTGATTTTCAATGTATAAACGAGATTAACATATTGTTTACACACTCTATATATATTTTAGCCCCGCACAAAAATTTAAAACTCAGTGAAGCCACATTTTAGTACAAGGAGGTACTTATGGGAACTTGATTATTAATTGTTTATTTAGTCATTTTTAAATTAAAAAAATTCATATATGACTTGCGCATTTTAGGGCGAGAGGGGGGACCTCCACCGAACCAAATTTATTAGAACGAAGGGGATTCGAAGATCCAAATTTAGGGACGAAGAAGAACTGTCAGGTAGAGGAGCTTAATACATATTAATTAACAGGACTTGATACGGACTACTGCTTGGCTATTTTCATGATGATAATCATGTGGCTAATGCCAAATAACTAATAATAATTCAAAGTTTCGCCGCTATCTCCTTCAGCTTGAGAGTGCTGCAGAAACTGAGGCAAAACTGCCATCTCTGCTTTTGTATAACGGCTCAAATCTTCTGCTGATTCTACTAAAAGATTCAGACCATCAGACTCATGTTCTACTGGTGATACATAAAAATCGGAAATAGAAAAAAGACATTGCGTGCTCGTAAAACATCCAGCAGCCGCCTCTAAATTCACAGATTGGAAGTCTGCTTCAATATCACGGTAGTTTTCATTGCTGAAGGACGCATTCATTTTATTGATTTGAGAGGTACTCGATAAATCGTTGGATTTCTCATTGTACGGATCACCATTTATGTGAATGAGCTGCTTCTTAATGAAAGAATTCCAGAAATTTTTAATCTCGTTGTCAGTTCGGCCAGGAAGTAGCTTCGAAATTACGGACCACCTGTTCAAATGTAACCACACAATTAATTGCAACAAAAAGGAGAGACTCACAACCTGGGCTCAGGGGGCCAGGAAACTACTTTTATTCACACTATGTCATGTCCCCTTTTTAGTTGACATGATCAGACTTGATGGTTAGCCTATTATGCGACCCTCGTAGGTTGACAGGATGGTTAGAGGGTCTTGATAGAGATTGGCTTGGCTTTGTTTCGCAGAATTTTTCTAGTTGGCTTTCATTTGGGCTCAATTGGACATATATTGAGGGAGATATTAATATTTGATTGATTTAATCAAATATTAATTATTTAGCCTATTTTTAATTAAGAAACCCTAATTTTAATTTAAGAAACCCTAATTAGGGCAAGCACATCTTTTTGAGGGTATAAGGGTTTCTCATGAAAGCCATTATTTTTTATGCATTGATTATTGACTATTGATTTTGAAGAATTCTTCTATGAAGACTAAGCCAAGGGTTCCAGGATTCCATTTGCATTGGAGAACGTCCACTCTTCAGTGTGTACGATTCAAAGGTTGTGAAAGATCAGCGAATTTATTGCCAATTTGAGAGATAGCTTCATACAGAAGTTATCACAGAGATTTACAGGGTTGAGAGATAACTTCACACAGAAGTTATCACAGATATTCCAGGTATTTATTTTATTATGTTTTGCTTCAATAAATTATACAGATAGAGATCTTTAGAACAGGGACCAGCATATAGGCTGTGCTATATTGTATTTCACCGCTGTAGGAAATTCGTACAGATCTGTACCAGGCCGTACTAGCCAAATCTTAGATTGAAGAAGGGCGCGGTAAATAGTTGTAGGCCACAAGAAAGTGCAGGTACCGACATCGGCATCCCAGTGACTGACATCAGCCGACTGAGAATCGACGTCGCCAGGATAGCCGATCGACAGTGATAGACGATGGTAGTATATCGATTGACGACGGCTTTATAACCGACATTGGCTACTGTGTGTCGACACAGCAACCCGAGAGCCATTCCAGATTTGAAAAAGGATCAGGTTTTGAGACGATATTTGTATTACTTTATATGCATGCCAGAGAACTTTTATTGTAACTATCTGAGTGAATAAATAAGAGATTATATTCTAGTTTTATTTATCTATTTGAATATATTTTGCAAATATCGCAATTTATTCTTATTTCATAAAAAAAATTAGAATATCAGAAAAGCATATCAGAGCTATTTGTATTTTTATATTCCCTATTTGAAGGGGATATTACAGTGGTATCAGAGCTTTTGATTTTCTATATTCCCTATTGATTGGAGATATTACAGTGGTATCAGAGCTAAATCTTGTCATCCTGAGGGTTTAGAGATCTCATGCAGCCAAAAGAGTTGGGACCACACAGGTATAATACACGCAGTAGAGCTTTGCTTGAAGGCACTCAAGTTTTAGAACAACAGCCGGAAGACATGGGTGACAATATGGATAGGATCCATACTCCACACCGTCCTAGGGATCAAGACGATGCAAAGGTGTTACTTACACTCAGAGAACTACGGGAAGGGCAAAGGCGGAACAACAAAGTATTATAGCTATTGGCAGAGGCACTATCAAGATTGGGTACTCCGAGGAGACATTCACCACATCGTGATGATGTCAGGAGTGATGCAGGATCACAAAGAGCACTTAGGACTGCTTCTCGTATAGTTGACCGGCCTACTAGGCCTACCTTTGTGAGGCAGGAGGTCGAGGAGGTGATAGCAGGTGAGGAGCATGAGGAGTCATTTGCAGACACACTTATGGCAACAAATGACGAGTGGGAGTTATTACCACCTGAGGTAAGAGAGATGATTAATTTTGACCGATTCATCACATAGAGGAGAGAACATAATCGAGGTCGACAGAATGGGAGACCAAGACATCAGAACAATGATGTGAAGCATGCTATGAACAGGTTCACACTAGCGATGTTTGACGGTAGTGGTAAGGTGACATCACAGGCCTGGGTTAGTAAGTTAGACACATTTCTCACATTGCGACCGATGGCTGAGAGAGATGCTATCAGATATGCGACATTGCATCTTGAGGGAGTAGCTCACGATTGGTGGCAACACGGGATGGTGACACTCCATCATGATCGGATCACATCTTATCAAGAGTTTGTGGATAGGCTGGTAGAGCATTTTGACAGGAGGGATCTAGAGATATATTTATGAGAGTTGGCATAGTTACACCAAAGTGGCAGTCTAGAGACTTACATTGGTGACTTCCAGAAGTTATCAGTCATGGTTCCTGACATTTTAGAGAGGTGTCTTGTAGTGCTCTTCATGGAGGGATTGACAGAACCATTGAGAGGTTGGATCAAAGGCTTTGATCCTCCTTCATTACAAGTAGCTATAAAGAAGGCACGTAGCATGGAGATGGCAGCCCCATCCAGTAGATTTAACTCCAGAGGTACTTCATCCATGGACCATAAGTGCTCCGACGGAGATAGAGAGGGATTAGATTTCAACAAAGATAAATCAGGGGTTAAGAATGATTCAAAGGCTAACCCAACAGCACCACCTTTGGATCGAGAGGCTCTTAACAATCTACGCAGGAAAAAGCTTTGCTTCTACTGTAAAGGTCCATATGATATCCATCACGATTGCTCTTTGAGGCCTAAGGGCAAGGCAAATCATGTGATGTGGGTATATTATGAGGATTCAGATTCAGAGAATTCCAAACAATAGAATAGTTTTGAGGGGGTAGAGGCAGAGGCTTTAGAGCCTAAGGCAGAGGCAGAGTTAGAGCTTCACATACAGGAGGCACGCCTATCCAACATTTAGTCAGATGAGTCATTTAGACTTCGTGGAGTTTTGGCAGGGCAGAAGGTTATCACCCTTCATGATACAGGAGCCACACATAATTTCATAGATGCTAGATTTGTGGAGAAGCATGGACTCACTACCGAAGATTTTGAGGGCATCAAAGTTAAGGTGGCCGATGGTCACACTCTTAGGTGTGAGTGGATGATTAGAGACCTCCCATTGCACTTGAACAACTATGAATTCAAGGCTGAGTATTATGTGGTAGACATGGGGGATATAGACTTAGTCTTGGGTATGAAGTGGCTTCATTCATTTGAGGAAGTTACTCTTTGTCTCAAAGACATGGAGGTTCGTTTTGATGTTGATGGAAAAACACATATTCTTAAGGCAATACGAGGCAGCAGCTTCAAACATATGTTTTTTCATTAGATGGAGATGCTCATACGACATGACATGATATAGTGCACTGCCGAGTGCACATTAGCACCAACACAGGAGAGATATGAGGAAGAGCTTTGTCTTGAGGTAAGTTCAGTTCAGGAGTTATCACATGTGGTAGGGACTCAGCTTTCTGTTACAGTCAGGTCACAAGTTGATGATGATATGACTATTTCTAGCCTTCACAATCTAGATTTAGATATTATTCAGGTAAAGAGTTTACTTGAGTTGCCTGCTGATTTTCATTTATGGATTGGATGTTGGGGTGCTTATCTTAGTACTAAGGATGATGTGACAGCATTAGATGAGAGTTGGGATGGACATGGCATGGAGTTTGCATTGATTGATAGTAGGGTAGACCATGACTACATTTGGGATCCAAGTGGATTGATGGGTGTATCATTCAATGATTGCTTGAGGGCAAGCAATTTTAGGAGGGGCGGATTGTCATGTCCACTTTTTAGTTGACATGATCAGAGTTGATGGTTAGCCTATTATGTGACCCTCATAGGCTGACATGATGGTTAGAGGGTCTTGATGGAGATTGGCTTGGCTTCGTTTAGCAGAATTTTTTCAGTTGGCTTTCGTTTGGGCTCCATCAGACATATATTGAGGGAGATATTAATATTTGATTGATTTAATCAAATACTAATTATTTAGCCTATTTTTAATTAAGAAACCATAATTCTAATTTAAGAAAACCTAATTAGGGCAAACACATCTTTTTGAGGGTATAAGGGTTTCTCATGGAGGCCATTATTTTTTATGCATTGATTATTGACTATTGATTTTGAAGAATTATTCTATGAAGATTGAGCCAAGGGTTCCATAATTCCATTTGCATTGGAGAACGTCCACTCTTCAGTGTGTGCGATTCAGAGGTTGTGAAAGGTCAGCCGATTTATTGCCAATTTGAGAGATAGCTTCATATAGAAGTTATCACAGAGATTTACAGGGTTGAGAGATAACTTCACATAGAAGTTATCATAGATATTCCAGGTATTTATTTTATTATGTTTTGCTTCAATAAATTATATAGATAGAGATATTTAGAATAGGGACCAGCATATATGCTGTGCTATATTGTATTTCACCATTGTATTAAATCCATATAGATCCGTACCAGGCCGTACTAGCCAAATCTTAGATTGAAGAAGGGCACTTTAAATAGTTGCAGGCTGTAGGAAAGTGCAGGAACTGACATTGGCATCCCAGTGACCGACATCAGCCGACTGAGAATTGACGTCAGTAGGATAGCCGACTGATAGTGACTGACGACGGCAGTATATCGACCGACGATGGCTTTATAACCGACGTCAGTGACTGTGTGTCGACACAACAATCTGAGAGCCATTCCAGATTTGAAAAAGGATCAGGTTTTGAGATGATATTTGTATTATTTTATATGCATGCTAGAGAACTTATATTGTAACCATCTAAGTGAATAAATAATAGATTTATTGTGGTTTTATTTATCTATTTGAATATATTTTGCAAATATCGCAATTTATTCTTATTTCATACAAAAAATCAAAATATCAGAAAAGCATATCAGAGTTGTTTGTATTTTTATATTCCCTATTTGAAGGGGATATTATAGTGGTATCAGAGCTTTTGACTTTCTATATTCCCTATTGGTTGGAGATATTACACACTACATTGTTAGAAACTACATTTAATTTCTTCACCTCCATCATGCACACAGTTTGCATGATCAACTGGTTCAGTCACAACGCAGTTTGCATGAAGAACTGTTAGTTAAACTTTAGTCTATTTCCATTTTTCTTTGTTCTTTAATTTTTATTAATGTAAGACCTGATCACAAATTTTAGAATGGAGAATTAATAAGATTAAAAAAATATTTTTTATGATTGTTGTAGCAATTTGAGTCTACACATATTTTAATTCTGTTATTTTTTCCTTTTGCTCTCCTACAGATTGATATCAGAGCTTAGGCATTGAAAATGGTATCATAATATTTAACGCTTTCCTTCTTTCCAGGGTATACTAGCAGATGGAAACGTGGTAGTAGTAAAGAAGACGTTTTCCAAACTAAGACAACGAAATTGGGAGTTTCTAAATGAAATAGCTACCATCTCTGCAGTGCAGCACCCCAATCTGGGGAAACTGTGTGGTAGTTATATTGGAGAAAAGTAGTTGCTTTTGGTATATGAATACTTAGAAAACAACAGTCTAGCTTGCACTTTATTTGGTGTTGAGGAATTCAAGCTTTATCTCAATTGCCCTGCACGATATAATATTTGCCTTAGAGTTGCACGTGGTTTGGCATATCTGCATGAAGAATCAAGATTGAGAATTGTGCATCGAGACATCAAATCTACAAACATTCTTTTAGATAAAGATCTCAATCCAAAAAAAAAAATCACATTTTGGCTTGGCAAAGTTATTTGACCGAGAGAAAACTGTTGTCAGCACCAGGGTAGCAGGAATGATAATAGCGCAGCCAGCTAAAGAGCAGACCCAGAGCGTTGGAGACAAGATTCAGGGAGGAGAAACACTGCAGTGTAGATCTCTGAAGAGAGATTGAATGCTATAACATTTACTATTTTTTTTTGATGTGGTCTTTTAGCGTGAGACATGGCAACAAACAATAGCATTTCTTAGCTCTAGATTCCCGTTTTCAATGGTAAGAATTATGATTTTTGAGCAATTAAAATGAGAACATTATTTTCTTCACAAGATGTTTGGGATTTGGTAGAAAATAGATTTGTAGAACCATAGGATGAGGCTGTCCATCAGGTAATAACTCGAGCATAAAAGGAAGAGCTTAAAGAAAACAAGAAAATGGATGCAAAAGCTCTATTCTTAATCCAATAGGTAATGGATGAATCCATTTTTTTTAGAGTTGCAGCAGCAATGAGATCCAAGTCGTCATGAAAAATCTTAGAGATCACATATAAAGGTAATATAAAGGTGAAAGTAGCTAAATTGCAATCTCTTAGGAGAAATTTTGAAAATTTACAAATGAATGATTTGGAGTGTATATATCAGTTTATGGGTCAAGTATTGAATATTGTGAATCAAATTAGATCTAATGGAGAAACAATAACATATCAGAAGATCATAGAAAAAATTATTAGGAGTTTACCCAACAAATTTGATACAATAGTTGTAGTTATTGAGGAAACCAAAAATTTGGAATAGTTATCAGTGGATGAATTAATGGGATATTTGTTAACACATGAATCTAGAATGAATAGGAATAACAATACTTCTTTTGAGAATACTTTCGAGTCTCAAGTATCATTTGGTAGAGGAAGAGGAAAATGAAGGTCAACATTCAAAGGAAGAGGTAGAGGAAGAAATGGAAGGAACAATCCAGATCAAGGTGAAAACAATAGTCAAAACTTCAACAATAGAGGACGTGGCAACAATCACTTCTAGTAAAATTCATAGAGATTTGATAAATCTAACATTCAATGTTATTACTGCAAAAAATATAGACATTATACAAGTGAATGCAGAAAGAAACAAGGAGATGTGGACAAGCAGAATGCTAATTACACAAATGAATCTAATTCTAAATCTGGAAGCTTATTCCCCACTTTTCATGTTGCTCAAGAAAATGCTAGAGATATTTGGTTTTTAGATAGTGGATGCAGTAATCATATGACAGGGAATAAAGAGTTGTTTACTAGTCTTGATGATTCCATAAAATTTGAAGTGAAATTAGGAAATGATAATGAAATGGATGTAATGGGTAAAAGAGTAATAAATGTTTTGACAAAAAATGGTGAAATAAGGTTTATTCTTGATGTTAATTTTGTACCTAGACTAAAGCATAATCTTATGAGTGTTGGACAGTTTGTATAGAAAGGTTACAAAGTATCTTTTATGGATAATGTGTGCACAATATTAGAAAAATTTTCAAAAAATGGAGATGACCAAGAATTGGATGTTCCCTCTTTGAATTCAGTGCATCCAAAGAGAAGAGGAAGCCCACTTCAAAATGATGCATCTAGACCAATCATGGCTATGGCATTTAAGGTATGAACATTTACATTTTAGAGGTTTGAACTTGTTACAAAAGAAAAATATGGTGAAGGGATTACCACCAATAGAACAGCCAGAAATTTCATGTGAGAGTTGCATTCTGACAAAACAACATAGAAAGAGCTTTCTAGTAGGAGCTTCATATAGAGCAAGGGTAATATTGGAGCTAGTCCATAGTGATTTATGTGGACTAATGCAAACTCCATCATTTGGAAGTAGTTCTTATTTTCTAACCTTCATTGATGATTTTAGCAGAAAGACTTGGATATATTTTCTCAAGAAAAAGTCTGAAGCTTTTGAAAAATTTAAAAAATTCAAGACTATGGTTGAAAAGTAGAGTGGCCTTTACATCAAAGTACATAGATCAGATAGAGAAGGTGAATATATGTCTAATGAATTTTTATATTTTTGCAGATATTATAGCATTAAAAGGAAACTGACTACAAGGTACACACCACAGCAAAATGATGTAGCAAAAAAGAAGAATAGAACAATCATGGAGATGGCTAGAAGCATGTTGAAGGCCAAACATTTGTCAAATAAATATTGGGTAGAAGCAGTAGCATGTGCAGTATATATTCTAAATAGAAGCCCAACAAAGAGTGTCAAAGATGGAATTCCACAAGAAGCTTGGAGTGGTGAGAAGCATAGTGTACATCATTTCAAAAAATTTGGTTGTATTGCATATTCTCTTATATCATTTAAATTGAGAAGAAAACTTGACGATAGAGGTGAGAAATGCATTTTTATTAGATATAGTGAAGAATCAAAGGCTTATAAGTTGTATAACCCTATTTCATAGAAATTGATTATTAGCAGAGATGTGGAATTTAAAGAAGAAGCATGGGATGGAAGCATTGATAAAACTATCACAATTGGAGCACCAATTCCTCAAAATAAAGAAGAATCTAAAGAACAAAATTTGCAAGGTGATCAATTCTCTCCACAAGCAAGAACAAGCACTCTAATAAGATCACCTAGGAGCTTAGCACAAGGTGAATCATCTAGTCATGCATGTCATCCTACTCCCAATTCACAAGTAAATGATGAATCAGATCCAACTCTTGCCACTTTAAGATCATAATTTAAAGGTAAAAAAATAAGAAACTTGAATGAGATTTATGATCAAGAAGAAGAGAAGTTAGATTTATGTTCAAATTTTGCCTTTTTCTCTTATGATCCTATGTATTATGAAGAAGTAGTTAATGTGGAACATTGGATAAAAGCAATGGATGAAGAGATGAATGCCATTGAGAGAAACCAAACATGGGATCTAATTAATCTACCTGAAGGTAAGGATTGCATAAGAGTCAAATGGGTTTATAAGACCAAATTCGATGCAGAAAAAAAGGTTGAAAAACACAAGGCAAGGTTAGTACCAAAAGGTTTTGCACAAGAACATGGAATTGATTATAATAAAATATTTGCTCCAGTTGCTAGACTTGATACTATTAGAATGGTTTTAACAATTGCTGCACAAAATAATTGGAAAGTATATCAAATAAATGTCAAATCAACCTTCTTGAATGGTTTTCTAGATGAAGTGTATGTGAAACAACCACCACGTTATGAAGTGCATGAACATGAAGAAAAAGTCTACAGATTGAAGAAGGCCTTCTATGGTCTCAAGCAAGCACCAAGAGCATGGTATAGCAAGATTGAATCATACATGACAAACAATAGATTCAACAGAAACAATAGTGAGCCTACATTGTACACAAACATCAACAAAGGTCAGATTTTGATTGTGTGTTTGTATGTTGATTTAGTTTTCACTGAAAATTTGAGATGACATATTTGAGATTAATGAATTATTTTTTGGGCATTGAAGTTGTACAATCTGAGAATGAAATTTTTATTTGTCAAACTAAATATGCAAATGATGTGTTAAGGAGGTTTAATATGTTGAATTGTAAATTAACACCTACACTAGTTGCTACAGAAACCAAAATTAGCAAAGAAGACAAAGGATCTAATGTTGATTCTACAACATTCAAAAGACTAATTGGTAGTTTGATGTATCTTACAGCTACAAGACCAGATATCATGTATGGAGTCAACTTAATCTCTAGATTCATAGAGTCACCAAAAGACTCACATTGGCAAGTTGGAAAGAGGATTTTGAGATATGTGGCAGGGACAACAAAATGTGAAATTTTATATTCCACAACTAATGATTTTGGTTTGATTGGTTTTACTGATAGTGATTTTGCAGGTAGCATTAATGATAGGAAGAGTACATCTAGACATGCCTTTCTTTTTGGAATAGGTGTGGTCACATGGGCATCCAAAAAGCAACCTATAGTGACACTTTCATCAGCTGAAGCAGAGTATGTACCAGCCACATCAACAGCATGTCAAGCAACTTGGATGAGGAGAGTATTGACAGATTTATTACAAGCACAGAAAGAGTCAACACCAATCTTTTGTGACAACAAATCAGCAATTGCATTGTCAAAAAAACATGTTTTTCACAAGAGTAGCAAGCACATTGATACAAGATTTTATTTTATCAGAGAGTTAGTGAATAATGGAGAAATCTATTTGGAGTTTTGCAGATCTAAAGACCAATTGGTAGATATATTCACAAAGGCATTAGCAAAAGAGAGTTTTGATTATCTAAGACAAAATTTAGGCATTGTAAATATTGAAGTAGTTAGTGGTAGAAATTAAGGGGGAGTGTCAGAAACTGCGATTAATTTTTTCACTCCCTATTTAGCCTCCATCATGCATGCAGTTTGCATGATCAACTGATTCAGTCAGAACGCAGTTTGCATGAAGAACTGTTAATTAAACTTTAGTCTATTTCCAGTTTTGTTTGTTCCTTAATTCTATTATTGTAAGACTTGATCACAGATTTTAGAATGGAGAATTAATAAGATTAAAAAAGTCTTTTTTATGATCGCTGTAGCAATCTGAGTCTACGCATATTTTATTTCTGTTATTTTTTCCTTTTGCTCTCCTACATACATTATATTAATTCAGAAAAAAAACGTGCGCTTCCCCACGTACAACATCGGCCGGGGAATCCAGGTAGCTAACATTCTTAGGCGGAGACATGTTTATAAACAATTAATATTACTTTCAAGAAAAGGATGGAGCGCTTCTGCACTTACAACGTGGCAGATATAGCCTACGGAAAGGCCAGGTGGTTACTTTTTTGTTATGAAAAAGAGGACAATGTTTTTAGTACTAATTCCTGTGAAATCCTTAGATTCAAAGTTCATAAACAAAACACTTTATAAGGGAAAGATATCCTACGGAAAGGTCAGGCGTTATGGCAGAGGCATGGATACCCTAGAGAAGTCAGGCATGGATAGAAATGAGAAAAAAATAACCTGTTTCCAATGGCTGCCTGTGCTTCGATGATGACATTCTCTTCAAAGAGGGAGAAGGCACCATGCCTGAGGCCGGGTTTCAAATAATTTAAATATCGGAGTCGGCAGCTTTTCCCGCATCTCTGCAGACCTGAAAAATAATCCAAGGATCTCATTGTTCAGAGATATAAATTGCAAGGGGAGAGACAAGAAGTATAATAAGATATTTTAACTTACCGGCTAAATTAGGCAGTGTGCACCAACATCCATGACCGTATTTGGCAATGTACTCAAATAATTTCTGGTCCTCATCGGGCGACCAAAGTCCCTTCTTCTGTTTTTGTCCTCGGCAACAAGACGTGCAAACCATTATAATCACCTTCTACAAATGCCTCGATTCACATATATTTGAAAGTATCAGAGGAATTATGCTAATAACACATTCTGAACTGGGAATATGTTGCGCTGCATACTTACCAGTTCACAGCGTAGTGTGTATTTAATCAAAACCAGTGATTACGATTGATTTAACATTGCGCCTAAATTTTCGAAAACCCCCAAAACATTTGGATCTTCTTTGTCATAAGCGAACTATCTTTTTCTAATAATTTGTTGCTCACGTTTGGTTGTCTCGAAAATGGACCTACAGACCGTAGGGTTAAATAATTGTTTTAGAAAACCCTCGATAAGTCCTGTAAATCTCACAGTTTTAGAATATTTACAAAACCTTCACTTTGTTTCGTAGTCCCATTAGCACTTTCTCTAATTAAACAATAAGTGGTTTTTGACATTTTATTTGTAGCCTAGAGAATTTTAAAATAAATAGCCATTGAAGTTTTTCGCCTAGATATATAGCAGCTAAGAGAGATTATACTCTCAGTTCTCTTCGCGATTGTACGCCATTTAAAGCCCAAAAATATAGTGATCACCTCAAGAAGAATTGGAATACTGGGATTATACTCATGCAAATAATGCTTGTAATTATATACTCAATTACAGATATAATCAAGATGATACAGCCATCACTATACCTTTCAAATTGTTTTTTCCAAACTCGGTGAAACATTTCGAATATTATGTTACTTTGCATGCATGTGCCTAACATCGAGACATTTTATTTCCGTTCTTACAATTGTCAGAAAGTCTGGCGAATAATTCAGCTTATACAACCCTCACTAATACCATGAACATACCATAAGTATTATGTTTAAAACGTCATTACCATTGCTACACCATTTTAAGACGTTATAACGCAAAATGTTGATGGAACGTTACGTTTCTTCCAATAAGAGCCATCACTATACCTTACAAATTGTTTTTTCCAAACTCGGTGAAACATTTCAAATATTATGTTGCCTTGCATTTTATTTCCATTCTTACAATCGTTGAAAGTCTGATGAATAATTCAACTTATACAACCCTCACTAGTACCATAAACATAGACGTAGAGATTCGGTACTTATGAAGATATTTACATTTTCGACTTGTAATGTCAAAAATAAACATAGAAAAGCATTGTCTGTGGTACCTTCATAAGCAAACGTGGTTGCATTTTATTTATGCAAGAAACGTTTCTTGGATGCCAAAAGGTGGTTTCTAAAGCCCTGATTTTTACTATTTTCCAATAAAATTATAGATAATATCTTTGGAAAACATTAATATAAGGATAACTGTACCATACAATGTTAGAAATTTTCTTTAAAAGTAACTCTTCTATCTTATGTATGTCGACGGCTAGAAATATACAAGGGAGAATGGCCTAACATTCTTAATGCTAATAGTATTGTAGACGTTCAAAGAGTTTTCACGTGAATGTGTATATATAGAGTCAATACACAGATATTTGATTTTATTATATAATTTAATAAATGTTTGAAATTAAATATTATTTAGATTTAAAACTTTAAATTTTTTAAAGAGATATTTTTTTGGGAATGTTATTATTGATTTTTTTAAAAATAAATTAATTGAAAAGAAATTTATATATATATATATATATATATATATATATATATATATATATATATATATATATATATATATATATATATATACAAAAAGTTCTTTTTAGATTTTTATTTGTACAATTTTTAGATTATCTTTTCACCAGTTTTAGTTTTTATCATAAAATATGAGTTATAACTCAAAAAGTATCAAACCCCCTTTGTCATTTTTCAATCGTTGAATCTATTTTTATTTAATTTTTCTTATGTACATTATAAGTTATATGTAGATGTTTCTGTTAAAAATTATCTGGTAAATTCTAGTTAAATTTTTAAATTATCTTTTCACCACTTTTAGTTTTTATCATAAAATATGAGTTATAAGTCAAAAAGTATCAAATCCCCTTTGTCATTTTTGAATCATTGAAAGTATTTTTATTCAATTTTTCTTATGTAAATTACAAGTTAGATGTAGATGTTTCTATTAAAAATTATCTAGTAAATTCTGTTTAAAAGGTATTAAATAGTTTCAACCAAAATCATCTGATAAATTGTATTTAAAATGTATTAAAAATTTTCAACTAAAATCATCTGATAAATTCTATTTAAAATGTATTAAATAGTTTCAACCAAAATCATCTACAACTTATTTCATAGACTATGGAAATTTACATAATTTTGATCATATATTCATTTAAGCCCATTTATTAGTATAGTATAGTATATATTACTTGTGTTACACCTTCCATGAAAAAATTTTAGTGAATATGTATCATATTTTAGTCAATGTTAGGGTTCATGATATTATCACATATAGATCCTGATTTCAATGTGATTAGTTCTAATGTTATTTCTCTAATCTTTTTATTTTTTATATTACATGTTATAAGAAAATACCGATGAAATGAATATATTTTTAGCTGTGTTAAAAGATATATAAAATAGAAAAATTTAGATAAAAAATGGATGTCTCAATAAATACTATTTACAAAATAGTATTGAGAATTGAATGCACCTATTATGTGTTCTAAAGATTCACCTTTTATAATAGGAAAAGAGAATATGCTCGCACTTATTCTACTAATGTGCCTCTACTTGTCTCAACTAATTAGGTTTCTCTGAATAAACCTTCTCAAAGGGTCACTAATGTTTACTTAGTTCTTCCTAAAATTAGTCAACCTTCTAGAGCGGTTAGTCAACCCATAATAGTTTTTCAAAGATTTCTAAACCAAATAGAGGATCAATTCCTACATTAGTTGTTTATACTTTGATTTTGATTCATCAAGGTACACTCCTCCAAAAAAAAATTTTAAACATGAAAGATACAACAAGTAGTAAAGTATTTTCCCAAGGATCTAAAAAAATAAAACCATAGCATGTATTCACATGACATATCACTCAATACTTTGGCTTATGAGGTTTTTGTCTACTCTTTTCATAGAGGTTTTATATCTCAAAATATTTAATTATTAAATATAATATGTGATTATTATACTTATATAAAATATTTATGCATTTTGTGTTGTCCTCCAAAAAATATCACTCATTTTTGGGACAAAATTTGAAATATTTTGGTCTTACAGACCAAAATTATCTCTTCCCTTTCTGAAATTTGTCTTGGGCATTCAAATTCCTCATTTTTCAAACTTCTCAAGAATCTATGGACTCTACAGGCTTGAATCTATGGACTATGTAGGCCAAGTTCAATGGGCTTTATAGGTTGATTTCTATAGACTTGATTTCTACAGACTCTGTAGGCAGGTTCATTTCTACAGGTTCAAAGACATCTGCAGGCAAGTTCAACCAAAAGAATCAATTTATAACACTTGGTCATTTTCGGGATTGGTTCAGTGCCTTGGTTCAATAAAAAATCTCCATCAACAAGCATCTAAGCAAAGAAGGCTTGAACCGTTGAACCATTGAACCACTTTGGTTCAAAGGTTCAACGAGTTCAAAGTTCAAAAGGTTCAATGAGTTCAAAGTTCAAAAGGTTCAACGCTTTGTTTCACTCGGGTGGTTCATCCACTTTGTTTCAACGCTTTGGTTCATCCTTTGGTTACATCAAATAGTTTGTCAGTCAGTTCAAGGCTTCATTTGAACCGTTGAACCAAAGCTTGGTTCAATGGTTGGTTCAATGTCTTTTGATTCAAAGGTGGGTTCAAACACATGGTTCAAAGGCAGGTTCAATCAAGTGGTTCAATGCTCAGTTCAACATTTGGTTTAATGCTTCGGTTCATTCGATTGAACCATCGGCTTGAACCATTTTGGTTCAAAGCTTGGTTCAACGGATTGGTTCAATGAAGTGGTTCAACGGAGCAGTTCATTAGCTTGGTTCAATGCTTTGCTTCGTTCGCTTGGTTCAATCAAAGGAGTGGTTCAATGGCTTGGTTCAACCAAGCAGTTCACTTAGACGGTTCAAAGGAGTGATTCAATGTAAAAGTTCAAAGAGCCTCTCGAAGGACAAGTGCCCTTGTGGAGGGCACTTGGATGACAAAAGTACCCTTCGGAAGGGTCATTTTCAAAGAAGCCACAAAAGGTAAATTCTTTCAAATTTCTGTTTAAGTCAGTCAAAAAAGTCTAAGGCATAATTCCTTCAAACTTTTTGTCCACGGGAAATTTCTCTAGACATTTTCTCTAAAAGAAATTTTTGTGGATGTTTTGTCTGCGGAGAAAGCCTAAGGAAAGCACGTGAAAGACTTCTAGGGAAAAGGCCGCCAAAGGACCTCGAAGGGTAGGTGCCCTTGTGGGGGACTCTCAACTTCTAAATTGAAGGACATTTCCTCAAAGCTGAAGGGTCACCTTCCCTTCAGGAAGATATAAAATGAGAAATCCAAAGGAAGAATCTAGCAACCCGCCAGAATAAAGAAGCCCGAAGGCCATCTGAAGACTTCTCGAAGGGAAAATACCTTTACGAGGGGCTCTTCTCGACCCAAGGTGGATCATTTCTAAAGGCCAAAAAGCATAGGTTCCCTTTAGGAAGATGTAAAACTAGAAAAACTGAAGAAGGACCAAGGGGTGACGTGCATGAAGACGTCAAATTCAAGACAATGAACTAGCCATTGAAAACATAGTGATGGGCGCACAAACGTCAATTTTAAAGCTCATAAAATAGCTGTTGATCCTTTGAATCTACAGACCCAAATGCATTCATAGGCTTTAAGGCCAAGACTAGCAAAGAGCAAGGAAGGAACAGAACAACAAATTGAATCCAGGACCCGATTCAATTAACCAAAAAAGGAGGAACGATGAAGGTAAGATCAGATCGCCAGGTAGACATTGAAAGTTACAAACTTTCAATAGCGTGACTTGTTTCTCTGCATTGATAAAATCAAATGGGTAAATTCCCCTAAGTTCCAACCTGTCTTCTTGATAGATTTCAATGCAACATGATGTGTTACTATTCCTGAGTCCTTCTTGAAGAGGCTATATAAGGGACTCTCTTCTATTGTAAATGAATCTCTTTTTGACAATTAGAATGAAACTCTGCCCACATTGAAAGACATTACTAAGACCTTGAGCTCAGATTGTTGATCATATTTTGTTATTGGAATAAAAAAGCAAGTGATTTTTTAGACTTTGTGTTGTGATATATTTGTTGTTGAGGAAACTGTTCTTATGTTTTTTTCCTTAATATATCTTATGTTCTTTTAATTCAACAAGAAAAATTAGTGACAACAGTCAGGAAGGTGTCTTGAAGAGTCAACTATGGAGAGACTTTGTGCCCCCATAATTGCCTTTAGAGTGTTTTCTTTTCATTTCTATGTAAAGGACCTTAGGATGACTTTGTGCCCTCATTGTCCTTCATATCTTACTCTTGAGCAATTTAGGTGGAGACTTTGTGCTGCATCTCGATTTGTTGGTTATTACATCCTTTGCTACATTTTGCTATTACTACCAGGAGTATTCTTGTGGTTTGCTGAATAGTACTTCTGAAAGAAGAGGACTGTTGTCTATCATTTCCCTCGAGTTTTTCCTTTGATTTTCACACATCATCTCTGAAGAAAGAGAGATGGATGGTTTGTCCTACCCTTGAGTATTATATATAGGGAACCTCCCCTTGATGAGAGGAGAGATCAGTCCCCTTCTGATGTGGTAAACCTACACATTTGGATGACTAATCTTCCTACTTTGGTTGATCAGACCTATTTTGTTTATCAGTACGCTGATTGACAAAATATTCAACCAACATGTTTTGGCAACTCCACTGGGGAATATAACCCATTATTGTTATAATCTATCCATTGTAATCCGCTATGGAAGAATGAACTACTCCAGTGTTTTCCTATTGTTAAAATTTTCCTCCTAGCCTCGTGCAACAATTTTTGGTGACTCCGCTAGGGATATGCATAATTATGTGCAATTTGGAACCTCAATTTCAGATTGAAACATCACCTATGTCTTACCCGTTATGATGATAACCCTTATCCATTACAGATTCTGGTGACTCTGTTACTTGTGTTACCCATTATCCATTTATAGCCTTACCATCTTCCTCCACCTTCGTTAAATTATCTGGTCTGCAAAACTAGAGCTGCTAGGAAAGAGTGCATATTTGAAGCCTTAAGCCTCAAATTGAAGCTAAGCTAGTCCTTTTCCATTTTTGTTTTGTAATCTAGCTACTCCATCTAGATTTATTATCTCTATTTTTCTTAAATTAAATCATGAGAGTTTGAGGCCCCTAGGGTAACTCTTTTGGCCCACTCAACTTGACTCCACCTCTACATGAACTCCCACATAGTTCAAGAAATAATTTCCCCAAATTATTTGGTGATGGGATAGTTCACCTTGATGAACACATTGTAGCCTTTAGCATAGCCTGTGGTATTATTAGAGTAGAATTTGAAGATCTGGCAGTCATGGTTTTTGTAGAGACACTACAAGGTGCTGCTGCAAATTGGCTCTACCATCTACAAGCTAGAACAGTGACTGACTAAGATACATTCAAAGCCAAGTTTGAAGTAAGGTTCAAGCCTGCAGAAGATGCACATGCCTTGCTGGCCCAGCTCACTCAGATGAATAAAGAGCCTCATGAGCCTATGAGGGATTTTATAGCCATATTTGACAAATTGAGGAATAGAATTCCTGTAATTACTCGACCTACAGTTGAGAATCTCAAATGCTTCTTCATTAATTCTCAGTTACCTGAAGTAATTTTTCTTTTGAGACGTGTTGGTCAAATAGATCTTGCTATAGCTCAAATTTTGGCCACTGAGGTAGAAGATGACCTTATCTTAGTAGGGAAGATAAGAAGAGATTCAAATAGAAATAGATCCTCATCATCTTCTGAATATTCATCTACTGGCACCACTGATCTAATGGTACAAAAGTTGGCAAATGAATTGCTAGCCTTGAAAAGATAAATGGCACAAAGTATGTCTTCTGCTCCTCTATATAAAGATATACCAAGGAGGACATTCCCTAATCAACCATATCAAGGCAAGGCTGCTAGAAGTCAAGGGCAACAAAATCATCTTCTGCCCCATAGAAGAACCCTGCCCTTGAAGCACCCCCATCAAACTTGATAGTTGGATATCTAAAAATAGAGCATGTTTCCTATTTCCAACCTGAGTTAGAGAAAGAAAATGGCACTGATCTCTTCACAGAGGATCTAGAAGAATCAGCTGGCGACTCCCACATTGGTTTCCTGAATTACTAGGATGAACCTAAAAGTGAAGGTGAAGCAGTCAAAGGATCATACACAGTATTCACTAGGTCCTAGAATTAGTCAGCCCAGTAGGCTGATAAAGAGAAGACAGAGGAGAGACCCCAACTAGCAATTTCAATTGTTGAGCAGAGAACCCCTCTTTCTATTCAATCAAAGGACTCAGTGATTACCAAAGAGGTAAGTACATCAAACATCTCTACACCTTCTACTTCAACTTCATAAACCAGTCCTCCCCCTCCTAGAAATCAAAAGGATGAACTCCCATCCTCTCTTCCAAATCTATCTTAGTCATTTGCCATGATTGATCATGTCAAGGAATCCAAAATTCAAATGACTAATTTTGAATCCCTGTAAGCCAATCCTGAGAAGTTAGACATTGATGGAGAACCAGGTGCAGACCTGTCTTAGGCAAAAATTGTGGTTACCCAAATGTCAGCCCTTGCAGCTCAAATTCTATTTGAGCCTTCAGGTAGGGGTAGTTACTTCTTGACCACAGAGGATGCTCATGTCTCAGCTGATGAAAGTCCTGTAGCTGGCAATCCAATATTTGATCCAAACAAGGCATTAGAAGAATTAGTATGGCACAGTATAAATCAAGAAGGATCTTCCATCTCTGATGAAGAGAAATCTGATAGAAGATCAACTTTTGATGATGCTCGAATCTTGGAATCTGATGGCAACATTTCTTCCACAACTGGATACAGATCTCTGTTTCTTGGATTGAAGTCTAATCAGGGTGAAGAGGTCAAACTCCTTCACATCAAAGGAGATGTTGAGCTGATGGTTTGTCAGGGGTTTGATGTTGACAAACAAAGCATGTGTTCGATAGAAATAGTAGAACAAGTTATGATGGTGGACCATACTGCTATATTCTAAAGTCAACAAAGGAACTCTTCGTAGAGAAAGTAAAGAGTTATGGTTTTCAGTTTGAAGACCATGTCTTGCCATGGAGCAAGAAGAAGAAAAGGCCAAGAGGAAGATGCAAAAAATTGATTCCTTGGTGGAGAGCTCCATTCGCCCGTCACCGTTTCTAGGGGCAAAATGTTTTCTTATTGGTTTACCAAGATGACACACTATTTTCACTGTCTCTCAAGAAGCAACATTTGAAATACTTCAATTCTTGAAGTATCAGATCATTTCATCTATACATATGTATATTTGTATAGTTTTTAATTCTATTTTATTTTATTTGTTTTCATATTTTATGCCTTCCATTTCTAGGTAGCATGACTCCGTAGCCCAATGGTACACATGAAGACACTAGAGATTCTGGATTCTACTCCCTTCAATTCTTTTTGCGATTTATAGAAGTTCCCCAACTGAAGCTAATTGTTGTCCTCCAAAAAATATCACTCATTTTTGGGACAACATTTGAAATATTTTGGTCTTATAGACCAAAATTGTCTCTTCCCTTTCTGAAATTTGTCCTGGGCATTCAAATTCCTCATTTTTCAAACTTCTCAAGAATCTATGGACTCTGCAAGCTTGAATCTATGGACTCTAGAGGCCAAGTTCAATGGAATTTATAGGTTGATTTCTATAGACTTGATTTCTACAGACTCTACAGGCCAAGTTCAATGGGATTTATAGGTTGATTTCTATAGACTTAATTTCTACGGACTCTACAGGCAGGTTCATTTCTATAAGTTTAAAGACTTCTATAGGTGGGTTCAACCAAAAGAATCAATTTATAACACTTGGTCATTTTTGGGATTGGTTCAGTGCCTTGGTTCAATCAAAAATCTCCATCAGCAATCATATAAGTAAAGAAGGCTTGAACCATTGAACCATTGAACCACTTTGGTTCAAAGGTTCAATGAGTTCAAAGTTCAAAAGGTTCAATGCTTTGTTTCACTTGGGTGGTTCATCCGCTTTATTTCAATGCTTTGGTTCAATCAAATGGTTCGTCAGTCGGTTCAAGGCTTCGTTTGAACCGTTGAACCAAAGCTTGGTTCAACGGTTGGTTCAACGTCTTTTGGTTCAAAGGTGGGTTCAAACACATGGTTCAAAGGTGGGTTCAATCAAGTGGTTCAATGCTCAGTTCAATGTTTGGTTCAATGCTTTGGTTCGTTCCATTGAACCATCAGCTTGAACCATTTTGGTTCAAAGCTTGGTTAAATGGATTGGTTCAACAAAGTGGTTCAACGGAGTGGTTCATCGGCTTGGTTCAATGCTTTACTTCATTCACTTAGTTTAAGGACTTGGGTCAATCAAAGGAGTGGTTCAACGGCTTGTTTCAACCAATTGGTTCACTCAAACGGTTCAAAGGAGTGATTCAATGTAAACTTTCAAAGAGCCTCCCAAAGGACAAGTGCCCTTGCGGAGGGCACTTAGATGACAAAAGTACCCTTTGGAAGGGTCATTTTTAAAGAAGCCTCAAAAGGTAAATTATTTCAGATTTTTGTTTAAGTCAGTCAAAAAAGTCTAAGGCATAATTCCTTCAGACTTTTATCTAAAGGAATTCCTTCAGACAAAAAGTCCAAAATAATTTAGAGAAGCTGTGGGCAAAAATCCCAAAGAAATAACCAAGGCAAATGGATGGAACAATTTCGCAGACTTTTTGTCTGCAGGAAATTTCTATAGACTTTTTGTCTACGGGAATTTGTCTGTAGAGAAAGCCCAAGGAAAGCATGAGAAAGACTTCTAAGGAAAAGGCTGTTGAAGGACCCCAAAGGGAAGGTGCCCTTGCGGGGCACTCTCGACTGCCAAATTGAAGGACATTTCCCCGAAGCTGAAGAGTCACCTTCCCTTCGAGAAGATATAAAATGAGAAATCTGAGTGAAGAATCTATCGACCCGCCAGAATAAAGAAGCCTGAAGGCCATCTGAAGACTGCTCGAAGGGTAGATACCTTTGCGGGGGGCTCTTCTCGACCCAAGGTGAATCATTTCTAAAGGCCAGAAAGGGTAGGTTCCCTTCAGGAAGATGTAAAACTATAAAAGTCAAAGGACCAAGGGGGAAGACGTCAAATTCAAGACAGCAAACTATTCATTGAAAATGTAGTGATGGGTGCGTGAACGTCAATTTTAAAGCTCATAAAATAGCCATTGATCCTTTGAATCTATAGACTCAAATGCATTCATAGGATTTAAGGCCAGGACCAGCAGAAAGTGAGCAAAGAATAGAACAACAAATTGAATCTAGGACCTTGGGATGACTTTGTGCCCTCATTGTCCTTCATATCTTACTCTTGAGCAATTCAGGTGGAGACTTTGTGCTGCATCTCGATTTGCTGGTTATTACATCCTTTGCTATATTTTTTTGTTACTACCAGGAGTATTCTTGTGGTTTGCTGAATAGTACTTCCGAAAGAAGAGGAGTGTTGTCTGTCATTTCCCTTGAGTTTTTCCTTTGATTTGCACACATCATCTCTAAAGAAAGAGAGATGGATGGTTTGTCCTACACTTGAGTATTATTTTCTGTTTATATATATATATATAGGGAACCTCCCCTTGATGAGAGGAGAGATCAATCCCCTTCTGATGTGGTAAACCTACACATTTGGACAATTAATCTTCCTACTTTGGCTGATCAGACCTATTTTGTTTATCAGTACACTGATCAACAAAATATTCAACCAACATTTTATATCTTGAATTTAGAAATTTTTCATATTAATGACTAATCTCTTTCCTATAACTCTTATGTATTACGTATTTTATTAATTTTATGCCCTACTATTTAACCTTATATGTAACTTTACTTATTTTGAAGATATTTTATTAGTGCAGTTTTCAATCAACATTATAAAGAAAGTCATAATTTGTTACCTAGATCATCTTATTCAATAAATTTTAGCAACAAAATTCTTAAATTCAAAGTAATGTTTATAAAGATGATTCACCAAATAATTATAATATAATAACATGATAAATTCTATCACTGTTTGTTTCAACCTACTACAAACAATGAATTATAATTCATATCAATCTTTCAATGTAATTTTTCATATGTTTAAAAATATTTAGATTAATATTTTAATTTCTAATATGATTAAATATGAGTCTATTTCCTCTACCTCTACTGAAGCTAAATATCAAGGTAAACCATAATTCAATGGTAAGGCCAATGATGTTTTAAAAAAAATTAATAATGAGACCACAAAAATTATCCAATGTTATACATTAACCTCCATAAATAATTTTCCATTTCCAAAAAAGAGAAAGAGTAATTTACATAGTTAGTAATGATTCCTCACCAAGTGATTAAATTATTACTTCAATGTAATATGATATGTTTGCTTTCATTATAAAAATTTAAATCATTTCAGAATTTACCTAATAATTATGATGTTGAGTGATATTATAATTATCATAAATATTCTTGTCATATTACAAAAATGATGATTATAGCTAAGGCATAAAATTGAAGACATGATTGAGAACAACTAGATATAATTGGAAGAAAAAAAATTGCTTTCTTAGTCAAATCAACATAAGAAATTCTTTCTCAACACTCTTTTGAATCATGCTACTCAAAATATAATTAAAAATAATAATATGATAATCATACGATACCTCAATAAGGCTTCTATTTTTTTTCTAATGCTTATCTTCTAGAAAAAATCCATAAATGGGGTTATAAAACTAGTTAATGATATTCCGATGGTTACCTTGTATGATCATGAGATCCTAGAGCATAATTATATTTATGCACCATTTTATATGTGATTTCATTCATATTCATTTTAGGTTTAAAATAATGTGTTATGATCTGATGTAGAAAAAATAGGCCAACCTTCTAGAGGCCATAACTTTTGACTCATAACTCTGTTTGAGCTCTTCCATCCACCAAAATGACCATATCAAAAAGTTTGATTTTGATCTAAGCCACTCTATCTAATTAAATTTGATTTTGATATTTTTTGGATGCCAAACATGATCATATAAGCGTTTGAAATTAACATTTAATAAGTTTTTGGTAATTTTCTATTTTTAGAAATTGTATATTTTTAGAACTAGAAGTCAACTTGAGTTGAATTTTGTTTCATAGGATAATTTTAGTATTTAGGTTATTTAAATAAATTTTTAGATCCACATGCACTTGCATGTGAAACATACTATAAATAGTGACTGCTAAAAATATATTTTTTTTTTAGATTTTAGTTTTTTTTGAATTGTGTGTGTAGACTCTAATTTCTGAGTTTAGGCTTATTTAAGCATGGTTTGGGTTTATAATTATGGGAAACAATCAATATTAATCAATTATGAGTATTATTTCAAGATCTTGGTCTATTATATATTTTTTTGTTCTTGATAGTTTTTGGGATCATTATCCAATATCAAAGCAAGTTCAAATCTTAAAGGAGAGAAGAATGGTGAGCAGATGAGGAGGTATGGCATAGATGAACCAAAATATACAAGAAATGTAGAGGCAAGTTCAATAATTAATAGAGGTTATCACCAATCAAGGAAGGAGATAAGTTGGTGATGAGAAAGACATAGATCATGATGAAGAAATTTAGCAAGAAGAAGAACATCAAGAGTAGCTACCATCAATGGGAGAGAGGATGGCTCAGGATTTAGAAGAAAAAAAATGAAAGAATCAAGGTTAATGTTTTATATTATGGAGACAGTTTAAAACTATAGGAGTTGATAGATTGGATGAATATCATGGAGAAGATCTTCAAGTGAAAGACTATGATAGACAAGAAGGTAAAGTTTACATGCATGAAATTAAAAGGTCATGCAATGATTTGGTGGGATCACCTATAAAAAGAGAGATAGAGAAAAGGTAAAGAGAAGATTCATTTATGGAAAATGATGGAGAAGAAGCTGAGGGAAAAATTTCTTCTTGTGGATTATGCATAAACCTTATATAGAAGATTTTAGAATTTGAGGCAAAAAGATTATAGAATCCAAGAGTATACAAATAAATTTTAGAATATTTTCGTATGAGTGGATCATGATGAAACAGAAGAGAAGATGGAGACAAGGTATGTAAATGTTTTAAAATTTTCTATTCAAGATGAATTAAGCATGCATAGAATAATTAACATGGAGGAGGCTTATCAATCAGCTTTGAAGGTAGAAAAAAACAAAATAGGCAGAACTTTAGAAGGGCATCTATTGGTCCAAAAAGAGGTGGATCCCATCTAATAAGGACATGATGTGAGTTTAATACCACTAGAGGTGGATTTAATGCCAATAAATTTGAATCATCATGTGTTTCAAAAAGGCACGATAATAATAGGCAAGGGTTTCAACACCAACAAAGAGTAAGAGGATTTCAGAGGGGATGAGGTTATGGTGGTGTTAGAGGATGGTTTCTAAATTAACGTAGATCTTATGTCTGTTATAGATGTGGAGAAGAAGGGTATAGAGTGTTTGAGTCTCCATAATATCAAGATCAATAAAGAAGGCAAGAAGATCACCCAAGAGTAAATCTAGTTGAGGCTAAAATAGAAGAATAGAATACTAAAGTTGTACCAGCTGATGTTGAAGAGAATCTCATGATGAGAAGAACCATGATCACTCCAAGGAAGTATCAAGTATAGAATAAAGAAGGTGGTGATGCGTGGTTACGATAAAATATTTTTTGAACAAGATGTACTTCGAGTGGAAAGGTATGCAAAGTAATTATAGATGGTGGTAGTTGTGAAAATATGGTTTCTAAAGAAATGATTGAGAAACTAAATTACAATGTGAAAATCATCCTAACCCTTATCTAATTTTATGGTTTAATAAATGGAATGAGGTTACAGTAGATAAAATGTGCTTAATCAAGTTTTCTATAAGAAAAACTTATAATGATGAACTATGGTGTGATGTTATTCTTATGGATGCATGTCATGTGTTATTAGGGAGATCATTGTAATTTGACAAGAAAGTAGTACATGATAGATCAAAGAACACATAGATTTTTTGGAAAGGTGGTACAAAGGTAGTTTTGTTACCTCTTAAAGAGGAAGAGAAGACAAAAAGCATGCTTTGTACTAAATAATTTATCCAAGATATGAAGGTAGCAGGTTGTTGTTATGCACTAGTAGCAAAGAATGAAGGAACATAAATGGTGCCAATACTAAGAGAAGTAGCAAGAGTGTTGAAAGAATATGAAGGTGTTATGCTTGATGAGTTACCAGATTATTTACCATGAAAGAGAGATATTTAGCATCACATTGATTTAATTCTAGGATCAGCTATACCAAATAAAACTACTTATAGAATGAGTCTAACAAAACGTGCAAAATTAAATAAATAGGTTACTGAATTGCTAAAGAAGAAAGTGATAAGGGAGAGTATGAGTCCATGTGCAACACCAACATTTCTAACTCTAAAGAAAGATGGAGGATGGAGAATGTGTGTGGATAGTAAAGGAATTAATAAAATTACAATAAAGTATAGGTTTCCTATACCTCATTTAGATGATATGATGGATGTGCTTACAGGAGTAAAATTTTTTACCAAGATTGATCTAAGGAGTGGTTATTATTAGAATTGAATTTTTGAAGGAGATGAGTGGAAAACTGCATTCAAGACTAGGGATGGATTATATGAATGGATGGTGATGCCATGCAGATTGTCTAATACACCTAGCACATTTATGAGGGTGATGAATACAGTGCTACGAGAATATATTGGTAAGTTTATGGTTATTTATTTTGATATTTAGTAAGACTAAAGAAGAACACTTACAACATTTAAGAATGGTAATGGATTTGTTATGACAAGAGAAGCTGTATGTAAATTTGAAGAAGTGCAGGTTTATGTAGAATAGTTTGGTATTTTTGGGATTTGTATTTCCAGTAGATGGTGTGAAAATGGATGAAGAAAAGATAAAGGCAATTGTTGAGTGGCCTATTTCAAAAAACATTATAGAGGTAAGATGTTTCCATGGTTTAGTAACTTTTTATAAAAAGTTTATTAAAAAATTTAGTAGTATTGTGACACTAGTAATAGATTGCATGAGAGGGAAAGAATTTACATGGACTAGAGCAACCACATAAAGCTTTGAATTTTTGAAAAAGAAGATTATAGAAAGACCAATTTTAGCATTACCAAATTTTAACAAATTGTTTGGGGTTGATTGTGATGTTTCATTTGTGGGAATTAGTGTTATGTTGAGTCAAGAAGGAAAGCCAATAGCATATTGTAGTGAGAAATTGAATGAGGTAAGAACAAAGTATTCTACTTATGATGTTGAAATTTATGTAATTGTACAAACATTAAGACATTAGAGGAATTATCTAGTGCCTAAGGAGTTTATACTATTTACAGATCATGAATGTTTGAATTATGTGAATACACAAAAGAAGTTGAATATTAGGCATGGAAATTGGGTTTCTTTCTTGCAAGGGTATACTTTTGTGTTGAAACATAAAAAAAAAATAGAATTAGGTAGCTGAAGCATTGAGCAGGAGGGTAGAGTTATTAACTACTATGGTGTGTGAAGTAGTTGGATTTGAAGCTATTACATAATTATATGATACTGATCCATATTTTAGCAAGGTAAATTAGTAGTGTAGGAATCTATTAATAGGTGGGACAAATGATATTCATGATTAGTATATTATACAAGAAGGTTATCTCTTCAAAGGTAAATTATTATGCATTCCAGTTGGGTCTCTACAAGACAATATAATAAGAGAATTACATAGTGGTGGTTTGTCTAGACATTTTGGTAAGACAAAGACAATAGCTTTGGTGGAGGAAAAGTATTTTTAGACAAAGATGAAGAGATATGTGACAAGGTATGTTTCAAGGTGTAGAATATGTCAGGTGGTGAAAGGACATGCACAAAATATTGGACTATACATTGCATTACCAGTTTTAAGAGAACCATGGAGAGATTTGAGTATGGACTTTATGTTGGGATTACCAAACACATAGAGAGGTAACAATTCAATTTTTGTTGTTGTAGACAGATATTCTAAAATGGTTCATTTAATTGCATGTAAGAAAATCAATGATGCCACTAGAGTTGCAGAATTAATTTTTTATGGATATTGTGAGATTGCATAGTGTTCCAAAAACTACTACTTTAGATAGGGACACAAAATTTTGAAGTCATTTTTAGAGGACTTTGAGGAAGAAGATGGGTACTAAGCTACAATTTAGTAGTGTATATCACCCAAAAGCAGATGGATAGAAATAAGTTGTGAATAGGAGCTTGAGAAATTTATTGAGATGTATAGTGGGAGAGAAGCCAAAGCAATAAGACTTGGCTTTACCACAAGCTGAGTTTGCATATAACAGTTCAATAAATAGATCAATAGAAAAGTCACCTTTTAGAATTGTTTATGGGAGAAATCCTATGGGTATTTTTAACTTGGTATAATTACTAATGGTAGATTGAAATAGTGATGATGCAGAAGCACTTATAGAACATATGCAACAGTTACAAGAAGGTGTAAGAAGAAAGTTGAAGGAAAGTAATGAGAAATATAAAGCAATAGTGGATGTTAGAAGAATATCTAAAGTATTTAAATAAGGAGAGTTATGAATGGTTTAATTAAGGAAAGAAATATTTTTGAAACACACATACAATAAGTTGAAGTACAAGAAAATTGGTCGATGCAAAATTGTGAAGAAAATAATTGATAATGCATATGAGGTGGGTTTACCAAAGAATTTTTATATATCTCTAGCATTTAATATTTCAGATTTATATGAATTCCATGGAGAAGATGGTGAATAATATGAATATGAAGAATTAAATTAGGAGTAGTAGGTTCCAAAGAAGAAGAAAGAAAAAATAGTGTAGGTTTTGGATATGAAGATAGTGAGCACAAGGCAAGGGAATTATAATAGGTATTTAGTGTAGTGGGAAGGATTGAAGCAAGAAGATAACACTTACAATATATAATGGGAGATGAAGAAGATTTATGAGGAAAAATGGCAGCAGTACAATCAGGGCAACTCGTAGGAGCTGAGTTGGTTTCAATAAGAGGAGAATGATGCAAAAAAAATAAGCCAACATTTCAGAGGCCATAACTTTTGACTCATAACTCCATTTGATCTCTTCCACACACAAAAATGACAATATCAAAAACTTTTATTCCTAACTAAGCTGATCTATCCACTTAGATTTAATTTCAATATTTTTTGGAAGCCACACGTGATCATTTAAAGGTTTAAAATTAATGTTTAATTTTTTTTTGGGAATTTTCTATTTTTAGAACCAGAAGTCAAATTTAGTTGAATTTTGTTCCATTGTATAATTTTAGTATTTATGTTATTTTGATAAATTTTTAGATCCACGTGCGCTTGCATGCGAAACTTGCTATAAATAATGAATGCTAAAAATAGGCATTTTTTTATTTTAGTTTTTTTTTCTAAATTTTGAATGTAGACTCTAAATTTTTAGTTTAGGCTTATTTAAGCATGGTTTGGGTTTGTAATTATGGGAAGAAATCAATACGAATCAATTTGGAGTATTGTTTCAAGATCTTGGCCTGTTAGTTTTTTTTGTTCTTGATATTTTTTGGGTTCATTACGATTGATAATGTTTCAAGTAAAAAATGCATAAAATGTAATTTATTAATTTTATTCGATAGGATCCAAAGGATTTATATGTTAAAATAATTATTATTAAATTTTATAATAGTCTTAGTTGTATACCTTATTAGGACTAATTTATTTTATTTATTTATTTTATGTGCACATTAGATGATGTTATAAATTTATAATTCTTTGATTTTATATAAGGATATGTATATAGATGATAACACAACTTGATTTATGTATAGTGGATAGGTATATAAGAGAGCATTAATTTATTTTTGATGTGGTAAGGCTGGGACATATTTATACATTTTAGATATCTATATATACAAATAGTGATGGAGATTGACTTTTCTCAAGATTATATACGTAATCAGTTTGTATTAATGGGTTATGTTTTGATTATATTTGTACTATATTTTTATACTTTATATTTTCATTTTGTTTAATTATTAATGTGTACAACTAATTAAGCCATGAGAGTTGTAAAGTAGGTTATTATACCTTGAGTGTATATTTATACATTTCATTTTCAATCTATGATATTATAAAATGTATTAAAGGTGCAATAAAAATTAGGGTAAAATTATGGTTCCATTTTTCAAGACCCTTGATTAAAAAATAGTCCTTTATTTTCAAAGCCAAAACCAAAAAAATATTGATTATTGAATTGACCCTTAAAAATTGGTCTTTAGAAATGTAGAGGCACTATGAGGTGTTGATCCAATGGAATCATGTCATTATTATTTGTACAACTTCCTTTAAGAAGGACTAGTCTCTAAATTACTTACTATATTATTTGATTGGATCATAGACTGGTTGAAGAGGATGTCTTAAACACATAATCAAGAGATCACATTTTACCCAAAGAATTTCACAACCCAGAGAAGCAAACATATGGTTTAGACCCATGTAGCTAATGAATACGTGAATGGTGTATAATATAAAATTAAGTGTTAGATTGATGCAAAAAAAGAGGTTGAATTTCTTATAATTTTTGACCTGTAGTTTTTTTTCAGCTCATCTTTATGTCAAAATGAAAAGCTCAAAAAATATCATGAATCTATAACCCACCCTTCAAATTTTGGGATGTTTTTGATATTTTTTAGAGGCCATACGTTACCCTTTGAAGGATTGAAATTGCAATTTAATTTTATTTTTAGCTTTTTTTTTCTAAATTAGTAAATTTTCTATTTTTGTAACCGAACTTGAACTTTATTTAATTATTTTTCCCCATAAGTTAATTTTTTAAATTAATTTATTTTAGGATATTTTTAGATTTACACCCATTTGCATGCAAAAATTATTAAAAATAGTAGGTCGAGTTTTATTTATTTTTAGAGTTATAAATTTTGCATGTCAACTCTAATTTTGAGTTTAGGGTTATTTATGCATGGTTTATAATTATATGAATTATTAAATATGAATCAATATTGATAATTGTTAAGAATCATGACCTATTGTATTTTTATTTATCTTGATAGTATCTAGGTTCATTATTTGGTATCAGAGCAAGTTCAAATCTTGGACATGTAAGAGATTATGAAAGGATGAGGAGGAATCTCTCAAATGAACTGTATTATGTAAGAGCTATAGAGGCAGGTATAAAAATTAATTGATATCTTTATGAATCATATACTACGGAGAGTAGAAGATGATGTAGAATATGACATAGATCATGAAGAATAAATTATAAAAGAGGTTTGTCAAGAAAAAACACCATCAATGGAAGAGAGGATGGTTATAACTCTAGAAGAAAGGGATGAAGGGATCCAGTTTAATGTACAAGATTATGGAGGAAGTTTAAAACCATAGGATTTGATATATTAAACAAAAAATATGAATAGGTTTTTGGAATTGAGAACTATAAGAGAAGAAAAGTAGGTAAATTTTGAATACACAAGATTGAAGGTTCATACAATGATCTGGTGGGATCACCAAAAGAAACAAAGATAGATAATAGGTAAAGAGAATATCAACTCAGGGAAAAATATGGAGAATAAGTAGAGGGATAAATATATTCCTATGGATTATGAAAAAACCTTATACAAAATATTTCAAATTTTGAGTTAGGAGGATCACAATATATAAGATTATACAGATGAAATTTTCAAGTTTTCCATACCCATGGACCTTGATGGGATAGAAGAGTAGATAATTCTAAGGTATGTAAATGGTTTAAAATTTTCTATTCAATATGAATTAGGCATTCATAAAATACATTGAATGGAGGAAGCTTATGAAATAGATTTGAAGGTAGAATAAAAATAAAATAAGAAGCATTTAAGAAGAAAATCTACTACGATAAGAAGAGGACAATATCCTTCAATAAGGGGACAAGGTAGGTTTAATACCACTAGAATTTAATCATCACTGGTCTATAAAGATAAAAATATAATAGACAAGGGTTTCAAAAATAACAAAGAGAAAGTGGATTCTAGAAAGTTTGAAGCGATACTAGTTATAAAGGATGGTTTACAAATTAATACATGTGTTATCTTTGTTAGGGATGTAGAGAAGAAGGACATATAGAGTTTGAGTGTCCATATCAATGATATCAATATAGGAGGCAATAATATTACCCAAGATTGAATTTAGTTGAAGCTAAAACATAAGTCCAAAATACTAAAGTTATAATAGTTGATATTGGTAAAAATATCATGATGAGAAGAACAATGATTGATCCAAGGAAAGAACAAGTGTATAATAAAGAAGGTGGTGATGCATGGCTATAAATAAATAATTTTTTAGTAAGGTGTACTTTAGGAGGTAAGTTATGTAAGGTAGGTATAGATGGTGGTAGTTGTGAAAATATGGTTTTTAAAGATATGATTAAAAAACTAGGTTTATAGTGTGAAAAACATCCTACTCCTTAACATATTTCATGGTTTAATAAAGAGAATGAAGTTATAGTAGATAAAAGTTGATTAATCAATTTTTCTATAATTAAAACATATAAGGATAAAATATAGTGTGATGTAATACCAATGGATGCATGTCATGTATTATTGGGAAGGCCATGGTAGTTTGATAGAAAATCAATTCATGATGGATCAAGAATCACATATAATTTATGGAAAGGTGGTATAAATGTAGTTTTATTAACTTTTAAAGAGTAAGGGTAGGCTAAAATCATATAAATTACAAAATACTTTATGAAATGCATGAAGATGACAAGTTAATGCTATGAATTAGTAGCAAAGAAAGAAGACATATAAGTGGTGCAAATACAAGTAGAAGAAAAAATAGTGTTGAAATAATATGTAAATGTTATACCTGATGAGTTACCAGATGGTTTACCACCAAAGATAAATATTCAACATCATATTGATTTGATTTTAGGATAAACTCTTCCCAATCAAGAAACTTATAGGAATAGTCCAACAAAACATGTTGAATTAAATAAGTGGGTTATTAAGTTGGTGGGAAGTGTGGAGTAAGGGAGAACATGATTCCATGTACAACATCACCATTACTAACTCCAAGGAAAGATGGAGGGTGTTGTATGTGTGTATATAGTAGAGCAATAAAAAAAATTACAATCAATTATAAATTTCCTCTACATCATTTAGATGATATGATGGAAATTCTTGAAGGATCAAAGTATTTTACCAATATTGATCTAAAGAGTGATTACTACCAGATTCAAATTCATGAAGGAGATGAATGGAAAGAAACATTTAATACAAGAGGTGGTTTATATGAGTGAATGGTGATGTCATTTGGGTTGTCTAATGCACCTAGAATATTTATGAGGGTGATAAACACAATGATATGATAGTATAGTGGTAAGTTTTTGGTGTTTTATTTTGATTATATTTTAATATTCATTAATACTAAAGAAGAGCACTTAAAAAATTTGATAATGGTATTATAATTGTTAAGAAAATAGAAGATCTATATGAATATCAATAAATGCAAGTTTATGCATAATAGTCTAGTATTTTTGGCATTTGTAGTTTGAACAAATGGTATAGGAATGAAAGAATAAAAATTAAAGGCAATTGTTGAGTGGCATATCCCAAAGAGCATCATAGAGGTAATAATTTTCCATGGTTTAGCAACATTTTATAAAAAAAATATTAAGAATTTTATGAGAGTAAAGGGATTTTCATGGACAAGGGAAGAAAAAAGAAAATTTTGAGTTGTTGATGAATAAAATTATAAAAAATCCTATTTTAACATTACTAGATTTTATCAAGGTTCTTGAGGTTGATTGTGATGCTTTATTTGTAGGAATTGGTGCTATGTTGAGTCAAGAGGGGAATGTAATAACATATTTCAGTGAGAAAATGAATGAGGTAGGAATAAAGTATTCTACTTATGATGTTGAATTTTATGCCATTTTACAATCATTAAGACATTGGAGGCATTACTTAGTGCCTAAAGAGTTTATACTTTTTACTAATCATGAGGCTTTGAAGTATGTGAACACTCAAAGGATGTAAAAAATTAGGCATGCAAAGTGGGTGTCTTTCTTGTAGGGTTATAATTTTGTGTTGAAGAACAAATCAAGAAAATAAAATCAGGTAGCTAATGCGTTGGGAAAGCGATTTGTGTTGTTAACTACTATGGTGAGTTAAATAGTTGAATTTGAATTTATTAAAGTATATGATATTGATCCAAAACAAATTCAAGATAGTTGAGCAATACATGAATCTATTGATAGGTGATATAAGTAATGTTTATGAAAGGTATCTTATGTAGGATGATTATCTCTTCAAATGGAAATAATTATGTATTCTATTTGGGTATCTAAGAGACAATATTATAAGAGAATTACACAAAGGTGGTTTGGCGAGGCATTTTGGTAAGAAATAAATAATAGATCTAGTGGAGGAGAAGTATTTTTTTCCAAATATGAAGAGAGATGTGAAATATATGTTTCAAGTAACATGATATGTTATGTGGATAAAATATATACATAGAATATAGGGTTATACATTCCATTACCGATTCTAAGAGGACCATAGACAGATTTGAATATGGATTTTATGTTGGGATTACCAAACACATAGAGAGGTAAGGATTTAATTTTTGTTATTGTAGATAGGTTTTCTAAGATGGTTCATTTTATTTCATGTAAGAAAACCAATTATGCCACTAGAGTTGTAGAACTATGTTTAAGGATATTGTGAAATTGCACAATGTTCCAAAAACCATTACATCATATAGGGACATGAAATTTATACATCATTTTTGAAGGATATTATGGAGGAAGATGGGGAAAAATATATAATTTAGTAGTGCATAACATCCCCAAATATATGGATAGACATAAGTTGTAAATAGGAGCTTAAGAAATTTCTTGAGATGCATAGTTAAAGAGAAACCCAAGCAATGAGACTTAGCTTTACCAAAAATCGAGTTTGTATATAATAGTTCATTGAAAAGATCAATAGGTAAATTGATATTTTAGATTTTTTATGTGATAAATCCTATGAGTATTTTATATTTTGTAAAGTTACCAATTATAGAATGAGTTAGTGATGATGCAAAAGTGTTTACAAAACATGTATAATAGTTACAAGAATAAGTAATAAGAAAGTTGTAGGAAAGTAATGAGAAGTTTAATTCAAGAGTAGATGTTAGAAGAAGGTAAAAGATATTTGAAGAAGGATATTTAGTCATGGTTTACTCAAGGAAAGATATATTTTTTAAAGTCACATATAACAAGTTGAATTACAAGAAAATTGGACCATACAGAATTGTGATGAAAATCAATGGCAATGCTTATGAGGTGAGCTTACCACAAAATTTGGATATCTATTTATTATTTAATGTTTCAAATTTAAATGATTTCCATGGAGAATATGGTGAAGGTGAATAATATGAAGAATTAGATTGGAAACAAAAAGTGCCAAAAAAGAGTAAAGAAAAGATCATGCAGGTTTTAGTTAAGAAGATAATAAACACAAGGCAAGAAAGTTATGACATGTATTTAATATAGTGGGAAGGATTAAAATAAGAATAAAACACTTGGATTATAGAGTGACAACTGAATAATATTGATAAGAATAAATGGAAGTAGTAAAATCAGAGCAACTTGTAGGAGTTGAGTTAGTTTCAACTAGAGGAGAATGATCTATAAAAAGAGGCCGAACCTATGGAGGCCATAACTTTTTAATACTAGCTCCATGTGATCCCATATTTATGTTGAAACAACTTGATCAAAATTTTTAATGTCATCATAACGTGCATTTATAGTTATGGGACATTTTTTTAATCTTTTTTAGAGGCTATACATGACCAACTAAGGGTCAAAAATTGTAATTTAATTTTATTTTAGGGGTTTTTCAAAATTTAGAAATTGTTTTTTTTTATAACTAGGCTTTAACTTTAGTTGAAATTCATTCAATAGGTTAATTTTATGGTATAGTTTATTTTTGGATATTTTTAGAGCTATGTACACTTGCATGCAAAACTTACTAAAAATAACAACTACTAAAAATAACAAGTTCAGTATCATTTATTTTTAGATTTTAAAATGTTGAATGCCAACTCTAATTCTGAGTTGAGGCTTATTTATGCACAATTTGTAATTATTTGAATTATTAAATATGAATCAATATTATTTATTGTTTAAAATCTTGGTCTTCTATATTTTTATTTGTCTTCATAGTATTTGTTTTCATTATATATTTTTATTTCAATAGGTAATCCTATGTGGAGGTGGTGGTTGTTAAGTATCTAACTAGTATAAAGAATAAGTTCCATTTAAATAAAAAATTATGGTAATAAAATACTAAACCACTAAACCAAAGAATAAGTTCCATCATAACCAAAAAATATTGTAATAAAATCCTAGTCCAATAAACCATGATATTTATGATTATTATTAAAAACTTGAATTATTCAATGGATAAAGAAGATAGGGAAACTAAGACATCACACATGTATGCAGTGCATCTAGAAAAATATATTCCACTAGGTGAGATATGTAGCATCAAGTGAACATATATACCACTAAATAACATATAAATGATCACTAGTCATATACAAAAAGAAAGGAAACATGGTTTGAGAGTCAGTCACACAAATTTAAGAATTGATGGGAACATATTTGATATTGTTACAACTATATTACTACCTAAATAATACCCTCATGTAGGGCTTGTAAAACTTAATAAAATAGTGACTGATTAGATACAATCATAAATAATTGATGAACTTCCAACATTGTGTCTAACATTTTTTAAAACCCATACAATGGATGGATCTTATTTATCATAAGTGAACTATCTCACTCTAATAATTTGTTATTCATGTTTGGTTCTCCCATATTATGTTGTCTCAAAAATGGACCTATAGACTATAGGAACTAATAGTTATTTTAGAAAACACTAATAAGTCATGCAAATCTCAGAGTTTTAGAATATATACAAAACCATCAATTTGCTTTTTATTCCCATTAACACTTTCTCTTATTAATAAATTATTTGTTTAAATACATTTTATTTTTATCCTAGATATTTCAAAATAAATAACCATTGAATTTTTTTCCATAGTTATATAGCAGTTAATGGAGGTTATACTATCATTTTTCTTGGCATAAATATATAGTAATCACCTCGAGAAAAATATTTAATAGGAGGATTATGATATATTTGAACCCAAAAAAATCTATTTAATTTTTGGTGAGTGCTAATTTTACACTAGATAAATCCATACAATTGCTTAGTGTTTGCATGATTCTAGATAAGATTAATTTGTTTTTATGTTATTAGTTTCTAATTTTATCATCTAGAAAGATCTAGAATAATTTGTTTCTTTATAAAAATTGTTCATATGTAATTTTATATATACATTGTATTAAATTATTTTTTATTGAAGATAACGAGAGGAATAAGTTGAAGAAGAAGAACATTCAATAGAATGAATATGATGGTCTAAATATTCGATGTTATGTATGGCATATTGGTTGTGTTTTATTTATTATTTAAATTTTGTCTTTTTAAGGACATTATTGATAAATTATTAAAAATATTCAATTGGTATCAAGCAAGGTTTTGGTTGTTGGTTTTATTTTCATATATTTCTAACTATCGATCATGTCAAAATCTAACTCTCTTCCCATTCCATAATTTAGTATAAATGACTATGATCATTAGAGCATAAAAATGATGAGTCTTTTGATATAATAAAACTTCTATGATGTTTTATAAATTATTTATGAAGATAAAGGTGATTGAAACATTTTTCTAACTAATGATAGACACGTTAAGAAGGAAGCTAAGAAGAAGAATTCACAAGTTTTTTTTTCATATACAGACAACTCTAGATAAGATCCCATTTTCAATAATTTTAGTTTCAAAGACAACTAATGATTCTTGGAATACTCTATAATAAACTTACCAAGGTAGTGAAGAAGTCAAAGTGGTTAGGTTTCAAACTTTGAAGAGATAATTTGAGATTTTGAGGATCCAAGAAGTTGAAAGTGTGAATGATTAATGTCTAAGAGTAAATGGCATGGTTAATAATATGTCTACTCTTGAAGAAATGTTGAACAAATAGGTTGTGGTGAAAAAAGTGTTAAATTGTTTAACACCAAGGTGGAACCATGTTGCTATAATCATTGAATAAAGTAAGTATTTAACTACTTTTAGGTTTGATCACCTAGTTTGATTTCTTGTGTCCAATGAAGAAAGGATAAGAGACACATTTAAAAATAGTTAAGGTACAAGCACTAACAACAAAATAAACCAAGTATAAGGAAAAGATAGTAAAAAAATCAACAAAGCATAAGGAAATTAAAAGAGTCATAATATTAAAAAGGAAACTAAGGAAGAAGAGGTGGTTTAATTGCAATAGGAAGAGGTTGACGAAGATTTGTTAGAATAAACATTCAAATATATTAATGCCATATGATCACTTTAAATGGGAATATAGATTAAAATATCCAAATGTAGGGAAAATGGTAATTATGATAATACTGATGAGGATGTTTTTCCATGCAATTTATTCATTTCATATGACAAAGTTGAAAATAATCCTAAATAAGTTTGGTAGCTAGATTCAGGTTGTTTCAATCATATGTTAAGGAATAGTAAGTTGTTTTCTACAATGGATAGAAGTTTTGAAGCCAAGATCAAATTTATTAATGAAAAATATTTGGATGTTGTAGAAAAAAGAAATATAAAGGTGAATATTAGGAAGGTAAGAAATGTATTAATGATATTTATTACATCTCAAACTTAAAACATAATTTCTTGAGTGTTGGAAAACTATGTGAAAATATCTATGAGGTGGTGTTTGATGATAAACAATGTACAATTTATGAAAAAAATCAAGGAAATGAGGTTATTATAGTTGTAAAAATGTCTAAGAATAGGATGGATACACAAAGTTGGGGTAAAAAAGTGGACACAATGAAAACCACAAATGTTTTTTTGAAAGGGCGTATACACTTTTCAATAGGGCCTATGTCATTATTTACTAAAAAAAACATATCAAACTTGATTTGGGTTGGTATTGAGCCTAAATATCATACATCCTTTTGAATAAATGGTCTATGCTATTTGAAAATATTGTTTGGATGGAAGCATAAATAATTTAAAACATTTAATGGAAAGGGTGTATTCCCTATGTGCTAAAAAGAATATACACCCTTTAGTAAAGGGCATACATGTCAATTTTATCTGTAGAATTTTTATGTGATGGTTTTTATTATTTTTTATATGGATATATTATATAAATAAATTTAATAAATTTACATTTAATTTATATTACATTTTATATTCTTATACCTTAACTTTATTTTATTAAATATAAAAAATTAGGGACACTCTACATCTTATGAAATCAATTCTAGAGTTGTAGGAGTTACCATTTAAAATTTAGTTTTTCAATATGAATTATAGTCAATACCTAGTTTTAACAATTTTAGGATTGAAAATTGACCAATATATAGGATTTATTAATTTGTAATCTCAAGTATGGATGTCATTGGTTGAGATAAATATATGGAGCCATATTTATAGATAGGGGCTCATGTATGAAGTGGTTGATATCTAGATAGTGCCTATGCTAACAAAGATGTATCATATATGTCATATGATGGGATGGAATTTTCCCTACCTACTTCATCTATTCCAAGGAGGAAGGCTAGGAAAGTTCTCATTCCTTCAATATCTAGCTTTTCTTCAGCCAATAACATATCAAGGGAGATCTACCTTCTTGATAGATAAAAATGAAGTAAGTCATAGATATCAAGTTAATATTTCCTTCCCAATATATATATCTTTTTATTTCCTTCTATATTAAGGAATATATATCAAGGGAATATTTCTTCTCGATAAATAGTTTTTTAATTTCTTCACCTACTTAGTTATGACCTACATGATAAGGTAAGGAAAACATGTTTATCGATATAGAGCGTCATTATTGTCCTACTTAATTTAATTTTCTATTATATATTCTTAAATATCAGTTGAACCTTGTTCCTAATCTATAACTTGCATATATTATTTCCCTACCTAAGTACTTATGTCATACTTAGCTTATATTTTCCATAAGGGAAATATACATTCATATAGATATAGTAAGAAGGAAAATTTTATATCATGTTACATAATTAATTTATACATTGATTATGCCCTACATAATTCACCTACTTGAGTATGCCATACCTAATTTACCTACTTCATTATGTCCTAATCGATTGAATACCTTAGCCATATCTTGATCTTGAATATGTCCTACCTAAATAATTGAATCATATATTGATCTTGACTATGCCCTAATTGAATTATTTTAATTTAGTATTCCCTACATACTTTAATATTACTTTATTATGTTTTACCTTCCTATTCTTCTTTCCCTACCTACTTGGGTTACCTAATTGACTATGCCTTACCTACTTGAGCATACCTTATGTGATTGAATCTGTGAGACATATATTGATATTGAATATACATATCTAATCATGACCATATCTACCTTACCCAAGTCATATATTTAATACCCAATACTTGGTTGAATACATGAGCCATATCTTGAAAAGAGATGGGAAATTATCATGCTTTAAAATTAGTAGAGGGGGGTGGGGAATTATTAAATCAAGGGGTAAAGGAGAGGAGGAATTATCAAGGGGTGATATAAAATTAATAAAGATTAATTATCACCTATATATAGAAAATAGAGGTGGCATTGATTGAGCCATATATTAAAATAATATTGGGTATTCTAACGTATATATTGAAATGAATGATTAGAGATGATCGAGAAAAAAATATTGAAGGAAGATTTGAGTTGAATTCTTACATAATTTATGGGATTTATTTTTAATGGGTCTATTAATATACATAAATGACTGGCTTGTAGCATGAAATCTATAGCCATGATATGATCACTCATACATGACATCTACCTATTACTACATGTAGGTATGTCATCACTTATAGATGACATGTACTTGTAGTCATGATATGGTTACTCATATAGAAATAACTGTATATAATCACCATAGTAAACTTCATTTGTAATAGAATAAATCAAAAAAATATTCAAGAGTCATCTTAAAAATATACAATTCACTCCAAAAAAATGTAAAATAGACCAACCAAACTATGCATACTTCAATTGTAATTTCACACATGAATGACCTAACCACTTTAGTCCAAACACTCCCTCATTAGCCCATATTATCCCTCATCATAATGATCACTCCCTTAATGGCCCTCATTATTCCTAATCATAACCCTTTTGATCTTCATCATCCCTAGTCATCCCTAATCATTCCTAATTACTCATCATCTATTATTGCCCCTCATCATCCATAATCACTCCCTAATTGACTCTCATCATCCCTAATTACTCCATCATTAAACACAATCATCTTTTATCATCACTCATCAACCCCTCATCAGCCATAATAACTCCCTCATTATCTCTCATCATCCCTCATCATCCATAGTCACTTACTTATCATCCCTCATTGCCCCATATTATTCATAAACACTCCATTAATCTTAATCATTCCTAAACATACCTAATCAATTCATTCTCATAATTCATTCTCCCTAATCACTCCTTCATTCGCCTTCATCACCATCATCACTCCCTCATTAACCCTCATCATTTATCATAATTCTTAGATACACCTTCATCAAACCTTATTATCCTAATTATCCATTATCACTCCCTCATCATTCATCATCATCCACTATCATACCTAATCACTCCCTCCTCATCCCTCCTCATCTCTCAATATTCCCTAATTGTCCCTCATCCTCCCTAATCACTCCCTCATTATACATAGCCATTCTCTCATTATCACTCATCATCCCTAATCCTTGTTCTTCATCATCCTTGATCAGTCACTCATTAACCATAACCATCCTAAATTTTACTCAATAAAACAAGGATAAAATATTGTGCTAAAATAGTTATATTATTATGTAACTTAGGCTTTGGGTTATATGGGATTTAGATTAATGGGGTTTAGGTTTTATATGTTAATGCTTAGGCATTAGGATTTTTGGGTTTTATGATTAGATTTTATCATATATTTTGTGATTAAGGTTTAGGGTTTAAGGTTTTGGGTTTTAATTTTAAGGGTATGGGTTTTAAGGGTCAAGGATTTTAGGGTTTTATAGTAAGTTTTTATAGGATAGGAGTTTGAAGTATAGGGTCTTATAATTCAAGGTTTAGGGTAGTGTAAGCATTTTAGGTATATGGATTAGGGTTTAGGGGTTTAGGATTTAGTCTTTTAGTGTTTTATGGTTTATGGTTTCTATGGTTTAAGGTTTTGAGGTTTAGGGTCTAAAGTCTAAGGTTTAAGGTCTAGGATTTAATGGTTAAAGGGTTTTGAGTTCTTTCTTTTAAGGTTTTTGGTTATGGGTTATTTTTTTTAATAATTTTCATTTTGGGTTTATGGTTTTAAGGTTTAATGTTTTAGAGTTTAGGTTTTATGTTTTTATCATTTATAGGTATTTGGATTTTTAGGTTAAATTTTTTGAGTTATTGGGTTGGGGTATAGATTTCAGGTTATCGATTTATGGTATGGGGTGAGTGTATTGGGATTATATTTTATGGGGTTTAGGTTTTAGGTTTTAGGATTTTAGGGTTATAGGGTTTTAGATTTATATGTTTTATAGGATTAGGGAACCTAGGGTTTAGGGTTAATGATTAAGGTTTCAAGTGTGTAAGGGTTTAGAGATTTAGGGTTTTAGGGTATAGGGTCTAATATATTACATTTTAGGTCTTGTTTTTTATGTCTTCTTTCTTTTTTTAGGGTCTTGGTTTAGGATCTAGGGTCTAGAGTCTAGTGTTTAGGGTTTTGGGGTATCTTGGTTTGACATTTTTGTATTTAGGGTTTTCATTTTATTATTTTAGGTTTGGTGTTTTGATATTGGGATTTTGGGGTTTATGGGTTTGTTGGCTTAGGATTTATGGTTCCTTCAAGTTTTAAATCACAATAAGGCTTTATGGCCAAGAGAACACCTAAAGACCACCTATTATTAGGATAATGGATAATTTTTTTAACAACTTAGCTTGTTAGGTTTTACAAGTAATAAATATATATTAAGAACCATTTTACATATGAATCTATAATAATTTTGAAAGCATAATCTTCCCTGGTAGTTAATTATGTCCAAGTATCATTATTTCTAATGCCAAATATCCATTCTTACACATATTGGGTACCATAATTATATTTTGGACTCTATTAGATAGATTATACCTAGTTCTAGATGTTGGTGATGACCTATCTATTTATCTAGCAACCCACTCTACTATGGATCTAGACTCTTAATGAAGTTTAATCCATATCATTTAATGACCCATAAATAGGGTAAAACAATCATTCCAATAATGTTTTTCATTAATGACTATGCATGGGATTGGATCAACTTATGGATTGGATCAAATCTTTAATTGGGTGACCAAATCCCTTTCCTCTAGAGTTTTTTGGAAGTAGAGTGATATCTTCCTAGTATACAACCTTAAAAGTGTGACTATAAACTATAAGTCTATAACTAAATATTAGAGATCACTCAAACACAAATGACTATATATATATATATATATATATATATATATATATATATATTTGTGTGATCGACCATGATCAATGCCTCGATCAATGATATAATTACATTTATTCATATTAAAATGTTTGGTTTGCATTAAACTATGATAATAATTTCTAGTCAACATAAAACTTCATTATACATGAATATATTCTACAGTCATAGTTTCAATCAAACTAGGATAAACTAAAATAATGCATCTGGGATGGTCAATGTACACCAACATAACATTAGATAACAACCTTAGTTGTACCAAACACTAGATCACCTAGCCAATTTTGTATTTAATAATAATTCCTAATCTACTAAAATATGAGTGATATTTTGGACAATGATATGCATGGGAGATATTTAAATTATAAATTACATAAAAATGTGGTAATATACATTTATGGTTATGAATTTTAAATGTACATCAATCTCTCCAGTCACCATGTCTCAAACCTTAGTCTCATCGTCCAATAAAAAAAGAAGCTCTTACTTCACCTGAGGAGGTTAGACCATCTAAATAGCTGAGTCCTCAAAGGGAGAGTGACCCAAATATAATAAAAAATATTATGTAAAGGATTATAAATACTCAAATAGTGGCCATAATGTATCTATATAAAAATAATGAATAAGTGAAGGCACCATCTCTTTTATGTGGACACACTAGCACTCTCTCTTGGGAACCTATCCCTCCACTGGCCATAGTTAGATAGGTGAGTCTCCCTGAGTCTATGCAAAGTTATTTTGTGAAAAACTCACTTATTTATTCCCCTCAATATCCTTCATTAAAATCCTCTTCATCAGTCACATCAATTTTTAGGATAGCTACCATTATGTCCCCACTTATGTCATCTACAATAATTTACCTATTTCCATCCACCATTATTCCCAATACTTCTATTTTATTTTCAATTCCCCCACTTGCCATTATTTTAGACCCTTAAACTCCCATTACATCAAATTTTAGGAATTTAACTCCCCTCTTGTAAAAAATACCCTTATTTATCAAATAAATCCTATGACCCGTTCAACATCTCTCAAGGATGTGCAAAATTAAGGACATAGAACTAGTCTATTTGATAAAGAGTCCTCTTTGTGAGGAATGTAAGGAAAAAGTGTAATAATTTAGAGGCACTAAAATCATAGGAGAATCAGAAGAAGTGAATAAAAAGGCTTAGGTTGAGATAATTTAAGTGGAAGAGTTAGAATAAATAGAACCAAAACATGTTGAATCTCTAAGCACAAAGCTATTAGTAGAAGAGCATAAGCAAGAGGATAAAGCACTAGAATCTTATGCAAACTCAAGACTCATAATAAATACTAACATAAACATTCATATTTTTTATTTAGGACATTATTCCCATTATTTTAATTTCATCCTTTATAGTTTCCACATAGTGTACATAAGTTTCAACCTTCGCACGTGAACCACTTGGCCATCCCTTTCAAGACCACCTTTAATTTCAAGAATATCCCTTAAAATAATATTTTAATTTACACAAACCACTCCCATTAAATCATACATTATGACCAATTCAATAACTTCAAGATAAAAAAACATAGTGTTGGAGATCACATCATAGAGGAATGATGCTAACATTGGCAATTCTAGTCAACCCCCATCCCACTTTCCAAACCAAATTAGTGCCTCAATGCTACCCACAAGTATCACTCCACTTTATACATTTTAAGAGACCATTAAAAATTTTAGAGGAGGGGATATTATGGTTCCCTAATTGGTGAAAGAGTATCAATCTATATATAAGGATAGAAAAGGCCTTATTATCAAATATTTACCAATATTCAACATCTATTTTGATAAACAAAGTAGCACCATACAAAAGATGAGGAATAAGAAGGTAACAAACTAAAAAGGGATGAAATGATATTATAACATAAAAACTAAACCCATAAAACAAAAAATTAAAACACAAAACCCAATTTCTAAATCCTCAAATCCTAAAACCTAAAACCTTAACTCAAAAAACCTGAAATCATAAACCCTTAAATCCTAAATTTTTAAACCTTAAACCCGTAGAACATAAACCCTAAACATTAAAATATAATATTTAAACCCTAAAACCTAAAACCAAAAACCCAAACCTTTAAAAAATTTAATTAAAACCCTAAATCCCATAAACTCCAAAATCATAACCCCTAAACCTTTAACCGTTAACCCTAAATTCTAAAGCTAATGCCATTCCCTAAGACTTAATCCTAAATCCAATACCATTCCCTAAGACTCAATCTAGATCCTAAACCTTTAAACACTAAACCATTGTTTTGGTGTTATAAATGATGTCTCCAAGGTGACCAAGAGTGTTAATGAGGTGTCAAGTAAGCTAGTATATCAAAGACAAAGTGTGCCTTTGTGATCATGAATGGATCTTGAAGTGTTTGTTCAGTTAGGCAGAGATGATGGATGTTGATGATGTGTTGACCATTTTTTAGGGGTCTTATGGGGTGTAATAAGTTATTTACATACTTATGTAATTTTAAATAATCCATTTGAGTGGTCTTGTGAAGGTCTAGGTTATCCTAGTCATCATGGCAGTGTTTCCTAAGTAAGTAAATTGGTGATATCATCATTCACACATGTAAAGTTATCAGAAGTAATTAGTTACATATGTCTATTTATTTTTGTGCCTAGGACATGTGTTTCAAATTTCATGACTTAAAATTATGTCTATACAAATTTATGATGGTGAAAAGTTTCTCTCTAAGGCAAATTTCACTATTTTCCATACCTAGCCAAAATTGCAATTTTTAGTCATAGTTGGAATTCAAATATTTGAATTTTACAAAGGAAAAATAGCCTAGATTGTTTTGATTATAAATTTTTATGATGGAAGAATTATATGATAGATTGAAAACTAAAATGGTAAATAAATTCAAGGGAAATCCAGGAAAATTGATTAGGAGATATGCCTAGTCATATAATTGCATTTATGGAGCTTCAAAGTTGATTGAGTGTGTGACTTTCTTCTACGAGTGACCTGAGAATGGGTTTTATGTTTTTATTGATTTTTTTTTGGATGATTCATGGTGATTTATCTATTTGAGAGTATTTTATACTCCCTAAATATCATTTTTATGCATTTTGGAGGTTTGACCAATCCATCTTCAGTATGAACCATTGCTTGGAAGTTGACTTTTTGTTCATTCATGGTGTTTTCATGTACAAGGCAAAGTATTGAAAGGTTTTTCATATGCATAGGTATGTAATTATTAATTTAATTAATTTAGGGTGTATTAGGAATCATATGGCATAGACTTATGTACATTGAAGTGGCCATGTTTTTATTTATACTCAGTGAAGTGTTTAAGGGATGAATAGATCTCTATGGACCTAAAAGGGTTACTTAGGCCTATTTGAAAGGTGTTTTTTCCTAAAGGTGATCTGTCAATGTTATGGTCAACCTATATATGTGGTTTTTATATTTTTACAAGTGGGATATAAGCCTTAAGGGTTAAGGAACATCTTTTGGCTGACCAAGAAGATAGTGATGATGAATGCTTTATAAAGAGAAAAAACAAATTTAAAGGTTTCTAGAGTGTATAAATGAAGAAAAGAGAATCTTGAGTGAGATTGGTGGATGAATTTAACATCATAGTAGTGTGAGGAATATGTGTGTGACCTATTGGTCATTTTAGGGTTGATGATTGAATAGGTGTGAATAAGTGTAGAGTAATCCAAAAGGTTGTTTTGGATGCATTGCCTATGTATGAAGGCTTGAAAAAGTATGAAGTGTTGAAGAGAAATGTTATTCATTGTTTCTCCATAAGATTGGAAGGCAATCAATGTTTTATAGGTTTTAATATCAGAGGTGTTGTTTGGGTTCTCAACAACTGGAGCAAGTGAGTGCTTGTTCATGCTTAGGGGTCGATGTTCCTTGTGCAGTGGGTACTTCACTAAAGTCTCTTATTTTTTTTAATTATAGGACTATATCACTCTTTTTTGAAGACTTGATATTGGGTTTTATCCCACATGAGGGTTTTCCACATAATTCATTTTTGTGTGCTTTGATATTGCATTTTTATCTTTGTTCATTGCAATAAATGGTTTATATGAGTTGTGAATGCTTATGTTGAATGGTTAGGAATTTCAAGAATCAGAATTTTATTTTATTTTATTTCATCACTAATTCAGCCCCTCTCAGTGATTTTACCTCTAACAAATGGTATTATAGTCATACCTTCTTTTCATGTTAAACCACTTAAAGCTAATCAAAGGTATAATGGATGAAAAATAGGCTGAGATATATATTCAAGGTGAACTAGTATGCGATTTTTCATAGATCAAACATCTATAGGAACATAATGAAATATTGAATAATAAGAAAGGAAGTAAAAATTCAAATATGACTTCCTCAATATGTTATGATATTAATTAGAGCATTGATGGTGTGAATACAAAAATAGATAAACTAGATTGAATAGTTAAGAGTTTATAGGAACATGATGGATAAAGGCTTGAATCAAAGAATGGATCATTTTGAAGGTAAAAATATGACAATATAGATGTGATTTTATCTACAGACAAGAATAATCCTATCTCTACCAAAGAATTCAAAGATAAAAATTCTTGGGTTATTAATGGTCAAGTAAAAGGAATGTCTAACATGAACAACTATAGTTATGCCTTCATTGGTTAATATTACAATTGTAATTAATATGGTAACAAATATAGGGACTATAATTTCTCTTCAAGGAATATAAATTAGGTTATATGCTAAAAACACAACCAACATAGACATATATACATGTAATGCAAGAGGACATATTTAAAAAAGGACATATAAGTCATTGACACCATCAAATGGTTCAAGGAAGACAAATCCAAGATTGAAGAAAAGAAGAAGTAGAATTCAAGTAGTGCACCAAATTAAGAGTTTTTTTTTTCAAAATGCCTTGCATACTCAAGAGGATGAAAATAAAACATAGTGCCTTGACAGTGGATGCTCAAGCCATATGATAGAAGACAAGATCAAGACTATCTCTCTAAAAATAATTTAGGTTCATTAAGATTTGGTGACAAAAATTCTACTAAAAAATTTGGCAAAGGTTCTATAAGTTTGGATAATGGTCATGCAAAAAATGAAAATGTTTTATATGTAGAAGTTTTGAAACATAATCTTCTAAGTGTTAGCCAAATGTGTAATCAAGGAAATGTTTTGACTATTCATGATAAAGCATGTGAAGTAGGAAGAGCCAATTTTGGTAAAATAGTTGCAAATGTTCACAAGACAAACAATAAATTTTGTGTTCCATGAATCCAAAAGGGAGAATGTTTCATGAATCAATTAGAGGAAATCTAGCTTTGGCATAGAAGACTTGACATATGAATTTTAACAACTTGGTGAGGATCAATTCAAAAGGGTTAATAAGACATGCCTAAAATCACTAAGATTTCTTATACTCTTTATATGGCATGCCTTCATGGAAATAAAACCAAGAGAAGATGAAAATCTAAGGATAATTATACCACAATACCATTGGATTTGATTCACATGGACCTATGCAGACCTATAATAACTCAAGGTATTCAAGGTAATGACTACTTCATGATATTAATTTATTATTTTACTAGGATGACTTTGATATATTTTGTCAAAGAAAAAATATAATATTTTTCAAGATTTAAAACGTTTAAAGATATTTTGGAAAATGAAAATGGATCAAAAATCAAGTGTGTGAAATTAAAGGAGGTGAATTTTGCTCTTATGATTTTGATACTTTTTGTGAATATCAATCATCTAAAAGATAATATTTTACTAATATGACACCCTAATAAAATGGGGTAGTTGAAAGAAAAAATATAACTATCAAAGATATGTGTAGTGTTTGGAGTAGACACTGAGAGGGGGGTTGTGAATCAGTAGTTAACAATGCTTATTCAATTCCATAAACTCATTCATCATATATGAACATGAAAGCTTATACATCAAAACATGAACATGAACATACATCACATGAACACATAATTTATGTGGGAAACCCTTTAGGGGGAGAAAAAACACTCTCAAGCCTACAAAGCAATGGAATACAATCCTATAAGGATATTAAAAACATGAGACTTTAGACTAGCACCAACTGATCAAAGAGCATCTACCCCTCAATTTAGTCTAGCTCCAACTAGACCTTTAGTTATCTATAACTAACAAAGAGGCTACAACCCCCTAGGTGATTAATCACTCACTCAACTACCTATTAAATAATTTATACTAATTATATAAGGTATTATACACCTTATGATGACCTTATCTTGTTCTAACACCTAAAAAATTGCTTCTCTTCTCAAGACAAGCACACCTAGCTCATTCACTCAACCAAGTCACCCTTTAGACTGATAGGTCTAATGACTTGTCAAATCATGAACATGATCAATAAAACATGAATTATCCTCTTCAACCTTTGATGATATTTAATGACTCATCTCTACTCCTTTAATGATCTCTTCCCTTCTCTTAAATACACACTCACACACACATCCCAAATAGGCCAATTTGACCTTATATATATATATATATCACTTCATTTTATAACCCATCTTGGTGGGCCAAGATATTTTACATACTTTTCTTAACCTTATAAAATATCCTCTTACATTAAATCAAGCCAAACCGAACACTCCATAGGTCCTCCATACTTCAAATGGCACCTATTCAATTACTAGACTACACTAAGCCTAAATAGCCCTCATAAGTCATTCATCACATATGACCATCTCCATGAATAATAGCCCACACCAAATAATAATAACCAATAATCAAATTTAATAAAATGTAATTCAAACATTTTCATATCCCATCAATGTCCAATACATCAAATATACATAGAATTCACCATTAGGTCCAAATAGACCTATTAGGCCTAACAAGCCTAAAAATAATTTCTCATACATTGAACAAGATGAAAACTTTAGGATTAAAAAAAGGACAAAAACATATAAAAAAATATCTTCAATGAACTATTTCTCACTCCCATATTGGTATACAACATTTATAACTCCAACTCATACCTTGAATCAAGCCATTCTCTCTCTCTCTCACTCCAAGTCCTGCTAACACTCAAAAAATATTGCCAAGAAGAACTGAGGCATAATATTGATTTTATCAAGAAATAATCTGAAAAAATAACATGTATAGGTCATAAATGACTTTAAAAATACATCCAAGTCCATTTTATACCATAAAATAGCTCACATAGGTCCAAATTAACTTAAACAAAATGATTACTCAAACTAGTCATGCATCCCAAAAAATCAATCAAAGAAATTTGACTAATCCAACTAAAATAGAGACAAAATATGAAGAAAAAATTCATATAATGAAATATGTTACACTCATAAAATACCAAAAATCTCTCACTCACCTTAAACTCTGCTTAGAATAGCTCAGACTAGCCTCTCCAAATAGGCCACTTTAGACTACCTACAAGCTCCAAAAACTAGTCATGACGATGTTCTTGTCTAGCACATGAAAGAAAACTTTAATATCATATAATTAAAATTAATATATTATATTTAATATATATATCACTCTAAAGTATATAGTTCTATTGTTATAGTAGTATCCATTGGTCTAACAGACCAATTCCTAAGATCACTATATCATAGTCTTCACTGTTCAGATAAGCCACTTGGACAGCACCTTATTGCTTTTGTATGGTCATAAAATTAAAATAAAAATCAAGGAAACATAATTCAAATATATTTAAAAAATACCCCAAAAATTTGGATTCATCCTTGCTCATTTGGAACACTTCCCAAAACACATATTCAGTCTACTTAGATATTGTTCACTATATACACTGTCTACAGATTAGTGACTAGTCAACTTGATTGACTTAGATAATTGACAAAAAGCACATAAATTTCCAAAATGATTCCATAGACCTCAATAACATGTCTTGGCCTTTAATATCCAATAATGCTCATGTGTTGACTCAGTCAACCCTACCTGTAACATAAAAATCTATAGAAACAATCGTATTTATGTACCTTTTTCTCACTACCTTGACACACTACTACCACCTAGATATTCCTAGATGAGTCTTATATACCTTAAAATATTAAAACATGGTCAATCAATCCATTCTAGGTCCTTTCTAGAAAGATATCTCTAATCAGGTCTAAGACTGAGGTTTTAGCACTCAAAAATGTCCTTAGCTTCTTAACGATCATTCATAAATATGTGCCCCTTAAATCCTAAACCAATGCTTATAAAATATTCTTAGGTACCTTACTCAACTTCTAAAAAAGGATTATTTCTCCATACAGACCCTGTACATGCCAACAAACACAAGAAAGTCCTTCTTGAGCTCAATAGACAGCTTTCTAGCACCTCTTGAAGCAATATGATCCCTTTTCTTACTTTTTAGCTCAAAATCTAACCTCTGACATGGTCAACACCTTTTAACAAAAATTTCTAATCAATCACCATGCTTACATCATCTTAACCACTTTGAAATCACTCTTTGACCCTTCACAAGACCTCATAAGCCTACTTAGGCCAACTAGGCCAATGGCCAAATTGTCATGTAGATGATTGTCTACTTCTTTAAAACCATAAAAATAACATCTGATAATCTTATACATGTCCAAATTCATATTAAAATCATACTAATCTCTTCCAAACTGGATCTTCTTCATGATTGCTCATACTAGCTTATCAATCCTATTAGGCCTAAAGCCAATAGACCTAATATCCACTTAAATACACTTAAAAGGAATAAAATTTATCTTTCAATCATATGGACATACCATGTACTCTCTTTCCATGCTTCATGACATATACTCATGCCTCCATATAACCAAATGCTCCCACAAGCTCTCACTAGCAACCAAGTACTAAGATCATGCATATTATACCAAGAGCACTCTCATGCCACTTTGTCATCACCAATGACACTTGAAATCAATGAAAACACATACTTCCATGAATATCCCAACAATATCCCCCTTTATCATTGATGGCAGCACTCCTTTTCTCTCTCCCCCTTTGCCCAAATGGAAATGTGGACTCATCTACCAAACAAGCTCTTTTATCTTTAATCAAGTAAATTAAAAACACAACCAAGAGCACATAACTTTCTCTCTCATCATTTTAAACTCAAATAACACCAACTATGAGTAATATATCACAAATCAACCATAGGTCTCCCCTTTAGACTAAGATCCCTTCAAGAACCAATCCAGGTTATAGCTTGAATAGGCTTACAAGATCCTTAGACCTGACCATTAGGAAAGCATACTAGCTCCCCCTCAAAACACTACCACTTGAGAAACAAATAACTCAGCTTCCCCTTTACTAAAAATTTAATGTAGATCTCTAAGAACTCAACTCTCCCTTTGCACACTCCCAAGCTACATAGATCTTTGGACCTATCACCAGTAGCTTAGTAACACAGTTCCCCTTAGAACCCTATTCTAATTTTAAGGATCTTTCTCAATATAAAAAATACATGCACACCTATATAACCTCAAATAATAGCTAACATCACTTCAAATAGAAACAAGATCACCATATCACTATGCAAGCTCTCATACCTTTGCATCAAGGCACTCTGTAATATCTCATACCTTTACACTCAAGGCACTCTAGAAATCAAAAAATTAACTTCAAGCACACCACCATACTTGAAACATAATTATAATAGGCTAAAATTATTATCTAAAACAAAAAATGGCATCTTCCTTTGGAGAATTTCTTCAACAATCTTAATTTTCTTCAACAGCCCTATTTAGACCTCATAACTCTCTTCTATGATTAATTCACTCCCTAAAACTCTAGATTTGAAAAATAATACCATTTCCCCTCATGCATGCTAAAATTGAGCCTTCAACTCTACCTTTTCTCTGTACTTCCTTCACAAGCCTATTAGCCAATTAAACGTCCCAATGAGCAAAAACATGAATAAAATGAAATATACTCACCTTCAAAAGACTATAAAACATGATTTAGATACCCATTTTTCCCATTCAACTATTTTTAAGCTTTTATATTCCAAACCCAAAGATGGACCACTTTTCTAAACATTCCCAAATCACTAGGCCTTCAAAACAACAAGTAGTCAAAAGTCAAACTTTGATCAACACCATAACTTGAAACTTCTTCCACATATGTAGGTCACCTATCCACACTTCTAGACCAAAAATCAAGCTCCCATTATATGGTGAACCATGACTTCCTTCAAGCAACCAAGTGCTTGCTCTTGGGAAAAAGAGCCTAGAACCACTTAAAACACTCCACCTAGCACAAATGGATTAAACAACCTATGAAGCCACCTAGATCATGTTTAAAACACATGTTTAGACCTTATTGATCATAAATTACTTCATGACACATCTCTAATCTTCATGTAGTTCTTAAAATTAAATAAATTGTGTATACAGGCCCATTACCAATAATAGTTATCTTGACCAAATGGTCAAACAGATACCTAATCACCTTATAAACATCTTCAAGACTTATATTATACTTTTAAATTTAAAAACCATATTGAATCATATATTTCCAATCAACTATCCATCATAAATCATCATAAGATCACCTTGGGCACCTTCTAGGTAGTCATCACTACCAAAATTGGTCAACTCTGACTTTTGACCATAAAACACATGTCTAAGCTCATCAAGGACTGAAACCACCTGGGAATGATTCATGTAAATATTATACATGATCCCATACAATCCAATCCAACTTTCTCCTTCAAATCACTACCGATATCCAGCATTTAAAAATTATCAAAATGACACTTTATGACCTATAGACCTAAACATACTTCTTTGAACAATTCTTACTTCCAACTATCTTCTTGGATTAACTTAAACATATAATAAAAATATTAAAAAATAACATATGATCCTTAATTCATTAACCATCTATCCTTTATACACCACAATCCATTATGGCTAAGAATTCTTTAAAGTATTCCATGAAAAAACATAGTCATATAACTATCTATACACTTGCTCTCTGTCAATCATCTGATAAGCAATATTTACCTCAAAACATTCAACACATGATACCAAAAAATAAAAATCATGATACATGACCTTAAGGTCATAACAAACCTTTTATTCCATTGATCTCTTCATGTAATCCCTTCAAAATGACTCAATGAATCAACCTTATCCTCACAATTAAGACCCTGTTATGAAAACTCAAAATTCTTACAAGAAAATCAAAAACAACTATCAACCACAAATTATTCAAGATGTCATCATACTCCTCTATGACCTTATGAGGTTACCTTGACAACAAAGAAATAGCATATTCACCATAAGACCTTCAAGATCACTTTTAACAATCTCTTTCAATCAATCAGGTCTACCTTTCATCTTGCTTTCTCATTAGGCCTTCAAACCAAAAAAAATAGGTCTTCATACCTATAATCACATCAAGAGCATATCAATAACATGTCATGAGACTCTACTCTACTTCATTCTTCTTTTAATCCTTAATAATTTATTCTTTCTTTCTCTCACTTGCAAACTTGGTCACTATTTGTTCTCTTTCATATGAGCACCTAAGACAGTCAATGCATGAACCTAAGGCATGAATTCATAGCCATTATTACCTCTCTACCATACCATTCAATTCAATATAATCTTCAATATATATGACCTTACTTAAAAATATTCATTAACTCTCATACCCTCTTTAAGTCTCATGGAGACCTAATACAAATAGGATTGTCTTTCAAGGTTCTTTTTATCTGTCAACCTAGGTTTGATTTTCTATTTGGATTCAAGATAATTCTTCTCCATTATAATATGCCTTATTTGACAAACCTTCATGCTTGAAGAACCATATGTAATAGCAAACAACTTACCTTGGATTGAGTAGAGAATAATCCAACTCTTGACATCCATCTTCATCTTAGAGCAACATTTAAAATTCATCAGTATTCAAAGCAAAACTCAGAAGACATGACAACAAGAAGGATATCATACTGATCATCAACAACTCTATCAACTCTAACAACAAGTTGACTAGGAAGACACCATCAACCAAGACACAAGATCACCTTCCACGCTAATTAATCCTCTAGAAGGACCATCTCTAATACCAATTATTCAGAGTAGATAATGAGAGGGGGGTGAATCAGTAGTTAATAATGCTTATTCAATTCCATAAACTCATTCATCATATATGAACATGAAAGCTTATACATCAAAACATGAAATATAACATACATGAAATGAACACATAATTTATGTGGGAAACTCTCTAAGGGGAGAAAACTGACTATTAAGCTTACAAAACAATATACTATAGTCCCATAAGGATATAACCAACATGAGACTTTCAACTAGCATGAACTAATCAAGGAGCATCCACCCCTCAATTTAGTCTAGCTCTAACTATCAAGGGGGATACAACCCCCTAGTTGATTAAAAATCAACTCAACCAACTCTAATATAATTTATACTACTCATATGAGGTCTTATACATATGATGATGGCCTTCTCTTACTCTAACACCTAAAAAATTGCTTCTTTTCTCAAGACAGGTACACCTACCACATTTTCTCAACCCAGTCACCCTTTAGACTGTTAGGTCTAATGAATTTTTATCTCATGAACATGATCATTAAAACATGGCTGATCCTATTCACCCTTTGATTTTATTCAATGACTCATATTTTCTCCTTGACTGAGCTCTTCCCTTCACTTGAATACACACTCACAGACACATCCGAAATAGGCTAATCTGACCTTGTATATATATCACTTCATCATCTAAAAAATATTGGTAAGTAAATATATTTTACATACTTGTATTAAAATTATAAATTATCCTATTATATTACATAAATCTAAAACAAAAACTCCATAGGTCATCCATAATTCAAATGGCACCTATTCAATTACTAGGCTACACTAGGCCCAAATAGCCCTCAGAAGTCATTCATCACATATGACCATATCCATGAATAATATCCCATGACAAAGAATAATAAAAAATAATAGAATTAAAAAAAAGGGTTTTCAAACCTTTTCATATCCCATAAATGTCCCATACATCAAATATACATTGAATTCACCATTAGGTCCAAATAGACCTATTAGGCCTAATAAGCCTAAAACTAATTGCTCATACATTGAACAAGATGAACACTTTGGGATTAAAAAAATGACTCAAAAACATCATATATATCTTAAATTAACCATTTATAATTCCCATATGTGTCTACAACATTTGTAACTCCAATTCATACCTTGGACCAAGCCATTCTCTCTCTCGCTCCAAGTCCTGCTAACACTCAGAAAATACTACCAAGAAGAACTAAGGCATAATATTTATTTTCTCAAACAAAAATATGAAAAAATAAAATATATATTTCCTAAATAACTTTTAAAATACCTAAAAATCCATTATTCACCATAAAACATCTCAGACAAGTCTAAACCAACTCAAACAAATTTATTACTCAAACTGGTCATGTATCCCAAAAACTCAGTCAAAGAAATTTGACTGATCCAAAAAAAATAGAGACAAGATATGAATAAATAATACATTTAATTAATATATGGCAATCATAAAATACCACCAAGCTATAACTCACCTCAAAATTTTCTCAAAATAGGTCAAACTAGCCTCTCCAAATAGGCCACTTTAGACTACCTACAAGCTCCAAAAACGACTCATGATGATGTTCTTGTCTAGAACAAGAAATAAAATTTTAATATAATATAATCCAAATTAATAGATTATATGTTATCTCTCTATTACTCTCAAGTAGATATTTCTCTTGTTATAGTATCATCCATTGGTCTAATAGAGCAATTAATCAGATCACTATATCACTGTCTTCATTATTCAGATAAGCCACTTTTAAAGCACCTTCTTACCCATGTATGGTCATAAAATTCACATAAAAATCAATTAAATATAATGAATATATATTAAAAAAATGCCCCAAACCTTTGGATTCATCCCTACTCATTTGGAACACTTCTCAAAACACATATTCACTCAGCCTAGATATTGTTCACTATTTACATTGTCTATAGATTAGTGACTAGTCAACTTGATTGACTTAGATAATTGACACAAAGCACATAAATTAACAAAATTATTACATAACACTTAGTAACAAGTCATATCCATAAATATATAACAACTCTCATGTGTTGACTCAGTCAACCCTACCTATAACACTAAAATCTTTAGAAACAAGCATATTTGTGTACCTTCTACTCACTGCCTTGGCACACCACTACCACCTAGAGATGACCTCTCTATACCTTCCAATATTAAAACTTGGTTAACCAATATTTATTGGGTTCTTTCTAGCAGAATATCTCCATTTAGGTCTAAGACTGAGGTTTTAGCACTTAGAAACCTCCTTAGTTTCTTAATGATCATTCACATATTCATTCTCCTTAACTCCTAAACCAATGCTTATAAAATATTCTTAGGGTCATTCCTCAATTTATACAAAAGGATTAGCTTCCCATTCAAACCTTTTACATGCCAATGAACACAAGAAAGTCCTTGAGCTCACTAGACACCTTTTTAGCACCTCTTAAAGCCATATGATCTTTTTTCTAACTTTATATCTCAAAATCTAACCTCTAACATGGTTAAAACCTTTGAACACACCTTTATAATCAATAACCATGCTTACATCATCTTAACCACTCTAAAATCAGTCTTTGACCCTTCATAAGACCTCACAAGCCCACCCAGGCCAATTGAGCCAATGGCCAAACTATCATGAAGATCAATTTCCACCTCTTTCAAACCATACACCTAACCTCTAAGCATCCTATACATGTCCAACATGCATATGACAAGCATAATAAGCTCTTCCAAGCTGGATATTCTTCATTATTGTTCATATTATCTTACCAATCCTACTAGGCCTAAATATAATAGACCTACTAGCCACTTAAAGACACTTGGAAGGACTCCAATTGCTCTTTTAATCATATTTACATACCATATATTCTCTCTACATGCTTCATGAATTCTACTCATGCCTCCATAGAACCAACTATTCCCACAAGCTCTCACTAGCAACCAAGTGATAAGATTAGGCATATTAGACCAAGATCACTCTCATGCCACTTTTTCATCACCAATGCCACTTGACATCAATGGAAACACATCACTACCACAATCTCCCAACATGTAGAACCATTCTTTAAGACTCAAAACTATAAAATGGTTTTTGGTAAGAGATTGCTAATACATCAATATACATCTTAAATAGAATCAAAGTTAGAGTAAATGGTGATTATACTCCACATGAGTTGTGGAAGAATAGGGAAGCTAATGTCAAACATTTCAAAGTACTTGGAAGCAAGTGTTTTATCAAGAGGGATGAACAGAAATCTTAGAAATTTTAATTTAAGATCTGATGAGGGTATCTTCTTGGGTTTTTCCTCTATTAGTTATGCTTATAGATGATTCAATAAGAGAATTCACAAGGTTTTCGAAAATTTTAATGTAATATTTAAGTATGTGAAATTAAGAGGCTTAACTTGTAGACACATGGCACTATAGAGAACCTTAACTCAAATGATGAAGGCATATCTGTTTAATCAGATGATGAAGAGGAAGAGGTAATACATAACACTAAATCTCAATCTAGGAGAATAAAGAAGTATCATCAAGCCTCCAAAGTAATTGGAGATATGAATGCAAGTTTATAGACTATAAGGAGAATGTTGATCAATCAGAATCAACAAGACACAACTTTTTAATCTAAGATTAAACCCAAAACATTATTGTAAGCTATCAAAGATGAGAATTGAATATGTGTAATGGATGAGTAACTTGATCAAATAGTAAATAATGAAACATGGGATTAGGTATCTAATCCAAAAGATGAAAATGTGATAGGTACTAAGTGGGTGTGTAAAAATAAGATGAATAAGAAAGGAGAAGTCATAAGAAATAAGGCTAGACTAGTGTGTAAAGGATATGCTCAAGTTGAAGGAATAGACTTTGATAAGACATTTGTTCCTATTTCAAGAATGGAGGAAATTAGACTCTTCTATTCATATGAAATATTTCAAGGTTTTAGAGTTTACCAAATGGATGTGAATCTATATTTTTGAATGGAAACTTAGATGAAGTCTATATTGAGCTACCTAAAGATTTTTCCATGACAAGTAATCAAGACTATGTTTTTAAAGTAAATAAGCCTTTATATGGTCTTAAACAAGATCCTAGAGCTTGGTATGATAGGTTACACATGTATCTATTGAGCCAAGGTTTCAAAATAAGGGTAGTCTATATTGATGACATAGTTTTTGGATCTTACAATGACAACATTAGTAGAGAGTTTTTAGATGCTATGAATACTGAGCTTGAAATGTCAACATTGGGAGAAATTTATTTCTTTATAAGATTGAATATTAACCAAATTGATGTAGGGATATTCATTTCATGGGAAAAATACATTAAGGATATGATAATTAAGTTTGACATGATGGATTGTAAGCCAATGAGTACTCCAATGATCATAGGATGAAAGTTAGGCAAATAATATAACTCACCAAAGGTTGATCAAAGCTTGTATAGATCCATGATTGGAAGTATTTTATACTCTACTACTTTTAGGCCTAATATCATGGAAGCAGTAGGCCTTGTAGGTAGGATTAAAGTTGATCCTAGAGAGTATCACTTGAAACCAGTCAAACATTTCCTGAGGTATCTTAAGATCACCATAAAATATGGTTTATGGTACACTAGGAGCAAAGAGTTCACTCTAAAGACATTCACTAATGTAGACTGGGTAGAATGTGTGAATGATAGGAAGAATACCAATGGTGGTATTTTATTCATGGGTGAATTCTTGGTGTCTTAGATAAGAAATAAACAAGCCTATATATCCATATCAAGTATAGAAGCTAAGTATATATTTGTTAATTCCTATTGTACTCAAGTAATATGGATGAAGTAAACCTTGGAGGACTATAAAGTAAGATAAAATGGACCTTGTTCTATCTATTATGACAATACTAGTGTAATTAGTATCTCAAAAAATCTTATTATGAAATAAAAAAATAACATTCATGTTATGTATCATTTCTTGAGATAAAAATTGAGTAATCAAAGTATTAATTTGGAGTGTGTGCCTACAAAAGAATAACTTGCAAATGTTATGACGAAAACATTAAAAAAAGCAACATTTGAATATATAAGACAAAACTTGGGAGCCATATATTCTTATATAAAATAATAGAAGCTCATTGGTTAATGGGGAGCAACAAGTTCATGTGCTTGCTCTTGATGCTTGTGATGAAAAGTTTCAAGAAACTTGTTTAGGGACATTGGTCATAAAACATGTTCTTGTCAATCTTTGAAGCTTTGTTTAGGAGGCCTAATCATGAAGAATGAAGGTAAGGTTGATATGGAGTGTGAAGAGGATGTTTCTAAGTGAAATCCATGGGGTTTCATGCATTGGATTGGTTACATGAAGCTTAAATCATCATTTGTTCTTTTCAACCATTTTGCTCAGTGGTCACTGCCTAATATGTGTTCATCATACATAATTGGTAAATTTTGGGTCTTTAAATTCAAGAGAGATTTGAGACTAGTTGAGGTTGAATGGATAGAATGTACAAGGTGACTTTGAAATGTAAAAATTATCTCACGACCTTTTAAAGATGTTTTGGCATAGTGAAAGGTGTATACATAAGGTATAAAAGCACATTATGACTAGTTCAAAGTGTCAAATCAATATTGGTGAGTGTTAAAAGTTAATTTATGGCATATAAATGTGTTTTAACCTTGTAAATGTGTGACATAGGTGGTTTCAAGCTTTGAAGTCATTTTTAGGGCAAATTAAATATTTTTTGATTATTTGTTTAAGGGCTAGTAGGATAAAAACCATTTCATTATTCTGTGGGTTCCCTAAGGATTCAAACCTTAAGATTTGATCCACTGGTGTGACTTTGTGACCTATAAGTGTGAGAGATGTTTTAGGAGATGGAATTGAACATAAGATCATAAATTGACCATGCCTCTTATTAATTCCCTAGTGTTTTAGCCCATGTGGGTTAGTGTCCTTACCAAAGGAGTTGAGGTCTAAGGATACTTAATAAATTGAAATTGCTAAATGGGTGCTTAAAAAGTGATTTATAGCCATTTCAATGTGTATTGTTTTTTATATGATTAAGCATTTATGAAAATGGATGGTAAATTGGTAGGTCAGTTTGTGAAGGAGTTATGGTGCAGAGGAAGATTTGGATGATGAATCTTGGCATTCATGAGGGGGAATACGTGTGTGCTTTAGATATGGGATTTCAAGTCATGAAGGTGCATACATAGGAATTTATTGGATCTACAATGTTTAGGTAGGGCTAATAGGCCTTTAGATAAGGCTAGGTGATTAAAATAGACTTTTTGGTTATTTTATTCAAAAGATAAAGGTATGGTTATCCTTGAATATGTTTATAAATGAGATTTATGCATCATGTGTGTTTGATAAAGTGCTTTAACGTCTATTTTTCATTATATGTGTGGCTTGTGAGAGAGAATATGAATACAACTATGAAGTTTCATCATGGTTAGAGATGGTTTGAAGATGATCAAGGGGTGCCTAAGCTTAGGTGACTTATGGGAAGTCCCTCGTAGTGCTCTTAAGCTATTTTCAAATAGTGTTTTTTACTCTTATGTTTTTATTATTTATATAGTAGTGCATGGTCAAATAAGTGTTGTCAATGAATAGGTTTGAGGCAGTCATGGTAAGAAATAGTATGCACATTGATAGGGTTTTTTATCATATAGCAGAGGAGGTCCCTTCTCAATGTTGGCTTTGAAAACATTTACAGTTCCTTAGTATCAGTAGGTAAGCCCACTTTGTCATTGTTTCAAAGGGGGAGAAAGTGTTTGTAGAGGGTGAAAGAGTATGTGCATAGCTTTATGTTGATGTTTAAAAGTGTCAACATCAATGAAAAAATGGGGGATTGTTGAGGTGTTATCAATAATGTCTCCAAGGTGACCAAGAGTGTTCATGAGGTGTCAAGTAAGCTTGTAGGTCAATGACAAAGTGTACACTAGTGATCATGAATGGATCTTGTAGTATTTTCTTGGTTAAGCAAGATGATGGATGTTGATGATGTGTTGACCATGTTTGAAGGGTCCTATGGGGTGTAATAGGTCCTTGGTATAATTTTGGAAGTGAAAATAATCCATTTTAGTAGTATTGTGAAGGTCTATGTTATCCTAGTCATCTTAGTAAAGTTTCCTGATTAAGTAGATTGATGACATCATCATTTGTACATGTGAAGGTGTAAAAAAAATGGTCACATGGATTTTTTTGGTTTTCTACGTAGAGAATGTGTCTCAAATTTCATGCCTTCACATGATGTTTATGGAAAGTTATGATGGTACAAAGTTTCTCTCCTAGGCATATCTCATTGTGTTCCATACCTAGCCAAATTTGTATTTTTTAGTGACTGTTGGAATTTAAATATTTGAATTTTATAAAGGAAAACTAGTCTGTAGTGTCTTGATTATAAATTTTGATGATGGATGAATTTTATGATGGAGGAAAAAACAAAGTAGTAGAAATATTCAAGCGTAATCTAGGAAAATTAATTAGGAGATTTGACTCATCATACAATTTCATTTATGGACCTTTAAAGTTGATTGAGGGTTTGAATTTCTTCTGCAAGTGACCCAAGAATGGTGTTTATGTTTTTATTGATGGTGTTTGGATGTTTCATGATGATTTATTTATTTGAGAGTGCTTTAGACTCCTAAGTGTTTTAGTATGAACTATTGCTTGGAACTTGAGTTTTTATTTACTCATGGTGTTTTCATGTATAAGGAAAATGATTAAAAGATTTTACATATACATAGGTATTTAGTGATGAATTTAATCCATTAAGGGTGTCTTAGGGGTCATGTGTCATGGAAAAACATGCTTTACAGTGGTCTTGTGTTTATATTTTTACTCAGTCAAATGTTAAAGGGATGAATAAGTCTCCATGAACCTAAAAGGGCTACTTAGGCCTATTTAAAAGGTGTTGTTCCTTAAGGGTGATCTACCAGTGTTATGGTATACCTATTTATGTGGTTCTAATTGTTTTCCAAGTGGGATAGAATCCTTAAGGGTTAAGGACTATCTTTTAACTGACCAAGAAGATGGTGATCATGAATACTTTATAGATAGCAAAATCAAAGATGATGGTTTCTAGAGTTTATAAGTGAAGAAAAGAGAAGTATAAATAATCTTGGTGGTATGAAATCAGAAATTAATCATGTATATAAATTGATACTAGATCAAAGAAGATAGAGCATACCTACACTTCCAATTAAAAATATATTTGTTTAGAGGGAACATGAAAAATATGGGGATTTTCTAGACCCATTAGGGGACCACTTATCACAATACATCATGTGAGGTAGGGTTATAAAGCCTAAAGTATAACACAATCATGTAATAACCCTAAATGAGTCCTAGGTTTAATATTCACCTATTCTAAAAAATAAGAAAATAAATCTAATCTAATGCACACCAAAGATTGTGACACAAAGTGGGGGTTAGAAACATAACAAACAACTAAACTAAACATGCATAGAAGACATATACTCACATCAATGTATAAAAAATCTAGATGCATGGGAACAAAATGACAACTACATTATCTATCTACTCTTTTAAATGAGAAATAAATTTAGGAATAATTACCTTGAAGATGAACCCATTGAGCCTCAATCTCTCCTCAAGCCAAGATGATTCGTAAGAGATTGTTGTGGTATGTAAGAATAACAAAGACAAATCAGATCTAGGATACACAACCTATCTATGCATCTAAAATAATTCTCTGCTAAATAATATATTTATCTCTAAAGAAAGTATAGGAACCCTAAGATTTATTCCTCAAGTAGAATGGTCAATAATAGACATTTGTTTGCACTTATTCTTCTCTTCTATTATTAGAAATGGTTGGAAATAAACTTGTATATATAGGTAGATCTTTCCCTAAATCCTCCTATAAATGTCATCTATGTGGTGTTGAATGAGTTAACCCTATATGTTTTTGGGGATAATTCACTAGGTATGAGCTAGGTTGGCCAAAAGGCTAACAAACCTAAAAAGTGAAAACTACCCTTAAAATATATAGGGTCGACCCAATCGACCTAGTACAATTGACTATCCAAAAGAGAATTTAGGCAAGAAAAAGAGGATGGAAAGATTAAAATGACTAGAATGGGTAAGGATTATAAGAATAAGCTTAGGTTAAATTTTTTTAGGAGATGAGTGTGTAGATGGTAAGTGGCAAAAGGGATAACAATCTTATGAAGCACCAATGGCCTACCAACCCCTTTCCTAGTGCACCCCTTATGGAATAAACTCAAAGAGATTGAGACTTGATAGGTTCCTAAAATATACAAAGTGTTAGTAACCAATAAAAGTTTGAAAATAGTATGTGTATACATATTCCCCATTAAAAGTTCATCACATGTCACGTAAGTGAAACACGGGATGGTGCTTTAGGATAGAACATGATAACACACAATGTTGATGATAAGCAAAGTGAAATAAGAAAAAAATAAGATAAATGAAAGGACATATTTAAAAAATCAAAATTTACTTACCTTAATGTTGTGGATAAAAAATTAGACTATAAGAGAAAGTGAAGGCATCTAATGTGAAGAACACTATGCGAACCTATATAAGTTAGTGCAACAAATAGCTAAAAATTGATATTTTTGGAAAATAGTCATATATTAGTGTAAAATAATATCTAATTCATGAATCAATTATATTTTATGGTTTTAAAAATGGATGAGTAAAACCAAAGATATAGACAAAATAAGGAATATGCTTGAAAATAATTGAAAATTTTGAATTTTGAAAAGTGTTTTTAAATAGGGGAAAAGACAAGTCATTTGTTATTTTTACTTGTGAAGGATATAAAAAAGAGATCTAAAGATAAAATGATATAGGATGGTGAGGAGAGGATAAGCTAGATGAGAGGGATGCTCAAAGGTAGCAGTGGGTGCACTATAGGTATACAACTATGAATCTCGAACCAATTTTTGAAATTTGTAATGAATTATGTGTATTTTTATTAATTTTGAGTTTTAAGCATTTATAAATGTTAAAATGAGATAAAAATAGATTTTAGGGGTGGAAAAAAATTAAAAAATAAAGGGGTTTAGAGGAATTAGGGTGGGAAAAATGCTCTTTTTTAGGAAAATGCAAGGGATCGACATGTAAAATAAAATAGGTCAACCCATTCGACCCAGTAGGCTAAAACTAGGTAAAATCCATAGTGTTGACCCAGTAGGTATGGGTCAACCTAATACATTCTATAGGATACCAATGTAATAAAATTTTTTAACTAATTTGAGAGGTTAATAATGATAATTCAACACTTGGAAGGGGGAAATAAGAGGTTCAACTAAGATTTTTTAATCAACTAGGGCAAAAATAGGGAAATTTTGGTTAAACTATTTTGACCAAAGAACCACAATAAGCATAAAAATCATGTAGAAGGCCAAAAGAGGGATATAACAACCCTAAATTACCAAAGGAGGGAAATAAGAATAGAGTAGGTAGGAAATAGGATAAGATGAATAAAAATAAATAACGTTAAAAATAATTAGGCTTGTTTTTTATTTAAAAATGTAAAAAAGAATGTATTGTGACTATACATGACTAAAGGAAATGATACATCCTTTGTTTTTTATTGGTTGTAGAGACATGGAGGTTATAGAGATTTGTGGATTTTTGCTAGTTAATATCATTACTAGAGTGATTATCAGATGCAGATAGGGCTAGACTACTATCCATAGGTCTAGGAGGCATAGCTAATATGTGCAGGATCCCCATGAGTGTTGATATGTTAGTCATGTTCCTTGGTTACCGAGAATGACTAACTAACAACTTTAGATAGGAGTTGGATGGGTATGTGACAGATATGGCCATCACACTAGAGGATGTCCATGCCATCCTTGGGATACCCATACCAAGAACATCAATGACCACATGGATACCAAACAACGTAGAGGAGAGGAGATCCTTAGCCATGTGGGATATAGGCTCAAAGATGATTTTTGGAGGATGGAAAGTAAATATGAATTATTTTTATACATAATAAATTTTGGATATTCAAGAAGCTATGATAGGGCTTAGGACACAATGAGTGTTATGTCACAAGTCAGGTGGCAAGGTATCATTATTTTTGGTAGCTTTTAGTAGAATGATGTTAGAGGAGTGAGTTATATATGATCTCAGATCTATCATTTAGATGTAAATCATACATGATCTATATGAGATGTTCGTCAGAGGGTGGAAGACCATGGAACTGATCATATTACTGACAACTTAGATATATGAGAGATTTCTTATGTATTTGTCGATTGGGTTACCACATGTAATTGACGATAGGTTGCCTCAAGTGCAAAGATGGAGAGAGAACTAGGTATCATGGGTTATGCTACACATGAAAAAATTATATTTAATGAGATGCATAGACATAATGTGGAATCCATATGAATACATAGTGACTACATGGGTCAGTTAGCACATAATTATACCAATGATAGCAAGGATAGAGGTGGTTGGACACTATACATGATGAAGAGATCCACATATGGTGGTATAAGTACTAGGATAAATAGGCCTAACTCATCTAGTGAGACTAATACTAATGCTCAAGTAGTGGGCTTGGAATTTGATAGAGCCACATGAGAGGAGAGGACTAAGACCATTGATAGTGAGACTGATACCCAAACCACACCATGAGTGACCATAGACTGGTTGAGCATGATAAAAAGTAGAGTAGGAGGATAGGTAATTAGAGGGAAAGATACTATATGTACCACTACCGTCTCTATAGTAGGAGGAGCTATGAACATTGAAGACATGATGGTTATGGAGGTAACAAGAGATAATAGAGATCAATGTCATCCCTGATGAGCAAACATAAGAGCCAAAAGAAGAATGGATGATAGAGACACCACCCAGGTGTAGACTAAGATGGATGAGATCCATGATAGAGGTATTTGAGCTAAGCAGGTGACCTATAGAGGAGGATATTGTGCTATGACATTGCATAGATGGTGAAACCATAGTAGCTAAGACACAGGTAGATATGAAAAGATGGTTAAATTATTACTTTAAGTTTTTATTTGCAAGTAGAGATAGATATTTTTGAGATTTAACAGTGATTTAATATCAATTTGGTGTGATTTTATAGGCATGGTTGAAGATGCATAGGAGATATTGGGGTCCATAGTGAGGATATCACTATGTGATGTCTTGGACAAGACTTTATATCTATATGACCCTACTATATTGGAGGACCCTAGCATACCATCTGCCCTAGCTCAAGTGAGTTGGTTTAGACTGGTTGGGGAGGAAGTAAGATATATATGGTTATAGAGAGAGAAGATGTAACCACTAATAGAAATAGGTGTATGTGAGATTTGGGCATGGTATGCCCTAGTTGAGGAGAGAGTTTTACATCTAGCCATAGTAACATAGATAAAAGAGATCTCAACCTAGCTAACATAGTCACACATGTAGTTAGCACACATTTAAGGATAGGTAAAGGGACTGAGATCTTAGATGACCTCTTTACAACATACTATTTAAAGGATTTAGACTAAGGCCTCAATAGGTAGCATGGCTAGGACATGAGATAGACATGAGGGAACCTACCCATAGAGCTAGAGCATTGTATATGGTTATATTTGTTATATCAAATTCATGAGATATATATATGGATCATTTTGGCATATTGATGTTGATTGTGTATGTCATCATTAGGGTTGATTATGGTTGTGGCTATGGATGCTTTGGTTATATTTTGTTCTATCACATTTATTTAGCTTTGTTGTATATGCTCCAGGAAATATATGAGATTTGGTTTCTTTTATAAAATTATGTAAGACACATGCATGGTTAAAAATAAACAGACAAAAAGGACATAGAAAAATATATAAATCAAGAAAATGTACTACACACTATTTCAATTTAGGAAATGTGTAACAAAAAGTAAACGTGCAATAAAAATTAAATGACTAAGTATAAAAATCCAAAGGATGGTAAAACAAGATGGTAAAAGGGAATTTGTTTTTAACCCAATGTGAAATATTTTTTCACCAAATTAAAACAAGTGAAATCATTCTAATTTGTGTTGGGAATTATGAAAACAATGTAATAAAATGGAAGGTATGTAAAAGGGCACAAATGGGATAAAAAAATGAATTAAGGGTATAAATAATACTAAATCATTTTGGGAAGTATAAAAGAAAAATAAAAATGGAAAAAGATTGGTATTAAATTTATCACTCTAATTTAAGATGGGAAGTATGAAAAATTCACAAAATGGTTGTATTCTTTCATGAACTCAAAAAATATGAAGATAAAAAGGTGAGAGAGAAATGAAGTAAGCATAAAACACACTAAATCAAATTGACAATCATGTCAATGATGTGTAACTTCATAATCAATTGAATCTTATCTCATATTTGACACATGTAATTTTAGATTGTGACTTGGGTATTGGAAAGTTTTGTGAGGGACATCAGATCCTATCCATAGTCTTATAATAGAACTAAAAAATAGAACACCACTGGGGTGGAAAAATCAATAAAAATAGGTAAAAAAGTGTATGGGTAATAGGAATTTAAAAGGTGGTAATTTGTGAGGATGGTTGAGTCCTATCCACAATCTTATAATGCAACTCATAAATGAAATCCCAAGGGGAGTGATCGATAAAAAAAATAATATTTATCAAGAGGAAATATGAGGGATAGAGGTAATTAAAAATGGAGTGTAAAAATCAAGAATTGGGTGTCCTATGAGAAGACCATAGGATATAGGAGGCATACTAAAGACATGAGAAGACTTTAAGTGACTAGTGGTCATTTATGTACAAAGGAAACATGTTCACTATAAATACAAAGATTTGTAGATAAGTAGTTGTGATACTAAGATTAACTCATGAAGGTTGATTTGTACAAGAAAATGAAAATGGACTTACCTTCCCATGATGTGTTCCTCATTCTTCAAGACCCCTTATAGATTCATTGGTCTACTACAAATATTGGTTACTTGCATGAGAAAGTCGGTAGCACTAAAATATTTTTTTATTCTCCTCTTCTAATATACTAGCCTATTACACCCCAAAGTACCTTGGATCTATCATGAGGACAACTATAGAGTTTTATCTTAAAATAGAATAAGGAGATGTGCTTTGAATAAAAACTTTTAGTGTGATTGGACTTTTAAGAATAATTTTGCCTTTTGTATCATTACCTTTTGTTTTAATGATTTGTATTTTAACATTGTATGTATTTTTAATATTTCTCCTCCATATGACTTGGAATTACTAATCATTAGAGATGTAGTGATACACATGAATAAGCTATAGGCTAAGGCTAAATAAATAAAATTAACTAAAGACAAATACTGACTAGGACACCTAGTCTTGACAATGAACTAACATGTGATCTAAAGTCTTAATCATGTATATGCTTAGTTTGTAAAAAAGAAAGAAGGGAAAAAGGAGATCCAAAAGTTAGATCAATGTAATGAGATAGTAATGAGTAGGATTATTTTCTAACTGATCACATGGTAAAATGGAGATAATGACCAAAGGGAGCATGGTTTGTATAACCAAGTCACAATGATAATTAATTATGAAAAATGGGGATAAGAAAGCAAATAATCATGAAGAGGAAAGAAAAGAGTTTTGAGAAAAACTCAGGTAAGATAGAGAAATCACTAATAAATAAAGACAATCATATGTGAAATATAAATGATAAGATAAGCAAGATATATTATAACAAGTAAATTCACCATATATGATAAGGAAAAAATTGACAAAATGTCAAATGATATAATAGATATATAAAGATAAAATTAGAGAACACGTCCAACCTAAATGAAAATGTGAAAGCACCATGCATGTACTCATGAAGACTGATAAATCTATCCACACACATTATCCAAGACATCGAATAAATCTCTATGAAGCTAGAGATGAATTGCAATTAATGTCTCATAAATTTTCAATGAATACTAGGAAAATACTTCTTTTCTAATCTCCTCAATTTAAAAAGTAGGAATGCTCAATAGATCATGAAGAGGAGGTAAATTAGGCAAGGGATGGTTAAGAGATGCAAGAATCATTGATGGAGAAGTATCCATGGGTGAGGGAAGGTCTACGAGTGGAGGAATCATGGGCAGTGGCATAAGTGATGGTGAAGGGACCATAGGAGGTGATGGAACCACAAGAGGTATAACCATGGTAGAAGAATGAGGAGCCTTCATGATGGGATGACCTATGGGAGGAGTGGTACAAATTTTGGGAATGGATATAAGGTGATACTTAAGATTTTGAAATACATGACAATGATTAGTATGATGGGTGTTGCATATATGCCATAAATAATAAACCTCACCATACTTGGGTAGATATTCAGGAAGTACCTTCAAGGGAGGTATGGATTTGTCTAATGATAGGGGAAAAGGATGTAAGGTATCAATATATTATGGTAGTTCATGACAACGGGTGGAAGACTGATTATCTATTCCATGAAAGGAATAGATATGATTTTGAGTGCTTTTAATATAAGCACTCACCAAAGGAGGTATAACAAGAGTGAAAGAAGAGGGAAAAGAATCATCTACCCATTTAGTGGGGAACAACACCATCTTAGGCAAAGGAAGCAAACCATCACCCAAGGAGGGTGATGATTAAGAAATAATAGAATTAGGCTTAATTAAAGGAGCAATGGAATTGGAAATAAAGGTAAGTTGAGTAATAGTAGGAGTGGAAATAGGCTAGATTATAGTGGTCTCTACTAAGGGAAGAGAGGGATCTGTATAAGGTCTAAAGAGATTCACATTAACCTCAAGGGTAAACCAGCTATGAGGGTTAGTGTCATGTCCCCTTTTCAGTTGACATGTTCTGAGTTCATGGTTAGCCTATTATGCGACCCTCATAGGCTGATAGGATGATTAGAGGGTCTTGATGGAGATTGGAGTGGCTTCGTTTAGCAGAGTTTTTCCAGTTGGCTTTCATTTGGGCTCGATTGGACATGTATTGAGGGAGATATTAATATTTGATTGATTTAATCAAATATTAATTAATTAGCCTATTTTTAATTAGAAACCCTAATTCTAATTTAAGAAACCTTAATTAGGGCAAGCATATCTTTTTGAGGGTATAAGGGTTTCTCATGGAGGCCATTATTTTTTAGCCATTGATTATTGATTATTGATTTTTGAAGAATTTCTTCTGTGAAGACTGAACCTAGGGTTCCAGGATTCCATTTGCATTGGAGAACATTTCCTCTTCAGTGTGTGTAATTAAGAGGCTGTGGAATATCAGCTGATCTATTGCCAAATTGAGAGATAGCTTCATCCAGAAGTTATCACAGAATTTACAGGGTTGAGAGATAACTTCACACAGAAGTTATTACAGATATTCCAGGTATTTATTTCTTTATGTTTTGATTCAATAAATTATACAGCTAGAGACCTTCTGTGCTAGAAACATATATTTTTAAATCAGGGATTGAAACAGGGAAGTTGTTCTTAATTGGCAGCCGTACGAAGTCTGTACAGGTCCGTACAGATCCACGCAGATACCGACCTTGATAGACAGAGATCCCAAGTGGCTGACATCGGCTGACTATAGACTGATGTCAGTAGAGAAGGACCTACAGTGACTAACGTCGGCAGTATATCGATTGATGCCGATGACTGTGTGTTCGACACAGCAGGCCGAGACAGAATTTCTAGATTCAAACCCAGTTCCAGATTTGCAAAACCAAGGTTTTTAAGATTGTATTTCATATTTATATGCATAAGAGAGGACTGTAATTGTAATATTTTAGAAGGACAAGTGATAAGATATGTGATTTGCTATTGAGAAACTATATTATTGTTATCATTCTGAATTTATTCAATAGAAATTATATCTTTGTTCAGAGTTTTTTGGTTGCTATATTTCCTATTTGGAGGGGATATTACAGTGGTATCAGAGCTAAATTCTACCAGCCTGAGGGTCTATAGATCTTATGCAGCCACAAGAGTTGGGACCACACAGGTATAACACACGTAGTAGAGCCTTGCTTGAAGGTACTCGGTTGTTAGAACAACAGCAGATTATCATGAGTGACAGACGTGAGGGCAGCCCACCCAGGGGCCACAGGTATGATGCTAATCAAGACACTAGAGAATTTCACTGTGCCATGATGACAAGCCAACAACAGATGAATCAGACACTACAAGCACTTATGACTATGATAAGGGGGATGAACGCAACTGATGGACAGATCAGGGACCAAAGAGATGACAGGAGTGTTATGGGTAATCAGAGACCATAGTAGACTCACTCCAGAATAGCTGATAGACCTACACATCCTACATTTGTTCAAGAGGAACCAGAGGCACCAGCAGAAGAGGAGGCAGGGCCTTCCCCATTTGTAGATGTTTATATGGCTACAAATGATGAGTGGGATTTATTACCTCCTCATATTCAAGAGAGGACATCCTTTGACCATTTTGTTAATCTGAGGAGAGAGCACTACAGATTGGTTAGATAGGACAGGAGGCTTAGAGTTCAATTCGGTGAGCTGAAGAAGGCTACAGGTAAGCTTTCTTTGACTACTTTTGATGACAGCAGCAAGATGACACCTCAAGCTTGGGTTCATAAGCTTGACACCTTTTTGGAATTGAGACCAATGTCAGAAATAGAGGCCATAAAATATGCCACTTTGCACTTGGATGGAGTAGCACATGATTGGTGGTACCATGGTATGGTAACACTTCAACATAATCAGGTAACAGAGTACCAGGACTTTGTGGATAGATTGGTTGAGCAGTTTGATAGGAAAGATCTTGAGGTTTACTTTTGAGATCTGGCATAGTTGAGACAAACAGGTAACTTGGAGTCCTTCATTGGTGAGTTTCAGAGATTGGCAGTCATGGTGCCCAATATTTTAGAGCGTAGATTGGTTGTTCTCTTCATAGAGGGATTGACAGAGCCATTGAGAGGTTGGACCAAAGCCTTTGATCCTCCTTCATTACAGGTAGCGATGAAGAAGGCACGAAGTATGGAGATGGCAGCCCCATCCCATAAATTTAACTCCAAGGGTACTTCTTCATCTAGAGACCATAAGTGCTCCAACGCAGATATAGAGAGACCAGATTTTAATATAGATAAATTCGAGGTTAAAAATGATTCAAAGGCCAATCCAGCAGCACCACCTTTGGATCATGAGGCACTTAATGATCTACATAGGAAGAAGCTTTGCTTCTACTGCAAAGGTCCATATGATATCCATCACGATTGTCCTTTGAGGCCTAAGGGCAAGGCGAATCGTGTGATGTGGGCATATTATGAGGATCCAGATTCTGAGGATTCTGAACAGCAGAATAGTTCTAAGGGGGCAGAGGTAGAGCTAGAGCTTCACATACAGGAGGCACGCATATCCAGTATTTAGTCAGATGAGTCATTCAGATCCGTCGAGTTTTAGTGGGGCAGAAGGTTATCACCCTTCTTGATACAGGAGCCACACATAATTTCATAGATGCTAGATTTGTGGAAAAGTGTGGACTCACTATCGTAGATTTTGAGGGCATCAGAGTTAAGGTAGCCGATGGTTACACTCTTAAGTGTGAGCGTATGATTAGAGACCTCCCATTGCGCTTGAACAACTATGAGTTCAAGGCTGATTATTATGTGGTAAACATGGGGGATATAGACTTAGTCTTGGGTATGAAGTGGCTTCATTCATTTGAGGAAGTTACTCTTCATCTCAAGGACATGGAGGTTCTCTTTAATATTGATGGGAAGACACATATTCTTAAGGCAATATGGGGCAGTAGCTTCAGATATATGTTTTTTCATCGGATGGAGGTACCTATACCACATGACATGATAGAGGGCGATGGCGAGTGCACATTGGCACCAACACAGGAGAGGTATGAGGATGAGCTTGATCTTGAGGTGAGTTCAATTCAAAAGTTGTCACACGTGGTGGGGACTCAACTTTCTGTTATAGTCGGGTCATAGGTTGATGTTGATATGACTATTTCTAGCTCTCACAATCCAGTTTTAGATATTACCCAGGTAAGGACTTTGCTTGCTGATTTTCATTTATGGATTGGATGTTGGGGTGCTTATCTTAGTACTAGAGATGATGTGATGCCATTACATGAGAGTTGGGATGGACATGGCATGGGGTTCGTGTTAATTGACAGTGGTGGAGATCTTAACTACATTTGGGATCCAGGGGGATTGATTGATTTGTCATTCAGCGATTGCTTGAGGGAAAGCAATTCCAGGAGGGGTGGATTGTCATGTCCCCTTTTCAATTGACATGTTTTGAGTTCATGGTTAGCCTATTATGTGACCCTCGTAGGTTGATAGGATGATTAGAGGGTCTTAATGGAGATTGGAGTAGCTTCGTTTAGCAGAGTTTTTCCAGTTGGCTTTCGTTTGGGCTCGATTGGACATGTATTGAGGGAGATATTAATATTTGATTGATTTAATCAAATATTAATTAATTGGCCTATTTTTAATTAGAAACCCTAATTCTAATTTTAGAAACCCTAATTAGGGCAAGCATATCTTTTTAAGGGTATAAGGGTTTCTCATGGAGGCCATTATTTTTTAGCCATTGATTATTGATTATTGATTTTTGAAGAATTTCTTCTGTGAAGACTGAGCCTAGGGTTCTAGGATTCCATTTGCATTGGAGAACGTTTCCTCTTCAGTGTGTGCAATTAAGAGGCTATGGAATATCAGCTGATCTATTGCCAAATTGAGAGATAGCTTCATCCAGAAGTTATCACAAAATTTATAGGGTTGAGAGATAACTTCACACAAAAGTTATTACAGATATTCCAGGATTTATTTCTTTATGTTTTGATTCAATAAATTATACAACTAGAGACCTTCTGTGCTAGAAACATATATTTTCAGATCAGGGGTTGAAACAGGGAAGTTGTTCTTAATTGGCAGCCATACGAAGTCCGTATAGGTTCGTACAGATCCATGCAGATACCGACCTCGGTAGACAGAGATCCCAAGTTTTTGACATTGGCCAACTGCAGACCGACGTCAGTAGATAAGGACCTACAGTGACTGACGTCAGTAGTATATCGACCGATGCCAGTGACTGTGTGTTCGACACAGCAGGCCGAGACAGAATTCCTAGATTCAAACCCAGTTCCAGATTTGCAAAACCAGGGTTTTTAAGATTGTATTTCATATTTATATGCATAAGAGAGGACTGTAACTATAATAGTTTAGAAGGACAAGTGATAAGATATGTGATTTGCTATTGAGAAACTATATTATTGTTATCATTTTGAATTTATTCAATAGAAATTATATCTTTGTTCAGAGTTTTTTGGTTTTTATATTTCCTATTTGGAGGGGATATTACAGTTAGGGTACCTATAAAAATTATAATGCCCAATCATAACATGATCCATGAGCATAGTCCTACATGTCTCCTAAAAAATTGGAGGTGTTAGTGCCATCTCTACCCTGTGATAAAGGTGAAAAATACAAAAATAAGAACTATAAGTGAAGTAAAATGATGAGATGCATGAAAAGACTCAAGTAAAGAAGAATGATAATGGACAATATTAGCATCATGAGCTTTTACAAGACCACTTAACAATAGATCATCTAGGGAATAACCATCATTGTAATCTGGGGTGTGAAGGTAAAATATGCAAGTAGGAATGACCTTATCATCTAATGAAGTATGGTGAATATAATACATAGTCTTGGTCAAGACTATGAGAATGTCATCATAAGGAGGCTTGTGAGAGTGAGTCTATAAGTAATAAGGAATCTTTAAGATGAGATGAGGAAAGAGACTAGAAGTCTTTATCTTTAAATTAATCTCATCATGTTCATCATCATCAAAATCTAATAAGTTAGGAGGAATGTTACCAGGATCAAGATGCCCATTGTAATATTGGGTTAAATTAATGAGAATGTGAAGATGTTGAGACTCACAAAATGTAAATCTAGGTAAAGGATCAAGAGTAGCAATCATGAAGACACTATGATCTTAGAATTATTCAAAATTTTAAGGGTTAGTGTCACCTTAAATCCTATAAATAGCTCCATTGTGAGGGAATTTAATGCATTGGTAGGTGGAAGAAGTAATATATCTCATGTGGTTATTCCATGGCCCTCCAAGAAAGATGTTATAAGAAAGGGGAGAGTTAAATATCATCACCTTCCCAAAAATGGTGATATGTGGAATAGTAATGGGAATCCACATGCAACCTAGAGGAGACATTTTCCTTCTATAATATCCTTGGCAAGTGCTACATGTAGACTTGAGATTGTATTCTAAATACCCAAGAGTCTTAATGAAATTGAGAGAAAAACACAAATGCTATAACACTCATCAATAAATGTATGCTTAACTTAGATATCACCTATTTGGATGCTAATAAATAATGGAGGATCATCTACATGAAGAAGAATATCATCAGGAATCATATAGGCTATAGGAAATTTTAAGTAAATAAAAGTGTCTATACTTTTACGAACATTGATAGACATCTCTTCACATTTTTTTAATATACTATCCTCAGATCCAGATAAAGTTGCCTCCCATATAGGTAGGGGAGGAGGAGGGACATTAATCTCAAATAGTAGCTAAATAAGATTTTTTCTATGACATGAAGAAGTCCTCATAATCTCAAGGAATGGAATTTAGGATGGGAGATTAGTGATATCTTCTATGGGATCCCACTCAACATTACCCATAAAAATGTTTTTAGATATCGGTGCATAATGGTTAAGAAGGTCTTTCAGAATGAAGAGCCGAAGTGCATTAAAAATTATGTTGATAAGAATGAGAAGGTTTTGAACAAGGTTATAAATTATGTTATAATGTTGAAGTAGCGGGTTCAAGTTGATTTAGAGAATTGGTAGAAAAAGTGTTAGTAGAATCTTGATTATCATTAGTATTGGAAGATGATGGAAGAGAGGAAAAAATAGACTAGGAAGTGTTATCCAAGGGAGAATTAAAAAATAAATCATCAAAGATTATAATATATTCTTACCCCAACTCATTAAAATGAGTTGGAGAAGAATATTGGATAACATAATATTTTTGAGATGAAGTATGAGTGTAGATAGGTTGAGAATCGATAAAAGCAACCACCCTTCACATATTAGTCATGATAACCATGTTCTCCTTAGAAGTTGTTTCAACAAGACTTTCAACATTATTGGTGGAATAGGTGGCTTTATATTGATTTTATTGAATAGGTTGATGATTAGGAATAGGGTCTTTATAGATAGCTAAATGAGCATTTACTTGATTTAAGGCATGATTTTTATCATGTGGTTTATAGTCCTTAAAAAGCAATTTCATAAGAATGTTGATGCTTATTAATGATAGAATCATGATAAAAATTATGTCCAAGAAGAAATTCCGTAGCTAAATTATGAAGTTTTCTATAGGTCTCATTAGAATGACCCCAACTAGCATGAAACCAACAAAACTTGTTAAGATTATACTAGGATTTCTTTGGATGAGTAGGGTCAACCTATCATGGAAGAGGCCTAGGTAAATTTTAAAAAAATTTAGTTGAGTATATAGGTTATTAAATTTTTATGTTATTTAGTGAAGAGAAATGAAGATTAGTGATTTTTTGAGAATGGGGAGATGGTTCAAATGAAGGGGTGAGAATGACATCTTGAACATTGTGAATCATGTCATAAGAATTTGTAATACCATCATTGGTAACATTATGATTTGTGTTCTTAAGTAAGAGATGAGGACCTATATAATGTTGGGTTGGAGCAAATTGATGCATAAGAAAATCTTATAATTTAGCTTGGCCAGTAGCCTCTTCCAAGGTACATGGAGAGAGTATGGACCCAATATTAAATTTTAGAAAAAATGGAATTGGTAAAGAGATGGAAAAGATTTTCATTGACCATGTTATGCTTAATTTTTTTGAAAAATTATTCCATATTTTAACAAAGTCTAGAATGGTTTCAATTTCATTTTGTTTGCAATTTATGAAATGGGCCAAAGTGTTTTTGAGAAGATCCCTAGTTTAGAATTCTTGAACTAAAGAATTCACTAAATCCTCCAAACTAGTAATGAAATGAGGTCTAAGTTAATTGTACCAATCCAAGGCATCACCTATGATGGTTTTGGCAAGGAGCTTGGTAGCACCAAAGGTGTTTAATTTGACCCAATCCTTATAAAGATTTTAAAATGTCTTAAAATGAAGGGTGGGATTAGTTGATCCATTATAATAAATTGTAAGTGTTATACCTCCTATGCCAATGTTATTAATTTAAGTAGTAAGAGGTTCATTTTGAATATGCTTAATGGTTTTTTTGACCAAAGGAGGTTAAGGAATGAGATTGACCTTTGAATCTCAAAGTGGAAATGGGGAAACATTTTGGTTATGTGTGCACCAAGCCATTGGTTATGGATGAGATTGAAGGTGGAGAAGGTGGCTTTTCATTCTCATTATTTGATCTATGTTATGATATTGAAATGTATTCATTTGATTGAGAGTTTTCAACAAAATTTAATGTGTTTGATTAACATTGTTATAAGCATTAGGGTTGGCATTAATGTTAGTATTAGTGGCTTGGATACCACTATTAGTGTTGATAGGAGCTTGAGAGGAATTATGAGAATGTAATGTACTAATGGTAAAATTTGTTTGTGTAGCAAAATATGGAATAGTGAATAGTTGAAAGAAAGAAGCACTGACATCATGATTACCTTGGGTATAAAATAATGCACTAGTGGAAGGATTTAGGGTATTTGATCTTATGAGAGGTATATTAGATGTAAAACCTACCATGTGAGTGGATATACTAGGCATGGAGGTGGAAGAAGTTAGAGAAGAAGATGTCATGATATGAGAAGGGGTCATGATTAAAGGAAGAGGATGAGAGTTAAAGAAAGTGGTACCCCAAAATATAGTTGAGAATGTTTAAGTAGGTGAATGAGGTTCTTCAACTTGACCACTAATGATAAGATTTTAAATAGTAAAAGGATCCTTTCCTTGATGTTGAGTAAATTCATAGATAAAGAAGAGCATTTCAGGAGTATACTCTAATTCAGGTTGGTCCTATAATAAAAGAACATAATTGTGATGCAAATAGGTGATATGAGGGGTCCCATAGTTGATTGTATGAGTGAAAATATGAACGTTACTAGCATCCAAGAGAGGAGCCTTACACTGTCTATAGGAGACCTTATGAGGATTGGCAAAGTTCATCATGTCTATTGATTATAACTCAGTGTTGTCATCAAGTAGAAAGTCCATGATGAAGCGAGAGAAAGAGATATGAGAAATAAAATAACCAATAAGTGATTTAAATAGTATAGGGTTGATTTCGCTGACCTAGCACAAAAACAAGGATTGAAAAACTATACAAGGTCAACTGGGTCGATCTAGTACAATGTACAAAGCCTAGAAAAAGAGGTAAAAGGGGATATAGATAATAAAAGGATGACTGGGTCAGTCTTGTATAGTGCATAGATTCTAAAAAAAGGTATAAGGTTGACTGGGTTGACCTAGTACAACAAACAAGGAAAATGATATGGTTGATAACAAGTTATGAACTAAAACAAGACAATTTTTGTAGATAATCTAGGAAAGTAAGAACTGAAAAGAAATAAATAATCAATTGCATCAATGCTAGCTAATCCAATTGAGGTATATAATACAAAACATTGCATGTTAACATTGGTTAATGTAAATTTTTGAACAAAAATTTGAGAAAAGAGTAAGCAATCAACTTGGAAAGTAAGGAGATAACTAATTGGTTAACATAAGAATTTTATTATATTATTAACAATATGATTTCAAATGTGATGGGAAGTTGGTTGTAAATCAAGGAACCAGATAGTAATCTAAGGATAGTTTTAGGTACTTTAAGATAAAAGGGACTGTAGTGGTAATGATACAAGATTGGTATTAGGGACTATCCCCTCACTTCACACACAACAACAATAAGGGTGTTAGGTGCTTAGCTAGAATATACCATTCACAATGCTTTATAGTTGACCAGAGTATTAGGTCAACTTCCCCCTTGGTGATGAAATCCAAGTATGTTGGATTTGGGTAGACAAATGTCATAATGCTTGTTAATTTTTTTTTATTCAGTTGTGTTTACATAAAATAGAAATAGTGAAAATAAAAAGTTAATTAAAAGCCCCCTAATTAGACTATGTGAAATATTTTAAGTATGAAAATAAAAAGAAAATAAAGTGTTAATTAATTACTAGAATTAAAGGTTAATTCCAACTTTAAACAAGGTATAGTGTTGACACTATATGTAAAAAATATAGAACATGGTCAACAAGGTTAAACATGTACTGTAGAATCAAGGTTTAAAAATGAATAGGGTTAGCCAAGGTTGACCCAGTTATTTAGACAAAACATAAAATATAAAACTTGGTTGATAGGGTTGTTCTAGTTGACTATATATGGGCAATTTTGAAGACTACAAATTATGAAAGAAAAAATAGAAAAGAAAGAGATAGAGAGATAAAAAAAACCTTAGTAGATCAGAGATGCTAAGAATGCATATTGCTAATTAAGAACCTTGGAATATGCTTGAAAACTTTGATAAATAGGTATATTGGGTTGATCAAGCTTTACAAAATATTTCTATTGAGTGCTTGAAATGTACAGGGTTGACTGGGTCAACCTAGTAGCTGAATTTGGATGCCTAAAAGTGTACAGGGTTGACTAGGTCAACCTAGTAGTCTGAACTAGAAGTCTAAAAGCTTGGAAACCTATATCGGATCATCTGAGTCAATCCAATTTCCTATTCCTAAAAACCTATGCACAAATATTACAATTAGGTCGATAGATTTGATCCAGTATGACATATATATATATATATATATATATATATATATATATATATATATATATATATATATATGATAAAATAATGTTAAAAAGAATAAAAGAAAATGAAATAAATCCTACAAGGGTTAGTTTCATATCAGTTTTAACAGAATGTATACAATTATAAATTCATCATGTCTATAAATATATCCTATATTAGAGAATATAGAGCATACTTGCACTTTCTATTGGGAATGCATTTGTTATGCATGAACATGACCAATACAAGGATCTGTTAGACCCAATTAGGGTATCACTTATCATAATACACCATGTGATGTAGAGTTCCAAAGCCTAAAATTTAACACAATCACACAACAATGCTAAAAGAGTCATAGGTTTAATATTCACCTATTCTAATTAACAAGAAAGTAAATCTAATCTAGTGTACACCAAAGCTTATGGCACAAAGTGGGGGTTAGAAACAAAACATATAACTAAAATAAATATGCATAGAATACATATAATCATGTCAATGTATACATAATCCTAATGCATGGAAATATAAGCACAATTTCATTATTTATCTACTCTTACAAAGGAGAAATAAAGTTAGAAATACTTACTTTAAAGACAAACCTATTGAGCCTCAATCTCACCCTTGGCCAAGGTGATTCATAAGATATTGTTGTGTTATGTAAGGATAACAATGATAAATAATATTTAGGCTACACAACATATCTATGCATCCATAATACTTCTCCACAAGACAAGATCCATATCTCCAAAGAAAGTATGGAACCTTAAGCATTATTCTTCAAGTAAAATGGTCAATAAGTAGATGTTCATTCACACTTATTATTAATTGATTTTATTCTTATAAATGGTTAGAAATGAACTTGTATATATAGGTAGATATTACCCAAAATCCTCCTAAAATGTCAGCTATATAGGGTTTTACTAGTTGACCCTATATATTTTTGGGGATAATTCACTAGGTTTGAGCTAGGTTGGTTGAAAGGTTAACAAACCTAAAAAATCAAAAATACCATTAAAATATACAAGGTTGACCTAGTATACATATTACAACTGACTGACCAAAAGGAAATTAAGGCAAGATAAGGAGGATAAAAAGAGGAAAATGACTGGAATGGGTAAGGATAAGAAGAATAAACTTAGGGTAAATGTTTTAAGGAGATGAGTGTGTAGTGTGTAGATGGAAAGTGGAAAATTGGACAAAAATTGTATGAAGTATATGGTCTACCTCGCTCTTTCCTGATGCACCCATTAAGGAATGTACTCATAGATATTGAGACTTAATAGGTTCCTACAAGATACAAAGTCTTAATAATCAATAAAAGTTAGAAAATATTATGTGTATATAGGTTTTTCATACGCATAGGTATGTAGTGATGACTATAATCCATTGAGAGTGTCTTAGGGGTCATGTGTCATGGACATATGTTCTTTGAAGTGGTCTTGTGTTTCTATTTTTTTTGATCAACTGTTAAAGGGATGAGTAGGTTTCCATAAACATAAAAGGGATACTTAGGCCTATTTGAAAGGTGTTATTCCTTAAGGGTGATCTATCAATTCTATGGTCTACCTATGTAGGTGGTGTTGATATTTTCCCAAGTGGGATATAATCCTTAAGGGTTAATGAATGTCTTTTGGTTGACCAAGAAGATGGTGATCATGAATACTCTATAAAGATTAAAAACAAAAATGAAGGTTTTTAGAGTATATAAATGAAGAAAAGAGAAGTCTGAGTAAGCTTGGTGGATGAATTTAACAACATAGCACTATGAGGGATATGTGTGTGACCTATTGGTCATGTTTTTTTTTTTTAACAATGTTTGGTAGGTTTGATGATTGAAGATGTGTGAAGAAGTGTAGAGTGATCCAAAATGCTATTTTGGATGCATTGCTTATGTGTGAAGGCTTGAGAAAGCATGAAGGGTTGAATATAATTGTTATTCATTATTTCTCCATCAGATTGGAAGGTAATAAAATTTATGGAGGTGTTGATATCATAGGTGTTGTGTGGGTGCTCAACATCTGGATTAAGTGGGTGATTATTCATGCTTAGGGGTTGGTGCTCCTTATGGAGTGGGTTTTTCACTAAAATCTCTTATTTTTTATCTCTTTTTGGATTGTAGTCTACTTATTTTCTAACTTGAGATTGGGTTTTATCCCCCATGAGGGTTTTCCACATAGCTCATGTGTTTTGTGCTTTGATGTTGCATTATTTTCTTTGTTCATTATAATGAATGGTTTCTATGCTTCATGAATGATTATGTTGAGTGGTTAAGAGTTTGAAGAATTATATTTGAAGTTGATTTTATTTCATCATTGATTCAATCCCCTCTCAATGATTTTAACTCTAACAACCCTAACCAATAATCCTCAAAACCCTAAACCCTAAATCCTAAAAACCAAAACCCAAAACTATAAGCCCTAATATATAACCCATAACCCTTACACTGTACCTATCACCCTAACCATACATTATAACCCTAAATCCTAAACCCTAACATGTATGTTATAAACTCTAAAACACTTAAACATAAAACCCTAACCTATAGCTATTAATGCTAAAACCCCTTAAACCCAAAACCCAAAACAAGGAAGGAATGTTTAGATATGATGATGAATATTGATGGAGATACTAGGGATGATGAATGATGATGATGTACTGATTAGTGATGATAAGTGGTGATGAGTGAGTGATTAGGGATGAAAAGGGACAACAAGGAATAATAAGGGTGTGACTAGGGATGTTAAGGGTCAATGATGAAGTAAATGGGGATGATGGGGGTTGATAAAAGATTGGTTATGGATTACAAGGGATAGTGTAGGATGCTGGAATGATTAGGGATGATGAAGATAAATGAGGATCTGATGAGGGAGTTATTAGGTATGATGAAAAATGATGAGGCATGATTAGTGATGATGGAGTGACTAGGGACAATTATGGATGATGTGGGTTGGTGAGGGAATGATTATAGATGATGAGATATGATGAAGGATGATGAGATCCGATGATGGATAATGAGGGATAATGAATGACTGCATATGGATGATATGGAATGATTAGGGCTGATTAGGGAGTGACTAGGGATGATGAAGGTTGATGAGGGAGTGATTAGGGATGATGAGGGGTAATAAGTGATTATGAGGGAGTGATTATGGATTATTAGGCATGATTAGGTCGATGAGGGTGTGATTATGGAAATTTTGGTTATTTTAGAGAATGGGAATAAGAGGTTTATTATCCATGAAAAAATAAATGATGTTGTATTTGCATAATTTGAGAAGTATTAGATGTTTGCATGATGTTCATTTTTTGTCCTTATTTCTGCAAAAATTTAAGTGGTGTCAACTAATGGAATTGGTTTATTAGTGTTTAAAGGTGAATTTTTAAGATTGGTAGGAGGAACATTCCCTAATTTGGTATTAGGTGGAGGGTTGTTAGGTAAAGGATTATTAGGAGGTGGGTTAATGGTGTTTAAAATATTTACTATAGAGTTATTAGTTAAACTTGTGTCAATTGCACCTATAGTGTAATAAGGTGATTTAAAGAAAGAATTATCTTGAGAAGTGTAAAATGGATCTAATAAATTGGTGTCATTAGTTGGATTAATTTGGATCATATTTTAGTCCAAGAATGAGGATATTCATAAGTGATTCGAGAGTGAGAATCCTCTTGAGTGACAAAGGTAGGAGAAAAGAATATCCTATATATTTTAAAAATTTATTAAGGTTGCCCATAAATATTCTCATATGCTATTATATGATGATTAAAATAATAATACGAGATCAAAAAGCAAAGATATAAAATAGGATAAATTTTGGCCAAAGTCAAACATTGTCAGCTAATAAATATAGAGTTGATAGGGTCGATAGAGTATGGAGGGAAGATCAATAGAAAAATGATGAAAGGACATAGTTGGATTAGTCAAATATGTGTTTTGGAAAAAAATATTGACCAATCTATAAGAGATAAGGTCAGACAAGATGACTATGTCATATAGAAATATAGAAACTGTAGGATACATGGTCAAGTAGATCAACTATGTTCTAAAGTTAAAGATAAGTTTTGATAGTTATCATAGTATATGATATAGTTTTATTTTGAAAAATACTTGAAAGAAAAAAATAAATAAATGTATCATTTTAGTCTTTCTAGTTTTGGCATAGAACACAAACCTTACATCAACAATGGATGATACAAGATTTGCAAGGCAACATACAGTTATCAGAGATCAAACAACAAAAGTAGACATGATAATCTAAGTAGTCATTCCTAAATGTTTTAATTTATAATATTTTTTGAAATAAATGTGATAGAGGGATAGATATAATAAGTAAATATAAAATCAATCTAAGTATGGTTTGAAGTAGTTGACATTAAAAGGGATATGTATTATTGATGGTGCTAGACTAGTATTGGGGCATATGCCCTCACTTCACAATCTTGTAGCAATAAAGCATGTTGGGTGATTTTTAAATATATACCATCAACCATATATTTATACATGGGTAGAAAATAAAGTTACCTTCCACCTTTGTGATTATATCCAAGTAGGTAGACCTTAGGTGGAAGTTGTTTAATGCTTTTTGATCTTATATGTTTTGGAAGTGTGTGAAGAGGAAAAATAGTGTGACTAAATTGATAAATTAAAAACCTCCTATTTAGTCTATGCATATTATTCTAAGAAATAAACCAACAAAAAATGAAAAGTGAATTAATTACTAACAAGATAAGTTAATTCATTTTGTTTTAAAGAGTAAAAAGTCAACTCAGATGATCTTGTATGTAAACAATAATGAATAGAATCAACAGGGTCGATTATGTATGTTGAAGCAAGATATAGAAGAACATAATCATGCAGGTTGATTGTGTAGACACTCAACTTTAACCACAATTGGATTTTGACTAGACTTCAGACCAATTCCTACCAATGATTTTAAATTAAGCCTCAAAATCACTAAACATCTAATATTTGATCATGCATCATTCATCAAGGCTCAAAATCATGTTGAGGCATCCCCATTTGGTATACTAGCTTGTATGCAATAATAATCTCTCATAGATTTATCCTAAATTATGATGCAGCCTAACACATATCAATTTAACATATGGAACCATTAATCAGGGCACTTGATCAAATTTTGAAAGAGAAAAAAAACTAATCTAAATCAATTAAAAAATTAAATAATATTAATTACCTAGTTGAATTATCCATTTACAATTAATGAATATCTAAAAAAGGAAATTCAAAAATTAAAAATATCAAGCCTTTTAATAATTACCTTTATGAGTTCTCAAGCTCTCCCAATATATCTCAAAATATCTAATTTGATAGCCATGCTTAGTAATTGAAAATTATAAGTACATGACAACTTTTAACTCAATTGGAGTAAGTCTCAAGTCAACTGGGGTTAGTTTGAACCCATTTCATTTATAAACTCATCCTTAAATCAGCTTGGGTGAGAGTTAATTCTTCAAGTTATAAATACAAAGAAATACCCCTTCAGTTCTAAGCTTGGGTATTGATGAGTTATTATGCAAGATTTCCTCCATAAGCCTCATGCAAGTAATGGTCCCATGCCCAAATATAAATCCAAGAAATCAAATCCAAGATGCCAAAGAGAGAAGTAGCAAATAAAACTTCATTATCAAAGACTTCTTGATGCACCAACTGAGAAAGCCATTAAACAAGCCATTTCGATCTCCAATAAAGGTAAAATGTGTTTTTTTATGTTTTTATTGTGCTTTCATATGTAGTTTTATTACCTATGCTCTCCCTAGTGTATAGGCTATAAGTGTTAGAATTTTAGTGTTTTTATTTGATTTTTAATTTTTAGACTAACATAAGGCTAACCTCCCATTTACATATTCCTTGTCCACCATGTTGGCACACTTGATGGGGCCTATACCCCATAAAGTTGTTCCCAAGGCCTTTTAGAGTATTCTCCTAATACTTTTCATGTAAAAATTCAAGATTGATGATCAAAATAGATAAAAATTGGAGGCTCAAAGATTATTTTATATAATTCATGAATTTAATCTCTACATTCATTATTTTTCTCTCTAAAATATTGATACTACATAATGTCATTACTTATACAGTCACAATTTTTTCATAACTCTTGCATTTTTGTGTCTAACTATTGAGGTTTTTTCTAACTATTTATGCTTGCAGGGAAAATTATGATATTAAAATATCATGAATTTCAAAGATGTCTTATGATATTAAGAATTGTGATATTGTAATATCATAGCTTAATAATTCATGGTATTTCCATACTTTATGTAGTTTTGTATTAACTTTCATGGTAATAGGAATAACTATTATAGTTTGCTATTAATTGTCTAGTTTTATAGGAGAGTCATAATATTATGACAAAATCTACAGTTTTATCTTTATTTAAGTGATATTATCTAAATAGTAATGATTTTGTGATAAATACTCTATTTAGCACAGCTTTCAGTATTGTCCTAACTATCACAGTTTTATAACAAAAGTTGTGGTATTGTTATATGTTTCTATAGTTTTGTACTATGTGTAAAATTTTAAGAACCTAAAAGTAAGATTTGGAAAGTAATTTTTTAACTCATGATTTGATTCTAAGAACAAGTACCCCTTAACATTTTAAAAATGAACCAAAGTCCAATAATAATACATTTAAAACATTTTATGCTTCAAATTTTCACATTTTGAATTGGTGTTTTAAAAAACTTTTTACTTAAGTAATTTGTATCATTAAAAGTTTTTAACAACAAATGCCAAGGGGATAAACCTTCATTACATATTTCATTTTGGTTCTATGAATTTAAATCTCACATTATTTACATACTCATAAGTGTTTTTCATTTTATGATTATTTGTTGAAAGTGTTTGTTTAAGCAACATGAGTTACACGCTTATTCTCTACCCCCATCCCATTTAGGGAACTCGGGTGATAAAAAATGCTCATTATTTGGATTTTATCACTTTGCTACAAAAAAATGGAATGAAAGTCACTAAGGCCCTCCCAAAAATACATATGATTAGGGTGGCCCCAAAATGACCCTAATGTCCTTTCACTTGTCTTTTATTTTTATGTATTTTAACTTGTGAGTGGGAGTTCATTACCTACTAAAAAGTTCTCTAGGGAAGTGTTGAAAAATAAGTTTGCATCTCAAAAAAATTTCAACCCCACTCCATGGTGGGGTATATAAATTGAGGGTGGCCCATTTGGATGCTTATTTTGAGTGGTAAAAACAAGCTCTGTTAGTGGTACTCAGCCTTAGAATGTAGGGGTAACTTGGACATCACATTACAATAATCAAGTGATGGATGTGGTGGTTGTGAAAAGGATAAGAACATTTCACCACAAGATAGTTGACATGGATCCAAATGATGTGATTTCATCTCTAGTGTTAACCACACATGGGACCATCTAGAAACAAAAAAAAATAATAGTTTTGACAACCCCACTTGCCATTAATATAATGTTGATGTAGGATGAGTAGCCCAAAGTTCCATGTTATCATAAAAAAAATTGAGTGAAGAGGGATCCTAAAAACCCTAATTTTCATGTACTTTTACTTTTTTAGATTAATAATTAAAATCCTCTCAAGAGTGAGTATATAGATAGAATTTGATAGTACTATGCAACCTTGTTGGTTTTAGGATTTAAGATGTTACACTTAGGTGTTTTAGTCATTTTTTTCTTTTTACTTTTGTAAGTAAATTATTTAGATGATTTACAATAATAAAACTATATATGTTAGAATTAAGAGTATAATAAGTAGATACATAACAATAATTGATGAAAGAGTAGAATACTTCAATATTATGTCTAAGCCACTTCGAGTGGGAAACGTACACAATAATGAAATAATAAATGAATTTAAAATATGATGATAAAAGACTAACCACTACCTCTTATATATATTCTAATTAGCCATGGTTATTTCATAGACTGACCATACTAAGAGCATTGATAAATACAATAAACTAATATGAAGATGTGTAAGACATAAGTCATCTACACATATCCCTAGACATATTATAGGTTAAGGGAATTACATGCCCCTCCCATTGAAAACAATGTTTTCCTCAATGTGGATTAAAACTAGGATGTTTCTATAGGAATGCTTCATCCTCCCATGTTGCATCTTTAGAATGCAGGTTCTTCTATTAGATCAAATATTTCTTAATGGCTTTGGTATGTAATTACTTAGTGTGCATGTGAAGTATCTCCTCAAGCTCTAGAATGACTTTACCTTCTTCATCTAGATTAGGTAGCTCAATCTAAGTTGAAATTATATGTGCATTACTTTCTTGTGTAAAGATACATGAAATACTATATGCATGCAAGTGACTGGGGGTAATTCTAACTTGTAAGCCACACTACTAATTTTTAGCAAGATCTGGTAAGGGCTAAAATATTTAGGTGATACCTTGTTATCTTTTTTTTTCTTCAAGGACATCTACTTATATGGCTATAAATTCACAAAGACCCAATAAACTATATCCAAATTCAACTCACTATGGTTGATCTAATCATTGCTTTATTCAATTTTTTCCCATTACTAAATTCGCTTGCAAATAAACTTATACCTCCTATTGATGGTGAATGTGTTCCTCAATATCTTGAACCTTAGGATGCACTATCATAATAGAAGTAATGGATGGGGGATGATACCCATATAGTTCCACCAAGGGAGACATCTTATAATAAGTGTGAAAAAAAATGTTTTACCACCATATAAAAAGTGGTAGCCAATGAACCCTTTTATCCTATTATATAGAAATAAAATAATGAAGATACCCTTTGAGACATTTGTTGACTACCTATGTTTTTCCATGAAATTGAGGATGATAGGATGAGATATGAGCCAAATGGGTACCCAAACATGAAAATAATTTAGTCCAAAAATTACTAGTAAATATGTGATCTTTGTCACCTATAATGATCTTCAGAGTGCTATGTAATTTTTGAATTGTATTGAAAAAAGTAAAAGCTACTATATTGGTAACAAATAGCTTTGGTAAGGAGAAAAAACAAGCATAATTAGTGAGTTGATCCAAAACTACCATGATAACATATTTACCCTCAGACCATGGTAACCCCATAATGAAATCCATGGAAACATCTTCCCAATGTTGGATAGGGATCAATAAAGGCTGAAAAAGACCTAGGGTATTAATGGTTTCACCTTTATTTTATTATCATATCATGCATTTAGCCACATATTTATGAACATCCCATTTGAGTCCTTCCCAAAATAAATTTTTCTTGATTCTATGATATGTTTTCAAAACTACTAAGTATCCTCCAAGTCAAGAGGCATGATGTTACTAAAGAATTTTATGTTTGAGGAGAGAATGCTTATAAAGGTATAATCTATATTTATATAATAATTTGTTCTCCTTCCATGTAAATTTTTTAGATTTGTTAGAACCCTGTTAAATATTGTGAATCAAATCCTTTATAGCATTTACATTATCCCATTATAATCTTACTTTCTCTGGCTAATATGCATGTCAAAGGTCATGGTGCATAATAATGGCTTAACTAATTCATCTTGTCGAGAGAGGGCATCTACCACCAGGTTCTCTTTTATATTTTTATACACAATTTCAAAATCATATCCTAACATTTTAGTCACCCATTTTTTATGTTCTTCAGATAAAAAGCATTGTTCTATAAAATATTTGAGGTTATCATGATTAGTCTTTACTTAAAAGTGGTGACCCATTAGATACGGTATCCATTGCTTCACTGCATGTAGAATAACCATCATCTCTTAATAATATATTGATTTGAGCCAATTTTTTCCTTTAAGTTGGTGACTTTAAAATGCTAGTGGTCTATCTTCTTGCATGAGTACATCCCCCATGCCATATCCTAATGTATCACACTGCATGATAAATGTTTTAAAAAAATCTAAAGTAGCCAAAACTGAAGTTGTACACAACCATTTTCAACTATTCAAATTCCTTGGTAGTTGAATTAACCCACTGGAAGGAGTCTTTTTTCAATGAAGAGGTGAGTGGGGATTCATTTCTACCATAATTATTGACAAACCTATGATAGTAACCAGTTAGATTCAAAAATCCATGGAGGTTATTGAGGGTCTTGGGAACCTACCACTCCATTATTACTTGGATTTTCCTAGGATCAAATTTCACTCCTTCATGTGAAACAATATGACCCAAGTACTCCACCTCTTGGATAACAAAAGCACATTTGGAAGGGTTGGCATAAATTTGATGTTGTTCTAGAATTAAAATATCCTATTTCACGTGTTTTAAATGGCCTTCCTAGTTTTTTCTATAGATGAGGATATCATAAAAAAACATTAATACAAACTTTTTCAAAAATGACCTAAAATAGTAGTCATCAAACTTTAAAATGTAGATAGTGTATTTATGAGGCAAAAAGGCATGACCATAAATTCATAATGGCCTTCATGAGTTATAAAAGTTTTTTTAGGTATGTACTCATTATGAATGTCAATATGACAATATCCAGAGTGAAGATACAAATTGGTAAAATAAATAAAACTGTGTAATTCATCAATTATTAGAATAGGAAACTTGTCTTTGATGGTGTATTTATTGAATTCTCTATATTATAGGCACATCCTCCAATTGTCATCCTTCTTTCGTACCATGACCATAAGGTAGAAATATTCACTTTGACTATCTTGAATGCTTCCTACCTCCAACATCTCTTGTATGATATTTTCAATTTCACTCTTTTGGGCACAGGGATACCTGTAGGGTTTGATATTGGGTGGTGTACATCCTATAATGAGTTTGATGTCATGGTCATGTACATGACTTGGAGGAAGTCCTTTTGGCATATCACCAAAAATAATACAATGGTCATCCAACACATTTTTCACATCAAGATGTGTAGACTCCTTGTTCTTTGAAACTCCATGAAAAATAAGCATGCCACAAAACCCTCTTCACCTTTTTTGAAAATATTCATCATTTGGTGGGAACTAACTAGTTCTAGAGATTTAACCTTTAATCCATGTAGTTTAAAATTCCTTCTTTATGAATGGAACTTGATGACTATTTCCTAGAAATTCATCTTAATAGTGCCCAAAGTAGTGATCCATTTCACTCCCAAAACAATGTTAGCTCCTCCCATGGGAATAGAAAACATAAGGGAATCTAAAAAATAGTCTCCCATATCTAGCTTAATACTCTAACATTTTCCAAAATAATTGATTGTACCACCATCTACAATCATGACCTAAAAGTTTGGAGCTTGGTAAATGGCATAATTTAAAAGAGAAGCTTATTATTGATGAAGTTAGTTGTACTCCTAAAATCAATTAACATAGTCACCTTCTATTTATTTAATAACTTGACCACCTTAAAAGTTTGAGGAGTACTAATGCTTGAAATTTCATTATAGAAAATAGTAGGTTGAGAATCTTCAGATTCATCTACATGTTCTTCTAACACTTCCCCTAAATATTCCTCATCTTCATCATCATTTATACTGTCAATGTTAAATAACTTATTTTCATCACATCAATGCCCTTTATTAAATTTTATATCAAATCCAAAACATATACCTTTTGCATGCTTTTCTTCCACTTGTTGAGGTATCAATCTAGTAGTCTGATGAAATGATGGTGTTGTAATGGTGCATTTAGGAACATTGGTGAAAGTTTTTTATCTGATCAAATCTTTTTCCTCAACCATGCATGCCTTTTTTATATATTTAGATATAGTACTGGGATGAATCATGTGAACATCCAATTGGATGCTATTTTTAAGGAAAACTAAAAATAAGTTAGTCATATTTTACTTAATGATGTATGCCACATGTAAGGAGGGATTCTAAAATTGATGAATGTAGTCTTTAACAATATTAGTTTGGCACAACTTGGCTAGCTAACTGAAATAATTTTCAAAGACATTGTTACAATAGTGGATATGTAACTCCTTAGAAAATACCGACAATGAAAGTGGGACACCTTTATTTTTATTTTGATCACATAACCAATGATACCAAATGAATGTCTCAGGTTCCAAATAGAGAGAGGATATTACCACTTTTTATGAACATGGATTTTGATGTAGATCAAATAAAATTTCAATTTGAGTGAGCCAAGTGATTGGATCATTACCATCAAACTTGTATAGGTCCACTTTTGGAAACATTGACTTAAATCCATAATTATTATTAGTATTACTTGGAGTAAGAAAACCAACTAAAGTGGTCAAAGAGTATTGTGTAGTGGCTATGTTGATAAGTTGGCAAATTGACTAGATATTTGTTGTACTTAATCCTTCATGATATCCACATCCCCTTTCAAAACTGTAATATCCCCATGAATCATATCAAAATCATATTTTTTTACCATTCCTTGAAACTCTAACTTAAGTTATTGAGCTAAGTTTGAAATAGATGGATAATAAATTTTAGATTCTTTTTCATCCTTTTGAGGAGTTTTTAGAGTTTCTTTCCCTTTCCTTCATCCATGAGTGTTAGGACCAGCCATATATAAACCCTCAGAGGGTTTCAAACCCAAAAAATGTACTAATGGAATAAACCATTGTAATGATCTCACTGAGACAAATCCAATGACTACTATTGTGCACAAGGGTGAAATTTTTTGACCCAAAAAGTGTACTAGTAGAATATACCATTGCAATCATCTCACAAAGATGAATCCAACAATTACTAACTTGCCAAAATTGATGCTCTAATACCACTTGTAATGAAATTACATCTAGATGATTTGTAATAGTAGACTTATATATGGTAGAATTAAGATAAAAATAAGTAGCTACAAAACAATAATTGACAAAAGAGTAGAATATATGAATATTGTGTTTAATCCACTTCAAGGGGGCAACCTCCATAACTATGAAATTAAAACAAAATTCATAATATGATGATAAAAGACTAACCACTATCTCCTATATATACTCTAATTATCCATAGTTATTCCATTAGCCAAATATACTAAGAACATCAAGAAATACAATAAGATAATATGAGGATGTGTAAGTCCCAAGTTGACCACACATATCCCTAGATGCACTATAGGTTAAGGGCATAACAAATTTCTTGGTTTTGAGGCTACTATTTTTTATCATACCATGTCAAAAATAAGTCTTGTCTTTATATCAGTCCTTTGTTTGAAGAGGCAGTATGCCATCCATTTGACACCATACCTTTGGAAAACTTTTTTGTGTGTCATTTTTTGAAAAGGGTATTGTTACGTTGCCCAATTCATTTTGAGTATTGTGCCTTAGAGTCTTGAAGAAAACTATTTGTCATATATTTAGAGAAAGATAACATTGTTATGCTTCTCTATTTGTTTCAAAGACTCATTACCTTATGTCCAAAAATTCAAAATATTGAAAATCACATGTGACTTTTAGATCTTTATCTAGTGTCTTTATTTTGTTCATATTTGTATATCTTGTTATCTATTATAATAAGTCTAATTTTATAAATCGAGATTGAAATTAGCCTTGACAAGTTTAGATCTAAACATTTATTGGTTTATATATATGCCTTGCATAATGTTGGCTTAGGTGTTCACCCTTCACTTTTGGATTGTTAGACTTAGGTTAATTCTCTGATCAATTTAAATATTATTTTTTGTGCCTAAATTTGGGCAAAGTATTCTATCTTCCATGTGACTAGAGTCCATTTTATTTTCCTAAATGATTAAGTTTTTGTATAAATCTGAATGCCTAGTTTATGCCAAAGTGTATCAAATTGGTTAGATTAACTCTTGCCTTTTAGACATAATTTTTTTTGAAGTCTATATATTGTTCATTTTCCAAAATACCTAGCAATATCTATTTTCATCCTAGCTTTTGTTCCTTATTTTCCAAAAGACTTAGCAACCTTTGTTTGTTTAGACCTAGTTTAGACTTGTTTGAAACACGTTGTACCTATGTTTGGAATTATAATTTTTATTCATCTAGTAGACCCTATTTTGTAAGAAATTTGAATTTAGAAATTTGATGTTAGACTATTTTAGACCAAGTTTACCATAGATCATTTGGAGACATAGCTTTATTTTTCAACCAAGTTAGACCAAGTTTGGACCATTTGTTGTTTTAGACATTATTTTTTATAGTTTATATAACTTGAGGCATTTTCAAAAAGCATTCATCATTGAGTTGGATATGTCTTATTATACTCATATTGGATCCATGTATAAGCCATGTTATGATAATGTGGTCTCACAAGATGACTTTGTTCAAGACCCCTATGGTGATGATGTAGTTTTTTGGATAGATCTTTATCCTCCTTACACTACTCAATATGGGGAATAAAACCAAGATACCTTATCCCACTATTTGGTTAATAAAACTATATAATTAGAGTAGGACTAAGATAAAATTGAGTAGTACCTTGCTAGCATACCATTGGTTGTAGATCACGTTCAACAATAGTCATATTATGTTATTATGCCATTGACATGTGATCCATATTTATTTTATTTTCACTTCTTGAAAATGAGGATGAATTTTTAGTCAGATACATGGAGGTTGGAGCTAATTTTCTAGTAGACTTCCCCCACAAAAATTTTCTTGGTGTAATTAGAGTGTCTTTTAACATACCTTATAACCAAACCATTGAACATGCCTCTTCTGGAAATCCTCAACTACTCGCGTCAATGTCACATCACAACCACAATATGATTTTCATAAGAAAGGGACTTATGGAGGACCATTTTATACAAATTTAGAAAGCATATCAAACTTATTTGAGCTTAGCATCCAAATTTAATAACACCACCATGTTAAACACTCCACTCATCATGTTAACTCCTTCAACATGAGTCTTAATCAAATTGATAGGTCAATAAAATCAAATTTTAGACCCATTTGTGAAAATTACTTCAATGGGAGACATGTTTAATGCCCCATCTATTAAATCGTTATCTACTACTTCTACATAGACAAATGTGCCAAACATAGTGGATAACACACAAGTGTCATCCAATCCAAGCCAAACTGGTTTAAATACATCAATAAGTAGTCCACAACAAGTTACTTTAATTAATTCCATGAGTGGTTTGAAATAGTAGTGGGTAGGAAATATTATGTCCAAACCACAAAAATATACCTGTAATCCTCAACCAACTATTTCAAGCACGTAAGCTCAAAGATTGAGTAGTCAAATGCCAACTAGTGCCTTGCCTCAACATGTGATGAATCTTACTCCATCACAACAAGTGATGAATAACATTACAAAACAATATGCATAGTATAATATATCAATGAAGTAGAGGTAAAACATTTTCCCCCCTCAATAGGGGGATACCAATGTTCCAAATCATGAAGTAGTGACAAGTATACCTTAACAGTCATAAACCAACATGCTATTACATTCATAAATGTTGTCTAATTAATAATGAATGTCTATTGGTTAAAGACAAGTCTTGAACATATATCAAGTTCTTACTTCACAAATAGTGTTTATACAACCAAGAGGTACCACTATCCCTTAAGTACCAATCACACAATAATTACTATTTATTCTAAATGTGTCACAAATCTAATGATAGGGCCTTGTTTCATAACAAGTTCTTATTTATCCAGGTTTGACTGGTCATCAACAAGTCCCTACTAAACCTTAATATGCATAATACTTTACCTTGAGCCATATTTTTACATCATAGCCATAATTTCCTCAAAATTAGGCCTATATAATGAATCCAATCTAGAATACTACACCACAACACATACAATTCCAAAAATCACATCCCAATCTACAGATGCATATTCATAGTTGGATTCCTTAACCAAGGTTAAAATTCCATTAAAAAACCATCCCTCCATTATACCCCGATCAAGGTAATCCACCTTTGACCACCTAATCTCCACCTCAGGCCAATGTTCCATCCAGCTTTTTAGCACAAGAACTGTAGCAAATGAGGGATGCAATTATCTCCATTCAATTAAGGAAATAAACCAAGCAGTTCAAGCTAGGTGATGTTTGTTGCTACCCATTTAACATGGAATATTTATAGAAACCATTTTCTCCAAGGTAAGAACCACTATAATTTGAGAAATACAAGGGTAAAGGAGACCCTAAGGCCCATTTAACATAATTATTTATTGCTTTCTAGCTAGTGGCTTATAGTGACATATACTTTCTACTTTTGTTTCCTTAGAGGCTAGGAGGACAAGCTTTAGAATTGATCCTAAAATTGTAAAAGAATTTGATATCTGATTTTGAGACCTTTTAGACAAATTTGTGCAACATTTCTTATATAATATCAAATATGACATTTCACTGGTAGGTTTGACTTAGTCCAATTATAAATATGGTGAAAAATTTGTATTCTATCTATATTGATGGAGAGTATTTACTAGTTATTTCACTCATATCTTACTTGATAAACAATTGACTAATGTGTTTACCAAAGAAATGCATAGTGAGATATCCTATCATCTAGAGCTATAGTGTGTGCATAGCTTTAAAGAGATAATAGACAAAGGTATGATAATTGGAAAATCCCTTATTAACAAAGGATTATCAATTTCACCTCTTTAAATAAAAATTAGAATAAAAACCAATGAACAAGCCAAAATAATAACCAAAACCAAATCCAAATGTAAGTGTTAGCACCATCTTAGACCAATAATTATGAAAATCCAACAAAATCAACCAAAAAAATAATGGTGTTAGAAATGGATTAACATAATTCTATCATGTCCAAATGGTACAAACACCATCTGCTCAACCAATGCCATAAATGCAAATTAATCCTCATTAGTAACCCATTCAATAAGCATAGATTTTGTAATAACCTAGACCAACTTAGCAAACATTATAACCATTACCTTTGCAAACCTCTCTTCTAAGTAAAAATGTTCATACTCATAAATTATTTAGTAACCTTGGAGAAGCTATTGAATCTATATCTTGAAATCTAGTTGTTGTTACTATGATTAACTAGTCAATTCTAAGGCATTATTCGAAGGGTATTTTGTATCTAGACTAGTATAGAGAGAATGAGTTCTATGAATACCATTGTGTTCATGGACATAATCTACACTATTATGTGCAAATCAAACACCTCATTGAAAAATGTTGGAAAATAGAGAGATTACATTGTATAATAGAGCATCTACATCCAATGAAAACCTAGGTATTTACCAAAACCCTTTTACACAACATAATAATTACCAACAACAACAAAGTCCAAAGAAACAAAAACAACAACAACAAAAATAATAACAACAACAACAATTGAGATAATTGAGACAACAATAAAAAATTTATTAGTAAAAATGACATCATTTGAATGGACAAAACCAAGGCCAGAATAATTTTAATATCTAACAGACTTACCATGTAGTTGCACATGATTAAAACAAAGATGTAGATCATATTATGGGAGATCATATTTACACCATCATCATTAATCTAAGACCGTGTTTTAAGAGCATAAGACCATACCAATCAATTTACTTCAGTAGAGGCTCCATTCTATTCTATTTGTGATGAGTAAAAAACTCGTAACATGAGGCAGGGGCCGAATGGCTACAGCTTCACTATTAAACACTCAAACAATTACACATAGATATTAAAATATTAGAACCAATTTTTTTATTCTTAGGTTTCCATTAAGGAAAAGAGAAGAGCATACGCTTAGATCAATAACAAAATACTTAATCTAAGAGTTTTCTTTGATGTGTCAACCTAAGCAGAGAGGTCTTATTTATAGCATTTGAGAGGTCCTACCTAGAATCTTTTCCAAGGTGATGTTTGTCCTATCATGCTTTATAGTACAAAATTTGGCTACAACGATATGCTATTGGAGGCACTGGATAAGGACATTTGTTCTGGTGGGTCCAACATTGCTTCCTCTTCAGTCAACATATTATCTTCACTAATGGGATGGAAAAGACATCTTATCTGGAAAGTGCTTGAAAGATGCCAATGTTGGGGTCTAGCATCACATGTATGACAATGAGGATTAATATAAAAATAAGATTCCCATTCCAACTATCTTCAAATGATGGTGTGTACAATGGCATCTTTATCATGATTTTATTCTTCATGAATACGATGTGGTCCAAACCATGCAATCCATCTATAAAGATGCTTAGTGTGTGATGATCTAATTTTGATGTGCCAATTCCACAAAGGTCATTTTACTAGTTCAGTGAACTAATGATAAAGTAATTCACTATTTAATCAATTAATAGTAAATGTACCCATTCTCTTATGACAGTCTACTTTGATAAAAGCTGTATAAGACATTTGTAGATCTATACTTACTTCATAAGAAATCCTTGTATAATGGGGATGCAACCCTTTTCTAAGTATATGTTCTTGGACCAAGATATTTAAAGAAGCAAATCCTTGGTTATAGATTCTGGTCAATATAAAACTAGGATAGGGATGGTGCATTAATGTTGCTAGAGGATTTCTGCTAAGCCAATCTGCCATGATATTATCAGTACCTTTTATATGATCTATAGAGATATTAAACTAATTGAAAAAGGATTGCCACCTAACATATTTATCATGACCATATTTTCTACCAAGATCCTTTTCTTTAAAGGTTAGAAGTCTGGTACAGTTGATTCTTTCAATAAAATGTGGCAGATGGAGTAATTTCAGCATAAATTTCTCAAGGCATTTCTTAACAAAATAAATCTATTTTTTAGAAGAGATCCATTTCAAAACATATGTACTAAACACACCACTATAAAATTTACACACAAACTCTTTATTTTGTAATTTACAAACTAGCATTCCTCCCCATACAGTATTAGAAGCATTTGTGTATATGATGAATTGGTCTGATTTTGGGATATGTAGCTCTAGAAGTGGAGATACTTTAGATTTTATTTTCTTAATAGCATCTATATGTTCTTCCTTTCACTAGAATCCTTTCTTCTTCTGGAGAATTTCTTGAAGTATGAACCTATATCCACCAGAATTATGATAGAAACAATTCAAATAATTTAACAATCCCAAAAATGCTTGAAGCTTTGGTTTGTTAAGCTTCTTAGGAAAAATAATGACCTTTTCTTTGATATGTGATTGGACTTGTAATTTTGAATCCTGGACAATGATTCCAAGAAAAGTACATTATATTTTGTAGAGTTGTATTTGTGTCTTAGACAAAACTATTCCTATAGTTTCTGTCAGCTCTAAGAATTTTAATAGATGGGAGGAATGATTAGAAAGACAATTATTGAAAATTAGAATATCATCTATATATACACAAAGAAAATCAAAAGTGCCTTTGAATATTCCATCCATGTAGGCTTGATAATATGATGGAGCATTCATTAAGCTAAATGGCATCACTATCCATTGAAAATGGCCAAAAGGGTAGCTGAATGCTATCTTTTATCTATCAGCTTCTTTAACCCTGATTAGATTAAATCTAGATTTACAATCAAATTATGAGAAATATTTGTACTTTGCAACTTTCTCAAGTAGATAACGTTTATCAGGTATTGGATATGGATATGGCTAGGTGATGGCATTTAATGGTTGGTAATTGATGACCATTCTCTTTTTGCCTCTCTTCTCTTCTGAATGCTTGTTTACCATGAAGGCGTAACAACAATAAGGGGAGGTTGATTTTTTAATAAATCCATCAGATTTGAATTCTTTTATTTGAGTTTCCATATCACTATAATCTTATGAGGGAATTGGGATTTTATTCCTAGTTTTCATTTTCTTGCCTTCTAAGAGTTTAATCTTCATTTCAGGCATGGATTTCATCTAAAACAGTTGAGGGTTATCAAAATAGATAATGGTTTTAATCATTTTTCCTATTTCTTGTATTTTAATAGGGATTATATTTTTAGGGGTCTGATTCATTAAACTTGGGAATTGTTCAGTTGAATATATCAGATGAGGAATTTTGAGCCTTTCATTTTCAATGGTGAACATGACACTTTTGGTTGTTGACCCATATGGTGAATACATATCAATAAAATCTCCTCCTAATATAATATCTACATGCATTTTTCTTAAGGTAAAGAAATCACAATAGAAGATTTTGTTTTGTATTCTTAGAGGCTACTGGTGTTTGTACATATTGCATACAAAGCTATTCCCCTGGACATCTAGGATCTTATAAGAAAGAGAATCATCCAATTTATTCTAGTCTTCGATGATTTATGGTTTGGCAAAGGAAAGTGAAGCACCTATGTCAACTTGTGAATCTACTAGTCTTCCATTAATTTCAATAGTAATAAACTGGGCAAATTTTCCATTGATCAATTGTGTAAGATAAGCTAGTTGAGGTATTTCTAATGGAGGAATATTTGTACATATCAGTTTATGTCTTTTTGGATCTTGGAATGAAATCTACTCTAGGTAGAAGTTTTCTTCTACTTATGCTTCATCTTCTTCTTCTTGGGGATTGTTACATTCTCCTTGCTCAAGATGGTATTCTTGTTCTAAATAGAAAGAATCTTCTGCCTCTATATCTTCATCATCTTCTTCAGTAGGTAAGAAGACATCCCATTGAGGTTTGATCTTTGGAGAATGAATTTCTCTTGGGGGATCAATACTGGTGAACTTGTTTTGAATCGAAGAGTCACTTGGCTTGACATAACTTTGAAATTGCAAAGGAGAATTAAAAGGCCTTTGCATTGTATGAGGCATTCCTGGCATGAATTGTTGTCTTCCTCTAGATTGGCTTTGTCCTCTATTTTAGCCTCTATTCCTTGGTCTATAATCCCATTATGGTATTTCATTATGATGATGAGACCATCATCCAAAAGCTTCAACTAGGAGACTTGAATAGTCATGAGTCCATGGCTATTGCATGTTGGTGAGTGGTTGCTCTAAATCATCATCTAATGATTTGAGAGCATCAACATCATCATTAAATTCTTCATTAGAGATTTCATCTAGAATTGGTTCATAGATGTCATCTTGTTGGTAGAGACCTTCATCAGTCTCAATGATATCCCACCACATTATTGTGTTGGAGGAGAATACAACTTTAAAAGCTAAATTTTTAAAATGGCACTAAGGTGTGATATGACCAAGTTTGCGACAAACATATAAAATGGGAGTTTTGAAAGGAGGATGAGGAGATTTTTGCTTTTTTAGTAAGCGATGTGGAGGAGCATAAGAATTATTATGAGGGAATGAGCGGTGCTTCTTCTTTTGTTGCTTGTGGGGTTGGAAAAATTGGCGATAGCCAAATAGTGCAATTTTAGGAAAAATAGGAGTAATTTGAGAGGCTTGATACTTAATAAGTTTCTAGATGGTTTTGGTTTCAAAAACTAATTGCATGCCTTATTGCTTTACAAAATCAATAACATCAGAAAGAGACATGTCAGCCAGTGTTAAGCCTTTGAGTTCAATATAAGCAATCACCTTATCAATAAGATTATAGGAGAGTGCTTTTAGAAACTTCATTTTTATTTCCATCGAGCCAAAACAATGACTTTCATAAGCCAATTCTCTAAATTGTTTAGCAAAATCATCAAATTATTTTAAATCACAAAGCTCCATTTTAAGCAACCATTTTTGAGATTCAAGTTCTCAATTCCTATGGGAGGTGAAAACTCATTTATCAACAAATTATACAAAGTTGCTAAAGGATCAGGCTAATTATGTACATCAATATATTGTTTAGGTTTGGACATTGAATCCCACCACTGTGTAATTATTCCCTAGAAATTTTTTGAAGAAAATACGGTAGTGGTAGCTGGGTCAAGATTATATGTGATTGTGATTACTCTCATGGAGTTGCACCAAGTAGTTATCTCATTAAGAGGATTGAGATTATCATCAATATTTAGGTATCATGGCTGTAAGGAGATCTAAGTTCACTGCATAAGAGCATTATTGGGATTCTTGTTATTTTTTTGTGGCCTGAAGCAAGTGCCAAAATTAATAGAACTAGTTTTATGGGGCAAAATAGGTTTTTGGTATGAAACCTCTTCTATCTTGACTGTTTCCTTTTGCTCTTGTTTAACTAACCAATCAAGACTATCTTTTAAGGCTGCTAACTTGGTATCTATATAATACAATTGAGTGATAAAAGTAGAGATAACACTATGCATCATATTAACCTTATCATGATTAAGCCTTATATAATTAAGAGCTTGGTTTGTATAATTATGAACATCATTATAGACTTTCCTAACATGATTAGTATTATCTTTAATAACAACTAGTCTATCTAGGTTATGTTTTATAGACAATACATCTTTACACAGGTCATCAAGATTTTTTTCAAGGTGTGTATTAAATCTAGACATATAATTCCTCTCCTTATATTCATTTGAAGGTTCTACTTCTCCTTGGTGTGGTTGGTAATATAAGAGAAATAGCTAACAACACCTTCTTGTTGTCTATATATATTTCTTTGTGAGGTGGCCATCTTCCACCTTTGTACAGACTGACCTAATTATCTATATGAAATTCAAGATTATTTTCTCTAGGAAGACTCATCATTGTAGATGGTAGCTAATATTTGGGATTAGGTCCTTGATTGATATCTTCATCTTCTATAAAGATATGGACTAATTTAATAGTTCTTTTTTAAGAAGAACTAGAAGATGGTCTGTGAGGTGAAACTTTGCTAGAAGAACAATTAAAAGAAAGAGACCTAGGTACAATATTTATTGTTCTTCCATCCATTTTATGGACATTAGCTTGACCTTTCATCTTTGGTGAAACATTATTTAGCAAATCAAGCTTCCAATCAGAAAGGATTTCTATAGATTCAATATGCCTTTTTTGTAACTCAACAGTTCCACTTAACCTTCGAGCATAAGGTAAATTTTCTAGGATCTTGGGGTGATTGGTATTGGTCATACTATAGATAAAAGTTAGGCTTATGGAGGCATACTTGAATTCTCCAAACATATCTAGACCAAACAGAGAGGTAAATAGTCCCCAACAATCTAGAGATCCAAACTTAACTTCTTTACATCCCTTATCACAAACTATGATAGAAAGGCTAGGACAAAATTCAAAACAAATAACCTTATCATTTATTCATCCAAGACTAGATAATTGACAAGCATGTTTAAAACTTACTTGACATCTATCACATAGAGCTAGATATAACATTGGTTTTATATTACTCAAGATTAGTGGAGTTATAAGGACTCTGATAAGACCAAAATGAACAAACTTAAAATCCTCATGTAATCAGATATAATTAATTTTAGTTTCTAGTAATAAAGACAACAAATTTGTTTGGAAAGATTTCTTGGGATTATAACTCAAAGTGATTTCAACAGACTTAATATGGGGTTTTACAAAAGACAAATAAGTACTATTATACACAAACCTAGACTTTAGAAGTTCAGAATTTTTATAGACCTAAGAAAACTTTATAGTAAGAGGCTTATACAAACTATTTTCCTTTTTGAGGTTTTCTTGTGTAACTTGTATGTCAGGGCACTTAGAGAGTTGGTCTAGAATAAAGGGAGGTAATTCATACAATCCTTTGAATTTAACCTCATTAATAATCTCAATGTTAGAATATTCTTGATATTTTCCAAATTCCATTGGTATCAGAGCCCAAAAAGATTTACTATTGAGAAGATTTTGTAAGAAACTCTTTATTTCTTATCTAATTTTTAAGTTTCCTTACTTTGACAATTTCTTTTACTAAATAATTCCTATCAGTCCATTTATGTGAGTAATCATTTCTTGACTTAGGACCACATATAGACACACCAACAAATAGGGATTACCACTTTTGGACCTTGTGCTGATAACTCATCATTGCCCCATGACCACATACAAGTGTACTATCGACTAAGACTTATCCTTATGGTCCACATCCATCCTCATTTTATAAAAATAATGGCCTTGTATATAATCTTGATTGTGAAATCATAACTTGAGGGTCAAAGATCACCATTCTAGGCCCATAACCACCTACCACAAAACCCATCCAACCCATCATTATAACTACAAACAAGGCATATATAATTGTGAAGGAAAATACATTTGACATTGTGGAATAACTTCAAAATACACATGCAAATTTATATCTTGGATTTTTTGCATAAATATACTATCCATAAGAAAATATTAATATAGTGACTCTCCACCCCCACATAGGTCATTTACACGTTTTTATTTCAAGTATAATGAAATAAAGTTCATATTTTACTTATTTTCCACCATTTTCACTTGGCAAGCAAAGAATCTCTAGATTCAATCACTTGGCATGGGATGTACAGGTGGAATTGGAAAGAGTAATTCTAGGGGTGGATAATAATCTAAGTGAAATTAAATATCATATCAATAATTCAAAATTTTGTCTCTTCCTTTATGAACAATTAGTTTGACTTTAGGCAACTTTTATGCTTGTGTATCTAAGAAGGGGTCATCATTTGCAATTATTTTAGAAGCTTTTGATTTGATCTGATAGGGGAATTTTTTTTATGTGTTTCTAAAGGATTATCCAATGATTTTACACCAATATCTCACTTTTGGAGGTCTCAATATTTCAAGAGGCTTTTTCTTAAGCTTGTTTTGGTCCAATTTCACTACCATTGCTATATACTCAGGTATGTGTACCTACAGGTGCCATTGAAGGTGTTGTGAAGATGTTTTTTGGGTGTCATCAATGATTTTTTTAAAATTTATGGTTATAAAATTCATTATAGTGTTTGGAGAGTCTCATCCTTACATTTTCTTGCCTACATATCATAGTCAAACCTTCATCTACAGGCCCTGGTGATGTGATGGTGGCATATATGGAGATGTGATGAGATATCATGATAAAAATATTCCTATTGAATACGATAATTATAGGATTATTTAAGAGTATAATTTTTGATAGGATATGAAATCCACTTTGAAAGGGAGAATGATGATTGTTTTAGTCTCTCAGTCCTTAAATGAACAAAATAGAAATCTTTGAGATTTTTTGGGATAACATAGAACATGAAAAATAAAGTTCTTAATGCACTTGGTTATTTATCATAATAAAAATATACATAAATAATGCCTATGCCAATTTTTAGGGGCAGAGAGTGAGTGGAATATGGATTTTGCAAGGCCTAAATTTGGCTAAAAACCACTGAAAAGGGGTAGTGACATCTACAAGAAACTGACTTAGAAGGACCAATCTGCAACCAAAGTTTCATCATAAATTCATGATTCATATGTTAATATACTTTAATATTTAAAAGGAAAAATTTAAGTCTCAAAGAATTTCCAAAAGATATATTGTATCCAACCTTGAGTCATGATCAAACCCCCTTGTCTATAGACAGGCCTATGAGGGAAAACATAGTCAAGAAGGGTTAGTAAATAATGAAGTTAGAGGTGAGAGTTTAATTATAATTTTGATAATTTATGGAGGGATAATATTAGTTTTTGATCATATAAATTCATTTTAAGACCAATCACTTTCAAATAAACCTAATTCATGTCCATAAGCACTTACAAGAGGCCTAAAGGCATGATTGTTAAAGTCAAGACAAAGTGTCCTAGTTGAGGACCTAGGCAAAGAATTGATATGGTTTGAAAGGTTTACAATATGGATAAAATAATAAGGATAAAATAATTACATAATAATCATGAATAGTATGTCCAAATACATAAGTCAAGGCTCAGTGATTATCTATAGGCAGGGGCTTTGAGAGTGTTTCAGTCGTCACCAAACAATGGCCTAGTTTTATGACTAAGAGAACTTGGTGAAAATGATTGAAATAAAACTTGGAAAATTTGTTTAAGGATCACCTAAATTAATTTTAAAACATCAAATTAGGTTTTTATTGTGTCTACAAATCATGATCCATGCTCTAAATAACCTAAAGTAAACATGTTAAATAGTGTAACCCTCCTAGGCAGTCATAGACCTAATATATGTTTCCAAAGGCATATAAGTGTTTTAGGTGAAAATATAATATATCATGGTTTGAATATAGAATGGGAGTCATGAATTAACATTATATGATATGGAAAATCAAAAGATAACCTTCATTTCTTATAAGCACAACCTCTACCCTGTCTGCCATGGAAATGTCAATAGTTTGATGATCAAAAATTGGATTTGAGTGCTAAAATTTGGAACATATAATACTTGGGAAATATAAGACACTATAATATGATAAATTTTACAATTAAAATAGATAAAACCCCCTTTGTTTCATCTCAGAGTAGGGTTAATTTTCCATGTATGGAGATCACAAATTTGATGAAAATGATGAAATTAGTGACCAAAAGTTCAAGTAAGATAAAATGATCATTTTGGAAGTTGAATAAAACATAAAAAAAAATATAAAACCTTGATATAAGGTCTTAGGGTAATAATGATGCTCCACACAATAAGTTTTACAGTCATAAGGGTAAGGAAAAGAATAGGCATGATTCCAAATGAAGGGTCATTTCATGTTTTAACCTTAGGCAAGAATATAAATGTCTTGGATCACCCTAATGTGGTTGAAAATGATGTGTTTAATCTATGAGGATGAATAAAAAGTTCAAACAATGGTCTTTTATCTCCAAAGTGCAGGTAGGCTCATTGGTAAGGCACAAGCCTAATGTCAAATAATAGATAAATTTCATTCCTAGCTCTTGAGGATCTCTTAAAATGATTGAGGAATGTTAATGGGACATATTTATAGGTTTTTGAACCATGTTTTTGCAAGAAAATACAACATAAAGCCATTTCTTGGCTTGAAAGCTCTCGAACCCTCACATAATGAAAAAAGTGGCTTGAATGGCCAAATTCAAATGCTTTAAAATTTAATGAGATTATGTATGGGACTTGGATATGATTGGAGGTGTTATAAAATATCCTTAAGGATCCTATAGTGTCATTTTGAAGAATCTCCAATGTGCATCCTCTATGAATAATCCATTAAGGGCTAATGCACTTCAAACCCTCCAAGAAGATTGATTTCAACCTAATGAGAGATAAAGACAAAAAAATCACTAGAATTAATGTTTGAAGCTTGAAACTCATTAGGATTAACTTTATAAATCTCCTTAGATTTATCTCCTACCACTGGTCCATAACTACAAGTACAGGGTTGTACATAATAGGCCATGAAAGAGGATTAATGATAGAATAGGGGTTCGTATAGATTATCAATCACTCAAATTAAACATGAGAATGATGAGGAGGTAAAAAAATTTAATCACAAGTTAATTTTATATTTCACATGTGTGGGATCTCAAAATGAACATTTTTGGTCTTCTAGGCTAAAGAGGCCTAATTAGGCCTAATTGAAAATACTAATGGATCTAAAAAACACACTTGCCTTGGGTGTTGAACCATGAAAATTGAAATAGAGAATAATGGATAAAGAGGATAATAAAAAATGATCTCACTCAGTCGTGGAGGCCTGTACATTTTGCTATACAAGGAGACTTGTGTTAAAATAGGGCTACAAGAAGATAAGGCCTAGTGAAGGCTCTATAGGGAAAATGGGGTCTTGGTGAGAGTTCGATGATTCCAAATGGATTTTTTTCAGTATAATATGATGAAAATATGCCTTTAATGAATAAAAAAATTCACCAATTGAGCTAAATCCAAATTTAATCTATTTTGGCCAAATTAGGTCTAATGAGACAAGGAGGCCTTATGACACCTAAGAGTGGAATTAATGATTTAAGGTAATTTAAATAATTGAGATGATTCAATATGGTTTCCAAGTGTCCTTTGGATTAAAATTTAAATTCTAAAGATATCTCATGATTAATCTCTTTCCTTTTTCCACTTGTCAAGAAGGAGTTTCAAAACTTAAAGATGCTTGTGAAGAGATTTTACACTACATGTGAGGAAGGTTCTCAGTTTGGGATGGAAACATGTCCACATCAGTTTATTGAATATTAATACACATAATTAACATGAATTTTAACTGATTTCCACCTTTGGACACTTGACTTTATGCCTCTTCAACTTCTCTTCTCTCTCTCTTCTTCCAAATTCTATAAATGTGAGCCATCTTGGCAATTGTAAAATGAGACTATAGCTAGTATGGTGAGGCCATGCTGATATGACATTTAATTTTGTCTTTAAAAATTAAATAAAAGTCTGATTCTAAGTTAATAACATTTTGTCTAAGTGTGTGAGTGATGTATAGTGGAGCTAAGTGATGGTGTCATACTTACTCCTCTTTATCCTTCATGTTTAAGCAAGAGTTTTGATTTTAATAGGTTAAGTGAAGTGTATGAATGTAATATGATCCTCTTCAACTATTAAATTATCTCTATGGTGTGAAATATAACCCTAGATTCGTTATCTTTTTTATTATCCTATGTATGCCTACCTTCACATTGAAGCACTATGTTAGGATCCTTCAATGCCTAGAATTGGTCTTGAAAGGCTTTGTTGCTTAGTAGGAGTGTGATAGTCTATGGGATATTTATTAGTGTATCACATATTTAGTGTTGTTTACTTTTCATGTAAAATCCTAACCCTTTTCACATAAACAAGCATTCAATTAGATGATAATCATTTAAAGATGAATCAAGGGAGCTAGCCCTCATAATCTAGAGATTCATCTCTCTTATAAGTTCACCCACACTTGAGAGATGATTCCATGTTGCATCAAATTGTAGGAACCTCATAGCATATCCTAGGTTTCACAATTTTAAGACAAAATTTATGGCACACTCAGTGGGATAGCTGGTCCTAATTACTTCCATGTCAAGTTGAATGTTGGTCTTGACAAGCCCAAGGTTGTAAAAGTGTTTCTAATCTAACATTTGGCAACTCAAAAAGGTGAGAATCTATAGATGTAGATCAAGTTTTCCACATTATATTTAATGGTTAGGAGGAAGAATAAGAGATGAGTAAATAACATGCTTTCCTAGATTTTAACAACCAAAATCCAATCAATCTTCCTACATATGATCCTATCCCTGCCAATGCCACCAAAAGTCTCCCTAACTTCAATGGTGAAGGTCCTATTACCCCATATAAACACGTTAGGGACATATAATTTTTTTTTCAATTTTAACAATATCACTCAAGTCAACATAGCTATTAGGCTACTTACCATATCTCTAAAGGGTAAACAACTTTATTAGTATAGGACATTGGGAGGTGGTTGCATTAATAATTGGGATGGCTTTGGATAATTATTGGTAAATAGGTTTTAGAATAAGAGTGAAAACATTTCACTAATCCATCATCTAAATGTGATAATGAGAGGTCTTAATGAATCCATGAGAGATTTCAATGAAATATTTCAAAGAACATGGCATACGTTACCCCCTATCATGAGAACCCCTCCAAGCTTTGTGTTCCCCACTTATCTCAAGGCCATTGGAACTAATGTGGTATTAATGTTGCAAATAATGGAGGATTTACTCTACCTAATGCATATGAGATATTTATTGAATTATAAAATAGTTTGATACTAGCTGGGAGATTATCCCCAAGAGTTGTTATGCCTTTGTTATTTCATTGTTCATTTGAAACCCCAAGTGTAGATAAAGTTCCCAATGCCAATTTAAAGTCTATAATCACTCCCAATAAGATGGATAATGCTATATATAAATATGAAATGATCAGGTCATTACAATCTTAGCTCAAACAAGCTCAATTACAAGTAAGTACATTACTCAATCCCCAATATAATTACCAAGGTCATCATGTTTTCAATAGGCAGCCTAATAGTTATAATCCAAATCTCATTCCATCCACAAGGGTTATTGTTCTAGTCCATAACATCTTGGTTCAAGGAGAGGAACATTTGGATCATTAGGGACAATCTCAAGGTCAGTTTGTGAATGATGTTGGAGGAGATTTTTAAGTCTTAGTGGCACAAGAAAGAGCTACTCCTTTCCTCATATCAGAAGAGAAAAATATCATGCAAAGGGATACTCATGGAGAAGGTATCATAAAAGGTAAATTTATTTTGAACCTTAAAAAAGAAGAAAACCATGTCAACAATTTTGATAAAGCACTTAAAGGATTTCCATTCAGTACCTCTTCTCTATTACCTTCACAAATTGAAAATCAACTAATTGTTCCTAAGACTCCTTAAGAACTGAAAGGTGATGCTACTATAGATTATTCCATTGAACATATTGAAGATGATACCTCAAGAAACTATGATTAAGAGATTGCAATTTGTACACCTCTTCACCCTAATGGATTAGTCTTTGAGCTTGAGGAAGGAGCTGATGATATGGAGGATGATGATGTTAAACTTGCAACGCAAGATCAAGAAGAGGCACTCATTAGCCAACATGATATTCCACAAGAGATTGGTTAGAGTGTTCATAAAATTCAAGTATTTTGTATTGATCATAAAGAGTTGGAATTTTTGGATGATCTTGAAAAGTTTTGATTGAACTTGGATGATGCATCTCCACTCCATGAAGAGCTTGAGAAGTGTTTTGAAGGAGATGCTGCAGTTAAACATATTGAAGATCATGAAGCACCTCTAGAAGAAGAGAAAGGTAAGCATGATTCATCTCAAGAAGATCAAATGCATAATATGGATGGAGAATACAAGGTGTCAAGAGAGGTAGTAAGTTTGTAAGAACCTCTCCCATACATTTAGTTGCTAGAAACACCAAAGTTTGATGGAGAACTTCATTTTAAAAATGAATACAACCTTGATGATTAAAATACACATGAGGTTGAGGTTAAATGTCAAGATAAAAATGAGTCTGTAATCAATGGAAAACCACTTGAACCAAGGACTATGGTTGCCATTAAAACCAATAAAGAGGAGAATGTTTCTATTGAACACATGTTCTTGGCTATGAAACTAAATGAAGTCAATGCAAGCACTATGGGAAGTAAGCAAGGTGTTGAAATAACAAGGATAAGACATAAGTAGTAGATTGCACACTCTTCTTATCCACTTCAAGGAGATGGTATGGAAAGATTTATTTTTGATCCAAGAGGATCAATTATTGATATTTAGTTTGTATACTTTAGATTGTGTTTGTTTTAGTGTTTCCTAAGTGCTTTAGAGCACATGTGTGTGTTTTTCCTCTATTTTGTGTGTTTTTTGTGTGTATGTGTCAATCAACTTGTTTCCCTTGAGCCAAAGGTATGTTAAATTTAACTATAGTGCTCATATGCATGACTCCATGCCCAATGAAAGGATTAGGCAATTGTTAATAGGTATAATAGGTATGCCACCCCTAAGAATCACCAAGAATGTTGACAAAATTTGACACCAAGTCAAATTTGGGTTAACCCATACTATTTTTAACTTTTAGAGAAAGTTTCATATGTCTTATGGGGTCATCTATTGTCGTACATGTCTCACTTACCCTTTCCATAGACCTTGCTAAAACCCATCCTCCTTGTATTGGCTCAATTAACTAAATTCAACATTGGTCAAACCTATTCAAACTTAGTCAAAGTGACAAATTGTATTTAAAATGTCCTAAAATGGTCTTTGAATTGTTTCAATGTGTCTTCAAGTCATAAATTGGCCATTTTCTAGGTTTCATATGGTAAAAGGGTAATTTGGCCACTTTTCTCACTAATTAATTGACTTGTATAGATGGTGGGAGTTGAAAAATATGTCGTCAAGGTGGATATCAATTTGGATAAAGCCAAATCATGTTATAATTAGTTAGGTGACAATTAGAAGTCTGTTATGATCAAGAAATGGTAGTTTTTTTCTCAAAAATAGGAGTTTTGGGGCACTTGTACAAACATCTCAAGTCCACCATCAGTTGAAAACGTGATGGAGTGACTATTCACCTCCCCAAAAGTCATTTCAATTTTTTTATTTCAAGGAGAATTCAAGAAATTTCATCTTCAACTTGTGTTCCTCCATTTTTAGTTGGTAAGTAAAGAAAGGCCAGATTCAATCACTTGGCATGGGCCATATAGGTGGAATTGGAAAGAGTGATTTTGGGGGTGGTATTACTATATGTACACTTCAATTTAATAATAGTAAGTTTCAATTTGGTTCCTCCTTTATGAACAATCAATTTGACTTCAGGTAGCTTTTATGCTTGTGCATTTAAGAAGGGGTCACTATTTACAATTATTTCATAAGATTTTGATTTGATCTAATAAGGGAAGTTATTACATATGTTTCTCAGGGATTATCCATTATTTTTACACTAATCTCTTGCTTTTTTATGTCTCAATAGTTCAAGAGGCTTATTCCTAAGCTTTTTTTGGTCTAATTTCACTACCATTGCTCTATACTGAGGAATGTGCACCTAAAGGCGCCATTAAAGGTGTTTTGAAGATGTATGTAGGTATAATAAATGAATGATGTTAAATTAAGGGATATAAAATGCATTATAGGTTCTTTGAGAGTCTCATCCTTTCATTTTCTTTCTATTTAATGTTGTTGTCTACATATCCCAGTCAAACCTTCATCTATAGGCCTTTTTGATGTCATGGTGGCATATATGGAGATGTGATGAGATCTCATGATCAAACTCTACCTATTGATGATGATGATGATATGATTTTTTAATATGGATAATTTTTGAGAGGCTATGAAATCTACTTCAAAAGGGGGAATGAAGACTGTTTTGGTTTCTCGATCCTTAAATGACCGAAATAGAGATCCTTGAGATTTTTTGGGATAACTTACACCATGAAAAAAATAGTTTATAATTATATTGGTTATTTATCCTAATATAAATATTCATAAAAAATTCCTATGCCAATTTTGAGGGGCAAATAAATATTTTAAATTGATTTTTCAAGGCTTAAAAGTGGCTAAAAACCATTAAAAAGGGGTAGTGACATCTGTAGGAAACTGACTTAAAAGGACCACTCTTCAACCAAAGTTTCATCCTAAAGTCATGATTCATGTTTTAATGTAATTTAATATGTAAAATTAAAAATTTAAGGATTAAATACCTTCTGAAAGGTATAGTGTATCCAACCTTGAGTCTTGATCAAACCCCCTTGTCCGTACTTAGGCCTGTGAGGGAAAACACAATCAAGAAGGGTTATTAAATAGTGAAGTTGGAGGTGAGAGTTTAGATTTTTTTTGACCCTTAAAGGAAAATAATGTTATTTTTTTATCATATAACTTCATGGGAATACCAATAACTTTCAAACAAACCTAATTCATGGCCAAAAGCACCTACATCAACCCTAAAGACATGACTATCACAGTCAAGGTATGGTGTCCTAATTGAGGACCTAAGCAAAGAATTGATATGGTTAGAAATATTTAAAAGAGGAATAAAATAATAAGGAGAAAATAATTACCAAAAAATATGAATAGAAGTTCAAAATCCATAAATTAAGGCTTAGTGATTACCAACAAGCAGGGGCTTTGAGAGTGTCTCAGTCCTCATGAAGTAGTGGCCTAGTTTTAGGAGTGAGAGGACTTGGTGAAAATGATTGAAATAAAAATTGGAAAATTTGATTAATAATAACCTACATGAATTTTAAAACATAAAATGAGGTTTTTATTTTGTCTACAAATCATGACCCAAGCTCCAAACAGCCTACAACCAGCATGTTAAATAGTGCAACCCTCCTAGGCAGTCATGGACCTAATCTATGTTTCCAAAGGCATGGACGTGTTCAAGGGTAAAAAATACTATAAAATGGTTTAAATACACAATTTTATTAATTAATGATCCTTATATTTGATTTAAAATCAAAATATAACTTTCATTTCCTACAAGCACAACCTTTACCCTGCCTACCTTCATCAACCTACTTTGTTCAAAGTCTACCTTGGAAATGTCAATAGTTTGATGAAAAAACATTAATTTGAGTGCTCAAATTTTTAAAATATAATAATTTTGACCAATAATAAACTACAATATGATCAATTTTATAATTCCAATAGAGAAAACACTCTCTATTTTGTCTCAGAGTAGGGGCAGTTTTTTATGCATGGAGATGAGAACTTTGAGGAAAATGATGAAATTAGTGACTATAAGGTCAAGTAAGATAAAATTATGGGTTTTTAAGTTTAATAACACCAAAAAAAATATAAAACCTTGATATAAGGTCTTAGGTTAAGAAGGATGCTCCACACAAGGAGGTTTATAGTCATCAGGGTAAGGAAAGGAATAGCCATGATTCTAACTGAGGGGTCATTTCAAGTTTTAGTCATAGGAAAGAATATAAATGTATTTTATAATCCTAATTGGGTTTAAATTATGTTTTTAAGCTGTGATAATGCATATCAAGTGAAAACAATTGTCTTTTGGCTCTAAAGTGTAGGTAGGCTCATTGGCAAGACACAAACCTAATACCAAATAAGGGGTAAATTTCATTCCTAGCTATTGAGGAGATATTAAAATTATTGAGTCATGTTCATGGTACATATTAAGAGGTTTTTTAACCATGTGTTTTCAGTAAAATCCATCATAAATCCATTTCTTGGCTTGAAAGCTCTCGAACCCTAACAAAATGCACCAAGTGGCTCGAATGGCCAACTTCAAATGCTTAAAAATTTAATGAGATTAAGTATGGGACTTGGAGATGATTAGAGGTGTTATATAAGGTCTTTAAGGATCCCTCAATGGAATTTTTAAGAATCTCCAATGTGCAACCTTTATGAACAATCCCTTAAGGGCTAATGCACTCCAAACCCTCTAAGAAGCTTGATTTGAACCTGACGAGATAGAAATGCAAAATAAACACCCAAATGGATGTTTCAATATTGAAACTCATAAATATGAAATTGATAACTCTATTGATATTTATCTCCTACCTCTAGTCCATAACTACAAGTATAGGGTTGTATGAAATAGGCCAATATAAAGCATTTAATGTTAGAACAAAGGTCTATACAAATGATCAAGAGATCAAATTCAACATGAGGAATACCGAGGAGGTAAAAAATGTGAATCATAGGTTAATTTTCTATTTCACATGTGTAGGATCTCATAATTAATATTTTTGGTCTTCCAGGCTAAAGAGGCCTAATTAGGCCTAATTGGAAAGACTAGTGGATCTAAAAAACACACTTGCCTTGGGGTGTTGAACCATCAAAATTGGAATAGAGGATAATGGAGAAAAAGGGTAATAAAAAATGATCTCACTCAGTCTTTTAGGTCTATACATTCTGCTATAGAAGGAGACTTGTGTAAAAATAGGGTTACAAGAAGACAAGGCCTAATGAATGCTCTATAGGCAAAATGGGGTGTTAGTGAGAGCTTGATGATTATAAACGGATTTTTTTCAATATAATATGATTATAAGAGGCATTTAATGAAGAAAAAATTACACCAATTGAGTTAAATCCAAATTTTAGCTATTTTGGCTAAATTAGGCCTAATGAGACAAGGAGGTCTTATGAAACCTAAGAGGGAAATTGATGATTGCAGGTAATGTAATTTTTTACATGATTTAAGATGGTTTAAAAGTGTCCTTGGGGTGAAAATTTAACTATCTGATAGATCTCATGATAAAAAACTTGCCTTTTGCCACTTGTCAAGAAGAACTTTCAAGACTTAAAGATGTTTGTGAAGAGATTCAACACGACATGCGGGGATGGTGCTCAATTTGGGATGGAAACATGTCCACATAAATTTCATAACACTTCCTAAAACTCATTTAAATTCATTGTAACTAATTTACACCTTTAGACACTTGTCTTTTTGCCTCTTCAACTTCTCTTCTCTCTCTCTCTTCTTCCAAATTCTATGAATGTGAGCCATCTTGATTATTGTAAAGGAGACCACATCTAGTATGGTGAGACCTTGTTGGTATGACATTGAGTTTTGTCTTTCAACATTTAATAAAAGTTTGATTATGATTTAAGAACATTTTTTCTAAGTGTGTGAGTGATGTATAGTGGAGTTAAATGATGGTGTCATCCTTACTCCTCTTTATCCTTCATGTTTAAACAAGAGTTCTAATTCGAACAGGTCATGTGAAGCGTATGAATGTACTAGGATAATCTTCAAGTATGAAATTGTCTCTATGGTGTACAATATTCCCATAGATAATTTATCTTTTTGATTATCCTATGTATGCCTACCTTCACATTGAAACAATATATTAGGATCCTTTAATGCCTAGAATTGGTGTTGAAAAGCTTTGTTGCTTAGTAGGAGTGTGATAGTCAGTGGGATATGTCTTGTTGTATCACCTCTTTAGTGTAGTTTTATTTTCATGGAAAATCCTAACCCTTTTCCAATTAATGAGCATTAGATTAGGTGATAAGCACTTAAATATGAATCTAGGGAGCTAGCCCTTATAATATAGAGATTCATCTCTGTTATACATTTACCCATAGATTGAGAGATGATTCCATGTTGAATCAAATTGTAGGAGCCTCATAGAGTATCTAATTATTTTACCATTTCAACAAATGGCCAAAGAGAATATATGACCCATGATATGATTCACATTTCCAAGATTTCACATATCCACAAGTTTTTTGGAAAACCTAAATCCAAACCACTTTGCATGAAATGGAAATGAAGAGGAAATAGAAAGCTGCACAGTCTAGCTCCTATCATTTTTACATTGGCCATTAGCTAAGAAGAGGACCCACTTGCTAATGATGAAACCTAGTTATACAAGGACAAATTAGCTAATTGCTAGAACAATGTAAAATAACCCATTCCTAACATGATGATGGAGAATTAATCCTATGAAGGAGGAGGTCTCAAACCAAATTAGCAGGGTACACTTGAGCGAATTTTTATCACTCGATACAAAGAAACCTATGGTCTCAAATTTAAACTACCTACGGGTGGCCCCACATACATTATTTATGCTCCAATGCCAATGACTAGTGTCGATGATGCCAGAAGTGAACTAGAGTCTGATCACAACATTTATGATGATATTGACAATACCAATGTATTTTAATCCCATGCCATTTATACCCTTACCCTAGTTATTAACAATGATCTGCTTCCTCTATATCACCCTCAACATATAGCTTGGGACCAATAACAATACATAGTACCTATAAACAAGTTTGAGAATTATGAGGCCTTTTGTGATTTTATAGGCCTAAGAGACAATGTTCTATTGGAATACCACAGACAAGGGTTATTAATCAAATTGGATCCTACACCCTATTTTGGATAATAGGTGAATACCCTTTGCAAAAAAAATTAAAATAAAACATTGAGGTCCTAAATTGAAAAGCTTTTTGAGGTGCTTTTGGATTAGGAAAAAATTAAAGGGAAAGGCCAATCTTTTGGTGAAAACCTAATTTAGGCACCATTATATGGGGGTGTTCACCTTTCCCATAATGAATCTCAAAAGACCACCAATGATGAACTTATTTTTATGTCTAAGTTCAATTCTTAAGAATAACATGCCTTCATTTGCATTATTTAGGAATTTACAAGTGTTTATAATGTGGTCATCTTTACCATTGGGAGGCTTTGATTCATCTTGTTTAGGAGAACATGAAGAGCTAGACCAAGAAGAGAAATTTTTAGTTGCAAGCCAATTTAAAACATTGCTAACCATTCTAGAAGATGGTTCAAATCTCCTCATATAAGACACTACAAAAGTCAACATCATGACTCTAGATGACCGAAAATGGATCAACTTAGGCATGTCCTTCATTGAAGAGGACCATGAAGTATTTATATCCCTTTTGATAATTTTTTTTGATGTCTTTCCTTGGATATATTCAAACATGTCAGGTTTTGACCTTGGCTTGGTTGTACATGACCTTGTTGTACATCTTGATGCTAAACCTATGAAATAGAAATTATGCAAGATACATCCTAGTATTTTTTTATTAGTAAAGAAAGAGTTTTAAAAAATCTTAGAAGTGAGATGTATTCAACTGATAGACTAATCAGAGTGGATCTTGAATGTTATGATAGTTGGAAAGAAGCTAGAAGGAATCAAAGTCATCACTGATTTTAGAGATATAAATAAGGCCTTCCCCAAAGATGACTTTCTTATACCAAACATTGACATGATAGTTGAATCCACAGGTGGGTATGAAATGATTTCACTAAAGGATGGATTTTTAAGATACAACCATATATTAATTGCATAAGAATACCAACATAAGACAACATTCACTACTCCATGTGGAACATTTTGTTATCAAGTCAAGACATTTAGTCTCAAGAATATTGGGGCCACATACCAAAGATTCATGACCATAATATTTCATCATATGATGCATGACACTATTGAATCTTATGGTAATGACTATAGTCATATGAAATGTGAAATTTGGTAATTTGAGTATGACTAATGACACCCAATCTATAGGTCCATTTTGCTTGCTCTCTTGACCCTCTTAGGCATGTTTTCATAGTTTTCAAGTTATCTATAACCTTCCAAAATAAAACCTTGCTAATCCAATCTTATCTTCCCATGACAAATCCATCCCCCTAGGTCTCCTACCCTCAAGACAACAACACCCAAACTTAGATTGCAGTGCTGAAACTTAGGGTGTCTTATTTTAGGCCCTGTTGTCTAAGTATAATTTTGGTTCAAATGATCATATTCTCTTGGATCCTTATCCTAATTCATGTCAGCCTAACATGAATTAGTTTAACCTATGATCATTAAATCCCCTATAAAAGGCCATTCAAATTCCATTTAGAAGGGTTGGCACTCATTTACAAGAGAGAAGCAAGAATACTCAATAACTCTTCCATATTCTTTGTATACAACCATAAAATAGTATTTTAATCTTATTCAAACCTTTACACCAATCCCTAGTCATTCCAAGTACACATAGTTTCATATTTACTTGAATTTTTCATCACACTATTGCACCAAGAAATTCAATGGGATAACTACATATATTTAGATCCCTACTCAGAATATTGGTATATAGGTAACATCCCACACATGAGGTGTAAAGTGTGTTCATTGTATCCTTTACACACTAACCACTTTTACCTATTCTCCAAAGTTTTATTTAATTACATAGAAGACACAAGCACATGAATAATCAACTTTATAAGGAGTTATATTGATAACAAGGATCTAAAATTTAGTACACATGCTCGTATAGATGCTACAAATAAAACCCAAATAAATCATATCTTTGTGAGTAATTTGGACAATGATAAGACCAATACTACAACACCGAATAATAGGGTGTCCTATTTTTGGTGGTCCTATCTAATTAAGAAATGAACTCTAGATCTCAGTTTTTGATAGTGTCCTAGTCTTGTTCCTCCAATATCAAATTCTATCTTAGACTTAATATCCCTAAATAAGATAATTTATATTTTCTCTCACTCATTACTATTTTTAGAAAAGACAAAAACAAAACATGTTTAAATAAATTAATGGCTTAATTATTGCATATTATTTATTGATTTTATTTACTTAGACCTATTTATTATTTAGGAATTAAATATCTAATTTTCCAAAAATAATAAATCATTTGGTGAACTTGACTTACTTTAAATTTCACAAAAAACCCCTATAAATCCTAGGGTAAATTCCTAGATAAATTTTCTCATAAAATTTTGAAATTTTTCTTGAATATTAAAATCAGAAATTCATCTCAATTTTTAAAATTTTATAGAAGTTTTAAAATTAATTTTTTTCAAACCCTAGTTACAACAACTAGATCCCAATATTTTTCTAGTATTTTTTCAATCATTTTATAAATTTTTAGTCGCATATCAAAAATATAAAATCACTTCAAATTTAAAAAATTCATAGTAATTTTTTTTTAAATATTTTTCTGAAATCCCTTGTTGCATCTACTAGGTCTCGTTAAATCACTAATTTTCCAATAAATTTTTAAATTTTATCTTACATACTTAGCTCAAAAAATTAATTTCAAATTTCAAAAATTCAAAGTATTTTGCAAAAATATTTTTGAAAAATCCCTAGTTTCATAAACTAGTTCCTATTTTGTTTCTTAAGGTATCACCTTACATGTTTGCACACTTCATATCTTTTCATGAAATTTCCAATTAACTATTTTTAGTATCTTACATTTCCTATATTTAGTAGTTTCCTTTTATAGCACTCGGCCTATAACAAATTATTGCAAAAAAATCAAACACTTCTTAAATTGTTTTCCTACTTTAATAATGGCCCAATACATTAGTTTTGATGAAATTGATAAGAGATAACTTTAAGAACTCTTAAAAAAACACCCTGACATGCAAGATGACATGATTAAGATATTATAAGAGGAACAACAAAGAACAAATAATAGTTAATCTTCTCAAACCACATAGCAACTAGTTGAAAATGAAACTACAAGGGAAATTATGTCTCAACAACCCCTATAGAAACCCAATGTTCCACTATACCACTAGTTATAGATAGTACATCCCTATCCCCTAATGTGTCAACCTTTGTACAATAGATAATATCTCTTAAATTCAAGGTGCTACATCTTGGGCAAGGTGCCACTATACTTATGTAGGCTTTCATTTCTTTTCCTCTTCTGCATACACCATTGACACGTCACATTGCTTCCACACCCTCACCACAAGGTTTTGTTCAACCTAAGCTTACTCTTTACGATGGCAAGGGTGATATAGAGAAATATTTGAAAGATTTTCATGTAACATGCTTGGATTATGTACTAAATGATTGGCTACTTACCAAGTTATTTTCATAGAGTCTAATGGATTATTATTTACAATGGTTTTATAGTTTACCGAATCAGTTGGTAAATTAATTCAATACTTTAGCTAACATGTTCCTAGCACATTTTAGTATCAATATTGGTGATAAGGTCTCTTATGCACAAATTGTATAATAGAAATAGAAATCAAATGAGCACCTCATAGACTATGTGCTTCAATATAAGACCATCTTGGCTAAGATGACTAGCCTCATTATAGATAAGGAGTTATAATATATCTTCAAATATATCCATCTAACATCATTGCATGAATATATTATGTTTAAAATATTCTCTTCCTTCACTAAATTATGTCATACACTAAAGGAAAGACAATTAAAACTCATTTCAATGGGCAAACTCAAGTATACAAGCATTACAGACACAACAAATAAGAGTAATATAAAATTCCCATATAAGTTTAAAGATAATGATAACAAGAATCAAAATCAACCATTAGTAAATGTGGTTTTAGATCCCCCTCAACATGTGGTTTTATCAACACCTCTACAGCATGCATTTACCATTCTACTAGTTTCTCTAACTAGAGTTTTACATCAATTATTAGAATGTGACATCATCACTCTCCTTCATATTCTAGAAGTTGACCCAAAAATGCATCTTCCATGGGGATATGATCATCAATAATTTCTTTATTTTCATAGGGAACAAAGCCACAATACAAATAGATGCATTAGTTTGACATATAAGATATATGACTTGATACATGGCAAGCCACTTGATCTTAGCACTTCAGTTGAGCCTCCATAGGCTAAGTCAATGTAAGATAAAGATTTGAAAATATTCTTTAATCCATTTCCATATAATTCTAAGAAAGATAAAGGGGACAGATAAGGCGTTCACCACACATACCATGCACATCCTCCACCAGTTACATACTAGGCACCTTTAGTTGAATCACCTCCTTTAAGCAATACGATAGGTGTGTGTGATTCTAGGGTTCCAAATAGAACTTCCATATCCTTCTTAGATCAGGAGATTTTTGAGGATAATTCATATTAAAATTCACTCTTTATTAGATGACATATTCATAATCAACCCATTCACAATGTTCTCATCGATAATGGTTCCAATGTCAACATGTGCACCATTACATTATTACAACATTTAGGTTATTCAAAGTAGGATATTACTCTGATAGATACATTTATTAGTAGATTAAATGGGTATATAAAGAGTTCATTGGGTGAGATTGTACTTACTCTATAGATTGGGCCAACACATGTGACCACACATTTCACCATAGTTCCTACTGTAGGAGTTTTTGATATGTTACTTGGTTACCCATGGATTTAGAAAATTTGAGTAGTACCAGCTATAGTTCACATATGTTTGAATTTCATTCATGATAATTAGGTTATTATTATTAGAGTTATATATGAGTTACCACTTCCCACTTTAGATCCATCTCCTTTACAATCACCAATTCTAGTTCTCCACCAGTTTTAGTTTCCCCAATAGTTATAGTTCTTCCTCTAGTAAAGATGTAGACATAGTTAAGGCAACCATATCCAATAAATAGGGTTTATACACCTCTACCTCTTCAATATTCTACATAGCTTCTAGCTATAGTATTCACACCTAGGGTAGTGTCAGTGAGATCTCATGCATCTACACATAGAGCACATGTTTAGAGATCTTCTCCTACTTCCAAATGGGTCCCTAAGAGCCCTATAGTTGCATCCACTTCTTAGAGTTATAGAGGGACCCCATAGTCAATTTTTACTTCAAATATTTTAAAATATTTAAAATTCACATATTTTTCATAATCATAGTCTCAACCTTTCCATCATGCTTCATGATCATGCATGATACATATATTCAATACAGGACACTATGACAAGGAGTCTCATCTGAGACTCACTAGTTAGTATCATTTATTCTCAATCTTTCTTGTACATAGCTTATTTAAAAAATGGAAAAATAATATAATATTTTAAAAATACTATTTTTTTCAATAATACAAAAACATAAAAGCACAAAAACATTTTGATTGTATGCATCATCTATGATTTATATTTATACTACTATGATAGGACTTACATTTACTATTTTATGTTATTGTTTATCAATTTATCTTCATTACCATGCTTCAATTTATCTACTATGAGTATGTGTGGTGACATTTAGATCCTTGATTTATTCACTCTACCCATTAAAGGGGCATCCTACTTATACATTTGAGACACACATCGATAGACATACCCACTAGGGGCATATTCTACATGACTACACCATCTAGGTTATGTCATTCTTACACTACACACTCCAAGTTATCATGCTAATGTACATTACTTACTATATCACACAGATTATTATATAAACATTTAAATAGTATTTAGCACTTACGTATCTCTTTAGCATATACCTTGTCTTGTAATAAATAGGTCTTGCATACTTTAACTCTTGCTTTGATTAGTTAGATGTGATTCTATCTTTCTAGTTTTACATGCTTTCTCTTCTTACTTCGCATATCTTGTTGGATTGCATTTACAGTTCTACTTTTCTCCTGGGTGTGCCTTATGACATTTTCCAATGTCATTTTCTTCTATTCATGTGTATGTACCTTTGGACATTTTACAATGTCCCTTTCTTATACTCTTTTATGTGCCTATGCCCCTCATGCCAATATTGCTTATGATATGGTATGTGTATGCAACTTTTAAACATGACTTGTATGTTTGATTTTTATTATAAGTGACATGTGATCATGTCCCTTATTTACTTGGCCACTTGGCTACCCTTGTATGCTTGTTGCTTCTTGTTTTGTATGCTTATTTCTAGATTGTTTATCCTTGTTTGCAAATTTCATGATCCATATCGTGTATATCTTTGCCTTCTTGGAAGCCATGATGGACATAATGTTCCATCCCTCCTTGCTAATAAATAACAACTAACCCTTTTAATTCTAATTCAGTATAGTGCACATGATTTTACATTATTATATATATCTAGGCATGCTCCTATTGATTTAACAATCTCTCAATACAAATTTTTTGTATCTCAATATATCTTATTGACTACCATTGCTATATCATGCATATTTATAACTTAACACACTTGTAGGGCTATCTATTTTGAGGGAAGTCATTGTAGGGTCTTCATTTTTCCCTATAGAAGAGGGGGAAACAAATAAATGTTTTGTCATAGAGCATATCTCTTAACAGACAAAATAATAGTTTTCAAAACACTTGGAACAAAATCTAGACATTAGACTAGGCAAAATAGACTACATAGATAACAAAGAATAGAGAATAGTCATGAAATTTGGCATTGAATAATAGCACTAAATTTGGAGTACAACACCAGATAATAGGGTGTCCTATTTTCAATACTCTTGTCTAGAGAGTAGAAAAATGAGTTTTTCTAGAAACAAATAGAAAGGTGAGTTCAGTCACAGGTTTGTAAGTATAAATAGTCTAGATTTATCATGTTTCAGTACAATTTTTTCTCAAAGAATCTAGATATAGGGGCATCATGCATGTTATGATGGCTCTCACTTATAGTTTTAGATTACATAGTTGATATAACATCTAGATTAGAATCTATGTTCTAGACACCAATTATTAGGGGCAATATGTGCTTCACATTGGTCCTCCTCTTTTTTTGAGTTCAATTTATTTTTCCTAAGCATTCTCAGTAGATACATGCCTTACTCCATCTATAGGTGGTTGGCATCACTTTTTAAGATTAGCTTTAATACAAGGTTAACTTCTTGAGTACCCAAGCACCTGAGTTGGCTTCCATATAAGCCTATTGTACTAGTTTTGGAGTGGCTTTCATACAAACTTAGTCTTCACATTTTGAAATGTCCAAGAGTAGCCTAGTTTCTAGCATAAATTCAACTATCCATGCCAACATTGTCAAATTATAATACATTCATGGGCTTTAGGATCCATCTCATATGACATCTATTCCATACTAGTATCACTTCATAGATTCACTTCATAGGGAAACAATGGAGCCAAAGGGCTTGCATTTTATTCTTGAGCCACCTATTCAGAGGGATTAGACACACAATCCAAACATTGATTGACACATTCATGATTAATTAGTTTCACTTAGTAGGTGATGATGGATCTAAAGGGCTAGCCTTTACATTCTTGAGCCACTTCCAAAACAATTGAGCACTTGGCTCCATTCGTGAAATTAGTTTTGGTTCATCACACACCCAACATAATACAACATCATAATAGGTTTTGTATTTGTTCACATACCTAGTGAGATGTATTCATTCCTTTCTCTTTATCTCTCTCTTACACATATTTTATACATTTTTATTTTAGATATAAAGTATCTAATAAGGAGTGATCTACTCTATGTTTTTAATTGTATATTTACATTACACACCATGCTCTCTCTATGCACATCTAGCATCACATAGCCTCATGATATTCACCTTTTCAAGTAAGTTTAGGTACCCTTTCTATTTCCCTTTATCCTAGTGTTTCACTTTACTGCATCACTAGAATAAAAGGGGAGAAAATGTAGTGATATAAAATGCAAACTTTGGTAACTTGAGTATGAATAATGACACCCAATCCATAGGTCCATTTTACTTGCTCTCTTGATCCTCTTAGTCATGTTTTCACTATTTCCCATATATATATAACCTTTTAGACTAAACCCTTACTAACCCAGGTTGATCTTCCCATGACAAATCCATCCCTCTAGGTCTCTTGCCCTCAAGACAAAAACACCCAAACTTAAACTATAGTATTGAAATTAAACGTGTCCTATTTTTGACGTTATTGTCCAAGTACAATTTTAGTTCAAATGGTCATATTCTCCTAGATCTTTACCCTAATTCATGTTAGCCTAATGCAAATTCGTTTAACCCATAATCATTAAACCCCCTATAAAAGTCCATTCAAAGTCCATTTAGAAGGGTTGACACTCATTTACAAGAGAGAAGAAAGAATATAAGAAAGACTACTCAAGCACTCTTCGCTATTCTCTATATATAGCCATCCAACAATATTTCAAGCTTATTAAAACCTTTACACCAGTCTCTAGTCACTCCAAGTACACCTAGTTTCATATTTACCTACATTTTTCATCAAACTATTGCACCAAGCACTTCAATGGAAGAACTACATATAGCTTGATCCCTCCTTGGAGTATTGGTATGTAGGCAATGTGCCCACACATAGGGTGTGAAGTGCATCCAATGTATCCTTTACACACTAACCCCTTTTCCCTATTTTCCAAAGTTTTATTTAATTATATAGAAGACACAAGCATATGAAGAATCAAATCTATAGAGAGTTCTATTAACAACAAGGATCTAAAATTTGTTACACAGACTCACATAGATATTGTGAAAAAAACCTAAAAAAATCATATCTTTGTGATCGGTTTGGAAAATAGTAGTAAGATTAGGACTACAATGCCAAACAATAGGGTGTCTTGTTTTTGACAGTCCTATCTAATTAAGAAATGATCTCCAAATATTAGTTTTCAATAGTGTCCCAATCCTATTCCTCTAGTTTCAGAATTTGTCTTAGCTATAACAGCCCAGAATAATCTAAGTTATATTTTTTCTCACTCATTTATATTTTTAGAAAAGGCAAAAATACAACTTGTTCAAATAAATCAATGGCTTAATTATTGTATTTTATTTAATAATATTATCTACTCAGACACATTTATCATTTATGAATTAAACATCTAATTTCCTAAAAATAATAAATCAATGACATATTAGGAATATCAAAGACCATGGCCTATCATCCAACTATACTACAAAGAATACTTGAGAGGCTTCATGAATACAAGGTAAAAATCAATCCTAATAAATGCATTTCTAGTGTTACTTTGGGAAAACTATTAGGTTTCATCATTTCTCACATGAATTGAAGTTGATCTAGGCAAAAGACAAGACTTTATTGAGATTCCACCACCTTCCAATTTGAAGCATCTCAATAATTTGTAAGGTGAGATTTAATCAATTTGATGCTTCATTTCTCAGTTGGCAAAAAAATCCATCTATTTACACACTTACTAAAGAAGGATGTCACATTTTATAGGGATGATGAATGAGAGAAAGATTTTCAGCACCTAAAGGAATATATTACTAATCCACCTATTTTATTACAATATATGCTAGGAAAGTCATTCTTACTATACCTATCTGTAATTAAGAAAGCCCTGGGGGCACTTCTAGCTTAAGATGATGAAAGAACATGTCATGTAATTTTAAATTTATACACTAGTTGCATATGAAATAAATTATACATCCAATAAAAAATATTTTTTATCTATTATCTTTGTATCACAAAAGTTTTGACATTACATGTTAAACAATAAGACCATTATTATTTCCAAATTCTATTCGCTCAAGTATCTACTATCCAAAATAGGTTTCTAAGGCCATACGACTAAATAGATGATTCTTTTGAGTGATTTCAAGATCAAATACATCAACCAAAAAGTTATCAAGGGACAAGTACTTAAAAATCAACTTGTTTAAGCACCCTTTTCCAATACTAAATCCCTAACTTTTCAATTCTTAGATGAATCCATTATGACCATGATTGAAATACCTCTTGAAGAGTATCACTAAAAGTTGTGTTTTCATGGATCATTCACATCACAGGGATCGAAGGTACGCCTATTATTTATTATGCCATATGGGGATCTTATCCCTAAATCATTTTCTATCAACTTTCCTTGTACTAATAAAATGGCAAAATATGAATCACTCATCATAGGGATTCACTAAGCAGTATAATGGAATATTCAACATATACAAGTTTATGGTGATTTTTAATTAATCATAAATCAAGTTAGGGACCACTTTCAGACCAAAGATGACAAGTTGGTTTTATATAAGTCCATGATCGACATTCTCAAGTTACATATTACCAACATATAATTTGAACATATTCTTGGGGCTAGTAATAGAATAGTAGTTGCCATGGCCACCATTGGCTCTTTAATGCATCACATCGATAAGGAAAAATAATATCAACTCCTCATTGAAAATATTTTAACACTTGCTCATGACCCTTCCACTATTGTAATGATATGTGATATTATTAGTCCCAGCTCTATATCGTATTCAAACCTATTTACCCACCTTCACGACCATATTATCCCACCCAACCTATATGGAACATAGTAAAAGGCCTTTACCCACCAAGTTTCACATTATAACTTAGCCCAACCTTTAACCATCATAGCTTAGATGTAACTCTATTTCATTATTTATATTTGGTAGAATCAACATTAGATTTAAGGGAACTTCATCATAGAATATGTGGAGCCCTCACCAATGGGGCTATCCTAGCCAAAAAACTCCTATGTACTAGTTATTATTGGTTGACTATAGGTGTAAATGCAATTGTGTATGCCAAAAGGTGTGACAAGTGTCAAATGTATGCCAATGTAATTCATGCCCTGACCAAAAATCTAAAACTAATGAAGAACACCATGTCCATTTACTACATAGGGACTCAATCTCAATGGAAAGTTAACCTACCTCATATGATGGCCATAAACATATCCTTACCACTACCAAATATTTGAGTAAGTGGGTTTAAGCTATACCCCTCACTTATGTGATAAGAAAACAAATTTTCAAGTTCATATTTAACCATATGATCTACCATTATGGTATCCCATCCAATATTATATATGATAATATTAGATCATTTAAGAATAAGTATCTCAAAACACTATGTGTCGAGTACAACATTACTCAACATTTTATACTGCATATTATTCACAAGGTAATGGCCAAATTGAAGCATCTAATAAAATTATTGTCAATATCCCAAAAAGATTGTTAATGATATTAACCATGATTGGCACCTCCAAATTTTATGCAGCCTTAGGTATACCACACTATTTACCATACCCCAATAGGATCCACTCCATATTCCCTAGTTTATAACACTAAAGCCATTCTTCCCATTGAGGTTGAATTACCTTCTAGGTGTATCTCATTGAATCATGTCTTAGATGATGAAGATTATTTATTAGCTTTCCTATAAGAGCAAGAGTTACTTGATGAGAAATGCATGCTTGCTATTAGCAACATTCAATAATAGAAAAATAGACTTTGAGGCCACTATATCCAATGATATAAACATCTAGAGTTTAAACTTGGATATCTTGTTCTCAAAGAAAATCAAAAGAACACCATAATTGAGACTAAGAAGGGAACATTCAAACCCAACTAGATACGCCCATATGTCATTATTACAAATTATAGATCCAAAGCATATAGTATCGCTACACTAGATGAGGATGAAATTGATGATCTGATGAACATTATACACTTTAAGTGTTACTTCACTTGAGATAATTTAAATATTGTGTTTGAGGCCCATTTTTATTATACCATATTATGATCTTATTTTTACCATACCATTCTACCATGAATTACCTTCAGACCAAAGTGTTCTTACCTTCCCTCCTTAATCCTTTGACCTTGGTTCTATTCCATTAACTGAGACTAAGGTGAAGGAAAAGTTCATACCCAACTGGATATGTCCATATGTCATTATTGAAAATTATGGCTCAGGAGCATATAAGCTTGATACACTAGACATGGATGAAATTAATGAGATGATAAACATTATACACTATAAGTGTTACTTACTTGAGATACTTATATTGTCTATGAGGTCAAATTTTATTATACCATATTATGATCTTCTTTTCACCATGACATTATACCATGACTTACCTTTAGACCAATGTGTTATTACCCTCCCTCCCCAATCCTTTGACCTTGGTTCTATTCTATTAGTTCTTCAGACACCTTCAGTGAGGGGATTCAGATCAAGTTTTAGTAGTTGATTCAGTATTCTAGATAGAGGTCATATTTTGGACTTGTATGATAGTGGTTTGGTAGTTGTATCCTTCATTTCTTATTTCATTTCATTTTGAGTTTTCTTGATTATAACTTCCTTTAGACAAATTATTGTCTCACATCATGTTAATAATTATAAAAAATAATGGGATAATTATTATCATTGACCTATGTCATTATTATCTAATTATAACCACCTATATGAAAAATAGGAACAAAACCTTTATCATTCCTTGACATCCCACCTTGCCATTTCTATGTCATATTGTGTCATTTTTTTTTACTTTTCTTACTTTTTGATATTACTACTAAATAGTTAGGTTCCTCTATTATTAGGTATAATTACAATGACTTGATGTCCTAATGGGACTATGCAAGTAGTGCTTGATTCATGTTGAGGTTAGTTCAGTCACCCTTTACTATGCTCTCAATATTTTATGAGTAATTTTAAGTTTAAACTCTCTTTACAATTTGTGATTTAGACCATTTTATTATGTCTTAATTCTCAATTGAGTTGAGATACGTAGAAAATCCAAAAACTATTGGGAATGATCCAAAAAATATTAAAACTCACTCGACCACTTTTGTGCCTTAAGGATTTTGGTGTTCCTAGATAATTAATAATAAACCATTTGTCCTTTAGTTTTCTCATCCTTGTTGACCCCTAAGCCTTACTCTCTCACTAATTTTTGAGTTTCCATATTGCACATTATGTGTTCAATTTTGATACATTATTGACTACTAGGCTTCATCTCATGTTCTCTTAATTGTTTGAGATCATTCCCATATTCATCTACAACATCAATCATGTTTTCTTGATCATCATTTTCTTCTATCTCATTTCCATGGAGAACTAAAATTGGCCTAAAATTTATGTTGGATGTTGTGTCCATGGAACTATGTAGGCAACATCCACTTACCTATTGCATCTAGAGTCAACTCAACTACCCATTCTTTTTATTTTATTCCTCCTATTTTATTTGTTTGTTATCTCCTATAGCCTAGGGCTAGTGTTTTTCATCTGTTTGTTTTCTATTTTCACTAACATTATGATTACCCATTGTTTATGTTTGTTTTAGTTTGTTCTCATTGTTTTGTGTTGTTTCAAATTTCTTTATCATTTCTTACTCTTTTATCTATTTGTTTATTTTTGTATTTTCCTCTTTGTTTCATTTCATTATTGTGCATTGACTTAGTATATCTATGTACATTTGGTGATACCTTGAGAACTATACTTAAGTCCATCCATATTCATACATTAACATTGTCATCATTGTTTTTATCATTGGTACATTATTTTTAGTTATTTATTGGATTATATGTCAATTTGTATGCATATTATAGATAAATTATCATGGTGTTTTATATCATGATGCATACCATTACGTGGTATAGAAAAAATCATCTCAAGAAATATTACAAGCAATGTGGTTGTGATACTTCTCCTTGTCACTTAAAAAATTCCCTATCTATCCTAATCATTTCCCATAAATAAAGTAATTAATTCATGAAATAATTTTAATCTTTACTAATTAGGATGTGCATTTCCATACTAATAGGTTACCAAAATTCATCATTCTCCTTTGTATTAGCTTATTCTTACTCTGTGAGAAAATATTCAATATGTACACCACCTTTTCCAAGTTACCATATTACTTCCATCATTCTGCCAATGATTATAGCCACCTTTGGGGAAATGAATGTGTATAATACCAAACATAGAGACAATGATTATTACATTCTTTTGTAAAATCATTGTGTTTTGATCTATTTATATGTTAATGATTCTAACCGCCTATGGGCAAATTCTTATCAATCTTCTACCTAGTTGGGGTATGTTTTCATTGTTCTAATGATTCTAATCATCGTTTGAAAAATAATTATCTCTATCCACCCAATTGGGGACCATTTTTATATTACCAATGATTATAATCACATGTGGATTAATAAATATTTTCCCCTTTTAAATGATTATAACTACTTTTGGTCAAATCATTCTCTTACTTCCCATATCCTTAGGATTATGATTAGAACTGATTGTGGAAAAATCATTATCATTTTTATCTAGCTTATGTCGATGATTATAATCACCTTTGGGTAAATCATCCTATTTATTTTCCCAATTAGGGAAGCTCATAGTGCCACTGATTATAATCACCAGTGTGCAAATCAGTCATTTTCACCACTTTTTCCCTTTTTGGTCCCATTGTTTACTTCTTTTGAGGGACTGATCATCGACCATATTTTATGACCATTATTTCAAGAGTACATCCTTTACACATACATTTCTATTTAATTCATAGGAATATAGGACCTTTTCATTCTTTGAGAAGATGTTACTGTGCCTATAGCTTGTAACACATTCCCAAATAGGGGCAAACTATAGACACCGAACTCTAGCTACACTAGCTTACAACTAGACTTCAGATCGATTCCTACCAACCATTGTGAATTTAGCCTAGGAATCACTAAAAATCTTAAATTTACTCATTTATCAAGGCTTAAAATTATGTTGAGTCATCCATATTTGGGATACTAGCCCATATGCAACAATAACCTCTCACAAATTCATCCTAAACTACTTTGAAACATAACAAATGTTTATTTGGGCTATGGACCCATTAATTGGGGTACTTGATCAAATATTAAAAGAGAAAAAATGCTAATCAAAATTAATTAACAAATTAAATAAGATTAAATGCCTAGTTGATTTATACATTAAATAAGATTAAATGGCTAGAGGTGTTAGGATAAACACAAGACCAACCTCCACTCTACATATTCCTTATCCACCAGACTAAGTCTTTAAGATAATAAATCAAGATATAGAATTGTATCAATGTAGTCGATCAAGTTCGTTATGGGGTTATAGTTTTATAGACTAAAAACTATGAAAAACATGACTGTAAATTAATAATAAAAATGACTTAGAAGGTAAGAATAAATTTTATAATTTTTCTAGATGCAAAGATTGTTATTTTTATACTGTATTGTTCAGATGATGTTTTTTTATCTTGCTAATAGAGTCAACTAGGTCGATGGAGCTTCATAACCTATATGTAAAGAAGCAAAATCAATGGAGTTAGTTGATCTAGTTACTTATTGTTGAACATGTCCTAAATAGATAAATACAAATTTGATCACAATGACCATGTAATAAACCTATGCATATAATGTTAGACTCTATCAATGTATTTGATCTAATACTATAAAAATAAAAATATATAATATATTACACTATATGAAGGCATGAAGTGAATCCTATAAGGGTTAGTTCACATCTAGTTCACCAAAATATATATAAGGGAATGTAAAGCTGATGTAAAAATAAATCCTAGTTTGAAGAAGATAAATAAAACTAGCCCTTCTACTAGTTGGTATATTTAGAAAATTAGGATCATGACCAATATGGATCCACTAGACCTAACCAAGGGCGCCCTTACCATAATAATATCACTAGAGAGGGTTTTAAATCCCCTAGTCAAACAATACCATATGATAACCCTAGCTAGGTCCTATGTTTTCTTATTCATAAGTTAATGATAAAGTAAAGAAAAATCTAAGCTAGTGCTCATTAAAGCATGTCATATAAAATAGAGGTAATAAAAATAAAAGCAAACATGCATAGAAGAATTATAATTAAGTGAATATTGATATAACTCTAATGCATAGAAAACCAAATAAATTTCAAATCCATTAGTTATGCTACTTCTATCTACTAAAATAGAGGAGTAAGAGTTAGATATACTTACCTTGAAGGCGAACCCATCAAGACTCAATTTCATCATTCTTATGTTACATGTGTAAACTATCCTACACAATTCAACTCCCAAATCATGATATTTCATCATACTTATTAGTCACATCCCCCATCATGACATCATATTATAGTCCTTTTTTAATTCATTTTTTCATGTATGACTATCATATCCCAAATGGATGCATGTGTTACACCCACCGAACATCTAATTATCCACTTCATTTGAGGTTGAGTGTCTTAAAGTAGCTATGGGTGGAGGTAGAAGGAATAAAGAGATAAAATTAAATCATTTATTTGAATTTTTGTCACTAAAACATTAAATTTTAGGGTAATAAATAAATAACAGTCACACATAATAAGTGAGAAGACAAGAAGGAATGACTAAATGACAAAAAAATAATGCACTTTCAAAATTCAATGAAAATGAATGGTTGATTAAACCATAAATCCAACCTTATTACTAAAATTTCTATCCTTCACTCTCCATAGTCACAATATTTCCTAAAACATCCATTAGAGTAATGCATAGTTATGTAAATTTAATTATTAGCCTACTAAGAGAAGAAATAAAAATACCCTGGGAGGATATGTAATTAGTGTTGAGTCACATGACTATACGGTCTTAAGAAACAACCCTCATATTGTGGATATATTTCAAAATTCAAGGTGGATGTTGTTCATATATAGGTTTGCATGACCTGATTTAGAAAAGTTCATAATTTTTTTTTAAACATTGAATAATTATATTTAGAATGCAAAAGTAGGATTTTTTTAGTGGTTAATCTTTGTTAATTAATAAATATTATAATTTTTGAAATTAACATTTGGTGATTTTGTGGGGTAGACAATAGCATGGAATTGCCTAAATTTTAGGGGTTGTAGTTAATTTTTAGGGTCGGCTCACCTACTTTTTAAAATAAAATTTCTCTTATAAATGTATATCATCAATACCTCAAAAGCCAATCTAGGTGCATTCACCATTATACAATATATGAAAGGCAGATATACAGTTGCATAATTTTGACATGCCTGATAGCAAATCAACTTCTTGACAATAAAATTGATGGAAAAAAAATCTAACATAGTATATGGTAGAATAACTATAAAATGAAAACATTTATTGTCACTCGATAGTTGTGTTGTCATTCGATAATGTTATTGGTGAGGGATAACAATGTTGTCACTCGGTAGTAATAATTATGAATGGAAGCACATATCTTGAGTGACAAAGACAACTGTACTTCCATTTAGAAGCAATACTGTCAAATGGTGGTTATGTTGCCATTTCATAGAAGAAATATCATTCTATAACAATGCTGCAGAATGACAACTTTGTTATCAAGTAAAAACATAGCTACCATTTTGTTGCTTGGTTTTTTTTGATGTCATTAGTTGCCAATGGAAACATTCTACTAAACAAAAACAATGGTGTCAAATGGTAGGTATTTTATTGAGTAATAGTTGGCTGCCCTATATACATTTATGTATACATGATTTGCCACATTCCACTACATGATTCTCCTACACTATTATAAAACTTCCAAACTAATTCACCACCATGACAAAATTGATCCACTTGGAATCCTCCAATTATTTTTATAAGTCACTAAAATTTCCCCTATGTAAAAGGTTGATAGGTTATCTTGATAGAGGAATTTTTGGCATGATTAATTGGGTTACCACTACTAGGAGAGAGGTTACTAGAAATACATGTAGCATGAGTTAGGGAAAGGTTTTAAAATGTAGGAGAAGAGATTATGTTTGATTCATAGGGAACCAAGAGGATATCAATGCCTTAACCATGCGCATAAGTAGCCACATTCATCACCAATTTAATTTCTTATCAAGATAGGCAACCCCTAATTCCACTTCTCACCTTAATATTCTAGGACATCTTAGGGATACCATTATTATGAATGTGCCTAATTACTTTCTAAAATTTTGAATAATAAAGACATTAGAGTAATATAAAGGAAAAGAAAGAGATTTATCCCACCATTTCCTTATAACAATGATAATAAAAAAAGTTTTAGTTGACAAGAGACTTGACGTATCTTAGAAAAAAATCATATGATAACTTAATATTAAACATTAAGTTTCACCTCTACCTCTTATCCAAAAGTCCCAAATTAATGGTTTCACCTTCATCCTCTACACTTCATAAGAGTAAGAATATTTATAATGCTTCCTCTAGTGGAACCCAAAGACACTCTCATAGATTAAGGGCAAGAAGGGTTAGAACTAATAATAGATCTTTAAAAATTGTGATGATGGAGATTTTAGATGAGGAATAAAATTTAGGATGGGAAGAACATAACATTAAAAAATATGAATAATAGTGATATGGGTCTAATGAGGACACCACATAGTCATAAGAAGAGTCTGAGCCCATGGAAGAGGAAATAGAAAGAAGAACACCTTTAATAAAACATAACCTTAGACATGAGGTTAGTAAATAAAAAGGTAAAGAACAAATCCTTGAACAACATAGGGATTATCCTCTCCCTTCAAACAATGACCACCATATCCATTAAAAATTCATGGCTCTATAGAGGGAAATTGAATCTCTTAAGGAAATAATTCAAGAACTAGAAGCCAAGGAAAATGAGTTGGATAATATAGCAATGACATGGTAAAGGAAAAAATAATGAATGAGATAGATAAATAAGTAAAGGGAAAGTTTGTAGCCACTGAAAAAGTTTCATTTACAATGCCTAAACTCATAGCACAATATCTCATAACATTGAGGATCCTAAAGCCATTAAGGAATAAAATATTTAAGGCTTCCAAAATGCTAATCTAAGATTTCTCAAATGCTTATTAAACAAATATTTCAAAAAAACAATTTTGAAATCTATAAAATCTATATTAGTTTATAGATATGAATGATATTTTTTGTAAAAATGAGACATGATACTCTTTAAAAAATAAACAACAATATAATATATGTTTTCTTAAAGTTTTTATGTATATATACATATTTTTGAGGGAAAAAAATTAAGTTATATGAGAATAAGAAAGAGTAACAATTTTAAACATACACTAACAATGTTACAATTCTGTTAATGTTGCAATTTTATGATTATTGTGTTTTAACTTTTAATGTATAAACTAGATCAATAGATCGTTTATACGTTCTAAAGGTATTTTAGCCAATACTCAATTACATATATAATTAAGATAATATAGTCATCATTATACCTTCCAAATTATTTTTTCCAAACCTGGTGAAACATTTCTAATATTATGTTGCCTTTCTTATGTCTAACACTAAGACATTTCATTTCCATTGTTACAATCGTCAGAAAGTCTGATGAATAATTCAGCGTATACCACCCTCACTAGTACCATAAACATACCATAAGTATTATGCTTAAAATGGCATTACCATTACTACCCCATTTGAAAACATTATAACATGAGATGTCGATGGAACGTTAAATTTCATCCAATAAGAACCATCACCATAACTTTCAAATGTTGAAAAGTGATGCTGAAATGTCATTCACTCAGTTCTATTTTTAGACTATTAGTGTAAATTTAGTTTGCATGAATAGTTTTTGTGGAGATAAATTTAGACAGTTAGTTAATTTTTAGTTAATATATTTTTAGAAAAAAAATCTAGTCTTAGAAAGGCTAGAGTTAGTTTTAGTTGATATTACATGCAAATAATTATTTAGATAAATTTAAAATATTTTATTTAATAATTAGAAAAGCATGTTCACATGCAATTCTATTAATACATTGTAATTGATCTTTATTTTCAAGAAGGAGAATGATTCCAATAATTTGAAGAAGTATTTTTTTATTTTTGAAATTCTTATTTCTTTTGTATTATGAATATTGCATATATTTGGCTATGATTTAATTTTATTTAAAATTATACATTTGGTATTAGAGCAAGTATTTTTATGTTGGGTTAAAGATTTAATAGTTGGAATTTTACCGAAAATGTATCATGTCAAATTCTAACTCCTTTCCCATTCCATAATTTGATGGAAATGAAGATGACTATTAGTGTATCAAAATGATGACTTTTTTGATATGAAAATATTTGTGGGAGATTGTTAAATCAGGTTATGCAGAGCCAACTGATTGGAATGCCCTCACAGTGAATGATAAAACAACTAAGAATGAGGCTAAGAAGAAGAATGCTCAAGCCTTATTTCATATTCAAATAGCTCTAGATAAGATCCTATTTCGATGAATTGTAGGATCAAAGACAACAAAGGATGCTTGGAATACTCTAAAAGAAGCTTAGGTAGTGATCAAGTCAAATTTGTCAAGTTACAGACATTGAAGAGAGAATTCGAGAATTTGAAGATGCAAGAAGCTGAAAGTGTGAGTACCTATTGTGTCAGAGTTAAATATGTGGTCAATAATATGGATACACTTGGTGAAATTGTGAACAATGAGGTTTTAATAAAAAAGGTGTTGAGGACTCTCACACCAAGGTGAAACCATGTTTCCATAATCATAGAAGAAAGCAAGAATTTGTCTACCCTTCAATTTGATCATCTAGTTGGATCTTTGATGTCTCATGAAGAAAGATTAAGAGATTCATTTGGGGAAATTGATGAGAAAGCTTTTTCCTCCAAATTACAAATCACAAAGAATGAAGATGCCAATAGTAGCATCAAAAGTAATCAAGGCCAAGGTAGAGGTCAAAATCAGAATTACTCAAGAGGAAATAGAGGCAAAGGTGGTTTCTGAGGAAGAGGTGGTTTCAGAGGAAGAGGTAGAGGCCAATTTGATAAAAGAAATATCTAGAGTTATCATTGTAATAGGTATGGCCACTTTAATTATAAGTGTAGATTAAAAGAAGGTAATAATGATAAAAGCATTCATTATGCTCAAGAAGGTGATGTGAATCCTCTAGATAATTTATTTTTATCTTATGACAAAGCTGAAAATGTTTCTAAAGATGTTTGGTATTTAGATTCGAGATGTTCTAACCACATGTCAGCGAATGAATTTTTTTTTCTATAATGGATGAAAGTTTTAAATCGAAGATCAAGCTTGGTGATGATAAATCATTAGAGGTTGCTGCAAAAGGAGCTATAGAAGTCCATACAAAATAAGGTATGAAGAGTGTTAAAGACATTTATTAAACTCCAAAGTTAAAGCATAATTTGTTGAGTGTTGGAAAATTATGTGAGAAGAATTATAAAGTTGTATTTGAAAATCAATAATGTATAATTTATGATAAGAATCAAGGAAATAGGGTGGTAATAGTTGTGCTTATGAAAAAGAATAGGATGTTCCCGTTGAAGTTTGGTGAATTTAATAGGAACCTTGTCAATATGGCATATGAGGATACAAGTTGGTTGTGGCATCTCAGGTATAGGCATTTAAATTTTCATAGTTTGAAAATTCTATCATCAAAAGCATTAGTTTCTAGTTTGCCTAAGGTTGAAGAGCATAAGGAAGTTTATGAAGGATGTGTTAAAGGAAAACATGCAAGAGAGAAATTTCAAAAAGGAAATGCATGGAGGGCTTATTATCCACTCCAGTTAGTTCATTCAGATATTTTTGGTCCTATGTAGAAAAAGAGTTTGGGTAAGTCATCATATTTCATTATTTTTATTGATGATTACTCATGACAGTGTTGGGTTTATTTTTTGAAGATGAAAGGTGAAGCTCTTGAGACATTCAAGAGGTTTAGATCCCTTGTAGAAAATGACAAAGGGTGCAAAATCAAATGCTTAAGGACTGATCATGGAGGAGAATTTTATTCAAAAGCCTTTCAAGGTTATTTTGATATGCATGGCATCAAAAGACAACTCACCACTGCATACACACCTCAACAAAATGGTGTAGATAAAAGGAATAATTGTATAGTGGTGGAGATGGCATGAAGCATGCTATAAACAAAGGGATTAAGCAATTATTTTTGGGGAGATGCAATTGCTACAATAGTATATATTCTTAATCAGAGTCCCACTAGTGCACTTGACAAGATGACTCCATATGAAGCCTAGTATGAGAAAAAGCCAAATGTTAATTATTTCAAAGTTTTTGGTTGCTTAGCCTATGTTCATGTTCCTAATCAAAAGAGGCAAAAGTTAGATCCCAAAAGTGAGTCATGTATTTTTTTTGGATATAGTGAGGAAAGAAAGGCTTACAAGTTATATAATACTCTCACTAATAGGCTTATTGTGTCAAGAGATGTGATTTTTGATGAAGGGGGAGTTTATGGTCATCAAAAAGGTCATATGGAGAAGTCAAAATCTATTTTAAATGAAGTTATTATGGATGATATTGATAATGGGTAGCCCACTAATATTTTTGTTCCAAGTGCTGCAAATCCACCAAGTAACCCCTCATCTAGTTGTTCAATTCCAAGTGTAAGTCCAGATTCAAGTCCTAGTTCTACAAGGAAGGTAAGAAGATTGAGTGACATTTATCAAAGGACTTAAAATCAAGCACATGAAGAAAATCCAAGAGGTGAGACACTGAATTTTGCTTTACCTACCAATGCTAATTTTGAACCATCATGTTTTGAAGATGCATATACTAATGAAGTTTGGATGTAATCAATTTAAGAAGAGATGGATTCTATTCATAGGAATGACACTTGGGAGCTTACAAATCTTCCACATGACAAGAAGAAGATTGGCACCAAATGGGTCTACAAGACTAAGTGTAATAGTGAGGGAAGTGTTGAAAGGCATAAGGTGAGATTAGTTACTAAAGGATTCACAAAGAAGTATGGCATTGATTATGAAGAGATATTTTCACTATTAACAAGACAAGAGACCATTAGAATGTTAATTTCATTAGCAGCTCAAAATAATTGGAGCATCCATCATATGGATGTGAAAAGTGCCTTCTTAAATGGGTACTTAGAAGAAGAAATATATGTGGAACAACCATAAGGTTTTGAAGTGCAAGGAAAATAAAATCATGTCTACAAGTTAAAGAAGGTTTTGTATGGCCTCAAATAAGCACCAAGAGTATGGTATGCTAGTATTGATGGATATGTTCAAGAGAATGGATTTCAAATAAGTAAGAGTGAACCTACCCTTTACTACAAATAATAAGGTAATGATATTATAATTGTAAGTATGTATGTTGATGACTTGTTGTATATGGATAGCAGTTCTATGATGAAGGATGAACTCAATGTTTCCATGATGAATGAATTTGATATGACAGATTTAGGCCTCATGAAATATTTTTTTAGGAATAGAGGTTTATCAAAGGGAGAATCATTTTTTTATTTGTCAAACAATGTATGCTAAAGATATGTTGAAGAAATTTGATATGGTTGATTGTAAACTAGTCTCCACTCCATTTTCTCATGGAGTTGTGTTGTGTAGAGATGATGGTGCTGAAAGAGTTGATGAGAAAACCTATAAAAATATTGTTGGAAGCTTAATGTTTCTAACTCATACAAGACTTGATATTGCTTATTCAATTTCACTTGTTTCAAGGTACATGATAGAGCCATCGGAAATACATATGAAGGCAATCAAGAGAACTTTGACGTATGTGAAAGGCACTCTAGATTTTGGTATTCTTTACTACACTTCTAAAAGGTTCAATCTTGTTGGTTTTAGTGATTTTGATTAGGGAGGTAGTTTGGATGACCGAAAGTCAACATCTGAGAATTATTTTTCTTTTGGATCTAGCTTGATTACTTGGAGCTCAAAGAAGAAAAGTATAGTTACCCTTCTTCTACAGAAGTAGAGTATGTTGCAGTCACTTCAGTAGGTACACAAGAATTATGGCTTAGAAAAATTCTTGAGGAAATTGGAGAGATTCAAGTTCAACCCACAGCTATTTTTTGTGATAACATTAGTGCTATTAAATTGGCCAAGAATCCATTCCATCATAGTTAGATAAAACATTTTGATTTAAAATATCATTTAATCTAAGATTTAGTGCAGAAGAAGGTAGTAGAATTGAGATACATCAACACTAAAGAACAATTAGCAGATATCTTCACTAAGGTAGTTGCAAAGGATAAATTTTTTAAACTTAGAGATCAAATTATGAGCCCTCTCAGCATCAAGGGGGAGTGTGTTGAAAAGTGATGCTAAAGTGCAGTTCACTCAATTTTATTTTTAGACTATTAGTGTAAATTTAGTTTGCATGAACAATTTTTTTGGAGCTAAATTTAGACAGTTAGTTAATTTTTAGTTAATATATTTTTAGAAAAAAAAAAGCCTTAGAAAGGATAGAGTTAGTTTTAGTTGATATTACATGCAAATTATTATTTAGATAAATTTAAAATATTTTATTTAATAATTATAAAAGCATGTTCACATGCACTTATATTAATACATTGTAATTGATCTTTATTTTCAAGAAGGAGAAGGAGAAGGATAATGATTCCAATAATTTGAAGAAGAAGGATTTTTAATTTTTTTAATTCTTATTTCTTCTGTATTATGAATATTTCATATATTTGGTTGTGATTTAATTTTATTTAAAATTCTACATCAAACTATTTTTTCCAAACTCACTGAAACATTTCAAATATTATATTGCCTTACATTTTATTTCCATTATTACAATCATTGAAAGTTTGATGAATAATTTAGCCTATACAACCCTCACTAGTAACATAAACATACATGTAGAGATTCGATACTATTTAGGATATTTACATTTTCCACTTGTAACTGAAACTAAAATTAAAAATTAAATTATAAACATAGAAAATAATTATATGGTACCTTCATAAGGAATCGTGGTTGCATTTTATTCATGTAAGTCAATCATTTAGTTGGGCTGTCAGCAATGTCATGAAGAAATGTTTCTCGGATGCCAATGCCCTCTCAGTGGTGATTCCAAAGCCCTATTTTTATTATTTTCCAATGAACTTAAAGATAAGATAATATCATTGGAAAACAATAATATAAGGATAAATATACCACACAATGTTAGGAATTTCCTTTAAAATCAACTCTTCTATCTTACGTATGTTAAAGGGTTAAAAATAAACGATGGAGGGTGGCCAAATTTTTTTAATGTTAATAGTATTGTAGATGTTGAAAGAGTTGTTATTGTTAGATATGTGATGACAAAGTTAATTTTTAATTTTTTTAACAATGTAATTTATAATTCATTTTATAAGGGGGTGTAAGGGATAATGCCTTCCATTATTGTTGTAGGGGGTTTAGGAGGAGCCAACAAAAAAAATCAAAGATTCAAACTCCTATTTCTAAGAAAATGAATTTTATTGGATTCTACTTCTAAATAGAAAGTCCTATTGGTTTTTTTTCACTCAAATTTTAGGAAGAGGAACCCTAATGGTACTTTCCCAATTGGGTATATTTATTTTTGTGGATTCTACATGTAATCTATAGTGCGAGTTTGCATTTAATCTTTTCATCTCAAAATTAATAAATCTTAATATCGTGCACCATGGATGTGTCTTTAGATTATTAAGATTTTATCACGTAAATCATGTATTTTATCTCATATATGTTAAAGATTTATTTTTTTAAATATATATAAAACTCTATTATATTATTCTTACATAGTTGTAAAATGTGTGATTTCCCAACAATTATGTGTTTTATATATATATATATATATATATATATATATATATATATATATATATATATATAGTACAGAGACACTTGACATTATCAAATAGTTTAATTAGTGTTTGAAATTAAATATATTTTAAATTTAAAAAATTAAACTTTTTAAAGGGGATATATTTCTAGGAATGTTATCAAAGCTTTTATAAAAATTAATAAAAAAGAAATATATAATTTTATTTTTAGGAATAATTCTTTCTAAATTTTTCTTTGTACAATTTCTAGACCATCTCTTCACCACTTTTAATTTCTATCATAAAACATGTCATAAATAAAAAAGTATCAAGCCCCTTTGTCATTTCTCAATCATTGAAGTCATTTTCATTCAATATTTCTTAGGTACATTATTAATTTAGATATTATTTCTTTATTCTTGATATTCTTTATATTACATGTTATAAGAAAAATTTGGTGAAATGAATATATTATTAGTTGTATTAAATTATATTAAAAATAGAAAAATATAAATAACAAATGTTTGTTTGAATAAATATTTAAAAAAAAAAATTATTAAGAATTGAATGTTTTTATTGTGCCTTCTAAAGAATAACCTTTTATACTATGAAAAGAGATTATGCTCGTGCTTCTTCTAATAATATGCTTCTACTTATCTAAAATAATTAGGTTTCTTTGAATAACTATTATCAAATGGATTTGGCATTTACTTAGTTGCTCCTAAACTTAATCAACCTTTTAGAGTGGTTAGTATACCCACCCCAGTTTTTCCAACATTTCTAAATCAAAGAGAGGATCAATTCCTACACTAATTGTTTCTACTTTAGTTTTGACTCATCAAGGTACACTCCTTCAAAAAATTATTTAAAACATGAAAGAAATAACAACAAGTTAAGTACTTTCTCAAGGATCTAAAAAATTAAAACCATATTATATATTCACTTGATATATCACTCAATATTTTGGCTTATGAGGTTCTTGTCTACCCTTTTCATAGAGGTTTTATAACTCAAAATATTGAATTATTGAATATAATGTGTGATGCTAATAATCATATAATATATTTATGTGTTTTGTGTCTTGAATTTATTTAAAAAGAATATTAATGACTAAGCTCTTTCCTACAATTTTTATGTATTATGCATTTTATTAATTTTATGTTCTGCTATTTAACGTTATATGTAACTTCAGTTCTTTTGAAGATAATCTATTAGTGATTTTTTCAATAAACCTTATAAAAAATGTCACATTTTCTTACCTAAATCATCTTATTCAATAAATTTTAGAAGAAAAATGCTTATATTCGAAATAATTTTTATAAAAATGATTTATGAATACTTATAGTTTAATAACGTAATCAATTCTCTCAATGTTTGTTTCAACCTATCATAAACAATGATTTACAATTCATATTAATCTTTTAATTCGATATTGCATATGTTTAAGAATATTTAGATTAAGATTTTATTTTTCAATATGATTAAATATGAGACCATTTCTTCTATCTTTAGTGAAGCTAAATATCAACATAAACCCTAATTTAATGGTAAAACTAATAATGTTGTTTTTAAAAATAGTAATGAGACCATGAAAATTAGCCAATGTAAATTTAACCACTATAAATAATTTTCCATTCCCAAAAAAAAAAAAATTTACCTAGTTAGTTGAGATTCCTTATAAGTGATTAAATTATTATTGAAATGGAATATGATATGTTGACCTCCACTATGGGAATTTTTCTTATTCATATTATAATTATCATAAATATTCTTATCATATTAAAAAAATGATGGTTATGGCTAAGGCATAAACATGAAGATATGATTGATAACAACTAGATACAAATGGAATGAAAAAATGGCTTTCTCAAATGCTTATTGAACAAATATTTCAAAAAAATATTTTTGAAATCTATAAAATCTACATTACTTTATAGATGTGAATTATATTGTTTATAAAAATGAGATATGATATGCTTGAAAAAATAAACAATATATTTTAAAAAGTTTTAACATATATTTATATTTTTGAGGGGAAAAAAAAAAAAGAAAAGTTATATAGAAATAAGAAAGAGTAAAAATCGTAAACATACATTAGTAATGTTACAATTCTGTTAATGTTTGCGATTTTGTGATTATTATGTTTTAACTTTCAATATATAACATTGATCAACATATCGTTTTTATGTTTTAAATATATTTTGGCCAATACTCAATTACAGATATAATTAAGATAATACAGCCATCACTATACCTTCCAAATTGTTTTTTCTAAACCCGGTGAAACATTTCGAATATTATGTTACTTTGCATGTACCTAACATCGAGAGATTTTATTTCCGTTGTTACCATCGTCAGAAAGTCTGATGAATAATTCAGCTTATACAACCCTCACTAGTACCATAAACATCCCATAAATATTATGCTTAAAAACCATTGCTACCCCATTTTAAAACGTTGTAACGCAAAATGTTGATGGAACGTTACGTTTCTTCCAATACGAAGCATCACTATACCTTACAAATTGTTTTTTCCAAACTCGGTGAAATATTTCGAATATTATGTTGCCTTACATTTTATATCCATTCTTACAATCATTGAAAGTCTGATGAATAATTCAGCTTATAGAGCCCTCACTAGTACCATAAACATACACGTATAGACTCGATACTGATGAAGATATTTACAGTTTCGACTTGTAGCTGCAACTAAAATTAAAAATTAAATTAAAAACATAGAAAAGCATTCTGTGGTACCTCCATAAGGAAACGTGGTTGCATTTTATTCACACAAGTCAATCCTTTAGTTGGACTGTCAGCAATGTCACGAAGAAACGTTTCTCGGATGCCAATGCCCTCTGTGTGTTGATTCCAATGCCCTGATTTTTATTATTTTCCAATGAACTTAAAGATAATATAATATCATTGGAAAACAATAATATAAGGATAAATATACCACACAATGTCAGGAATTTCCTTTAACACCAACTTTTATCTTATGTATGTTAAAGGGCTAAAAATAAACGATGGAGGGTGGCCAAACATTTTTAATGTTAATAGTATTTTAGTTGGTGAAAGAGTTATTATTGTTAGATATGTGACAACAAAGTAAAATTTTAATTTTTTTATAGTGTAATTTATAATTTATTTTACAATGGGGTGTAAGGGATAACACCCTCCATTATTATTGTAAGGGGTTTAGGTACAACTAATAAAAAAATAAAGGAGTCAAAACTCCTATTTCTAAGAAAATGAATTTTATCAGATTTTACTTTTAAATAGAAAGTTTTATTGGTTTTTTTTCACTCTATTTTAAGGAGGAGGAACCCTAACGGGACTTTGCCAATTAGGTGTATTTATTTTCATGGAGTCTACATGTAATCTATAGAGCGAGTTCGCATGTAATATGTTCATCTTAGAATTAATAAAGCTTGATACCGGACATCACAAATATTTCCTTAACTTGTTAAGATTTTATCATGTAAATCATGTATTTTATCTCATATATGTTGAAGATTTATTTGTTTAAATATTTATATAACTTTATTATGTCATTTTTCCATAATTGTAGAGTGTGTGATTTCCTAACAACTATGTGTTTATATATATATATATATATATATATATATATAGTACAGAAACACTTGACAATATCAAATAGTTTAATTAATGTTTGAAATTAAATATCTTTTAAATTTAAAAACATTAAACTTTTTAAAAGGGATATTTTTCTAGGAATGTTATCAAAGATTTTATAAAAATTAATAAAAAAGAAATATATAATTTTATTTTTATGATTAGTTCATTCTAGATTTTTCTTTGTACAATTTCTAGACTACCTTTTCACCACTTTCAGTTTCTATCACAAAACATGAGTCATAAAACAAAAAGTACCAAGCCCCCTTGTCATTTTTCAGTCACTGAAGGCATTTTCATTCAATATTTCTTAGGTACATTATAGGTTAGATGTTGATGTTTCTAGTAAAAATTGTGTGATAATTATATTTAAATATATCAAATGGTGTCAACCCAAAACATTTACATCTTATTTGAGAGACTATAAAAATTTATATTATTTAAATCATATATTTATTTACGCCCATTTATTAGTAAAGTCTAATATTTGTTACCATTTTTGCAACTTCCATAAAAATATTTAGCGAATATGTATCATCTTGCAGTCAAAGTTAGGTTTCATGGTATTATCCCATATAGATCTTTCTTTTAATGTGATTAGTTTAGATGTTATTTCTTTAGTATTGCTATTTTTTATATTACATGTTATAAGAAAATTTTGATGAAATGAATACATTATTAGTTGTGTTAAATAATATTAAAAATTGAAAAATATAGATAACAAATGTTTGTTTAAATAAATACTTTTTACAAAATACTATTAAGAATTGAATGTTTTTATTCTGCTTTCTAAAAAATAACCTTTTATACTACGAAAAGAGATTATGCTCATGCTTCTTCCAATAATGTGCCTCTACTTATCTAAAATAATTAGGTTACTTTGAATAACCCTTATCAAAGGTATCTAGTGTTTATTTAGTTGATCTTAAAATTAATCAATCTTCTAGAGTTGTTAGGATACCTACCCCAGTTTTTCCAACATTTCTAAGCCAAATAGAGGATCAATTCCTACACTAGTTGTTTCTACTTTGGTTTTGGCTCATCAAAGTACACTCCTTCAAAAATTTATTTAAAACATGAAAGAAATAACAACAAGTTAAGTACTTTCTGAAAGATCTAAAAAATTAAAACCATGTTTTATATTCACTTGATATATCAGTGAATATTTTGGCTTATGAGGTTCTTGTCTACCATTTTCATAGAGGTCTTATAACTCAAAATACTGAATTATTGAATAGAATGTGTGATGCTTATAATCATATAAAACATTTATGTGTTAGTGTATTGAATATGTGTGTGTGTGTGTGTGTGTGTGTGTGTGTGTGTGTGTGTGTGTGTGTGTGTGTGTATGAATGACTAAGCTCTTTCCTATAGTTCTTATGTATTATGCATTTTATTAATTTTATGCTCTACTATTTAGCTTTATATGTAACTTTAGTTCTTTTGAAGATATTTTACTAGTGATTTTTTCAATCAACATTATAAAAAATTTCACATTTTCTTACCTAGATCATCTTATTCAACAAATTTTAGCAAAAAAATGCTCACATTCAAAATAATGTTTATAAAGATGATTTACGAATACTTATAATTTAATAACACAATCAATTCTCTCAATGTTTATTTTAACTTATTATAGATAATGAGTTACAATTCATATTAATATTTTAATTAGAGTTTCAATATGTTTAAGAATATTTAAATTAAGATTTTAAGTTTCAACATGATTAAATATGACACCATTTCCACTATCTCTATTGAAGTTAAATATCAACATAAACCCTAATTTAATGGTAAAATTGATAATGTTATTTTTAAAAGTAGTAATGAGACCACCAAAATTATCCAATGTAAATTTAACCACTATAAATAATTTTCCATTCCCAAAAAGTGAAAGAACAATTTCCATAGTTGCGATTCCTCACAAGTGATTAAACTATTACTAAAATGTAATATGATATGTTGACCTCCATTATGGGATTTTTTTTTTTTTAAAAACTTTACTTAATAAATATAACATTAATTTATATTTATAATTAACATAAATATTCTTATCATATTAAAAAAATGATGGTTATCGTTAAGGCATAAACATGAAGATATGATTGATAACAACTATATATAAATGGAATGAAAAAATTGGTTTCTCAAATGCTTATTAGACAAATATTTAAAAAAAATATTCTTGAAATCTATAAAATTTAGATTACTTTATAGATGTGAACTATATATTTATATATATAAGGAAAATAATTTTTTTTTTTTTAATGAAACGAATACATTATTAGTTGTGATAAAGGATATAAAAAAATAGAATAATATAGATAATAAATATTTGTTTAAATAAATATTTATTAAAAAATATTATTAAGAATTGAATGCTTTTACTCTACCTTTTATAGAATAACCTTTTATACTACGAAAAGAGATTATGCTCATGCTTCTTCTAATAATGTGCCTCTACTTATCTAAAATAATTAGGTTACTTTAAATAACCCTTATCAAAGGGATATAGTGTTTACTTAGTTTCTCCTAAAATTAATCAACCTTCTAGAACTATTAGTCTACCCACCCTAGTTTTCCCAACATTTCTAAACCAAATAAAGGATCAATTTTTACATTAGTTGTTTCTACTTTGGTTTTGACTCATCAAGATACACTCCTTCAAAAAATTATTTAAAACATGATAGACATAACAAGAAGGTAAGTATTTTCCCAAAGATCTAAAAAATTAAAACCATATTGTATATTCACTTGATATATCACTCAATATTTTGGCTTATGAGGTTCTTGTCTACCCTTTTCATTGATGTTTCATAACTCAAAATAATGAATTATTTTATAGAATGTGTGATTCTTATAATTATATAAAATATTTATGTGCTTGTGTCTTGAATTTAGAAAAATAAATATATTAATGGCTAAGCTCTTTCTTATAATTCTTATGTATTATGCATTTTATTAATTTTAGGCTTTGATATTTACCCTTATGTGTAACTTTAGTTCTTTTGAAGATATTTTATTAGTGATTTTTTCAATCAAAATTATAAAAAACATCACATTTTCTTACATAGATCATCTTATTTAACAAATTTTAGCATAAAAATGCTTACATTCAAAATAATGTTTATAAAAGATATTTACGAATACTTATAATATAATAAGATAATAAATTCTCTCAATGTTTGTTTCAACCTACTATAAACAACAAGTTACAATTCATATTAATCTTTCAATTAGATTTTTCATATGTTTAAGAATATTTAAATTAATATACTAAGTTTCAATATGATTAAATATGAGACCATTTCCTCTACCTCTAGTGAAACTAAATATCAACATAAACCCTAATTTAATGGTAAAACTGATAATGTTATTTTTAAAAATAGTAATGAGACCACAAAAATTATCCAATGTAAATTTAACCACTATAAATAATTTTCCATTCCCAAAAAGAGAAAGAACAATTGACGTAGTTAGTTGCGATTCCTCACAAGTGATTAAACTATTACTAATATGTAATATGATATGTTGACCTCCACTATGGGAATTTTTATTTTTTAAAACTTTACTTAATAAATATAATGTTAATTTATATTATAATTAACATAAATATTCTTATCATATTAAAAAAATGATGGTTATCGTTAAGGCATAAACATGAAGATATGATTGATAACAACTATATATAAATGGAATGAAAAAATTGGTTTCTCAAATGCTTATTAGACAAATATTTCAGAAACATATTCTTTGAAATCTATAAAATTTAGATTACTTTATAGATGTGAATGTTATATATATATATATATATATAAGGAAAATAAAAACAATTTTTTTTTAATGAAACAAATGCATTATTAGTTGTGCTAAGGGATATAAAAAATAGAAAAATATAGATAATAAATATTTGTTTAAATAAATATTTATTAAAAAATATTATTAGGAATTGAGTGCTTTTATTTTGCCTTTTAAAAAATAACCTTTTATACTACGAAAAGAGATTATGCTCATGCTTCTTCTAATAATGTGCCTCTACTTATCTAAAATAATTAGGTTACTTTAAATAACCCTTATCAAAGGGATATAGTGTTTACTTAGTTGCTCCTAAAATTAATCTACCTTCTAGAGCTATTAGTCTACCCACCCTAGTTTTTCCAACATTTCTAAACCAAATAAAGGATCAATTTTTACATTAGTTGTTTCTACTTTGATTTTGACTCATCAAGATACACTCCTTCAAAAAATTATTTAAAACATGAAAGACATAACAAGAAGGTAAGTATTTTTCCAAAGATCTAAAAAATTAAAACCATATTGTATATTCACTTGGTATATCACTCAATATTTTGGCTTATGAGGTTCTTGTCTACCCTTTTCATTGATGTTTCATAACTCAAAATATTGAATTATTTAACGGAATGTGTGATTCTTATAATTATATAAAATGTTTATGTGTTTGTGTCTTGAATTTATATAAATAAATATATTAATGGCTAAGCTCTTTCTTATAATTCTTATGTATTATGCATTTTATTAATTTTACGCTTTGCTATTTACCCTTATGTGTAACTTTAGTTCTTTTGAAGATATTTTATTAGTTATTTTTTCAATCAAAATTATAAAAAACATCACATTTTCTTACCTACATCATCTTATTTAACAAATTTTAGCATGAAAATGCTTGCATTCAAAATAATGTTTATAAAAAAGATTTACGAATACTTATAATATAATAAGATAAAAAATTCTCTCAATGTTTGTCTCAACCTACTATAAACAACAAGTTACAATTCATATTAATCTTTCAATTAGATTTTTCATATGTTTAAGAATATTTAGATTAAGATTTTAAGTTTCAATATGATTAAATATGAGACCATTTCCTCTACCTCTAGTGAAACTAAATATCAACATAAACCCTAATTTAATGGTAAGACTAATGATGTTGTTAAAAATAATAATGAGACATAAAAATTAGCCAATGTAAATTTAACCACAATAAATAATTTTCCATTCCCAAAAAGAAAAAGAACAATTTACATAGTTAGTTGAGATTCCTCCTAAGTGATTAAATTATTACTGAAATGTAATATGATATGTTGAACTCCACTATGGAAAATTTTCCTTTTTAAAACTTTACTAAATAATTATAATGTTAATTTATATTATAATTATCAGAAATATTCTTATCATATAAAAAAATGATGGTATCACTAAGGCATAAACATGAAGATATGATTGATAACAACTAGATACAAATGGAATGGAAAAACTGCTTTCTCAAATGCTTATTGAACAAATACTTCAAAAAATTATTTTTGAAATCTATAAGATCTACATTACTTTATAGATTTGAATTATATTGTTTATAAAAATGAGACATGTTACTCTCGAAAAAATAAATAACAATATAATATAAGTCTTTTTAAAGTTTTAATGTATATTTATATTTTTGATGAAAAAAGTAAAAAAAAGTAATATGAAAATAAGAAAGAGTAACAATTTTAAACATACACTAGTAATGTTACAATTTTGTTAATATTTGCAATTTTGAGATTATTGTGTTTTAATTTTCAATGTATAAACTAGATCAACAAATCATTTATACATTCTAATTGTATTTTGGCCAATACTCAATTATAGATATAATTAAGATAATACAGCTATCACTATACCTTCCAAATTGTTTTTCACAAACCCGATGAAACCTTTCGAATATCATCGAGAAATTTTATTTCCATTCTTATAATCGTCAGAAAGTCTGATGAATAATTCAGCTTATACAACCCTCACTAGTACCATAAATATACCTACTTATGTTTAAAACACCATTACCATTGCTACCCCATTTTAAAACATTATAATGCAAAATGTCGATGGAACGTTATGTTTCTTCCAATAAGAGACATCACTATACTTTATAGATTATTTTTTCCAGACTCAATGAAACATTTCAAATATTATGTTTCCTTACATTTTATTTCCATTCTTACAATGGTTGAAAGTCTAACAAATAATTCAACTTATACAACCCTTACTAATACCATAAACATACACGTATAGATTCCATACTGATGAAGATATTCACATTTTGACTTGTAGATGCAACTAAAATTAAAAATTAAATTCTAAACATAGAAAAGCATTCTGTGGTACCTCCATAAGGAAATTTGGTTGCATTTTATTCACTCAAGTCAATCCTTTAGTTGGACTATCAGCAATGTCACGAAGAAACGTTTCTCGGATGCCAATGCCCTCTGTGTGTTGATTCCAATGCCCTAATTTTTATTATTTTCCAATGAACTTAAAGATAAGATAATATCATTGGAAAACAATAATATAAGGATAAATATACCACACAATGTAAGGGATTTCATTTAAAAGCAACTCTTCTATCTTATGTATGTTAAAGAGCTAAAAATAAATGGAGGGTGGCCAAACATTTTTAATGTTAATAGTATTGTACATGTTGAAAGAGTTGTTATTGTTAGATATGTGAAAACAAAGTTAAATTTTAATTTTTTTTAATAATGTAATTTATAATCCATTTTACAAATGGGTGTAAGGGATAACACCCTCCATTATTGTTGCAAGGGGTTTAGGAGGAGTCAACAAAAAAATGGAGTCAAACTCCTATTTCTAAGAAAATGATTTTTTTTGGATTCTAATTTTAAATAGAAAGTCTTATTGGTGTTTTTCCAGTCTATTTATAGGAAGAGGAACCCTAATGATACTTTTTCAATTAGATATATTTATTTTTGTAGAGTCTACATGTAATCTACAGAATGAGTTCGCATGTAATCTATTCATCTTGGAATTAATAAATCTTGATATCATACACCATGAATGTTTCCTTAACTTGTTAAGATTTTATAAAGTATATCATGTATTTTATCTCATATATGTTTTAGATTTGTTTGTTTAAATATCTATATAACTTTATTATGTTATTTTTACATAATTGTAGAGTGTGTAGTTTCCTAACAAATATATATATATATATATATATATATATATATATATATATATATATATATATATATATATCAAGAGTACAAAGACACTTGACATTATCAAATAGTTTAATTAATGTTTGAAATTAAATATTTTTTAATTTTAAAACATTAAACTTTTCAAAGGGGATATTTTTCTAGGAATGTTATCAAAGCTGTTATAAAAATTAAAAAAAAAGAAATATATAATTTGATTTTTATGAATAGTTCTTTCTAGATTTTTCTTTGTACAATTTCTAAACTATCTTTTCACCACTTTCAGTTTCTATCATAAAACATGAGTCATAAAACAAAAATTATCAAGCTCCCTTGTCATTTTTTAATCATTGAAGACATTTTCATTCAATATTTCTTAGGTACATTATAGGTTAGATGTAAATGTTTCTAGTAAAAATAGTGTTATTAATTGTATTTAAATATATCAAATGGTTTCAACCCAAAACATCTACATCTCAATTGATGGACTATAGAAATTTATATTATTTAAATCATATATTTATTTACAACCATTTATTAGTAATGTGTAGTATTTGTTACCCTGGTTTCACCTTCCATAAAAATATTTAATGAATATGTATCATCTTACAGTCAATGTTAGGGTTCATGGTACTATCCCATATAGATCTTGCTTTTAATGTGATTAGTTTAGATGTTACTTCTTTAGTATTGATATATTTTATATTACATGTTATAAGAAAACTCTGATGAAATGGATACATTATTATTTTTGTTAAACGATATAAAAAATAAAAGAATATAGATAACAAATGTTTGTTTAAATAAATTCTTTAAAAAAATACTATTAAGAATTGAATGCTTTTATTTTGCCTTTTAAAGAATAACCTTTTATACTACGAAAAGAGATTATGCTCATGCTTATTCTAATAATGTGCCTCTACTTATCTAAACTAGTTAGGTTACTTTGAATAACCCTTATCAAAGGGATTTAGTGTTTACTTAGTTGTTCCTAAAATTAATCAACCTTCTAGAGCAGTTAGTCTATCCATCCCAGTTTTTCCAACATTTCTAAACCAAATAGAGGATCAATTCCTACATTAGTTGTTTCTAATTTGGTTTTGACTCATCAAGGTACACTCCAAAAAATTATTTAAAACATGAAAGAAATAATAATTTAAATATTTTCCCAAGGATCTGAACAATTAAAACCATATTATATATTCACTTGATATATCACTGCATATTTTGTCTTATGAGGTTCTTGTCTACCCTTTTCATAGAGGTTTTATAACTCAAAATATTGAATTATTGAATAGAATGTGTGATTCTTATAATCATATAAAATATTTATGTGTTTTGCATCTTGAATTTATAAAAAAATATATATTAATGACTAAGCTCTTTCCAATCATTCTTATGTATTATGCATTTTATTAATTTTACGCTCTGCTATTTAGCCTTATGTGTAACTTTAGTTCTTTTGAAGATGTTTTATTAGTAGTTTTTTCAATCAACATTATAAAAACATCACTTTTTCTTACCTAGATCATCTTATTCAACAAATTTTAGCATAAAAAAAGCTTACATTCAAAATAATGTTTATAAAGATGATTTACGAATACTTATAATATAATAACATAATCAATTTTCTCAATGTTTGTTTCAACCTACTATAGACAATGAGTTACAATTCATATTAATATTTCAATTAGATTTTTCATATGTTTAAGAATATTTAGATTAAAATTTTAAGTTTCAATATGATTAATTACAAGACCATTTCCTTTACCTCTAGTGAAGCTAAATATCAACGTAAACCCTGAATAGAATGTGTGATGCTTATAATCATATAAAATATTTATGTTTTTTGTGTTTTGAATGTATAAAAAAATATATATTAATGATTAAGCTCTTTCCTATAATTCTTATGTATTATGCATTTTATTAATTCTATGTTCTGCTATTTAGCCTTATGTGTATCTTTAGTTATTTTGAAGATAGTTTATTAGTAAATTTTTTAATCAACATTATAAAAAACGTCACATTTTCTTCCCTAGATCATCTTATTCAACAAATTTTAGCAAAAACATGCTTACATTCAAAATAATGTTTATAAAGATGATTTATGAATACTTATAATATAATAACATAATCAATTCTCTCAATGTTTATTTCAACCTACTATAGACAATGAGTTACAATTCATATTAATAATTCACTTAAATTTTTCATATGTTTAAGAATATTTAGATTAAAATTTTAAATTTCAATATGATTAAATATGAAACCATTTCTTTTACCTCTAGTGAAGCTAAATATCAACGTAAACCCTAATTTAATGATAAGACTAATGATGTTGTTTTTAAAAATAATAATGAAGCCACGAAAATTAACCAATGTAAATTTAACCACCATAAATAATTTTCCTTTCCCAAAAAGAGAAAGAACAATTTACATAATTAGTTGAGATTCCTCACAAGTGGTTAAATTATTACTGAAATGTAATATGATATGTTAACCTCTATTATGGGAATTTTTTTAAAAACTTTACCTAATAAATATGATGTTAATTTATATTATAATTATCATGAATATTCTTATCATATTTATAAAATGATGGTTATCGCTAAGGCATAAACATGAAGATATGATTGATAACAACTAGATACAAATGGAATGGAAATATTGCTTTCTCAACCAAATCAACATATGGAAATATTTACCAACACTCCTTTCAATCATGATACACAAAATATAATTAAAAATCAATATCATCATATGATAGCTCAAAATAAAGCCTCTATTTTTTTTTCTAATGCTCATTTTTATTTAAAAAATCCATAAATAGGGTTATAGAATTAGATAATGATATTCCGATGGTTACCCTATATGATCATGAGATCCTAAAGTATAATTATATTTATGCACCATTTTATATATGATTTCATTCATACACATTATAGGTTTTAAAAAATGCATTATGCTTGGTAATATTTTAAGTAAAAAATGCACACAATAGAATTACTTTTCTTTGATAGGCACCGAAGGATTTAGATGGTAAAACCATTATTGTTAAATTGTATCATAGTATTAGTTTCATGCCTTATTTGGATTAATTTGTTTTATTTTTATTTTTCATTTGCACATTAGATGATGTTATAAATTTACAATTCTATGATTTTATATAAGGACATGTACATAGATAATAACACAATTTGATTTATGTATAGTGGATGGGTACATGGGTGAGCATTAATTTATGTTTAATATATACACATGTTAGATATATATACACAAATAATGACACAGATTTACCTTTCTGAAGATTATGTATGTAATTAGTTAATATTAATGGGTTATGTTCTACTTATGTTTACACTATATTATTTATACTTTGTTTTCATTCTCCTTTTTTAATGTTAATAATTACATTTGATTAAGCCATGAGGGTTGGAAAGTATGTTGTTGTGCCCTTGAATGAATATTTATGTGTTTCATTTTCAATCCATGTTAGTATAGAATTTATTAAAGGTACAATGAAAATTAGGGTTTGATTCTTGAGACCTTTGATGTAATAAAAAATTTTACTTTGTTTCAGAATCTAATATCCAAAAAAATATTGACGATTGAACTAACTACCCAAAAAATATCTATGATTGATAGAGGCACTATGAAGTGTTGATCCAACGGAATAATGTGATTATTTTTGTGTAACCTCCTTTAGGAAGGATTCATGTTTAAGATTATTACTATATTATTTTGTTGGATCATAGAGTGGTTGAAGAGGATGTTTTAAACACATAATCAAGAGAACCCATTTTGCCCAAAAAAATTTCACAACCCTTAGAAACAAACATATAATCTAGATCCATACAATGAATGAATTCATCAATGGTGTAGTATAAAATTATGTGTTAGATTTATGTATAAAAATATGTTGAAATTATAAAGGTCATATAATTTTGATCCATTGTTTTGTTTAAGCCCATTTTCATGTCAAAATGACCAGCTCAAAAATTTCAATGTAGACATAACACTCCCAACTATGGGATGTTTTTAATATTTTTTGGATGCCATATGTTACTATCTGAGGGTCCAAAATTGTAGTTTAATTTTATTTATGCTTTTTTATAGATTTATAAATTGTCTATTTTTGTAACTAGAATTGAACTTTAGTTGAAATTCTTGATTGGTTAATTTTAGAGGTTAGCTTAGTTTTAAAGATTTATAGATCTGCATGTACTTGCATTCAAAACTTATTGAAAATAAAAACTGCTAAAAGTAATTGGTCAAGTTTTATTTATTTTTAGAGTTCTATATTTTACATGTCAACTCTAATTCTAAGTTGAGGATTATTTATGCATGGTTTTTAATTATTTTAACTATTATATACAAATAAATACTAGTTATTGTTCATAATCTTGTCTTATTATATTTTTATTTATTATGTGAGTATTTGGGTTAATTATTTGGTATAAAAAAAAAATCAAATCTTAGACATGTAAGAGATGGTGAGAGGATGAGGAGGAATCATTCAGATAAATTGTACTATGCAAGAGCTATAGAGGTAAGTAGAACAATTAACTGAGATCATTGTGAATAAAATAAAAAGGAGAGCAAAATATGATGTACAAGATGACATGGATAATGAAGAAGAAATTTCATAAGATTAGAAAAAAGAACAACAACCATCAATAGAAGAGAGGATGGCTAGAGATTTATAAGGAAAGAACCAATGAATCAAGGGTGACGTACTATATTATGGAGGAAGTTTAAAAATATAGGAGTTGATAGACTAGATGAACAACATGGATAATTTTTTTGAATGGATAACTATGAGAGAAGACAAGAAGGTAAAGTTTCCATGCACGAAATTGAAGGATCATTCAATGATTTTATGGGATCACTAGTAGAAATAGAGATAGAGAAAAAATAAAGAGAAGATCAACTCATGGAAAAATATGGATAAGAAGCTAAGGAATAAATTTCTTCCTATGGATTATGAACAAACCCTATATATAGTATTTAAAAATTTGAGGTAGAAGGATCATAGTATACAAGAGTATAAATATAAAGTTAACAATGTTTAAATACATGTGGAGCATGATGAAATAAAAGAGAATATGGTTGCAAGGTATGTAAATGGTTTAAAGTTTTATATTCAAAATGATTTAAGTATGCATATAATACTTTGCATGGAGGAATCTTGTCAAATAGCTTTGAAGGTAAAATAAAAAAAAATAGATATAATTTTATAATAACATCTACTAGGCCAAGAGAGAATATTCTCATTCAATACGAGGATGAGGTGGGTTTAATACCACTAAAGTAGAATCATCACATGATCCAAAAAAGGAAAGAATATAATAGATAAAGGTTTCAAAACTAGCAAAGAGGAATAAGATTTAAGAGAAGATGAAGCTATTCTTAGGAACCCATGCTGCCCCTTCTCTTCACTTTGTTAGTATATTAATTGCTATGGATGCATATACTTTATAATTCATCCCATGAGTATTTTGTTTTATCCAACATTCATGGGAAGTAGTAGTTGCTTATATTAGACTTAGTATATAAGTAAGTGTTGATGCCAATGAAGACATCCATGAAATTATTGTATTAAGCTTGCTCAAAGCAGGTTGCCCCCTCAAAGTGGCTTGTGATCAATATAATCTCTTTGGTATTTTTTCTTATTATATAAATCTATTATTTCATGCATTTTCATTAAATAAATCTATTATTTTATTCAATTTAATTAATCTATTTTAGGAGGATCCTCTCAGCTATGGTGGTGGTGGAGGATGCTTTCCAAATCAATGTAGGTGTTATTTTTGTTACAAATGTAGAGAAGAAGGACAGAGAATTTTAGTGTCCACACTACCAATATCAAGAAAGGAGGCAAGAAGATCATGTAATAATGAATTTAGTTGAATTTGAAATAGAAGAGAAAAATACTAAAGTTGTAATAATAGATATTGGATAAAATCTCATGATGAGAAGAATAGTGATTGCTCCAAGGAAAGAACACGTGCATAATAAAGAAGGTGGTAAAGCATGGCTACAAACAAATATTTTTTTAAGAAGGTGTAATGAAGGAGGTAAGATATGTAAGGAAATTATAGATGGTGGTAGTTATGAAAATATGGTTTCTAAAGATACGGTTAAGAAACTACGTTTATAATATGAAAATCCTACTCCTTATCATATTTCAAGTTTTAAGAAAGGGAATGAAGTTACAACAAATAAAATATGCATAATGAAGTTTTATATAGGTGAAACTTACAAGGATAAAATATAATGTGATGTAATACCAATGGATACATGCCATGTATTATTGGGAAGGCCATGATAGTTTGATAGAATATCAATTCATGATGAATGAAAAAACATGTATATTTTCTATAAATGTGGTATAAATAGAGTTTTATTACCTCTTAAAGAGGAATGGCGGGTTGAAATCATGTTGAGTACATAATAATTTATGAAAGACATGAATATGAAAGGTTGCTACTATGAATTAGTAGCAAAGAAAGAAGACACAAAAGTGGTGAAAATACTAGCTGAAGTATACGTAGTGTTAAAAAAATATACAAATATTATATCTAATGAGTTACCAGATGGTTTACCACAAAAGAGAGATGTTAAACATCATATTGATTTGATTCTAGGAATATCTCTACCCAATCAAGAAATCTATATAATCATTACAATAGAATATGTAGAATTGAATAACTAAGTTAATGAATTAGTGAGGAAGGGTGTAGTAAAGGAGAACATGATTCTATGTGCAACACCAGTGTTTCTAAATCCAAAAAAAGATGGAGGGTGGAGGATGTGTATTAATAGTAGATCAACCAATAAAAGTAAAATAAAAAATGGATTTCTTATACCTCATTTATATGGTATGATGGATGTTCTTGCAAGAGAAAAGCATTTTACCAAGATTGATCTAAGGAGTGGTTACTATCAAATTCAAATTCATGAAGGAGATGAATGGAAAATATAATTAAAGACTACATATGATTCATATGAGTGGATGGTGATGCCATTCGATTTATCTAATGTACTTAGCATATTTATGAAGGTAATGAACACAATGCTATGAGAATGTAGTGATAAGTTTGTGGTATTTTATTTTAATATTCAGTAAGACTGAAAAAGAGAACTTTAAACATTTGAGAATGGTATTAGAATTGTTAATAAAAGAGAAGCTCTAGATGAATTTGAATAAGTGTAGATTTATGTAGAATAGTTTGGTATTTTTTAGATTTTTAGTTTCAAGAGATGGTGTAAGAATAGAGAAAGAAAAAGTAAATGTAATTTTTAAGTGACCTATCCCAAATAACATCACAGAGGTAAGAAGTTTCTATGGTTTAGAATATTTTTATAGAAAGTTTACTAAGAATTTTAGTGTTCTTGTTGCACCAATAAAAAATTGTATGATAGGAAAAGAATTTAACTGGACAAGGGAAGCAATAAAAAACATTGATTTTTTGATGAAAAAATTGTAGAAAAGGCTATTTTAGCATTACCATATTTTAGCAAAGTGTTTAAGGTTTATTGTGATGCTTCGTTTGTCAAAATTGGTTTTGTGTTCAGTCAATAAGGGATGTCAATATCATATTTTAGTAAGAAATTGAATGAGGTAAGAACAAAGTATTCTACATATGATATTGAATTTTATACCATTGTACACACATTAAAAAATTAGAGGCATTAATTACTATCTAAAGAGTTTATCATATTTATTGTTCATGAGGCTTTGAAGTATGTGAACACTCAAAAGAAGCTAAATGATAGGCATGTAAAGTGGTTGTCTTTCTAGAAATTTTATAATTTTATATTGAAGCACAAATCAATAAAATAAAATTAGGTTGTTGACGATTTGAGCAAGAAAGTGGGATTGTTAAGTAAAATGGCGAGTGAACTAGTTGGATTCTAATTTATTAAATAAGTATATGATATTGATCTAGATTTTGGCAAGATAGTTGAGAAATGCAAGAATTTATTGACATGTGATATAAATAATGTTTATAAAGAGTATTTTATGCATGATGGTTATCTCTTAAAATGGAAATGATTATGAATTCTAGTTGGGTCTCTAAGAAATAATATTATTAGATAATTGCATAGTGTTGGCTTGGTTGGGCATTTTGGTAAGACAAAGATAATAAATTTGGTGAAGGAAAAGTATTTTTGGTCAAAGATGAATAGATATGTGACAATTTATCTTTCAATGTGTAGGATATATTAGGTGGCTAAAGGACATGTAGAGAATGCAAGGTTATACAAGTAATTATTGGTTTCAAAAGGACCATTGATATATTTGAGTCTGGATTTTGTGTTGGGATTACCAAACACATATAGATGTAATGATTAAATTTTTGTTTTTGTAGATAGGTTTTCTAAGATGGTTGATTTTATTGCATGTAAGAAAACCTATGACACCACTATAGTTGTAGAACTATTTTTTGATAAATTGTGAGATTTCATGCTGTTTCAAAAACCATTAGATAAGATAGAATTTATACATAGGAGGTTTGGAAATTTGTTGAGATGTATAGTTGGATAGAAGCCCAAACAAGGGGATTTAGATTTACCACAAGCTGAGTTTACATATAATAGTTTAGTGAATGGATCAAAAGCTATATCAACATTTTAGATTATTTATGGGATAAATCCTATGAGTTTTTTATATTTGATAAAGTTACCATTTGTAGAATGAGTTAGTGATGACATAGAAGCATTTATAGAACATATAAAATAGTTATAATAAGTAAGAAGAAAGTTACAGTAGTGTAATGAGAAGTATAAAGTAAAAAAAATATTATATAAGAAGGTTAAAAATATTTAAAGGATATTTAGTGATGGTTTACTTGAGGAAAGAGAGATTTTTGAAAGGCACATATAAGAATTTGAAGTACAAGAAAATTAGACAATGCATAACTATGAATAAAATCAATGACAATGCTTATGAGGTAAGTTTACCACATAATTTTGATATCTCTCAAATATTTAATGTTTTATTTTTATGATATTTCCATGGAGAAGATGTTGAAAATGAAGAAGATGAAGAAGTAGATTGGTAGAAAAAGGTGTAAAACAAGAATAATGAAAAGATAGGGTAGGTTATGGATAAGAATATAGTAAACACAAGGCAAGGAATTTATGATAGGTATTTAGTATAATGGAAATGATTAAAATAGGAATACAAAATTTGGATTAAAGAATGGGAGCTGAAGAAGATTGATAAGAATAAATGGTATCTATTTTATTATTTTTGGGAAACTAGGGTATAGTTCCTAAATAATAAGGGGTCTAGAGTAAAGGGAAAATTTAACTTATTATGCTGAAATATAGATTTTTATAACATAAATTACATGAGGAGAAGAAATAAAATTATATGAAAATGGTCTAAAATAGATGATTCAACGCTTGGAAACTGAGATGCAGGACTAGGACATTGTCTAGAATCTAGATCTAGACTTCATTTTTTGATTGGATAGGAGCGTCAGAACTAGAAAAGAGTGGTACCAATGCTATAGTACACCTTTTATTGTATTTTCCTTAGGATATAATATTTTTTTATTTTGTTCACCAGGTTAGTGTGAGCCAATGTACCAAATTTTAGAGGCTGAAAGTCAACAGAGCTCACTGGAGGTCCATTTTAATCTCTAAAACCTTGGGTTTATTTACACACATGAAAGTAAAAAACGTATAAAAAGTAAAATGGGGAAAAACTAGGTTAGGGGAAGAATGATATCACAATCTAAAACCCCTGCTATCTTGATCACTGCCTACATTAACCCTTAATCTAGGGTCTCAGATCAAATGTAGTTCTCCCTTAGGGAACATGCATAATTAGTGTGCATGATAAATGTAAGAATGACTTCCTTGATCAAGTATGCAAGTCTATATGTGATGAAAAATAATTAGATATACTATTGACTAATTTTTATTATGTCTAATATGCTAAAGTAGTAAGTGTTAGATATAAAATGCCTTGTGTAGTCCTTTATATAGGAGACTCTTTATTTTGAATTTGGGAACTTTATTGGCATTTGGATGACATGGGAAAACTTAGGGATGAAGAAAAGAAATGGGATATGACCCATCTAGTTGAAGAAACTAACCATTAAGGCTCAAATTAACCTTATACAGGAGCATTAAAAACTAGACACCCTAGGTTTTAGTGTAGTGGTCCAATCCCAACACTCCTATCCTACTAGATAGGGATCACGGCGGATGGAAAAAGCATAGAAAATATGACCTAGCTCAAGTGTAATGACCATTTGAAAGGTTTAGGATGACTAGGAATATGTAAAAAGGTGTCTAAGGCATGTAACAAGATTGAGATGACTAAAATGAAAGACCTGGTAAAATGTGAACAAAGCTCATATTGTCTAGTTAGAGTCTCCTATGAAAGGAATGTGAAAAGACATGATATGTATGATTTATTTACCAATTTAGGGTGTATACATTTTCTCCTCTTTTAATCTAGTGATGTAATGAAATGAAGTACTATAGTAAAAGAAAGATAAGAGAATGCATACCTAAACCTACCTATGTGGAAATAAGTGTGATACAAAAGAATCCACCTCATTTCTTGGCTAGGGAAGTGGATGTAGAGCTAAGTAGTTCCTAGAAAAGGAAGGAATCCCTAAAATGGATGCCCCCTGTACTAAAACTAGAAGTAGAGTTTATATAACATGGAGGAGGATAATGTTTTGCCCCTATGTTGAAACTGATTAGAATGAGAAATGTGCAAGGGTCCGAAACCAATGTCTACCCTCTACCCCACACAAACTCGTGTAATATATAATGTGTATCATATGAGATGGATCTTGATTCCCATGAATGTACTATGATTTGATAATGTTGGTATGGATAGCCAAATTTATGTTAGAAACTAGGCCACTCGTAGCCACTTCAAAACCAGTGCAATAAGCTTATATGAAAGCCACTCAAGAACTCAAGAACTCAGGTGGTTAGACTTGTATGAAATCCAACCTAAAATGATGCCAACCACCTGTAGATGGATTAAGACATGAAGCTAATAAGAATGCTTGGGTAATGCTAAACTTAGAAATAAATAAAAAATATATGTCATGCACATTTCCCCCAATCACTGGTGTCTAAACATAGATTCTGATCTAGAATTTGTATCAACTACCTTATCTAAAAAAGGAACCAAGATCCATCATGACACACATGATGCCCCCTATATATAGATTTTAGTAAATGTGTAAGAAGAGAATAAGATATCTCTACCATTCCAATCTGTATAATCTTGGATGATGAACATGAAGATATAGGCTATACCCTTAAATCTAGTATATGAGTGATGCGTATGTATAATATGGTTATATATATATATATAACCACATGTGATATGATCTATCCTACCATGCCACATGTGTAAAACTAGAGATTGAAATACTATGATTTACACTATGCCTATAATCTACTATTTGGTCTTGTAACTATGTTGTGTTATAAAAAGTTATATATGTGAGATGTATAGTAATGTACATGCCCCCAAATCTAGTATCTGAGTCTGACTCTATATTGAAGTTATTGTGAATCCATATAATTTGAACCACTATATCTAACTAGTTTGTGTGTTTATAAATTGAAATCATTATGGATCTATATGATTTGAACCATTATATTTGTAAATTGAAGGTATATCCTCCTGAATGTCTTGAGTAATGTTGAATGACCCATGTAATCTGAATCACTATATGTTTCAACCAATCTGATTTGAATCTGATAATCTAAATACTGAAGCTCAAAAAACCATGTTGAGTGATGCATATAATCTAATTAACTACATATTTTGACCAATCTAAAATGAATCTAATAATCTAACTGATTGGAGGTGTAGGAACCATGGTGTATCCACCTATGAGAGTGGATGGGTATGTTGGGTAAGTGTATGAAATGGGAATAGTAGGAATTATGCCTCCCTTTTGGGGAGAGGCACAAAATTTATAATAGAGGAGGTTGAGCCAAAAGTGATGACTAGTGGCATAATAGGAGGAACAAAGATGGTATATTTTGAATTGATTTGAGAAGTTTATTGATTGTTTAGACTGGTTTGTTTGAAATTGGAACAAGTTTTTGATTGGTAGGGACCAATTTGTATATCTAAGCATAAAAGAGATATAGATATGTGTGTGTCAAATTAGGCAAATTATGTAGTAATAGATCAAGGCTCATGTGATGTCAAATTTATCATTGTTATGATTTCATAAAACAAATGGTTTGTAAAATGGAGCTATGGGGTTGAAGTTATAAGAAAAATGGTATTTTTCTTTGAATAAAAAAGTTGTTTGATATAGGAGAATTGGATTGATTCAAGATTCATTTGTGAATTGATTAGTTTGAGATTTTGATCTCTAGAGTAGGAGATATGATTAGGAGATGATCACCTACCATGACCCAATTTGAGCAATTGGCAACCTAGATTGATGTTGGTGGGGAGGTTAACCTAGTAAGTAGCTGAAATATGTGATTTTTGCCTATTTAAAAGCTTGATTTTGATGATTTTGAGGTGTTTTAAGTAGCATAGGAAATTTATACCTAGTTATAGTGCT